>CANIUD010000688.1:0-600000 GCA_947470075.1 Closterium sp. Yama58-4 | reverse complement strand
AGCGAGCCTCTTGTGCAGCCATGGTGGCGGCATACAACTCGGCTTCGCAGGACGAGAGGGCGATAGCCGAGGAGCGCGTGGAACGCCAGCTGATGAGGCCGCTGCCAAGAGAGAAGCCATAGCCCTGAGAGGAGCGACGATCTGGTCGGGAATCAGCCCAGGAGGAGTCACTGTAGCCGCTGAGGAGAGGTGGGGAAGGGCCGCCAAGGGTAAGGACATAGTCCTTGGTGCCACGAAGGTACCGGAGGACGCGCTTGGCAGCCTGCCAGTGCTCGTCCGTATGCTTGCCAGCGCCAACAAACCGAGCGAGGACGCTGATGGGGTAGGCAAGGTCAGGGCGAGTGGAGACCATGGCGTACATGAGGGAGCCAATGAGCTCGGGATAAGGATGGGAGGACGATGAGGGGGAGGTGGGTGGAGAGAGGTGGTGCCCGACAGAAAGAGGTGTAGGTTGGGCGCCGCCGCGGGCCATGTCAAACCGCTCCAAGACCTGCTGCAAGTAATGACCCTGGGAGAGTGAGATGGTGCGGGCGGAGCGGTCGCGGGTGATGGTCATGCCCAGGTAATGCTGCAGCTCTCCCAAGTCTTTGCACTTGAGACGGCTACCCAACTCAGCCTTAACACGCTCCAACTCTCCAAGGTCGGCAGTGAGCAGAATCATGTCATCGACATACACAAGGATGTAAAATGGGGAGGGGGAGGTGCGGAGGAAGAGGCTGGCGTCAGAGCGGGAGGTGCGGAACCCAAGTTCAGCAAGGGTGGCGGCAAGTTTAGCATGCCACTCCCTCGGGGCCTGTCGGAGCCCATACACAGGTCGACGCAGCTGCCAGACAGAGTCTGCTGGGAAGGGGAGGTGAAAGGCGGCTGGACGCTCCATGTAGATAAGCTCGCGGAGGACGCCTTGCAGGAAGGCGTTAGAAACGTCCATCGAGTGGATCTCCATATTGAGGCGAGCGGCGAGGTCGAGCACGGCGCGAACAGTAGCAGGCTTGGCAGTGGGGGAGAAGGTATCGAAGAAGTCAAAACCATACCGCTGCGTGAACCCCTTGGCGCAGTAACGAGCCTTATAGACGGGCGGCTCCCCTGGTAGCTGCTTGACGCGAAACACCCACTTGCCTTTCACCACGTTCGTAGGGGCGGGAGGGCGAGGCACATCAACAAAAGAGGAGTTGCCGATAAAAGCCTCCAGCTCCTTGATGATGGCGGCGAGCCATAGTGGAGCGTCAGGGCACGCCATCGCCTCTTCATACGTGGTAGGAACGAAAATGGAGGGAGCAGAGGAGAAGGCGAAGACAGGTGTGCCGGAAAGGTCGAACGTGATGGGTAGAAGCGAGGGGTTATAAAGGTGGAGGTCAAGGAACTCCTCATGGGAGTCCTCAGAGAGGGAGGTGTGGAAGGCGCGGATGACTGCTGGTGCCGCTGCTGGTGCCGCTGCTGGTACTGCTGCTGCTGCCGCTGCTGGTCCCGCTGCTGCTGCCGCCGCTGCTCCTGCCGCTGCCGCCGCTGCTGGTCCCGCTGCTGCTGCCGCTGCTGGTCCCGCTGCTGCTGCCGCTGCTGGTGCCGCTGCGGGGTCCGCTGCTGGGGCCGCTGCTCGTGCCGCTGCTGGTGCCGCTGCTGGTGCCGCTGCTGGAGAGGAGGTGGCTGAGGAGGCTGTTGCATGAGGGGCTTGATGCAAAACAGCCTGGAAGAAGTGACGAAGGAGGGGGGAGAGAGGGGGGAGGGTAGAGGTAGAGAGGGTAACGGGAGGTGGTGCACCAAGAATGCTGTCACGTGACCTGGTGTGGGGATACTGGGTGAGTATAGTGCGGGGAGGGGAAGGATGGGTCGGTGGCGAGGGAGAGGAAGGGGGGGGAAGGGGGGCACTAGGAGAGGAGTGAGCGGGGGAGACAGGAGAAGACAAATGGTCCGGGTCAAAGATGTCACCAGATGAGGGAGGGGTACCGTGGGACTGGGACGGCGGAGGGGGGGAGGGTGGGAGGATGGGGGGAGGAGGGAGTAGTGGGGGAGGGGTGGTGTCAGACCAGACAAGGGGACGGGTGAGAGGGGGGAGTGGGTCAGTAGATGGAGGGGAGGAGTAGTAGGGAGTGGACTCGTCAAAGACCACATCCCTGCTGCGGATTAGACGACCGGATGGGGGGTGGAGGAAAAGGTAGTCGGGGGAGGAGGGGTTATGACCAAGGAAGACGCAAGGAAGGGTACGAGGGGCAAGCTTTCCCACGGAACGGGAGCGGTCAGAGGGGTGAATAAGGACATGTGCCTTAGAGCCCCAGACACGAAGTGATGAGGCATCAGGCTTGACCTTCGTCCAAAGCTCAGTGGGGGTGATGGAGGGGAGAAGGGGGTGAGGGTAGAGGTTAGTAAGGAGGGCGGCATGAAGGAGGGCGTAGCCCCAAAGAGAAGGGGGGCAGGAGGCGTGGACAAGCAGACACCGGGCTGTTTTGGTGATCTCTCGAACACGACTCTCAGCCACACCGTTCTGCTGTGGGGAGTGAGGGAGGGTGTAAGTCTGAAGGATGCCACGAGACTGACAATAGGAGGAGACTTGGTTGTTAAGGAACTCACCACCTCCATCAGAGTGAAGGCGGCGAACAGGGCGCCCAAAATGGGTGTTTGCCCGCTCGAGCCAGGCGATGATCGCAGCCGGGGCATCCGCCTTTGTCCGAAGAAGAGAGACGGACGAGTACCGACTGTGATCATCAACAAGCACGAGAAGGTAGCGATGGCCCTGGCGAGTGGGAGAGGGATTAGGGCCCCATAGGTCCATGTGAACAAGATCAAGTGGCTGAGCAGCAGCGGAGGGGGAGCTCCGGTGCGGCTGCTGCTTGAGCTTGCTCTGAACGCAGACGGTGCAGGGGGGTGCAGGGGATTTGGGGAGGGGAGGGAGGGAGGAGGGGAGACCGTGGAGGAGACCGGAGGAGACAGATGAGCGGAGAGTGGCGAAGTTGGGGTGACCTAGCCTGTGATGGAGGAGGATGGTGGGGTGGGAGAGGGAGCGACAGGAACAGTCAGAGTCAGGAGGGCGGGGTGGGAGGGGTGGGTTAGTGGGAGGGAGGGAGGGGAGGGGGGGGGGGGAGGAGGGAGGGGGAGGCAACTTGGAAGGTGAGGGGGCGGGGAACCCGAAGGGTGTACAGACGGGAGCGGGGACAATAGGGAATACGGGCGAGAAAACGACCTGTGGAGGTTTGGTATAGGTCACAATGGTTAGCACCACCTGGGATGAGAGTGGTGATCATGGCTTGTTGGAGGGACCTTTGGGAGAGGAGGTTAGTACGAAGGGAGGGAATGTGGAGTCCGGTGACAGTACCTGAGGGAAAGAGAGGACAGGGAAGGGTGGAGGTGTTGTGACAAGGGATGGAAAAACTGCTATCAGCGCCGAGGAGGGAGGTTGGTGTGGGGAGAGGGCGCAGTGTACCAGCGTCACGAAGGACAGTGTCAGTGGCTCCACTGTCCAGAACGAAGTCAATGGTGGAGGAAGGTGAGGCAGAGTACTGGAACGACGTTTCATTAGCAGAAGAAGGGTACATGGGAGATGCAACAGATTCAGGTTGACCTAATAAACCAACAAAACCAGAGGAAGGGAAAGCGGTCGCACTGCCACCTGCAGACGGCGCCGGGGATGCACCCGAGAGATGGGCTGCAGAGGCAGCACTCCCAGCAGTCCAGGTAGGAAAGGGCTGCTGCTGGGATACCGGAGGAGGAGGGAGGAGGGGCAGTTGCGGCTGGAGGTCTAGCTGCTGCTGGAGTTGCTGGAGCTGCTGCTGGAGCTGAGATAGGAGAAGCTGCTGCCCATACTGCTGTGACCCCAAGCTGCTGCTGCTGGTGCTGCTGCTGGTGCTGCTGCTGGGGAGAACAGGAGGAGGACGAACGGGGGAGGGGGGGGGGGGGGAGGGGGAGGAGAGGGGGAGGAGAGGGGGAGGAGAGGGGGAGGAGAGGGGGGCGAGGGGGCGCGGTGTGGTTGGAGGGCGGGAGGACGACGACGACGAACAGGCTTGCGGCGAACGCGTTGGGCGAGGAGGTGCGATGCGGAGGCGCTGGACGAGGAGGCCTGCTGCGGACGCGCGCGACAGGCAGAGTCGCCGCGGATGCACGCAACAAAGGAGACCGTGCGGCGAGCAGGTCGCGGCCGTCGGTGAGCAGATCACGACCGTCGGCGAGCAGATTGCGGCCGTCGGCGAGAAGATCGCGACCGTCGGCGAGCAGATCGCAACCGTCGGCGACCTGATCGCGACCGTTGGCGAGCTAATGACGGCCGTCGAGCAGATCGCGGCCGTCAACGAGCAGATCGACGCCGTCGACGAGCAGATCGGGGACGTCGACGAGTGAATCGCGGCCGTCAGCGAGCAAACCGCGGCCGCCGAGCAGGTTGCGGCCGTCGGCGAGCAGATCTGAGCCGTCGACAAGCAGATTTAGGCCGTCGACGAGCAGATCTGGGCCGTCGACGAGTAGAACGCGGCCGTCGAGCAGATCGCGGCCGTTGACGAGGAAATTGCGGCCGTTGAAGAGGAAATCGCGGCCGTCGCAAAGGTAGGTCGCGGAGAGGGCAAATACGGTCCGCGGGAGGGCGGATCTGGTCCGCAGGAGGGCGGATCTGGTCCGCGGGAGGGCGGATCTGGTCCGCGGGAGGGCGGATCTGGTCCGCGGGAGTGCGGATCTGGTCCGCGGAAGAGCGGATCTGGTCCGCGGGAGGGCGGATCTGGTCCGCGGGAGGGCGGATCTGGTCCGCGGGAGGGCGGATCTGGTCCGCGGGAGGGCGGATCTGGTCCGCGGGAGGGCGGATCTGGTCCGCAGGAGGGCGGATCTGGTCCGCGGGAGGGCGGATCTGGTCCGCGGGAGGGCGGATCTGGTCCGCAGGAGGGCGGATCTGGTCCGCGGGAGGGCGGATCTGGTCCGCAGGAGGGCGGATCTGGTCCGCGGGAGGGCGGATCTGGTCCGCAGGAGAGAGGATAGCGCCTAAGACGTGAAGCGGGAGGTAGCGCTTAAGGAAACACAGGGAGGGAGGCCATTATTGGCCGGGTAGGAAGAGAGGTACATGTTAGGACGGTCCTAAGGATCGTGGTAGGGCGTGAGCCATTCGCTCTGATACCATGTGAGAAAGAAGAATTGTTGAACTGATAATGAGCCAAAAGGCTCTTTAGTACAAGCAATGAGCAAGAGAGAGATGAGAGGGAAGCTTACCCTATTGGCCAATAAGTTGGCCAATGGGTGAGTTTGCTTGTGGCCCAAGCAACCACAAAATGTGTGTTGGTTGGGATTGGTTGAGGTAAGGACCAATCCCCACCAACCACAAAATGTGGTTGGAGGGTACACTAACCAACCCCCCAATTTATAAGACTGCTACACATCTAAGTCTAGCCTATGCATGTTGTATACAATATGGAATTACAACAAGCAGGGCATAGGGAGGGGGGAAGCAGGGCATAGGGAGGGGGGAAGCAGGGCATAGAGAGGGGGGAAGCAGGGCATAGCGAGGGGGGAAGCAGGGCATAGGGAAGGGGGGAAGCAGGGCATAGGGAGGGGGGAAGCAGGGCATAGGGAGGGGGGAAGCAGGGCATAGGGAGGGGGGAAGCAGGGCATAGGGAGGGGGGAAGCAGGGCATAGGGAGGGGGGAAGTAGGGCATAGGGAGGGGGGAAGCAGGGCATAGGGAGGGGAGAAGCAGGGAGGAGGGAGGGGGAAGCAGGGAGGAGGGAGGGGGGAAGCAGGTGAGGCAAAGGATTATACATTGCGGGGTAAATAGAGCTGGTGGGAGAAAGGGAGGTCGGTCAAAATAAAGAGGGGTGTAAACAATTCGGGGGAACTGAGGTCGATGGGGAGAGGGAGTGAGGGAAGAAACCGCTCTCACCCTTCGTCTCGCACTCTCTGCCCTCCCCTCTTTGTTCCTCCCCCTCCATCCTTCCCCTTCTGTCTCCCCCACTCGGCCCTTCACCCTCTGTCTCTACACCTGTGTCCTTCCCCCTGTGTCCCTCCCGCTCTGCCCATGACATCAGTATGCACTCACTGCGGCTGGAAGGAGCGAGGGCGTATGGGGGAGTTGTTACACAGGGTTCTACGGAAGATCGCGAGTGAATGGTTGAGCGCGTGACGAGGGGAGAAGTGCGCGTCACGAGGGGAAGCGCGCGTGACGAGGGAGGATAGCGCGTAACGAGGGGAAACGCGCGTGACGAGAGGAGGAGAGCGCGCAACGAGGGGAAGCGCGCGTGACGAGAAGGCGCGTGCGCGACGAGCGGAAATGCGCGCGACGAAGGGAAACGCGCGTGACGCGGGAAACGCGCGTGACGAGGGACACGCGGGTGACGCAGGGAAAGGCGGGTGACGAAGGGAAACGCGGGTGACGAAGGGAAAGGCGGGTGACGAAGGGAAACGCGGGTGACGAAGGGAAACGCGGGTGACGAAGGGAAAGGCGGGTGACGAAGGGAAGCGCATGCGAGGGGAGGCATTCTATCCCGGGACCTGTGCGAGTAACGAGGGCAGGAGCGGGTGGCGAGGGCAGGCGCGGGTGGCGACGCGCGCTAAACGTGGGGTAGCATGGTGAAGCACTCGTTTGTCTCACACGTTCGGTGTGAGTGACGCGAAAACGTATGTAAATATCGATAGCGACACGAGGTTTGTGCTGCCCAGCTATTGGCGAGACAGCATGAGTGACGTGAGTTAAGGGAAGCTGCTGATGCCGCACTGGCTTCCTACTTACTAAGGGACTAGGCCGGTCGTGAGTACTACTAGGCGTTCAAGATATGTGAGCCAAACAGTGGGCCACCCTGAGCGACGTTCGGTTCTGTTTAGCGATTGTGCCCAAAAGCCAATGAGGAGAGAGTGTCGCTAGGCGTTGTCCCAGGGTCGCGAGAGTTCCGTCAAACAAAGTAGGGTAACCCTGTTTTTAACGAATTCAAATTCAAGAATCTTGAACTTGAAAATAACCATGCTGTACTCGGGCTTTAACCAACCTCACAAAATGAACGCCCTTCGTAGCTGGATCTCGACACAATTCGAACGTACCGACATATTAATCCTCGTGGACACCCGCTTAACCCGCCGCTACAACAAACTCATACTCAAACTCCGCCCATCCGCGCACGCCCAAGCCCCCTCCCCTACGAGCATCTCCGTTCACCCCCAGGCGGTATAGCCATTCTTTTCTTAAACAAAGCAGTGAGCATCTCCTCTCATCAAGCGTCCCCCGATGGTCGTCTTCTCATGGTGCACATTAATCACCTACATGAGCAACTTCGCCTGCTTGCAATCTACGCCCTCTCGCACGCCACCGACCGACGACTCTGGTGGCGCCATATTCTCAAACCCGCCCTCGAGACTCCATCTTCCAGCGCCGGTACCATCCTAGCTGGTGATTTCAACTCGGTTGACGCAGCCTCCGACCGTAACCGTCCCTTGCACGGCCACGAACTCGGGGAGGCCTCTCTTTTTACCAGCATCCTTGCTCCGCACTCTTTGGTCGACACCTTTCGTGTCCTTCACCCCAACACCACCCTTTTCTAATTTCACGGTAGACCCCGCTCCTCCGTCCCTGTCCCAGCCGCCCCCCCCCCAGCCTCCCGGCTTGATCGCATGTATATCTCTCACTCCCTTGCCTCGCATGTCTCTGCCTCCCAATACGCCCTCGTTCCCCTGTCTATTTCGGACCACACCTTCGCACCTTTTTGCGCTATCTCCTTCAACAACCCCGCCATGGCCCCTCGCCCCTGGCGCCTAAGCACTTCTCTTCTGAAACGCCCTTTCATCTCCAAACTCCTTGCCGAAGAGGCCTCCCTTCTTGCCTCCAATCCTTCGCCTGCCGACTGGGATCGCTAGAAACTACACCTTACCCTCCGTCTCAAGCAGTTCGCCAATCATGAACGGAACTGCGTGTCCAAAACTATTGCCTTCCTCCAGCAATTGATCGGCAACCTCTTGCTTCAATCGGCCCCATAGGCCCCTAACCCCATCACAATGGCCGCCCTTACCAAGGCCCAACACCAACCCGCTCAATACGAAGCTACCAAAGCGGCTGAGATTGCCTTCAAAGCCAAAGTGAAAGTGGAAGGACACATAGAGATGGGAATTTCCCCCCTCCTCGCCGGCCTCGGATCCCGCATCAAGGCCTCCCTCATCTCTTCAATCACTCTTCCCTCAGGAGCCTCTACCGACCATCTCCCTGCCATCACTGCAGCATGCACATCATTTTTCAGCTCACTCTACAGCGGATCACAACCCATCCTGCAGGACACTCAGTTCTGGCAACACATCCCCAAATCATTCCTCCCCCCAGATCTAGTACAACGCATGGATGCGCCGTTCACTCTAGCGGAAATTAACCGTGCCATCTCCAACCTTCTTAAAGGAAAAACCCCCGGCCCTGATGGCCTCCCAAGCGAACTGTACCGGACCCACAAAGCTCACTTTTGCCTGCTCTTCCTTTCCCTGCTAACGTCTTCCCCCTCTCCCCTACCTGCCCTTCCCCCGTCGATGCTTCGCGGCCGCACAGTCCTCATTCCCAAAAAGGGTGACTCCTCCTTGCTAGATAACCTTTGCCCTGTCACGCTTATGAACTCGGACTACCAAGTCATCGCCCTCTGTCTTGCCTACCGCCTCCAACAAGCCCTACCGTTCATCATCCACCCCTCCCAAACAGCTTTTATAAAACGCCGCAAAATCGGGGACACCATCAACGATATTCTCGATATTATGGACTGGGCCTCCGTTAAAAGCCGACCCCTCATCGCCCTCACTGTGGACATTCGCAAAGCATACGACTCCATCGATCGTGAATTCCTCTTTTCCAGTTTGGCCCACCTCGGCATCCCAACCTCCTTTATTGCATGGGTTCGCCGCTTGCATACCAACACCTCTACCTGCGTCTCAGTCAACAACCTCGCCGGCGCTGACTTCCCTGTTCGGACCGGTGTACGGCAAGGCTGCCCCCTCGCCCCTTTACTCTTCATTTGTGCCATCGAAATATTTCAGCGTCACATGTCTCTCTCACTCCCCGGTTTTGCTCTATGTCCCGCGCAACGCCGTCTTATGGCATGCTGCGCTGATGACGTCACCCTCTTTCTTAACTCTGATGTCGAACTCGGCGTCGCAACCGACAACTTGCAAACTTTTGCCTTTGTATCCGGGGAGCACTCCAATTGGGCAAAATGCTCTCTCTTGCTCTTTAACATCCCCGCGCAATCCGTTTCTCATGCTGGTAACATCCCAATCCGCTCGTCCGCCGAGGCTGAATGCATCCTAGGTGTCTTTGTTGAACAAGACTCCCCCGGTCGCACTACTTGGGACACCACCCTGTCCAAAATTCAACGCACGTCCAAAGTGTTGGCTGGTCTCCGCGCAACAACCTCTTGTCGCAAATCGCTCTCCAACATCTTCTTAAATACGGTCATCTCCTTCCCCGCTCGTTTCCAGCCTTTTCCTGCTCCGATTCTCACCCGTCTGGATGTTGCCGTCGGTAACTTTCTCTCTTCCTCTCGTTTCAAAGAATACGGTCTCGCTGTCAGCCTTATCCCAAACCGCATCCTTTAGAATCACGTCTCACACGGGGGTCTCGGGGCCTTTTCCCCCCACCAACAAGTCCTCGCCCTCTCTACCCAACGTGCCCTTCGCCGTTTCGGAGCATCCCCGACTGAAAGCATTGCCCTCTCTTCCTCCACCCTGTCGTACGGCCTTTACGCTTACCTCGCCCACCCCGATATCCTGCTACGCAACCACCTTCCTCCGGAAACACCTG
Source organism: Closterium sp. Yama58-4 (assembly GCA_947470075.1). Lineage (NCBI taxonomy): Eukaryota > Viridiplantae > Streptophyta > Zygnematophyceae > Desmidiales > Closteriaceae > Closterium > Closterium sp. Yama58-4. The sequence continues at coordinate 590,284 of CANIUD010000688.1, read as the reverse complement.
CCCGCGCCATAGCCGAACTCCACGCCTTCATCTCCCTTTCCCCCACCATCCTCCCCCCTCGTCTTGTCACAGCATGCATTTTGGAAGAACCCTTAGCTTTCAATCGCTCCATCCTCCACCCTAATGGCAAACCTTTTGGCAGTCGTAAACACGAGTGCTTTCTCCTCTCCCTTGAGCTACATGTAGGCCACTTCGCGCGCTTCACCCCTACCTCGTTCGCCCTCTCACTAACCAGGAGTTCACCCCTTTTTCCTCCACGTTTGTTCCCGTGTGGCAGACGCATTTTCAGACAGGTCTGCTCAGCCATTCCGGCCGATTGGTGGGCGACCCTCGCATCTCCGCATCCCCCCCCCCTCCCCCCCCTCCTACGGTGACTGGTACATCCTGGCCAATGACCCCTCTAGTCCCCCCTCTCTCGTCTTCGAAACCCTCCACTTCTCCCCACCTTCTTTCATTGACACATCCGTCTTCACGGTCTCACGCTCATCACGCCTCTCCAAGCACCCAGTTGACACTCGCCACTTGGACCTCCATTTCCTAACCCCCGTTCGTGTTCAGGGTAGGTGGCTGGTAGGGCCACTTCATACAGGTGCAGGATTTGGAGCCAAGATAGAACTTCTGCAAGAGGATCCCCCGTCTCTTGTAGATATCCGTCAACTGCGCTACACTCAACTTCCTCTCGACCACGACACGCGTTGGATCGCCTCCCTCCCTAGGCCTCCCCCTCCTTTCTTCCCCAACCTGTCCCATGACTTCCTTCGGGACCAGCCGAGCCAGCAGAGAGACCTCCTTTTTCGCTTATACACCCGCTCGCTCCCCTCTGGCGCCCGCTTCCAATTTGTCAATGACCGCGGCATTTGCCCCTGCTGTACGTCGAGGGTGTTAGAGACCCTCTCTCACATCTTCTTTGAATGCGGTGTAGCCTCTACCATTACCTCCGCTCTCCGCTCGGTCGCCCGACACCACCTAGGGCTCTCCACCGCCTCAGAACTCACTCTTTTCCCCCTCCACTCGCGCGCTGGCCAATCCGCGCCATGGAGCCTCCTTGTTGGTGCAGCCGCCAAAGCCATTTGGAACTTCCGCTGCGAGAAGAAATTTCAGGACTCCGCTACGACGAGATTTGAAGCCCTCCAACTTATTTTGGCTCAGTTTCTGATTGCTTTTAAAATCTTCCTCTGGCGCCGCGCCAAGCATTCCCCCAAAAAACGCCTCCTCACTGCCTCTAGCATTTCGCGTGCCAAACGTCTCCGTTTCTTCCTTTTTTCACCCGACGGTATCCCATCTATTCACCTGGACCTCCGCTCCTCTTGGCTCCTGAACAACTCCTTTCGCCCCCCTTGATTATCTTCAACTCATACAATGCAAACCATGGCTCACTCCGGTGGCCGCCCTCGGGTGGGGAAATAGCGTATATCGACGCACACCTTCATGATGTTGATGTCTACTGTGCATCATAGTCCTTTTACATTGTATATATGTTTGTAACATGTTACGACCTTAATAAAACCTTAAACCTTAAACCTCATACCTACCAGCCAGCCAGAATCGTCGCAGCATCTAATCTGACGAGCCCCTATCGACCAATTAAAATGCGCTGCCCCCTATCTGAAACTAGAAAGAAAATGCAGGCATGAGCCATCACGATAATTTGGGAATGCGAGCTGCTCCCAACGAATGAGATTGCGTCGTTGATTTTCGTAATTGCGTTTTGAGTTGACACAGGTGCTACAGTAAATGACACGCAAAAAGAAGCACGCTTCGGGTTGACACGCATGAACTTGACATGTCAAAACTACGGACACAATCTCAGCTGATTTGTAGATCAAGTTGACACCAGTGCTATACCAGCAATATCCTCATTTCCGTCCCCACCAAGCAATCACTCCCCCCTGACAAAGATACTAGAATAGCTCTAACAGTCGCAGCAACGGGCGTCATCACTTCCTTTTTCGACCGTAACGCGGTCCGCTCCGTGCTTGGGTTAGTCGCCGTCATCGATCGCCTGTTGGCTGCCGCTCTGCCGTCAGTCAGTTTCGCCAGCGCACGAAGAGTCCATCGCCGCGTATCGCCAGTATATCGACTCGCCCTGTCAAATTTTGCATTTGCCTGTCGCCCCTCGTTTGTCGTCTGACGTCATGATGGACGTCAGCACTATCGAGGACGCTGTACGCATTAAAGAGCTCGCGCTGCTCGACAAGGTGCAGCAGGCGCTGGAGCAGACGCAGGCGACGCTTCAGGCGGAGCTACAGGCGGAAGCGGCGGAACGCGCGGCGGGATTGGCAGAGCGCGAGGAAAAGGGGGAAATTGTGAGTGATACGAGTGCTGACGTGGCAACGGACGTGACCAAGCCTAATTTCCCCAGTGCTAATCTCGACAGCAACCCTGGCTGCCGAGCCGCTGTGTCAAGCCTGCTGTCCAGGCTGGGCAGCCTAGGTCCGGAGAAGGAGATAGCAGCGCTGCATTGGGAACTGCACGGTGCCGTGGCACGGCTGAGCAAAGCGGTGGAGCGGGAGAAAGAGAAGGGCATGTTCGTTGCTGATATCGGAGGTGCTTATAGAGAGGCCGTGCACTTCGACCCCGTTATAGTGAACCGCGAGATCGCGAAGCATCTATTCCGCCAAGGGCTGATCAGAAAAATGTGTGCGAGAAATGCGGCAGTTTTCGGACGACAATAGTCATGTTTTCGGGGTGAAACTGTTGTTTCTGTTGTGCCCCGTAAATGGAGTGGCGTATTGACGAAAACCGACCGATTTCGAGCGCCATGTGAACGGCCGATTACGGCCCTTATTTTTGCTACAGTAGCCTTGGGTTTCGGGTGGTAATCTGGCAGAGTTGGCCAGTTACCGCGTACGCGCCGCGTTTGGACATTGGCAGGTTACAGTCGTGGGAGTGTTTGGCCATTTTTGTTCTTCCCAAAGTTTGGCGAGGAACGAGAGAAAGGTCCCTGTGTGTCTCAGTTTTTGGGGTGATACAGCGCTTTTTGCGCCTACCACTGGTTGGCTCCAAGTTTATAGGGTTACCGTTACTGCTGAATACGCTGACACAATAGATTGAGTTATATATTTTCCCATGATTAAATTTGTGACTCTATTTGAAGGCATTATCAGTTCAATTCGTTACCCTACTAACCTACTTTCTTCAATTCAAATAACTACATTTTGTTTCTTGCAAATGTCAAAACTGCTTTCATCAACATTTCACAATTACAAAATATCCTTCACCTTTGCACAGAACTATCAAAAGATTGTAATTCCCTGTTTTCTCACATTGTATTGGAGGGCATTTTACAACCAGCCTTAACAGATATATTCAAGGCTAAAACATCAATAACATAAGTTTTAGATGTGCAATTGATCCACTACTGAAGCGGGCGGGGGAGCCAACAACGTAGTAAAAAATAACGCACAAAGAAAATGCTCGGAAACTTCTAAACTCACGGCTACGTGGCAAAAGGCGTTTGCGAAAACTAGCGGCAGAAAAGCGAGGAACGAAGCAGGCCCACTTACAGATAACTCTAGGAGAGAATAGATTCTCACGGGTTCACGAGGATAGCAACTTCCTTGCTCAATTTACATGCGCTCAATGGCTTGTGTTCAGTTCAGAGATGGGGGGGTGCAAGGCAGGGGAAGAAGGGAAGCCCAAAGTGGTGAAGATTGCATCTGCTTCGCTGGCGCTTATGTGGCGATAAGGCTAAGCAAGATGCACAAAACGAATGGCTCAATATATATGTCAGCTGCGTTGGTATCTGTTGGCACAAAGACGGTTGATTATTGGTTTGTGTAGTTGGGTGGGTGGGGTGTCAAGTGGTGACGCTATTGGTCGAGTTGGGATTATGTTCTTGTTGTACTGAAAAACGAGCAAATATAAATTATGTCCGTTGCCCGCAATGTTCTTTCGGCAAATTTGTAATGGCCCAGTACATCAGCAACGGATTTGTGTAAAAGTGTTTTCTAGCTCACTGCCCGAAATGAAATGAGAGAAAACGTGACCATGTTCTTGGTGCGACACGCACGAAATAAACTGACGACCCTGCCAGCTGCGCGTCGCACAAGCAGAACTGACGCGCAGCTGGCAGGGTCCTGTCCGCGTGCAGGAAAGCGACAGACAGCACCACACGTTTCCGAGCTGTGACTCAGCACCAGAGTGCATGCTGCAGATCTGCTTCTCGACCCTGCCCTCCAAACATCAGCGGAACTGTACAGAAATGTGGAAGTTGGTATTATGTTCGATATAGTGCTGTATTTTAATTTGCTTCAATTCTTGCAATGCACCTTGAAAAGAAACCACATTACAAGGGGTGTCTCTACCGAAATGCAACTAGAGGTTCTTCGTTTGCATATTGGACATTATTTACGGTTCCATAAATCCTATCAGGATATCAACATCATATTGCAATCTTCCGCCAACGCCTATCTTCGCACACTTTCCTGTAGCTCTTGGATCAAAACTGTGTTGCTCACACCCAAGGGATCCAAATGGCACTACAAAATTTTAGGCTGTGATACATGACTCTTGAAGCCTCCAATCATAGAATGAGCGCCTTTTGAGCATTAGCGATCGATGGCGTTGCAATTGTGTAGAAGTAGGTGATAATGTTATATGTATGGGTAGGCAAATGCAACAACGGTTAAATTACTTATCCACAATTTTTTTAACTGGTCTCAACCTTGGTGAGACAATTGTTGAGAACGAGACGATTGTGCGAAAGCAGGCGAGATCGCAATAAGTCTGCACATGCATGAATTGCTTTTTCGACGATTTGGATGGACCTTGTAGGCAACCTATGCATGTCGCATACTGGCCTATCCTTGCACAATTTCGTGTTACTATAGAATCACTTAGTTCCTACTGCTGATGGTTCTACAATGAGTGAAACGACTCTTCTCGGGGTCACCTCCGAGGGTCCTTGGGTGCCTGACTAAAGTCAGCCCCTATCCAAGGGTCCGAGTTCGTTGAAAAAGCGATTTAGTAGAGTAGAGTTACAACAGCGGAAGCCCTTGTCACGGCGTAGGCAGAGAGTCCGTCGATGGCGAACGTCAAATCTGATAGTAGCGTATGAGAGTAAATTTGTGGCAGAGTATGTTTTCATAATTTTAGAGCATAGATATTTGTAGTCCCATAGCTATACCTAATGCTAACTGTCTGGTACCTCTAAACAATTCCTATTGTCAACGCAGCGCGAGCATTTCGTGTTTTGCGAAAACAGTGCGTGACTTGGCGGGTTGGCGTTCGAAAAATGCTCGCGCCAAGACTTATTTTGACCACCACGATTTGGGAGGGAAAGTTCGCGCCATTTTGATAACGGCTCGGATCAATCAGTTCAAACGGTTTTCGAGAAGTCAAGCTCGAATCTCCACTCGCGAGCTGAGTTGGCCGGAGTCTCTTCGCTCAAATCACGTGAGCAGGTGTGCGTGTACTTCATGTTCAGTGAAGCTGCCGTTTCGGAAGTTCGGAGCACGCGAACAAGCTCCTCGAGCAGTATCCAATCAGCTCCCTCGAATAGTTGCGTTTTGAACATCAATGTACTGAACAGTGATGTTCTGAACATCGGTGTTCTGAACAGCACTGAACTAGTTATGCCATTCTGATTGGTCGAACAGTGTTCAGAACAGCACTGTTAGGAACTACACCGCTCTGAACGGCTGGGCGAACCGCTTTCTCCACTCTGAATGGTCAAACTGAGATCTTGAACTTCGAACTGACATTTTGAGCAGAATCGGCTGCTCTTATTGGTCGAAGCAAAAGGGCGTTTTTGAACACTCGATTGAAGTAGATCCGCTTTGTCAGAATATTATGCTCTAGCCTGTAGTGGGGTGCTCTGTAGCGAGTACAACCCTTCTAGGGTTTGCTATTTGTATCCCCATTCTTGCTAGTGCAACCCCTCTCTTTCGCCTAAACTCTCTTGCCTAGCTAGGACTCTCCTAGCTATGGCTCCTAAGACTACCGCTTATCTCAACATGGCATCAGAGCTTAACGTTCCTGGCCTGTGGGCCCACTTCACTGCTTCCGCTGCTACTGCTACTCCCTGTCCGCCGCGCGCCCCGTGGTGCGCGGCGTCGAAACTAGGGTTTTCAGCCCGCCGTGCGCCCCGAGGCGCGCGGCGGTTTTCTGCCCGCCGTGCGCCCCGAGGCGTGCGGCGGTTCTCTGCCCGCCGTGTGCCCCGAGGCGCGCGACGGGTTCCTGCCCCGTCACTCGGCACGTCGCCCCCGGGAGGCGCTGCGACGGGGACCCGCGCGTCGCCCCCCGTCGCCCGTCGTGGCCTGCGCGCGGCCCGTACACCCGGCGCGCGGCCCGTACGGGCTGCGCCAGGCACGCGCGCGGCCCGTACGGGCTGCGCCAGTCCCGCGCGCGGCTCGGACCGCCTGCGCGCGGTTCGGGAGGCTGTGCCAGGCCCGTGGGCGCCCCGTTCTTCGCTGCCCCTGTCCTCCCCGCTGTCCCCCGTGCTTCTGAAGGCGCCCCACCCCTCCTTCTGAAGGCACCCCACCCCTCCTCCTGGATTAGGGTTTGGGGTTGGGGGGTATGGGGGTGCAGCTTCTGTGTGCCGTTCCCTGCTCCTCCTCCTCCTCCGTCTCCCTGTGCTGCAGCTGCCGCTGAGGGGGGTGGACCTGTTGGAGCCGTCGGAGTGGTACTAGGGGGGTGAAGGGGGAGTGGAGCTAGCGGTGTAGCAGCGGGTGTGTGTCGAGGGATGTGGGACTGTTGGGGGAGGTTGAGGGGAGGTTGCCGTCGTGTCGTACGCAGCGCCTGTACTCCGGGGCACTCACTCCCGGTAGCTCAGAGAGCCGGTTGCGCCGTCGCCTGTGGGTCCGTTGCTCCTGCTGCTCGTCTTAGCCGCGGAGCCTGTTACTCCTGTACTCCGGGGCACTCACTCCCGGTAGCCACTGTGTCGCACCAGAGCCGTCTGTTGCCCGTGTGACTGCAGCTTCAGTCGTCGCCTCCCATCTACTCTCCTCTCGCCAGCCCTCCTCCTCCTCACTTCCCCGTTGTGACTACCACTAGCTTTGCTCATAATTGTGAACTTTAAACTATTGCTTCTTAAAATTGTGCTCAGAATGTGTGGTGACATTGTGATCCACCCTGAGCTTGTACTGCTTTGCTTGCTCTGCTGATTACACCCCACTTTGGCTATGGGGGTGTGTCAGAATATTATGCTCTAGCCTGTAGTGGGGTGCTCTGTAGCGAGTACAACCCTTCTAGGGTTTGCTATTTGTATCCCCATTCTTGCTAGTGCAACCCCTCTCTTTCGCCTAAACTCTCTTGCCTAGCTAGGACTCTCCTAGCTATGGCTCCTAAGACTACCGCTTATCTCAACACGCTTTACCGTTTCAGCTGCTACTTGAGAATAGTGTTAATCACCCCCCCAGGAAAAAACCGGCTGATTGGAATACAAAAATTCAATTCTGTATTAACACACTCCCCCTCAATCTGTCGGTTTTCTCTTCTGTCGCACTTAGTTCTTGCTCATGCCGCTCATCCGTGCACACCGCCAGTGTGGTTCGTCAGCCAGTCGCTTGGTCAGGACATCTGCCGGCTGCTGCTGTGTCTTAATGTAGATCGGGTTGACAGTTCCACGGTTGACTTCCTTGCGCAGCCAGTGCCATTTCAGCCGCATGTGTTTGTTGAGGCCGTGAAGGACTGCGTTGCGGGCCATGGTGATTGCCGACATGTTGTCACAGTATAGTGGTGTGGGAATCGTCTGCTCCTGACCGATCTCTTCCAGTAGCCTTCTTAGCCATATGATTTCTTTCACGGCATGAATCATGGCCATGTACTCGGACTCGGCAGATGAGAAAGCTGATTCACTCTGCTTCTTGGACCTCCAGCTTACTGGTTCTCCCCCTATCACGCAGATATATCCACCCACGGAAGATGAGTCTTCCTGTTCAGATGCCCAGGTTGCGTCCGAGAAACAAGTGAGGAAAATTTTCTGCTCTGGTAGCCGTTCTCCCTTCTCTCTCAGCAGCTCCACCCCCTTCTGCTTCTGTTGCGCCATTGCTGAGTACTGAACTCCCACACTTGGAAACGAGTTCAGATACTTCACAACTCTTTCAGCTACATCGACTTGCTCCTCGGTAGGGTTGGACACCACCTTTGCAAGTTGTCCAACCGCAAAAGAGATGTCCGGCCTTGTGTGCACATCGGCGTACAGAAGACTCCCCACAAGTGATTGGTAACGCCGCTGCTCTCCCTCCTCAACTCCTTCTCCGTCCTCCGCCTTGACAAGTTTGAACTCGCATGGTAACGGGGTGGCGATCTTTCGTCCGAGCTCCATGTCGTACTTCTCCAGCAGTTGCTTTATGTACTTCTCTTGGTGAAGCTTCAGCCACATGTGGTCAGGGTCGCGTTCGATGTGCATGCCGAGGTAGTAGGAATCCTCTCCAAGGACTTTGCACTTGAAGATCTCCATGAGCCATTTCTGCACCTTTTGAATCTCCGTCATGCTGCTGCTCAATAGCAGTATGTCATCGACATACACTAAGAACAGCACCATCTCCTCCTTCTCGCCCTTCAGGAACAAGCTCTCATCACAGCTGCTTGCTCTGAATCCCAACTCCCCCAAAGCCGCTGCCAGTTTTTGATACCAACACCTTGGAGCCTGCTTAAGACCGTAGATGGCCTTGTTCAGCTTGCATACTCTCCCCGTACCGTCCTCATATCCCGAAGGCTGCTCCATGTAGACTTCCTCCTCGATTACCCCGTACCATCTGCTCATCGCTGCGTCAGCAAGGATTACTCTCAGCGTTGAAGCTTTAGCAGTGGGCGCAAAAAGCTCGCGAAAATCCTCCCCTTCCTTTTGTTGAAAACCCTTTGCCACCAATCTGCTCTTGTACACTGTCACCTCGCACTTCTCGTCCGTTTTGATCCTCACGACCCATTTGCACTGAAGCGCCCTTTTTTCCTTCTGGTAAGGGAACGAGCTCCCAGGTGTTATTCTTTAGCAGGCTGTTGTACTTGGCATCCCTGGACACGAGCCATTTTTCCCTGTCTGCTCCGGCGAGGGCTTCCTCCATGCTCGCAGGTTGTTTAGGGATCACGAAGCAGTACGCCGGTTCTTCCTTGCTTTCACCCTTGGTCCCGTCCCCTGTCACCAATAAAGCATCCTCCCTTTCCTGAAGCGCCCCTTCTGGTTAAGTCCAGGTTTCTCAGTTTCAATGCCGCCGTCCTCATCAGATCTGCTGCGGTTGCTGATGCTGCTCTATTAGTCATTGAACACACTTGAGTTCTCCTCACGGGCAGGGATGGAGGTTTCACCTGAGTGAGAGGATGCTGCTGCTCTTTCTCCCCCTTTGCTTGACTATCCTCCTTGGTTGGCTCCTCGCTGCCTTCCCCCATTTCGACCCCGTTCTCCTTGGTTTCCTCAGGTTCTGCTTGAGGTGCTTCCTCCTGAATCAGGTCAAGTGACAGAGAGATCTCCTGCAGCTGCTGTGCAGTTTTCTCCTCCGGCTGTTGTTTCTAGCTCCCGTAAATCACGTTCTCAAGGAATTTCACGTCTCGGCTGTCGAAGAAACGCCCTTTCTTCGGTTCCCACAGTAGCCACCCTTTGCTTTCCTGTGCCAGGCCAAGGTGCACGCACCAGATCGCGCTCGCTCCTGTGGGCCTTGGGAACATGAGCCACCGCCATGCACCTGAAGACGCGCAGCATGTCAACTGGCGGTTTCCACTTGAGCCACCGTCACATTGGAACCCAACTCTCATCTCCGACATTCGTGAGGACTCTGTTTCGTGCCACTGTTGCATGCCTTACGGCATGCGGCCACTTGGAGTTTCCGAGACCGGACTCGATCAGTAGTGCTTGGGCTGTCTCGAGGATTGTTCTGTTTGCTCGCTCAGCTACCCCGTTGGACTGTGGAGAATAAGATGTTGTTTTTTCCTTTATGATCCTCTCTTCTTCAGCCACGTCTCCAGCTTGTCTCCCGTGAATTCTCCACCACGGTCAGTGCGAATCCGCTTCACCCGACATTCGGACTGTGTTTCTGCCGTGGGAATCCATTCATCCTGAATCACTGCTACTGCATCGCTTTTTTGCCTCAAGGGGTAGGCCCACATGACTCTGCTCCAGTCGTCGATGGTCGTGAGAAAATATCGCTCTCCCCCATCCCCTTGCACTGGCAGTGATCCGACGAGGTCCATGTGCACTAGTTCCAGCGGCTTTTTACCGCGCTTGGAGACCGAGGAGAAAGGTAACCTGGTGAACTTGCTCACCAAGCAGGTTTTGCACGTATGCTGCGGGCTACTGGTAGTCACAACGGGCAAGTGAGGAGGAGGAAAGAGACTATGAGAGGAGAGGAGGTAGTGGGCGGCAGCTGAAGCTGCTGGCACACGGCGCAACTGGAGCAACTGGCACACGGGCAACTGGAGCAACTGGCACACGGGCTACTGGAGTAACTGGCTCCGCGGCTAAAAGTAGCGGCAGACGAGCAACGGACTCACGGGCGACTGGAGCAACGGGCTCACGGGCGACTGGCGCAACGGGCTCACGGGCGACTGGCGCAACGGTCTCACGGGCGACTGGAGCTGCTGGCTTGACGGCGGCCACCCCCTTCAACCTCCCCAAACTATCCCACTCCCCCTAACACACACCCGCTGCTACACCGCTAGCTCCACTCCCCTTTCACCCCCCCCTTAGTACCACTCCGTCGGCTCCAACAGGTCCACCCCCCCTCAGCGGCAGCTGCAGCACAGGGAGACGGAGGAGGAGGAGGAGCAGGGAACGGCACTCAGAAGCTGCACCCCCATACCCCCCACCCCCAAACCCTAATCCAGGAGAACGGGCAGAAGGAGGGGTGGGGCGCCTTCAGAAGCACGGGGGACAGCGGGGAGGACAGGGGCAGCGAAGAACGGGCCGCCCACGGGCCTGGCACAGCCTCCCGAACCGCGCGCAGGCGGTCCGAGCCGCGCGCGGGCCTGGCGCAGCCCGTAGGAGCCGCGCGCGGGCCTGGCGCAGCCCGTACGGGCCGCGCGCGGGCCTGGCGCAGCCCGTACGGGCCGCGCGCAGGCCTGGCGCAGCCCGTACGGGCCGCGCGCCGGCTGTACGGGCCGCGCGCAGGCCACGACGGGCGACGGGGGGCGACGCGCGGGTCCCCGTCGCCCGTCGCAGCGCCTCCCGGGGGCGACGCGCCGAGTGACGGGGCAGAAACCCGCCGCGCGCCTCGGGGCACACGGCGGGCAGAGAACCGCCGCACGCCTCGGGGCGCACGGCGGGCAGAAAACCGCCGCGCGCCTCGGGGCGCACGGCGGGCTGAAAACCCTAATTTCGACGCCGCGCACCACGGGGCGCGCGGCGGACAGGGAGTAGCAGTAGCAGCGGAAGCAGTGAAGTGGGCCCACAGGCCAGGAACGTTAAGCTCTGATACCATGTCAAAATAGTATGTAGTGTTAGGAGCCATAGCTAGGAGAGTCCTAGCTAGGCAAGAGACAGTTTAGGCAAAAGAAGAGGGTTTTCACTAGCAGCAATGAGGATACATATAGCAAACCCTAGATGGGTTGTACTCGCTACAGAGCACCCCACTACAGGCTAGAGAATAACATTCTGACAGCGGTGCCGTTTAGCTTCAAGCCATTTACTGCTTCTTTTTTCACCAGCTGCTGTAGTACCGTCATGTTGACGTGTCCTAGGCGCCTGTGTGCAGTCACCCAATCTGTTTCTCCTTGCCGACACCCGTTCATCTGACACACTTAGGGCGATGTTCTCCCCCTGGCCTCTGGTCTCATCCTTTTCCCATGGTACCACCAGGTAGTTGCCACATGGATCTGAAGACATCCTTGTCTTCGCGCAGATCCCACAGAACTCGGTTTCCTAACTCCCCCTTAAAGCTTTTTGATCCATTCGTGTTGGTGCTGACTCCGGCCTTGCCAAGCCTCCTGAACGAGATCAGATTTGCCTTTAAATCCGGGACCAGCAGCACGTTCTCTAGTATAACAGGGTTGCCGTCCGCTCCCTTGAACAGTGCTCGGCCTGCTCCTTGCTCCTTGCACTTGATGCTGATCGAACTTCCGAAATTGTTGCTGCACCGACTTTGTCCAAGAGATCTGACCTCGGAGTCATTGTCCACGACGCTCCCGTGTCTAGAATCCAGGCGCTTAATGGGTGAAGCTCGGCTCCCACTTTTGCTGACGCTCCACTTTCATTTTCTTCCCCCTCCACATGAAAGAACTGTCCTGCCGATCGCTCATTGTGCTCTTCTTAATAGTCTTCAGAGTCGTTGTTCATGGCTCCTGCTCCCTTTCCTTCATTAGACTGATTCGTGGTGGTCCACCACTCCGGCTTTGTGTTGCATTTAAACCACGGATGTCCGACCTTCTTGCAGTACCACCAACGTCCTTCCATTCTTGTGTTGCCCCCATTGGCTCCATGACCTCCTCGATTTGCTCCTCCGCCACGAGCATACGAGTTTCTCACTTGCTCCTGCTGGTTGTTGTCATTGCGGGTTCCTTTTCCAGGCCAGGGCCTTCCTTGGCCCCTTCCCCTTCTACTGCCAGGGCGCCGCTGCTCCCTTCATCCCCTCCCCTTAACTGACGACGCCGAAAGTCTTCCTCAAGAATCTTAGATCGCACCCACTCCATGGTCCATAAGCACAAACAAGCGTCACGTGCTGCGTAGTTGTGCGAATGATCTCAAACCAGTTCCTATGGCAAGGTAATAAATTGAAATACCTGATTGTGTGAAAAAATGGTGCTAAAAAAAAAAGAACCAAACGATGAAACGGTGACATGCTGAATTCTAGCGTATCCTTGCATAGTTTCGGGCCATCGAACGCACAAACAAGCGTCACGTGCTGCGTAGTTGTGCGAATGAGCTCAAACCAGTTCCTATGGAAAGGCAATTGATTGAAAAATGTGTGAAGAAATGGTGCTAAAAAAAACAACGAAATGATGAAATTGTCACATGTTGCGTAGTGGCCTATCCTTGCACAAACAAGCGTCATGTGTTGCGTAGTTGTGCGAATGAGCTCAAACTAGTTCCTATGGCTAGGTAATTGATTGAATTACTGGAATTGGAGAAGAAATGGTGCTAAAAAAACAAACGATGAAACGGTGACATGTTGCATACTGGCATATCCTTGCACAGCTTCAATCCATCGAACGCACAAACAAGCGTCACGTGCTGCGTGGTTGTGCGAATGAGCTCGAACCAGCTCATACGACAAGTTAATTGATTAAAATGCTTGAATTTGTGAAGAAATGGTGCTAAAAAAAGCCACAATGTGATGAAACGATGACATGTTGCGTACTGGCATATCCTTGAACACTTTCAGGCTATCGAAAGCACAAACAAGCGTCACGTGCTGCGTAGTTGTGCGAATGAGCTCAAACCAGTTCCTATCGCTATATAATTGAATGAAATACCTAATTTGTGAAGAAATGGTGCTAAAAAAATCAACCAGGTGATGAAACGGTGACATGTTGCATACTGTCCTATCCTTGCATAGTTTCAAGCCATCGAACGTACAAACAAGCGTCACATGCTGCGTATTTGTGTGAATGAGCTCAAACCACTTCTTATCGCTAGGTAATTGATAAGAAGTGGTGAATAAATGGTGCTAAAAAAAAAACAACCAGACGATGAAACGGTGACATGCTGCGTACTGTCCTATCCTTGCACAGTTTCAGGTCATGGAACACACAAACAAGCGTCACGTGCTGCGTATTTGTGCGAATCAGCTCAAACCAGTTCCTATGGCAAGGTAATTGATTGAAATAACTGAATGTATGAAGAAATGGTGTTAAAAAATACAGCCAGGCGATGAAACGGTGACATGTTGCGTACTGGCCTATCCTTGCGCAGTTTCAGGCCATCAAACGCACAAACAACCGTCACGTGCTGTGCATTTGTGCGAATGAGCTCAAACAAATGCCTATGGCAAGATAATTGATTGAGCTACTTGAATATGTAATGAAATAGTGCTAAAAAAAACAATCAAATGATGAAACGGTGACATGGAGAAGTGTCAAAATAGTATGTAGTGTTAGGAGCCATAGCTAGGAGAGTCCTAGCTAGGCAAGAGACAGTTTAGGCAAAAGAAGAGGGTTTTCACTAGCAGCAATGAGGATACATATAGCAAACCCTAGATGGGTTGTACTCGCTACAGAGCACCCCACTACAGGCTAGAGAATAACATTCTGACACACCCCCATAGCCAAAGTGGGGTGTAATCAGCAGAGCAAACAAAGCAGTACAAGCTCAGGGTGGATCACAATGTCACCACACATTCTGAGCACAAGTTCAAGAAGCAATAGTTTAAAGTTCACAATTATGAGCAAAGCTAGTGGTAGTCACAACGGGCAAGTGAGGAGGAGGAAAGAGACTATGAGAGGAGAGGAGGTAGTGGGCGGCAGCTGAAGCTGCTGGCACACGGCGCAACTGGAGCAACTGGCACACGGGCAACTGGAGCAACTGGCACACTGGCAACTGGAGCAACTGGCACACGGGCTACTGGAGTAACTGGCTCCGCGGCTAAAAGTAGCGGCAGACGAGCAACGGACTCACGGGCGACTGGAGCAACGGGCTCACGGGCGACTGGCGCAACGGGCTCACGGGCGACTGGCGCAACGGTCTCACGGGCGACTGGAGCTGCTGGCTTGACGGCGGCCACCCCCTTCAACCTCCCCAAACTATCCCACTCCCCCTAACACACACCCGCTGCTACACCGCTAGCTCCACTCCCCTTTCACCCCCCCCTTAGTACCACTCCGTCGGCTCCAACAGGTCCACCCCCCCTCAGCGGCAGCTGCAGCACAGGGAGACGGAGGAGGAGGAGGAGCAGGGAACGGCACTCAGAAGCTGCACCCCCATACCCCCCACCCCCAAACCCTAATCCAGGAGAACGGGCAGAAGGAGGGGTGGGGCGCCTTCAGAAGCACGGGGGACAGCGGGGAGGACAGGGGCAGCGAAGAACGGGCCGCCCACGGGCCTGGCACAGCCTCCCGAACCGCGCGCAGGCGGTCCGAGCCGCGCGCGGGCCTGGCGCAGCCCGTACGAGCCGCGCGCGGGCCTGGCGCAGCCCGTACGGGCCGCGCGCGGGCCTGGCGCAGCCCGTACGGGCCGCGCGCAGGCCTGGCGCAGCCCGTACGGGCCGCGCGCCGGCTGTACGGGCCGCGCGCAGGCCACGACGGGCGACGGGGGGCGACGCGCGGGTCCCCGTCGCCCGTCGCAGCGCCTCCCGGGGGCGACGCGCCGAGTGACGGGGCAGAAACCCGCCGCGCGCCTCGGGGCACACGGCGGGCAGAGAACCGCCGCACGCCTCGGGGCGCACGGCGGGCAGAAAACCGCCGCGCGCCTCGGGGCGCACGGCGGGCTGAAAACCCTAATTTCGACGCCGCGCACCACGGGGCGCGCGGCGGACAGGGAGTAGCAGTAGCAGCGGAAGCAGTGAAGTGGGCCCACAGGCCAGGAACGTTAAGCTCTGATACCATGTCAAAATAGTATGTAGTGTTAGGAGCCATAGCTAGGAGAGTCCTAGCTAGGCAAGAGACAGTTTAGGCAAAAGAAGAGGGTTTTCACTAGCAGCAATGAGGATACATATAGCAAACCCTAGATGGGTTGTACTCGCTACAGAGCACCCCACTACAGGCTAGAGAATAACATTCTAACAAGAAGCTCTCACAGGAACAGGGCAGAGAGAAGGAGGGAGGGTGGATGAGTGCTGGGAGGAGAGGGCAGGCCATGGGAAGCAACAGAGGGAGTATCTCCGACATGTTCCGTACTAGTCTACCCTTGTGTAGTTTCAGGCCATCGAACGCACAAACAAGCGTCACGTGCTGCATAGTTGTGCGAATGAGTTCAAAAAAAATCCTATGGCAAGGTAATTGATTGAGCTACCTGAATGTGTAAATAAATGGTGCTAAAAATAACAACCAAATGATGAAACGGTGACATGTTGCGTACTATCCTTTCCTTGCACAGTTTTAGGCCATCGAACGCACAAACAAGCGTCACGTGCAGCGTAGTTGTGCAAATCAGGTCCAAACCAGTTCCTATGGCAAGGAAATTAATTTAAATACCTGATTGTGTGAAGAAATTGTGCTAAAAAAAAACAACCAGAAGATGAAACGGTGACATGTTGCGTACTGGCCTATCCTTCCACAACTTCAGGCCATCGAACACACAAACAAGCGTCACGTGCTGCGTAGTTGTGCGAATGAGCTCAAACCAGTTCCTATGGCAAGGTAACTGATTGAATTACTTGAATGTATGAAGAAACGGTGCTAAAAAAATACAACCAGATGACAAAACGGTGACATGTTGCGTATTGGCCTATCCTTGCGCAGTTGGGCGAATGAGCTCAAACCACTTCCTATTGTCGGAATGTGATGTTTGTCTAGCCTGCAGTGGGGTACTCTATAGCGAGTACAGCCCGAATTAGGGTTTGCTATATGTACTCAACTGCCTGCTAGTGAAAACCCCTCTTTCCTGTTTCTCATTCCTGTCTAGCTATTCTGACATGCTATCAGAGCGGTTACGCTCCTGGCCTGTGGGCCCACCGTTAGCTTCCGCTGCTGTCCTGTCTGTCGCGCGCCCCGTGGCGCGCGACGTTTTTTCTTCCCGCCACGCGCTCGGGGCGCATGGGGGTTTTATTTTCTGCTTGCCGCGCGCACGGAGCGCGCGGCGATTTTCTGCCCGCCGTGCGCTCGGGGCGCGCGGCGGTTTTCTGCCCCGTCGACGGTCGCGTCGCCCCCGCTGCTTCGTCGCGACGCCCTGGGGAGCCGCTCGCGGCCCCCCCGCTACCTCGTCGCGACGCCCTGGGGAGCCGCGCGCGGCCCCCGCTGCCTTGCCGCGACGCCCAAGGGAGCCGCACGCGGCCCCCGCTGCCTCATCGCGGCGCCCTCCCCCCCCCCCCCCCCCCCCCCCCCCCCCCCCCGAGCTGCTGCCCACGCTGTCCCCCGCTGCTGCCCGCGCTGCTGCCCGTTTTAGGGTTTGGGGGTGGCGAGTGTGGGGGTGGCGAGTATGGGGGTGACGGGTGTGTGCGCCGTCCCCTGCTCCTCCTCCTCCGTCTCCCACTGCTGCAGCTGTCGCTGAGGGGGGTGGATGTGTGGGAGCCGTCGGAGTGGTACTAGGGGGGTGGCGTGTGAGCAGTGCTAGAGGTACAGCAGGGGGTGTGCAAAAGGGGTGTGGGACAGCTGGGGGAAGTTGAGTGGAGGCAGCCATCTTGTCGTCCGCAACGCTTGAAGTCCAGAGAGCCAGCTGCGTCTGTGGCCGTGTAGTCCGGGTATAGCCTGGTAGCCACAGTGTGAGCACTCTTGGTAGTCCAGAGAGCCAGCTGCGTCTGTGGCCGTGTAGTCCGGGTATAGCCTGGTAGCCACAGTGTGAGCACTCATGGGAGCACATTGAGCCAGCTGCGCCTATCGCCGCGTAGTCCGGGTATAGCCTGGTAGCGACAGTGCTGTGCACTCCTGTTGCCTGTGTGTCTGCAGCTTCAGCCGTCGCCTCCCATCTTCTCGCCTCCACAGTTTCTCCTCCTCCTCACTTGCCCTCTGTGATAGTCTCTAGCTTTGCTTATCATTGTGAACTACTGCTCTGCCTGCTTGTTGTGTTGATTGTACCCCACTTTGACTATGGGGGTGTGTCAGAATGTGATGTTTGTCTAGCCTGCAGTGGGGTACTTTATAGCGAGTACAACCCGAATTAGGGTTTGCTATATGTACTCAACTGCCTGCAAGTGAAAACTCCTCTTTCCTGTTTCACATTCCTGTCTAGCTATTCTGACACCTATGGCAAGGTAACTGAATGAATTACCTGAATGTGTGAAGAAACAGTGCTAAACAATACAACCAGATGATGAAACGGTGACATGTTGCGTATTGGCCTATCCTTGCACAGTTTCAAACCATCGGAACGCACAAACAAGCGTCACGTGCTGCATAGTTGGGCGAATGAGCTCAAACCACTTCATATGGCAAGCTAATTCATTGAATTACCTGAATGTGTGAAGAAACGGTGCTAATAAATACAACCAAATGATGAAACGGTGACAAGTTGCGTACTAGCCTATCCTTGCACAGTTTCAGACCATCAAACGCACAAACAAGCGCCACGTGCTGCGTAGTTGGGCGAAAGAGCTGAAACCACTTCCTATGGCAAGTTAATTGAATGAATAACCCGAATGTGTGAAGAACCGCACAAACAAGCGTCACGTGCTGTATATTTGGGCGAATGAGCTCAAAACCCTTCATATGGCAAGCTCATTCATTGAATTACCTGAATGTGTGAAGAAACGGTGCTAAAAAATACAACCAGCCGATGAAACGGTGACATGTTGCGTACTGGCCTGTCCTTGCACAGTTTTAGACCATCAAACGCACAAACAAGCGTCACGTGCTGCATAGTTGGGCGAATGAGCTCAAACCACTCCCTCTGGCAAGGTAGTTAATTGAATTACCTGAATGTGTGGAGAAACGGTGCTAAAAAATACAACCAGATAATGAAACGGTGACATGTTGCGTACTGGCCTATCCTTGTACAGTTTCAGACCATCGAACGCACAAACAAGTGCCACGTGCTGCGTAGTTGGGCGAATGAGCTCAAAACAGTTGGTAATCTATTGAACTATCCGAATGTGGGAAGAAATGACGCTTAAAACAACCAGACGATGGAACGGTGCCATGTTGCACATTGGCCAACCCTTGTACATATTTAAACCATCGAACGCACGAACAAGCATCTCACAAAGTGAAAAACAACAGAATGAGTTAGATTGATTGTGTTGGGGTACAAATGCCTAACCCTAACTGTTTGTACCCCATATAGCATGACCCACTAGAGGCTATAACATTTGACACACCCCCATAGCCTAAGTGGGGAATGCCAAGCAACAAAACACAACCTAAGGTCACAAGACCAGTCACAAGCAAGAGAGCAAACTCAGGGTGGATCACAACGTCACCACCAGTCTGAGCACAAACAAGAGGCCACAAGGCCAGTTCAAGAGAGTACAAGCTAATATATATAGTACAAACAAACAAGAGGCAAGAACTCACTACTGCAGTCTACTAGACCCAGTCTCAACGAGGCCTAACTGCAGACAAAACCGGCGGTGGTCACAAGGCTGAAGTGCCTTGGTGAAGATGTCTGCAGTGTTGGCCTCGGAGGCCACGAAGTCCAGACGCGCCTGACCGCGTCTCTGCAACTCTCGAAGGAGGAAGTACCTGACGTCGATGTGCTTCACTCTGCTCTCCAGTCGAGGCTCACGACACAGGAGAATCATCGCCTTGTTGTCAGCAAACAAGGTCGGTGCAGAGCTCGGCCGCTCACCAAGGTCAGTGAGCAAGAAGGTCAACCAGCGTAGCTCCTGTGCAGCAAGGGCTCCAGCGTAGATCTCGGCCTCTGCGGTAGAAGTCGCAACAGAGGAGGACCGAGTAGACCTCCACGAAACAGCTCCAGAGCCCAGACTGAAGCAGTGACCCTGCGTAGACCTCTGAGTCTCAACGTCGTCGGCGTAGGAGGAGTCGCAGTGACCGGTGAGTACAACTGGCTGTGTCCCTCCAAGTACAAGCCCCATGTCTGATGTCGTGGCAAGGTACTTCGCCATTCTCTTAGCCGCCGTCCAGTGAACAGGACGGTGTCTCCCTGTCGCAACAAAGCGAGAAAGGATGCTAAGAGGGAAGGCGAGGTCCGGGCGAGTGCACGTCATCAGGTACATGAGGCAGCCCACCAGCTCTGCGTAGGGACCACTGGGCTCGAACGGCTCGTCAGGAAAAGGCCCAGTGAGTCTGTGGTCTACAGCAAGAGGGGTGGGTGTAGGAGAGGAGTGCTGAAGCCCAAACCGCTGAAGGACCTGCTGCACCATGTGTGACTGAGTCAGAGTAATGGTGCGAGCGGCTCTGTCCCTAGAGATCTGCAGGCCAAGGTAGCGGCGCAGTTCCCCAAGGTCAGTGCAGGTGTGTCTCTTCTGCAATTCGGACTTCACCTCCGCCAGTGCAACTGTGTCGGCTGTGGCAAAAACCAAGTCGTCAACGTAGACCAGAACGAAGAAAGGTGTGCGCCCACGACGAACAAACAGCGACGGGTCGGCGGAAGACGGCTCAAACCCGAGGTCGGACAGAGTAGAGCGGAGAGTGTCGTGCCACTTACGGGGTACCTGACGGAGACCGTAGACCGGTCGTCTGAGGCTCCACTGGGTCCCAGGCGGGAAGGTGCCAGTGAAGCCCGGAGGACGACGCAGCCAGATCTCCTCGTGTAGGCTGCCCTGCAGGAAGGCGGTGGAGAAGTCGAGGGAGTGTAGCTCGTAGTCCCTCTGTGCCGCTACGTGAAGTAACACCCGAAGAGTGGTCATCTTCGGGGTGGGCGCGAAGGTCTGAAAGAAGTCAACCCCCTCGCGCTGACTGAAACCTCTAGCCACGTAGCGTGCCTTGAAGACTGGGGGAGATCCCGGCGGCCGCTTCACCTTGAAGATCCACATGCCGTCAACTATGTTCGCCCCTGGGGGGGGAACCTCGTCAACGTAAGTGCCTGTGGACCTGTAGGAGGCCATCTCTGCGTCCATGGCAGCTCTCCACTGAGAGGCCCAAGGCCCTGACACTGCCTCAGCGTAAGTGCGAGGAGTAGGTATGTCAGGAGCGTCGGGGTCTCCCTCAGGAGCGAGCAGCATGGCACAGAGATGAGGCGAAGCAGCTGCCAGGAACTCTAGCTCAAACTGTCTGTCCTCTAGGACGTCACAGCCAAGGGCAGACTCACCCCCGGCGGACAGAGGACGGACAGGAGGAGCGGCCACAACACGAGTGGCGTAGTCAAGGCGACGCGTAGCAGTAAAGTCAGTGACAGCGGCAGTGAGGACCGCGACGGAGGAAGGAGAGGCACGAGGGTCGGTAACAAGAGAGGCGAGAACACGAGAGAGAGTGGGGCGGTACGTGCGGTAGTAGTCAGTGACCGGAGTGGACAGGGAGGCAGTGAGAGACGACTCACGAGGGCGAGGAAGGGCAGTCGGAGGAGAACGAGGAGGACTAGGACGGAACAACACAGTACGGAGGTCAGTGACAGGTGACGAAGGACGAGCACGAGGAGGACGAGAGGCCCAAGTGTGGGCGAGAGGAGAGGGAGACGGAGGAGACTGAGAACGAGGGAACACAGCCGGAGCGGAGTCCGGAGGAGGAAACGTAGGACCGAACACAGGAGGAGAGGAGGGGAGACCAAGGGCCCGAAGGCCAGAAACAGGGGCCGGAGGCTGCTCCTGCTCCTGCTGCTGCTGCTGCTGCGGCTGCGGCGGCGGCGGCTGCTGCTGCTGCTGCTGCTGCTCCCGCTGCAACTCCAACCGCTCACGCTCCACCCGCCGCTGAACCTCCAACCTCTCACGCTCCAAACGCTGCTGCTCCTCACGCTCAACACGAAGAAGGGCCTGGTAACGAGTAGGGTAGGGGTGAGGAGGAGGAGTGGTGTCAGGAGACGAAGAAGAAGAACCAGCTCCGCCCTCGACAGTACCCGGCTGAGCACCCCCAGAGCGAGTACCCCCTGCGACAGCACGACCAGCACCTGTAGGAGGTGTACCCGCACCCCCAGTCGTGGTGCCTCCAGTGGCACCAGCACCAGTCCCAGACCCCCCTGCTCCAGAAACACCACCAGCTCCAGCTACACCACCAGCTCCAGCACCACCACTAGCTGCAGTACCCTCGGAACGGGCAGCTGCGGCAGGTGCACGCTCAGCGCCAACGCCAACACCCCCAGAACGGGCGGCTCCTGTAGGTGCACGAACAGCTCCAACGCCAGCACCCCCAGAGCGAGCACCGCCAGAGCCCTCACCTCGAGCACCAACACCCTCAGAGACCACAGTGGCCGGTAAAGGAAGCGCTGACGGCTGCTGCGGAGGCTGTGAGGACGACTGTGGGGAAGGAGGAGAGACCTGGGGGGGTACCGAGGGGGGGGGAGTAGCGTGGGACACACCAGACGGAGCGGGAACAGGGGGGGGTACCGGAGGAGCAGGGGCGGGAGGAGGAGGAGCTGGAGCCAGGAAGAGGGGAGGGGGGGGAACCGGGAGACCTCGACAGGGGTACCGGACGTAGTAGGGGACAGACTCGTCGAAACGGACGTCACGAGAGTCAAAGAACCGGTGGGAGGGAGGGTGGTAAAAGGTGAAGTCAGAGGAGTCCTCTGGGAAACCAAGGAAGACACAGGGGACGGCGCGAGGCGAGATCTTGTCCGCAGAGGTGTCGCGGACAAGAGCCAAGCAGCCCCAGACACTAAACCTCGACGCAACACCAGGGGACCCTGTCCAAAGACTGGTCGGTGAAGCCCCTGGCCGAGAGACGCGAGGCCAGAGGTTCAGCTGGTGAGCGGCGTACCGAGCCGCGTAGGGCCACAGAAAATGGGGCGCGTGGGCGTTCCATGACCAGGCCTAAGCGGCGCTCAGCAACCCCATTCTGCTGTGGAGAGTCTGGAAGAGTCCAGGACTGGGAGATGCCCTGCTCAGCACAGAATCTGGCGAGAACGCCGGAGCGAAACTCACCCCCACGGTCGGAGTGGAGACAACTGACACGACGACGGCGAGTACTCTCGGTGGCGAGCAGCCACCGGATCAGCGTAGAAGTCACGTCGGACTTCTTCGCCAAAGGGAACACGGTGGTGTACCGAGAGTAGTCGTCAATGACCACCAGAAAGAAACTCTCCCGCTCAGGGCCAAGGCGGGGAGCGGGGCCCCAGACGTCTAAGTGGAGTGTCTCAAAGGGCTCGGTGGCCGGACGAAGGGAGGAGTGAGGGGTGGCGCGCAGCCGACCCTGGACACAAGGACCGCAAGGAGGAGCTGGGGACGGCGGGAGCGGCGGAAGGACTCGGGGGAGGCCTAAGACAAGACGCTGACTGGACATAGCGCGAAGACGAGGGAGGGACGGGTGACCAAGGCGGTGGTGCCAGAGGAGGGAGGGGTGGGCAAGCGACCGACACGAGCACGACGCAGCAACTAGACCGGACACAGCAACCTGACTGGACCTGGCTACCTGGTGGGACGGAGGAACCTGACGGGGGTCGGTGTGGAGGGTGTACAGACCGGAGCCCGGCTCCTGGCGAAAAGTGGCCAAGGGGGCGTACGTGTCACCGTCCACACAGACCGCGGTGTCACCAAAACACTCAACCCAGACTCCGACGTGCTGTCTCACTAGGGGGCCCACACCAACCAGGTTCCTAGAGAACGTAGGAACGTGGAGGCCAGTCAGGGAACCGGAAGGAGCAGCCGGGCACGGGAGAGTAGTGGCGTGAGTCGCAATGACCGGTTCCGAAGAGGGATCGGCCAGTGCGATGGAGACTGGCGCCGGGAGAGGAGAGAGAGTCGTGCGGTCGCGAAAGAAGCACTGCGTCGCTCCTGAGTCCAGTGTGAAGGAGAGAGACGCGTCCGCCGAGGGAGCACCTGTACTAGTAGCTAAACAAGATCCTACACTAGCACCTACTCTAGCAACAGGCAAAGATCCTACGCTAGGCACAGGCAAGTACACAGATTTAGGAGCACTATAGTCAACATCAGCATACATGGCATAAGACCTAGCATCATCCATAGTCATATCAAAAACAGAGATACCACGAGCAAGAAGTGTCCCCCAACGCGGCGGCGGGGGAGCGGAGGGGCCGTGGTGGAAGCGGTAGAGGTTGTCGAGACGACTGAAACAACGAGCGTGCAGCAGAGTGGTCAGGGCGGCCACAGTACGAGTCCCTACGTGGACCCGTAAGGATCCAGTACTCACAGGGACCAACGTCGCGACCGGCCGAGTGAGGTCCCCGATTGGAGGGGGCGGCACTGCGCCCAGTGCTCGGGGGACCCGCAGACCTCCACTGCTGCGGAGAGCCCCACGGCTGCGGAGGGCCCCACTGCTGCGGCTGCGGCTGTGGCGGGCGCTGCTGCTGGCCCTGTCGCTGCTGCTGCTGTCCCTGCCGCTGCTGCTGTCCAGGCGGTGGCAGCTGCTGAGAAGCCGGCTGCTGCTGCTGCTGGAACCCCTCACCACCAGTGAAAACTCCACCGTCGAGAGGAGGGCCGTCACGACCCGAGCCACCCCCACCACCACTCCCACCACCTGCTCCACCGCCACCGCCACTACCCGCACCACCTCCAGTACCTCCGCCGCCCTTCCCGCCCTTCTTACCGGCCTTGCCACGTTTCTGTCCGCCAGAGACAGAAACAGCCGCCGTCTCCTCAGAGGCAGAAGACGCGGGGGTGGCAAGGGAGGCAGTGAAGGTGGGAAGCTGTGGTACCGCACACCCCTCAAAAAGACGAGGAGGAGGCGCGGAAGAGGCAGAGGCAACAGCGAGGAGGTTACTCTCGATCTTCGAGAGAGCGGTCTCAAGAAGATCGATGGTAAGCTCAGTGGGGTGCTTCAGAAGAAGCGCGTCGCGGGCTGTGGCTAGGCGGTCAGGGAGGCGAGTGACTAGCCAGTGAATAGTGAGCCACATAGGGGGCGGGGCAAGGGCAAGCTGGTCCTCAGTGCAAGCAGCGCGAAAGCGAGCGTCAAGGGAGCGAAGGTGGGTAACGAGGTCAGAGACAGTCTCAAAGGAGGCGAGGTCAGGGTAGATAAAGGGGACGAGGAGGCGACTGAGTGAAGCAGAGGAGGGAGTGGAGTAGCGATCAACAATAGCCTTATACAGATCTGCAGCAGACTCGACCTGAGTGAAGTGGACCGCCTCTGTCGGCGGGAGAAGGTCGGTCAGGGCGAGGCAGGCAGCGGCGTCACGAGACTCCCACACGTCGCGAGCGAGGAACTGGCGCCGGTACTCGGCCTCCTGCTCAGGAGTAGGCGGTGGGGTAGTGGGCAGCAGGCTAGGCTGCGGAGGAGCGGTCTGAGTACCGGACGCGTGTGCGAACAGGTGCACGCCATCCTGCCGCTGGCTCTTAAGGTGGCGCTGCGCCTGCGTAAGCCACGTACTAAAGTCTATGGGTCTCCCCTCAGGGTCAAAACGAAGTACTCGGGAGGTCGCCATAAGGGGCGAAAGTGGGAGAGCGCGGCTGCCAGCCGCGGGAGGGTGAGACAGTCAGTGGCGTGTGGGCAGGCGCGTAAGCGTGCAGGCGGGCAGGTGGCGCGGCATGCGGACAGGCGGGCGGCACGGCGCGCTGGCCGGCGAGCGGCGCGGCGGGTCTACGAGCGGGCGGCGCTGCGCGCTGGCGGGCGCGCTGGCTTTTGCACTGGCGGGCGCGCTGGCGTGCGTGTTTGCAGGGCGCGCTGGCGTGCGCGCTGGCGGGGCGCGCTGGTGTGCGCGCTGGCGTGCGAGCTGGCGGGGCGCGCTGGCGGGGCGCGCTGGCGTGCGCGCTGGCAGGGCGCTCTGGCGTGCGCGCTGGCGTGACGCGCTGGCGTGCGCGTTGGCGGGGCGCGCTGGCATGCGCGCTGGCGGGACGCGCTGGCGGGACGCGCTGGCGTGGCGCGCTGGCGTGCGCGCTGGCGGGGCGCGCTGGCGTGCGCGCTGGCGGGGCGCGCTGGCGTGCGCGCTGGCGTGCGGGCTGGTGGGGCGCGCTGGCGTGGGGCGCTGGCGGGGCGCGCTGGCGGGCCTGCTGGCTAGGGCGCTGGCGGGCCTGCTGGCTAGGGCGCTGGCGGGCCTGCTGGCTAGGGCGCTGGCGGGCCTGCTGGCTAGGGCGCTGGCGGGCCTGCTGGCTAGGGCGCTGGCGGGCCTGCTGGCTAGGGCGCTGGCGGGCCTGCTGGCTAGGGCGCTGGCGGGCCTGCTGGCTAGGGCGTGTAGGGGAAACGGTGGGGGGGGGCGCATCAAGGCTAGAGACCAAGTTTTAGGAAGGGCGGCGACTAGGTGTGGCCTAGGAACGGCGAACCTACTGCTGATACCATCTCACAAAGTGAAAACAGCGGAATGAGTTAGATTGATTGTGTTGGGGTACAAATGCCTAACCCTAACTGTTTGTACCCCATATAGCATAACCCACTAGAGGCTATAACATTTGACAAAGCATTACTTGCTGCGTGATTGTGAGAATGAGCTCCGGCCAATTCTTATAGCGATTTCATTGATTGAACCACCTTAATGTGTGAAGAAATAGCGCTTAAAAAAATATATGAGACGAGGAACCGGTGACATGTTGCTCAATTAGACCATTTTTTGTAAACCTCATCATTGCACATGGTAATTCTCGTAATCACGAAAAGAGTAATGTGACATCAAAATTAAAAGTGGTAAATGTGTCACAACACAAAATGATATGGACATCAACATAAAAGTGGTGGACCAAACACACCACCGTATGTTTTTTGTAGTTCGTAGTTGTTAACGAATATATTGCAAACGCGCTGTTGACGGGTCTAACCAGATGCGGAAGTGTTCTTCAGGAGTGGCGGGCGCATTCTGGCGTAAACTGCCGTTTTCCCCGCCTCCCCTACCCTGGAACCGCACTGCGTAGCAGGTCGATATGCGTCCACCCGGTAAGCTGGCCGAAGTGGCCAAAAATCGCCTGAAACACCACACCCTCAACTCCCCCCTTCCTCCCGCTTACTGAGGTCCCATGGATCCGCAGATTCCTACCCACTGCA
Source organism: Closterium sp. Yama58-4 (assembly GCA_947470075.1). NCBI lineage: Eukaryota > Viridiplantae > Streptophyta > Zygnematophyceae > Desmidiales > Closteriaceae > Closterium > Closterium sp. Yama58-4. The sequence continues at coordinate 563,854 of CANIUD010000688.1, read as the reverse complement.
TGCCATTCGCGCCAGTAAGCAGCCGATCTCAAAGCAGCACCCCATCCCAAGCAGTAAATGGCCATTTACGATGTAGTGTTTGAACCCTAAAATCGCCTAAGTCCCCGTCGCCCAGTTTTGGGAGGATTGCAATTTTCTGATGCTGTTCGCCGTGGGGGACGCGCTCGTGGCGGAGGCGGGGCTGGGGTGTAACGGATCTATGAAGAAAAAGGGCATTTACCCACTTAATAATAGGTTCTAATACAACCAGAGAGTAGCAGCTCCTGGAAAATGACTAAGTCTGAGAGTTGCTAGGAGATGCAGTCACAAACTGTGGAAGGTGTGTTGTGAAGAGAGAGATCCCATTTCCCAATTGATTAGTTGGGAGTAGGAAATGGAGAATGAGCCAAGAGGCTTCAGACCCCTTCCCTAGACCCCCTTGGGGTGCAACCACCTTCCCCATGGCAAGGAGGGGTGCACTCCCTTGGGCCTTGCCCATGTGGCAAAGGTTACTCAATGACATGGCACAAACAAAGGGATAAAATGCTGTGTATGTAATATGTTATCCCTACCTGTCATGTTTCAACTGGTTGCAATTCCAACGCAAGAGTTGTGTTGGACTTCGAATGTTTGTGATTGGTTGTAACTCCAACCAGCGGCGGGAAACTTCTCGACTCACTTTGTATAAAAGTGTTCTGATTGGTTGGCTTGCCAACCAGTTCGTTTCCCCGATTTCCAACCAGTTCAATTCCCCTTTCTCTTCCCAACCCAGGTTCAATGTATCGAGACTTGGGTTGGTGGGATTCGATATGTTACATGGGGGGCGCGGGGGGAGGGGCGGAAGGGGAGGAAGGGGAGGAAGCGGAGGAAGGAGAGGAGTGGGACGGGGAGGAGGATGGGGAGGAGGGGGAGGCGATGGAGGAAGGGGGGAAGGGAGACGAGCGGATGGCGGTGGGGGAGGGCGCAGGGGCGGAGGCGGACATAGAAAGGGGGAGCAGAGGCGGGGCGGAGAGTGGCAGTGTGGGGGGGGTTGCGGGGGAGAGGGGCGGGGGGCTGTGGGGGGAAAGCGTGGCTGGGCGGGGCGGAATGGCGCGCCTGTCATGGTCAGCGCGGAGAAGGATGGCCTCTGGCAGTGGCGCTGGGGGAGGGGGCGCTGGGGGAGGGAGCGCAGGGGGCAGGGCCGGGGGAGAGGCGAGGGGAAAGGATGGGGGAGTGGTGGGCGCGCAGGGGGGCGCAGCAGCAATGGCAGGGGGGGAGGGGAGGGGCGGAGTGGGGGGAGTGGGCTAGGGTGTGAGCCTGTAGGAGCACCGGTGCAGGTACGGCGCTATGCACGCCATTCTTGACGCCATTCGAGCCAAGGATCTTGGTCCGGCACTGGCTTGGGCGGCACAGCATCGGGAGGAGCTACAGCAGGAAGTTGCTGGGGGGTTTCCCGACGAGAAGGTGGGAGGGGGGGAAGGGGGAGGGAAGGCGGTGGTTGGAGGGCTGAAGACAAGCTCCTTGGAGTTTGAAATTCATCGACTGCAGTTTTTGAATCTTCTGCAGGAGCAGCAGAAACAGCTTATATGGAAGCAACAGCAGCAGCAGAAGGAAGGCTCGTTTTCTATGTCTGATCCTTCCAGTGATGACAGCAGCAGCCAATCACGACCTGCCAGCTCACCAGCCCTGCTGTACGCGCGTCAGTATTTCCCGCCGTTCGCCGCCACCCATCTCCCCGATATCCAATGCCTCATGTGCGCTCTCCTGTGGGTTGGGCGGCTGAATTTGTCCCATATGCCGACCTCCTGCCACTCACTGCCGCCCACTGGAATCAGATCGCCGCTCGGTTTACCGCACACTACTGCTCCGTGGAGTGCCTCGAATCCGCTGAAAGCCCATTGACTGTCGTGGTGGCTGCGGGCGGCGAGGCCCTCCCAATGCTGACAAAGCTCGCCGCCCTGCTGAACCACAGCAGCGGCATTGGCAGCGGGGGAGGGAGCAACCGGGTAGGCGGAAGCTCCACCACTGCTGCCACCACTCCTACCGCTGCTACCAGCAATATCACCGCGCCTGGCACTTCTGCTGGTGCTGGTGCTGGTGCTGGTGGTGGTGGTGGTGGCACGGGCAGCAGCAGGAGGGCAGCGCGGGACTGGCAGGGCATGGAGCAGCTGCCAGTGGAGATCGAGCTGCCCCGCGCTTTCCACTTCCACTCCATCTTCGCCTGCCCCGTCTCCCGTGAGCCCGCCTCCTACCCCGACAACCCGCCCGTGCTGCTGCCCTGTGGCCATGTCGTGTGCCGTGCATCCGTGCTGAAGCTCGCCAAGGGAGCTACGCGTCCCTTCAAATGCCCCTACTGCCCTCTTGAGACCACACCGCTTGACTGCCGCCCCATTCAGTTCTAGAGTGCATGTACCATTTTGCTGCTGCTGCTGTTGACAGCAGTGCTCAAGCTTGCCAAGGGCAGCACTCGTCCCGTCAAGTGCCCCTACTGCCCGCTGAAAACTACGCCTCTCGGCTGCGGCCCCATCCAGTTCTAAGGTGCTTCAACCCTCTCCTCCTTACCCCCCCCCCCCCCCCCCCCCCCCCCACTCTCCTTTACACCATGGGGTTGGATGTGTCGTTGTGTTTCACACTAGTGTTTGTACAATTGAGCCTAGGGTGTTTGAGTACTCGTGTGCCGTCTGTATCGTCGTTTGTTCACTTGAGCCTTGTGTGCCCCTTGAAGTGGAGTGCGGAGACCTCCTCGCCTCTTGACTACCTCCTCGCCTCTTGACTGCCGCCTCATTCGAATCCACTGCCACTTACCGTACCGTACCCTATGGTCCCAGATAGTAGCGCAGGTGCGCTAATAATAAAATCCTTTTTTTTTGGTTGCGGAGCAACCTATTGTGATCGATTTGAATTGTTTTTTTTTTCTATGAATAAAAAATATATTTACGATTTTTTTCGATGAATAAGAAAATAAATTTACGAAATTCTGAGCAAATAAAAAAAAAACAGAGCAAAATCTTAAAAACAAAATATTATACAGTGTGCCATTGCTCAATATCTTGCCTTATCCAAATTGTATTATGTGATTATATTAAAACACATAAGGTTTAGTTTCAATTTCTTTAAAAGGGGGGGAATAATTAACTCCCCAAAATGGAGAAACACAATGACCAACAAAAGGATCATTGTAGTTCTTCTTTGTTTCAACCTTGTCGGAAAGATATATTCGCCAATCAACTTGATGAATATGCCTTATGGATGGTAAAAGAAAAAGAAAAGACTAAAAAGACGTTGCTAAACAACAAATATTTATATCAACGCTTCCCCAACTTAGCATGGGGGGAGGCGATAATATATACATTGGATACGCAACTCTCAAATGTACACTACCGTTTCCCCAGCCTAGCATGGGGGGGAAATCGAGTAGTATAGACGTTAAACTTCGACATAAAGAAATACAATCTGCAAATCTCAAAGAAATGACTACGCCGATCAAGTCCAGCTCAAAATGGCTCCACTTTGATAGTGGTACACCACTGAACCTTTTGTGACAATGATCTGCAAGTCATCTCTTTGTGACGAGCAGACGTGCATTACTTACACAATGAAAAGCATGAGTAGAAACAATACAATAAGAAGTTATGCTAGCAATCAAGTATATTTTAGCTAAAAAATAGTTCTAATCTTGCGTATAATTTAACAGACATCGTAGTAAAGGCTGTCATCTTGCAAATCCTGCACAAAAAAAAAAGGTGAGAACACCAATAAAACAATATGCATATAAAAAGCTAATTAAAGGTACAAAACTACATGTACAATTCTTACATCAATAGCAAGATTTCAAGTTCAGCAAACGCACAATTCACTCGAGGACCTGCGATTAACAATGTGTAAAGTCAAACATATCAAATAGATAGAAATCGAGCATTCAATTCAAGAAAATTTGGACTCGAGATTCATGAAAATGCAAGATTCAACAAGATACAATATGTAGTTGCGCTATCAATATCGAACACTTACATCAAATGCTCTTTTAGAAGGAGTGGTGACGGGATTCGAGCTTGATGATGCTCGAATGCTCATGATGTCCACGATGCTCTTCACTATCCGCAATTCCTCGTAACGAAAGTGTACCTGCTCATGTCATAATTAGAAAGAAAGCAAGTTGAATACCATATGAGATTTGTTGGAATAAGATTAACATACTGAATGATCTATAACATGACGATCAAGTATGAATACATGAAAAATGAATCATATTTGATATGTAAAACTCACCTTCACGCGCCAGACACTACGCAATGCATGCAACAAGTGCCTTCGTTCGTCGTCAGTAGAAGAAAGAAAATCAGAAATCTGAAAATTGGGAATCATCTTTGCCATAAGTCTTGGCTCCAATAGCATGTTGTATGATCGACTCTTGAAAGTTCCTTTGAAGGTAAGAAAAGGAAAGAAAAAAAAAAGTTACAACATCACATCATTAACGTATAGTTGTACTTAGACAAACGCAACTGTGAAATTTTATAGCTTACCACTCTCTGTCACGACAAGAGTGACGGTGACGTTGTCGTCACTGGATATTGAAGCAGACGGATGCTTCACACACTCATCCAAACCCGTGCTCATTGACGTGTAGATGGGCATGCCACAAATCCCATCTCCACACTTGACATTACACATCGTGCGACTGTTGTGCCGTGGGTCTTGGATTTCCGCATTGAATGATGCGATTTTCTCCCTTTTTGTGGTGAGAACGAGTGCGTTGACATGAGTCATTCTGAACGCAAAATGATATGAAATTGTTAGATCTACTTAGACATCATACAACCTATTCATTGTGATCATGTTTTATACTTACAGTTCGGCGACGCCTACGACAATGATTCCATCGGATGGAGGAACGTCTGGGATTTTTTATGCAAAGCGCTCGTCAAGAATGACCACACTAGATTGCTTCGTCGTCTTGAAGATAGCAGACTTCAAATACACGTTGCTCAGGTAGACAGGAACGTGCGAACATTCTTTGTTCGCATTCACATAACTCTCAAAACATGTGTTGATGTGAAGTGCAGTGGTTCCTAGTGCAATCAATGCACTATCTGTGGATGAATCATGAATGCAAGCGACCAACTTGTGCATGCCGTTGTTCTTTGGCTCATATGATGTGACTTGCAACTTGACAGCAATGGAGGGAACCTGAAAGAAAGAAAAGAAAAAAAAAACACATATAAAATGTGCAGCATATAATGTAAATCGAAATATAACATCATGTCATACTCAATTTGTGCAGTATACATAGATGATGATATTATTACTTGATGCATTTAAGGTTACCAAAATCATGTGTTATACAAGTGGTGTCATTGCAATAGTATACATGCTTGTATTCCATTATCAAAATGAACATAAACTTGAACCATGGCGCATATTGCGTTGCATGACAAAACATAATTTCCAAACTACTTGGTGTAGACCATGTTGCACGTCGTACAACATAAATGAGCAACACCATATGACCATAGGTGGCTAGCATATACCCTTTTCGTTGTACGCATGAGCACGTGCTAAACAGTATAGCAGTATGACTATATGAACATACAGTTGTATTACATAAACATGCACATATGCAACAAGCTACAACACTTACCCGTTCGAGATCCTTGAGCTCGTAGAAGTTCTTCAAAGATGCCGTAGGCACGTTGCCTACATCCAGCTTCTCCGATCCAGATGCCTCAATCATGTAGGAACAGTGGTGGACCCAGTTGAACTGGAGGTCCAAGCCGCCAACTCGCTTCCTGCATTATGAATATATGTTGTGAATCTTAAAGCATAGAGAGAAACAAATTGAGATGCATAGCGTGTTATATAGATATAACACGTTACCAACCAACTTGCACGCGGACTGCATTGATGCGGTGCAGTTGATAAATCTTTCCAATAGAAAGACTCCTCACAAATGCATTGATGCTCTCCACATCACATTTTCCTTGGCCTGCTGACTCAGGCCAAAGAATCTCAGAATAACTAGGCAAGAATGATTGAAAGGAGAGGAGGTTTCACTAGCAGCAGTTGGGGTACATATAGCAAACCCTAACTGGGTTGTACTCGCTATAGAGCACCCCACTACAGGCTAGACAATAATAACATTCTGACACACCCCCATAGCCAAAGTGGGGTGTAATCAGTACAATGAGCAGGCATAGCAATAGTTCACAATTATAAGCAAAGCTAGAGGTGATCATAGAGGGCAAGTGAGGAGGAGGAGAAACTGTGAGGGCGAGAAGATGAAAGGCGCCGACTGAAGCTGCAGACACACGGGCAACAGGAGCGGCGCGCACAGTGGCTACCGAGCGCACGAGGGCACCGGACTACGGGAGTATCTGGCTCCGCGGCTACGACGAGCACACACAGGAGCAACGGACCCACAGGCGACTGGCGAAGCAGGCTCGCTGGGCTACCGAGACGCGCGAGGGCATCCGGACTACTGGCGCTGCTGGCGTCACGACGGCTACCTCCGCTCAACCTCCCCCAACAGTCCCACACCCCTCGACACACACCCCCTGCTGCGCCCCTAGCTCCACTCCCCCTTCACCCCCCTAGGACCACTCCTTCGGCTCCCCACACAACCACCCCCCTGAGCGGCAGCTGCAGCAGCGGGAGACGGAGGAGGAGGAGAAGGAGGGGACGGGGCACACAACCGGCACCCCCACACCCGCCACCCCCACACTCTACATCCCCAAACCCTAAAACGGGTGGGATAGGGGCAGGAGCGCGGGGGACGGCGAGAGGGGGACGGACGAGGCGCGCGCAGGCTGCCCGCGCCGCGCGCTGGCCTGGCGCAGCCCGTACGGGCCGCGCGCGGGCCTGGCGCCGCCCGTACGGGCCGCGCGCGGGCTGTACGGGCCGCGCGCGGGCCTGGCGCAGCCCGTACGGGCCGCGCGCGGGCCTGGCGCAGCCCGTACGGGCCGCGCGCGGGTCCCAGGGGCGCTTCGACGGGCGACGGGGGCGTTTTGGCGGGCGACGGGGGGCGCTCCGACGGGCGACGGGGGCGCTTCGACGGGCGACGGGGGGAGGGCGCTTCGACGGGCGACGGGGGGCACTTCGACGGTGGGAAACCGCCGCGCGCCTCGGGGCGCACGGCGTGCAGAAAACCGCCGCGCGCCCCGAGCGCACGGCGGGATGAAAACCGCCGAAACCCTAGAAAAAATTCGCCGCGCGCTCCGCGCACGGCAGGAAGAAGTCGTCGCGCGCCCGAGGCGCCCGGCAGGAAGTAAAGCAGCGGAAGCATTAGGTGGTGGGCCCACCCACAGGATCGACCCAGGAGGGTCGACCTGCTCTGATAGCATGTCAGAAGAACTAGGCAAGAATGATTGAAAGGAGAGGAGGTTTCACTAGCAGCAGTTGGGGTACATATAGCAAACCCTAACTGGGTTGTACTCGCTATAGAGCACCCCACTACAGGCTAGACAATAATAACATTCTGACAAAGAACAACTTCAGCAACATTGTAGCCCTCAAAGATGGCAACTTTCCCGGGTGTGAAACGATCATTGTCACTTGGATGCGCAAGCTCTACACCAAGGACAATGAACCTGAGATGGAAATCCATTGGCGTCCTTCCTTTCTTTACAAGTGGTTCAAGTGTCTTGAACTGAGCCTCAGTAGAAGCCTGAAACAAGAATCAACATAATATTATTAACAATAGAACATTCTTACATTTAATCAAGTCTTCCATATCCGATAACACTCACCCGGCCAGAGTTGTGCGGATAGCGTGGTGTTGCTGCACATATCATGTAACATGAACGTATACAGGAAAATGGTCGGAAAAATATGTTTCACCAACAAAAATCATGTGTAATCCACCGAAAGGAAGATTTGCACAATTTGTAAGTTCGCGAAGTCTAAAATCAACCCATTCAAACGTATTTCTTCCCACCATCGAAGTTTCATCAACAATTACTACTTTAACGTCTCCTAATCGTGACTGTAACGTATTCAATCTGTCCGACGTCAATTTTTTTATCCGACGATTTTGTACCACCGGGATCATTAATGCTCTATGTATTGTGTAGCCTCTTATTTGAAAAGCAGCTACCCCTTACGGGGCCATTTTCAAAACTTTAATGGTATCAAAATCGGTATCAATTTGTGAATGAAATATTCGAATCAATCGATCATGTACAGTCGTGATTAATACGGATTTACCAACGCCGGCACCACCACTTACTAGAATGCATAAAGGTCCGTTTTCAAAGGACCTGCGAACTCCATGTCAGAATATTATGCTCTAGCCTGTAGTGGGGTACTCTATAGCGAGTACAACCCAATTAGGGTTTCCTATATGTATGCCAACTGCTGCTAGTGCAAACCCTCCTTTCTTCATTCTTACTTTCTACAGCTAGTTCTGACATGCTATCAGAGCAGGTCGACCCTCCTGGGTCGATCCTGTGGGTGGGCCCACCACCTAAGCCTTCCGCTGCTACTGCTACTGCTACTGCTACTCTGTGTCGCACGCCGGATTTTTCATCCCGCCGTGCGCCCCGAGGTGTGCGGCGGTTTTCTGCCCGCCGTGCGCCCCGAGGCGCGCGGCGGTTTTCTCCCCCCGTCGCCCGCCGAAGCGCCCCCGGGGACCCGCGCGTCGCCCCCGTCGCCCGTGCGCGGCCCGTACTGCACGAGCGCGGCCCGTACAGGCTGCGCCAGGCCCGCGCGCGGCCTGTCCTGCACGCGCGCGGCCCGTACGGGCTGCGCCAGGCCCGCGCGCGGCCCGTACAACCCGCGCGCTGCTCGTACGGGCTGCGCCAGGCCCGCGCGCGGCCCGTACGGCCTGCGCCAGACCCGCGCGCGGCCCGTACGGGCTGCGCCTGGCCCGCGCGCGCCTCGGGCCGCCTGCGCGCGGTTCGTACGGGCTGCGCCTGGCCCGCGGGCGCCCGGTCTCCTCTCCCACTGAGCTGCACGCCGTCCCTCGCGCTTCTGACGGCGCCCCACCCCTGCTGCTGCCCGTACTCCTGAATTAGGGTTTGGGGGTGGAGCGTATGGGGGTGCCGTCTCTGTCAGCCGTCCCCTGCTCCTCCTCCTCCTCCGTCTCCCACTGCTGCAGCTGCTGCTCAGGGGGGTGGGTGTGTGGGAGCCGAGGGTTTAGGGTTTAAGGGGGGTGCCATGGGAGTGGAGCTAGGGTTTCAGCAGGGGGTGTGTGTTGGGGGGTGTGGGACAGTTGGAGGAGGTTGGGTGGAGGCAGCCGTCGTGTCGTCTGCAGCGCCTGTATTCCGGGGTTCTGATAGCCACCGGTAGCTCAGAGAGCCGGTTGCACCTGTCGCCCGTGGGTCCGTTGCTCCTGTCGCTGCTGATCAGACGCAGAGCCTGTTACTCCTGTATTCCGGGGCCCTTGCTCCCGGTAGCCACTAGAGTTGCACCAGAGCCGTCTGTTGCCCGTGTGTCTGCAGCTTCAGTCGTCGCCTCCACTCTTCTCTCCTCTCGCCAGCCCTCCTCCTCCTCACTTGCCCTCTGTAACTGCCTCTAGCTTTGCTCATAATTGTGCACTTTAAACTATTGCTTCTTAAACTTGTGCTCAGAATGTGTGGTGACATTGTGATCCACCCTGAGCTTGTACTGTTAAACTGTATTATGCTTGTAGGCTGTAGTGGGGTAGCCAATATGGGGTACAACCCCAACTAGGGTTTCATATTTGTACCCAAACTTCTGTTAGTTGATCCATTCTTGCCTAGTGATTCTGACATGGTATCAGAGCAGGAGGTCCCTAGGACCTACCGACCGTTTTTTAAGGGCCCACCACCGCTCGCATGCGGTTACCACGCTACCCCGTGCCCTAGCCTCGTAGCGCCCTCGTGCGCCCTCGTTAGCGCCCTCGCGCGCCCCTCGTTAGCGCCCTCGCGCGCACCCTCGTTAGCGCCCTCGCGCGCCCCTTCGTTAGCGCCCTCGCGCGCCCCTTCGTTAGCGCCCTCGCGCGCCCCTTGCTAGCGCCCTCGCGCGCCCCTCACTAGCGCCCTCGCGCGCCCCTCGCCGAGCCGCCCGCTCGCAGCCCGCCCGCCCGCTCGCTGCCCGCTTCGCGGCCCGCTCGCTACGCAGCCCGCCCGCCCGCTCGCTGCCCGCTTCGCGGCCCGCCCGCTTCGCAGCCCGCTCGCTCGCTGCCCGCTTCGCGGCCCGCCCGCTTCGCAGCCCGCTCGCTCGCTGCCCGCTTCGCGGCCCGCCCACTTCGCAGCCCGCCCGCCCGCTCGCTGCCCGCTTCGCGGCCCGCCCGCTTCGCAGCCCGCTCGCTCGCTGCCCGCTTCGCGGCCCGCCCACTTCGCAGCCCGCCCGCCCGCTCGCTGCCCGCTTCGCGGCCCGCCCGCTTCGCAGCCCGCTCGCCCCGCTGCCCGCTTCGCAGCCCGCCCGCCCGCCCGCTGCCCGCTTCGCGGCCCGCCCGCCTCGCAGCCCGCTCGCCCCGCTGCCCACTTCGCAGCCCGCCCGCCCGCTAGCTGCCCGCTTCGCGGCCCGCCCGTTTCGCTGCCCGCTCGCAGCGCCGCCCGCCCGCCCGCTACCTGCTTCGCAGCGGCGCCTGCTGCTCCCTGCCTGTGCACCGCCGCTTGCTCCTGCTGTGGCTGCTAGCTTCGCTCTAGCGCGTCCCCTCTGCTGCTGCCGCTGCTCTGCTGTGCCCTCACGCCTGAGCTATGGCCTCTATTCGCGTTCTTTCCTTCGATGCTGAGGGCCGTCCCGTGCAGTTCACTTCCTGGCTCGACGACCTGCAGTTGTACCTTATGAGCAATAGCACGGACCACATCTCCCTCTATGACTACGCGTCTGGTGCTGCCGCTGCTCCTGCTGCCACAGCCGAGCTTAGTGTTCGTTCCCACTGGCAGACTCGTGACGCAGCTGCTCGCCTAGCCATTCGCAGTCACCTGCCGCTAGCTGAGCTCGAGCATTTTGGCGACTGCAAATCCGCTAAGGCCCTGTACGATGCTGTCGTTGCTCGCTACTCCTCGCCTGCCACAGCCGAGCTTAGCCGCCTCATGCTGCCGTACCTGTTCCCCGATCTGTCCACCTTTACTACAGTCGCCGATCTTATCACCCACCTTCGCACTAGTGATGCTCGCCTGCGTGCCGCCCTTCCCACCGAGTTCTGCGCTAAGAACCCCCCTCCACTGTACTGGACACTCCACTTCATAGTCACCCGTCTCCCTGACACCCTCCGCTCAGTTCGAGACCACTTCCTTGCTCGCTGTCCCACTGAGCTCACAGTCGCCCTCCTAGAGGAGCAGCTGCTCGCGGCCGAAAAGAGCATTGTAGCTGTCGGTGCTGCTCGTGGCGCTCCTCGCACCCCCATCTTTGAGGGGTGTTCTCCCTCTCCCCTCGCTCCCTCCTACGCTGCTGCTGCTGCTGTTGACTTCCTTGGTGCTGAGTCTGTTGGCGCTGCTTCTGCTCCTGGTGGGAGGCGCCGCACCGGCAAGGGCAAGGGGGGCAAGGGTGGTGGTGGTGGCGCTGGGGGGGGAGGAGGTGGGGGAGGTGGGGGGGGAGGCGGTGCTGGAGGGAGCGGTGGCGGGAGCGCTGGTGGGAGTGGGGTCGGTGGTGGAGGCGGGGGCGGCGGCGGAAGCAGTGGCAGTAGTGGCGGCGGCGGCGGTGGCGGCGGTGGCGGTGGTGGCGGTGGTGGCGGTGGCGGTCGGAGCGGTGGTAGTGGTGGCGGCGGAGGTCGGAGTGGAGGCACTGGCTCGGGCCAGAGCTCCCAGCAGCAGCAGCGTCCCCAGACGACCCAGCAGCTTCGTGAGTGGCTTGCTCAGCGTGGGACGTCGGGGGCCAGTGCCCGCTGTTCTTATGTCATTCGCACAGGTGACCGCAAGGGACAGACGTGTGGGAGGTTCCACACCCCGTACCGCTGTTTCTCCCGCCTTGACGACGCTTGGCGTGAGGAGATGGGTGCGGATGTTGAGCGCCCCCGCTGGGCTGAGCTCATGAGGGCTGGTGTTGATGTCTTTGCTCTTGACTATGATGCTATTATTGCTGCCATGTATGCATTGACTGTTAGTGCCGAGGGAGACTGTTACTTGTGTGTGCCGCCTGACCCAGGTATAGAGCCCGCTGCCCTGGGTACTAGTGAGTCTGCTCTCTCTGGTATGGTGCCCCCTGTACTTGCTCCCCCCAGTGCTGTCCCGGCTGGTTTCGAGTCTGCTCTCTCAGGTACAGCACCCACAGAGACTCCTCTCTCAGGTACCGCACCGGCTGAGGCCTGTCACACCTTCACCCTTGACTCAGGTGCTTCCCGTTGCTTCTTCCGTGACAGTACTGAGCTCACACCGCTTCCTGCACCGGTCCCAGTCTCCTTGGCTGACCCCTCTGGGGGCCCAGTCCTTGCCCAGTCCACCACTGTCCTCCCTTGTCCGGCGGTTCCGTCTGGCTCGTTGTCGGGTTTCCACCTCCCCTCGTTCTCGACGAACCTGGTGAGCAACGCTGTCCTCCAGGATCAGTGGGTTGACACCTTTACCCCTGGCGGACAGCGTGTGGCGATCTGCACGTGCTCCAGGACCGGCCGTCACCTGGCTACGTTCACCCGTCGGCCGGGGTCGAGTCTCTACACACTGACCACTGCGTCTCCCCAGGTAGCTGCTGTCGGTCAGGTGTCTGCGTCAGGTCTGGTGGCCCACGCCTGTGAGTGTCGTTCCCTGTCGCACCAGACTCTTCTCTGGCACCACCGCCTGGGTCACCCCTCCTTGCCACGCCTTCGTGGCATGTACCGTCACCTCCTTGTGTCCGGTCTTCCCAGGTCCCTCCCTCCCCTCCCTGCCTCGCCTGCGCCGCCTTGCCTTCCTTGCGTCGAGGGGCGGCAGCGCGCCGCTCCTCACTCCTCCTCGTTCCCCCCGACAGAGGCTCCTCTGCAGACCCTCCACCTGGACGTGTGGGGCCCAGCCCGCGTTCGTGGTCAGGGCGGTGAGCGGTACTTTTTGCTGGTTGTCGACGACTACTCGCGTTACACCACGGTCTTCCCCTTGCGCACCAAGGGTGAGGTCCCTGCTGTTCTGATCCCTTGGATCCGCACGGTTCGTCTCCAGCTCCGCCGCCGTTTCCGGACGGATCTTCCTGTCCTGCGTCTGCACTCTGACAGAGGTGGTGAGTTTTCCTCCGATCTCTTGAGGACCTTCTGTCAGGCGGAGGGCATCGAGCAGACCTTCACGCTTCCGGACTCCCCACAGCAGAATGGGGTTGCTGAGCGCCGCATTGGCCTGGTCATGGAGGTCGCTCGTACCTCCTTGGTCCACGCGGCGGCTCCCCATTTTCTGTGGCCGTTTGCTGTCCGGTACGCCGCGCATCAGCTCAACCTCTGGCCCCGTGTCTCCTTGCCGGAGACCTCGCCCACACTGCGTTGGACGGGGGAGGTTGGCGATGCGTCGCGCTTCCGGGTGTGGGGTGCTCGTGCCCTTGTCCGCGATACGTCCGCGGACAAGCTCTCCTCCCGCACGCTTCCCTGTGTCTTCCTTGGCTTTGTCCCTGACGCGCCTGGCTGGCAGTTTTACCACCCCACCTCGCGCCGGGTCTTCGCCTCTCAGGATGTCACCTTTGACGAGTCGGTCCCTTTTTACCGTCTCTTCCCCTACCGCACTGCCCGGCTCCCTCCCCCGCCGCTTTTCCTTGCTCCTGGTCCCCCTCCGGTAGACCCCCTTCCCCCTCAGGGTCCTGCTCCTTCAGGTGTCTCTCAGGTAGACCCTCCTCCCGTCGCTGAGCCTGTCGAGGTCACAGGTGACTCAGGTGCTGCTGCGGGTGGTGCTGCTGGGAGTGCTGAGCCTGGGGGTGCTGAGCCTGGGGGTGCTGTGCCTGGGGGTGCTGGGGCTGCAGGTGCTGGGACTGAGGGTGCTGGAGCTGAGGGTACGGTGCCTGAGAGTATGGAGCCTGGGGGTGCTGCGCCTGGGGGTGCTGAGCCTGCGGGTGCGGGGCCTGGGAGTGCTGGGACTGCGGGTGCTGGAGCTGAGGGTACTGTGCCTGAGAGTTTGCCGCCTGGGGGTGCTGCGACTGGGAGTGCTGAGCCTGCGGGTACTGAGCCTGCGGGTACTGAGCCTGGGGGTGCTGCTACTGAGCCTACGGAGCCTCGGGTTACTGCGTCTGGGGGTGCTCCGGTTCGGGGTGCTGAGCAGTCTCTCACACCGCAGCAGCTTCGCGACTGGTACGTCCGACGCTTTCGCCGTCCTAGTGGCTCGGCTGGAGTTTGGGGTGCTGGAGCTGCTCGTCCTGGGGGTGCTCGTACTGGGGGTACTGGAGCTGCCGGGACTGGCTGTTCTGGGAGCACTGTGACTGGAGCTGCTGGAGCTGGGGACTCTGGCGCTGGCGGTGCTAGCGGAGTTGGAGCTGCCGACTCTGGGGGTGGCGCTGCTGCTGGTGCTGCGGACCCACCTGGTGGAGCTGCTGCTGGTGCTGACGAGTCGGACGGTGGAGCTGCTGCTGGAGCTGGGGACCCGGCCGGTGGAGCTGCTGCTGGTGCTGTGGACCCGGACGCTGGAGCTCCTACTGGTGCTGAGGACCCGGCCGCTGGAGTCCCGTCTGCTTCTGGAGACGCTGCGCGGCCGCGACCGTACTTCGTACCGCTCCTTCAGCAGGTTCTTGGGCAGGCTCCTCCTCCTTGTCCTCCTCCCTCCGTAGAGTGTCCTCCGCCTGTCCAGCCGCAGTCACAGTTACTGCCTGCCTCGCCTCTCCCTGCTCCCTCTCCTTATACTGGTCCCACAGGAGGTCTTACAGAGCGTCGTGAGCCTGAGTCTCGTCCTGCGTCGCCTGTTCGTCCTGCTCGCACTGGTAGTCGTGTCCGTCGTGAGCGTCCTCCTCCTGTCCCAGGCACTCACTACATGACTCTGCGTCCCTCCACTGCTCCTCGGCGTGTCCCTCTACCGTCTCCTCCTGCGTCCTCTTTGCCTGCCGTTCCGGACCCTGAGTCTGACCGGTATCGCGCTGAGCACCCTACAGTCACGCGTCTCCTTGCTACTGTTGTCACTGACCCCACCTTTGAGTCCTCGGCTGCGTCTGCTCTGGTCGCTGAGTTGGTTGACTTTGCTGCTGCCTGTCGTCTAGACTACGCTGCTAGCCTTGTCGCTGAGTCAGAGTCTGCGTCTGTCTGTCCTCCGTCCGTCGGGGGTGAGTGTGCTCTTGGCACGGACGTCCTTGAGGACAGGCAGGAGGACTTTGACTCTCTTGCGGCTGCTGTACCTCATCTCGTGGCCTGGTTGCTTGCCCCTGAGGGAGACCCGGATGCACTAGACATCCCCACTCCGCGCACTTACGCAGAGGCGATCTCGGGTCCCTACTCCTCTCAGTGGCAGACAGCCATGGACGCAGAGATGGCATCCTGGAAGTCCACAGGCACCTACGTCGACGAGGTTCCCCCTCCTGGGGCGAACATCGTCGATGGCATGTGGATTTTCAGGGTGAAGCGGCCGCCAGGTTCTCCGCCTGTCTTCAAGGCTCGTTACGTTGCTAGAGGCTTCAGTCAGCGTCAGGGGGTCGACTTCTTCCAGACCTTCTCCCCCACCCCGAAGATGACCACTCTTCGGGTTCTGCTGCACGTTGCTGCTCAGCGTGACTACGAGCTTCACTCTCTTGACTTCAGCACAGCGTTCCTGCAGGGCAGCCTGCACGAGGAGATCTGGCTGCGCCGCCCACCTGGCTTTACTGGGTCGTTTCCCCCTGGTACCCAGTGGAGTCTCCGCCGGCCAGTCTACGGTCTCCGCCAGGCGCCACGTGAGTGGCACGACACACTGAGGACTACTCTTGCGGCTCTTGGGTTCGCGCCGTCTACTGCTGACCCGTCGCTGTTTCTGCGCACAGACACGTCGCTGCCGCCGTTCTACATTCTCGTGTACGTCGACGACTTGGTCTTTGCTACTGCTGACACTGAGGCACTCGCTCGTGTGAAGTCGGAGCTGCAGAAGAGACACACCTGCACTGACCTGGGTGAACTGCGTAGCTACCTTGGCTTGCAGATCACCCGGGACAGAGCTCGCCGCACCATCACCCTGACTCAGTCACACATGGTGCAGCAGGTCCTTCAGCGCTTCGGCTTCCAGTTCTCCTCACCACAGGCCACACCTCTGGCTACCAGCCACTCGCTCTCAGCTCCACCTTCGGACGAGTCCGTAGAGCCGAGTGGCCCGTACCCAGAGCTTGTAGGCTGCCTCATGTACCTGATGACTTGCACGCGACCTGACCTCGCATACCCTCTTAGCATCCTTGCTCGTTACGTTGCGCCTGGGAGACACAGGCGAGAGCACTGGGAGGCTGCTAAGAGGGTGCTGCGTTACCTGTGCAGTACATCAGGCATGGGGCTGGTGCTTGGAGGACGCGACAGAGTTGTCCTCACTGGTCACTCGGACGCCTCTTGGGTGGACGACCTGGCTACGCAGCGGTCGTCACAAGGTTACACCTTCAGCCTTGGCTCAGGTTCTGTCTCGTGGCGGTCCACCCGCTCTTCCTCTGTTCTCAGCTCTAGTTGTGAGGCTGAGATCTACGCCACAGCCATGGCTGCACAGGAGTTACGCTGGCTCACCTACCTGCTGACTGACTTGGGAGAGCGGCCTAGTTCTCCTCCAGTTCTGTACGGTGACAACAAGGCGGCTCTTGCCTTGTGTCAGGAGCACAGACTGGAGCACAGGACGAAGCACATTGCTCTTCGCTACTTTCTTGCTCGAGAGCTTCAGCAGCGCGGTCAGCTTCGGCTTGTGTACGTGGACTCGAAGGCCAACACTGCTGATATCTTCACCAAGGCGCTCCCGCCTAGTGATCATCAGCGGCACTGTACTTCTTTAGGCCTTGTGTCCACGTTTCCTCACTTGCTCACTGCTTGACATTCTTTGTACTATACTTTATATATATCTTGTTGCTTGCTTGCTAGGTTTTGATCACTGTGTTGCTTGTCTTGTACTATATCTAGCACTGCATGTGAACTGGCCTTGTGGAAGGCACAAGGCCACAAGGCCAGTTCACATGCAGTGCTAGATATAGTACAAGACAAGCAACACAGTGATCAAAACCTAGCAAGCAAGCAACAAGATATATATAAAGTACAGTACAAAGAATGTCAAGCAGTGAGCAAGTGAGGAAACGTGGACACAAGGCCTAAAGAAGTACAGTGCCGCTGATGATCACTAGGCGGGAGCGCCTTGGTGAAGATATCAGCAGTGTTGGCCTTCGAGTCCACGTACACAAGCCGAAGCTGACCGCGCTGCTGAAGCTCTCGAGCAAGAAAGTAGCGAAGAGCAATGTGCTTCGTCCTGTGCTCCAGTCTGTGCTCCTGACACAAGGCAAGAGCCGCCTTGTTGTCACCGTACAGAACTGGAGGAGAACTAGGCCGCTCTCCCAAGTCAGTCAGCAGGTAGGTGAGCCAGCGTAACTCCTGTGCAGCCATGGCTGTGGCGTAGATCTCAGCCTCACAACTAGAGCCGAGAACAGAGGAAGAGCGGGTGGACCGCCACGAGACAGAACCAGAGCCAAGGCTGAAGGTGTAACCCTGTGACGACCGCTGCGTAGCCAGGTCGTCCACCCAAGAAGCGTCCGAGTGGCCAGTGAGGACAACTCTGTCGCGTCCTCCAAGCACCAGCCCCATGCCTGATGTACTGCACAAGTAGCGCAGCACCCTCTTAGCAGCCTTCCAGTGCTCTCGCCTGTGTCTCCCAGGCGCAACGTAACGAGCAAGGATGCTAAGAGGGTACGCGAGGTCAGGTCGCGTGCAAGTCATCAGGTACATGAGGCAGCCCACAAGCTCTGGGTACGGGCCACTCGGCTCTACGGACTCGTCCGGAGGTGGAGCTGAGAGCGAGTGGCTGGTAGCCAGAGGTGTGGCCTGTGGTGAGGAGAACTGGAAGCCGAAGCGCTGAAGGACCTGCTGCACCATGTGTGACTGAGTCAGGGTGATGGTGCGGCGAGCTCTGTCCCGGGTGATTTGCAAGCCAAGGTAGCTACGCAGCTCACCCAGGTCAGTGCAGGTGTGTCTCTTCTGCAGCTCCGACTTCACACGAGCAAGTGCCTCAGTGTCAGCAGTAGCAAAGACCAAGTCGTCGACGTACACGAGAATGTAGAACGGCGGCAGCGACGTGTCTGTGCGCAGAAACAGCGACGGGTCAGCAGTAGACGGCGCGAACCCAAGAGCCGCAAGTGTAGTCCTCAGTGTGTTGTGCCACTCGCGTGGCGCCTGGCGGAGACCGTAGACTGGCCGGCGGAGGCTCCACTGGGTACCAGGAGGAAACGACCCAGTAAAGCCAGGTGGGCGGCGCAGCCAGATCTCCTCGTGCAGGCTGCCCTGCAGGAACGCTGTGCTGAAGTCAAGAGAGTGAAGCTCGTAGTCACACTGAGCAGCAACGTGCAGCAGAACCCGAAGAGTGGTCATCTTCGGGGTGGGGGAGAAGGTCTGGAAGAAGTCGACCCCCTGACGCTGACTGAAGCCTCTAGCAACGTAACGAGCCTTGAAGACAGGCGGAGAACCTGGCGGCCGCTTCACCCTGAAAATCCACATGCCATCGACGATGTTCGCCCCAGGAGGGGGAACCTCGTCGACGTAGGTGCCTGTGGACTTCCAGGATGCCATCTCTGCGTCCATGGCTGTCTGCCACTGAGAGGAGTAGGGACCCGAGATCGCCTCTGCGTAAGTGCGCGGAGTGGGGATGTCTAGTGCATCCGGGTCTCCCTCAGGGGCAAGCAACCAGGCCACGAGATGAGGTACAGCAGCCGCGAGAGAGTCAAAGTCCTCCTGCCTGTCCTCAAGGACGTCCGTGCCAAGAGCAGACTCACCCCCGACGGACGGAGGACAGACAGACGCAGACTCAGACGCAGCAACAAGGCTAGCAGCGTAGTCTAGACGACAGGCAGCAGCAAAGTCAACCAACTCAGCGATCAGAGCAGACGCAGCCGAGGACTCAAAGGTAGGGTCAGTGACAACAGTAGCTAGGAGACGCGTGACAGTAGGGTGCTCAGCGCGATACCGGTCAGACTCAGGGTCCGGAACGGCAGGCAAAGAGGACGCAGGAGGAGACGGTAGAGGGACACGCCGAGGAGCAGTAGAGGGACGCAGAGTCATGTAGTGAGTGCCAGGGACAGGAGGAGGACGCTCACGACGGACACGACGACCAGTGCGAGCAGGACGAACAGGCGACGCAGGACGAGACTCGGGCTCACGACGCTCTGTAAGACCTCCTGTGGGACCAGTGTAAGGAGAGGGAGTAGGGAGAGGCGAGGCAGGCGGTAACTGTGACTGCGGCTGGACAGGCGGAGGACACTCTACGGAGGGAGGAGGACAAGGAGGAGGAGCCTGCCCAAGAACCTGCTGAAGGAGCGGTACGAAGTACGGTCGCGGCCGCGCAGCGTCTCCAGAAGCAGAGGAGACTCCAGCGGCCGGGTCCTCAGTACCAGCAGGAGCTCCAACGTCCGGGTCCCCAGCACCAGCAGCAGCGCCACCGCTCGGGTCCTCAGCTCCAGCAGCAGCTCCAACGTCCGAGTCCTCAGCACCAGCAGCAGCTCCACCAGGTGGGTCCGCAGCACCAGCAGCAGCGCCACCCCCAGGGTCCGCAGCACCACTAGGAAGAGCACCCCCAGAGTCAGCAGCTCCAACTCCGCTAGCACCGCCAGCTCCAGAGTCCCCAGCTCCAGCAGCTCCAGTCGTAGTGCTCCCAGAACAACCAGTCCCGGTAGCTCCAGTACCCCAAGGACGAGCACCCCCAGGACGAGCAGCTCCAGCACCCCCAACTCCAGCCGAGCCACGAGGACGGCGAAAGCGCCGGACGTACCAGTCACGAAGCTGCTGCGGTGTGAGAGACTGCTCAGCACCCCGAACCGGAGCACCCCCAGACGCAGCAACCCGAGGCTCCGTAGGCTCAGTAGCAGCACCCCCAGGCTCAGTACCCAGAGGCGCAGCACCCCCAGACTCCGCACACGCAGGCTCAGCACTCCCAGTCGCAGCACCCCCAGGCACAGCACCCCCAGGCGCCGAACTCTCAGGCACAGTACCCTCAGCCCCAGCACCCGCAGTCCCAGCACTCCCAGGCCCAGCACCCGCAGGCTCAGCACCCCCAGACTCAGCACTCCCAGCAGCACCACCTGCAGCAGCACCTGAGTCACCTGTGACCTCGACAGGCTCAGCGACGGGAGGAGGGTCTACCTGAGAGACACCTGAAGGAGCAGGACCCTGAGGGGGGAGGGGGTCTACCGGAGGGGGACCAGGAGCAAGGAACAGCGGCGGGGGAGGGAGGGGGGCAGTGCGGTAGGGGAAGAGACGGTAAAAAGGGACCGACTCGTCAAAGGTGACGTCCTGAGAGGCGAAGACCCGGCGCGAGGTGGGGTGGTAAAACTGCCAGCCAGGCGCGTCAGGGACAAAGCCAAGGAAGACACAGGGAAGCGTGCGGGAGGAGAGCTTGTCCGCAGACGTATCGCGGACAAGGGCACGAGCACCCCACACCCGGAAGCGCGACGCATCGCCAACCTCCCCCGTCCAACGCAGTGTGGGCGAGGTCTCCGGCAAGGAGACACGGGGCCAGAGGTTGAGCTGATGCGCGGCGTACCGGACAGCAAACGGCCACAGAAAATGGGGAGCCGCCGCGTGGACCAAGGAGGTACGAGCGACCTCCATGACCAGGCCAATGCGGCGCTCAGCAACCCCATTCTGCTGTGGGGAGTCCGGAAGCGTGAAGGTCTGCTCGATGCCCTCCGCCTGACAGAAGGCCCTCAAGAGGTCGGAGGAAAACTCACCACCTCTGTCAGAGTGCAGACGTAGGACAGGAAGATCCGTCCGGAAACGGCGGCGGAGCTGGAGACGAACTGTGCGGATCCAAGGGATCAGAACAGCAGGGACCTCACCCTTGGTGCGCAAGGGGAAGACCGTGGTGTAACGCGAGTAGTCGTCGACAACCAGCAAAAAGTACCGCTCACCGCCCTGGCCACGAACGCGGGCTGGGCCCCACACATCCAGGTGGAGGGTCTGCAGAGGAGCCTCTGTCGGGGGGAACGAGGAGGAGTGAGGAGCGGCGCGCTGCCGCCCCTCGACGCAAGGAAGGCAAGGCGGCGCAGGCGAGGCAGGGAGGGGAGGGAGGGACCTGGGAAGACCAGACACAAGGTGGCGACGGTGCATGCCACGGAGGCGTGGCAAGGAGGGGTGACCCAGGCGGTGGTGCCAGAGAAGAGTCTGGTGCGACAGGGAACGACACTCACAGGCGTGGGCCACCAGACCTGACGCGGACACCTGACCGACAGCAGCGACCTGAGGAGACGCAGTGGTCAGTGTGTAGAGACTCGACCCCGGCCGACGGGTGAACGTAGCCAGGTGACGGCCGGTCCTGGAGCACGTGCAGATCGCCACACGCTGTCCTCCAGGGGTAAAGGTGTCAACCCACTGATCCTGGATGACAGCGTTGCTCACCAGGTTCGTCGAGAACGAGGGGAGGTGGAAACCCGTCAACGAGCCAGACGGAACTGCCGGACAAGGGAGCACAGTGGTGGACTGGGCAAGGACTGGGCCCCCAGAGGGGTCAGCCAAGGAGACTGGGACCGGTGCAGGAAGCGGTGTGAGCTCAGTACTGTCTCGAAAGAAGCAGCGGGAAGCACCTGAGTCAAGGGTGAAGGTGATCCGTGCTATTGCTCATAAGATACAACTGCAGGTCGTCGAGCCAGGAAGTGAACTGCACGGGACGGCCCTCAGCATCGAAGGAAAGAACGCGAATAGAGGCCATAGCTCAGGCGTGAGGGCACAGCAGAGCAGCGGCAGCAGCAGAGGGGACGCGCTAGAGCGAAGCTAGCAGCCACAGCAGGAGCAAGCGGCGGTGCACAGGCAGGGAGCAGCAGGCGAGGCGGGCGGCGCTGCAGGCGGGAAGTGCGGCGGGCGGGCTGCGAAGCGGGCAGACGGGCGGGCGGGCGACGCGGCGAGCGGGCAGCGCGGCGGGCGGCTGCGAAGCGGGCAGCGGGCGGGCGGGCGACGCTGCAAGCGGGCAGCGAGGCGGGCGGGCGACGCTGCAAGCGGGCAGCGGGCGGGCGGGCGACGCTGCGAGCGGGCAGCGAGCGAGCGGGCGACGCTGCAAAGCGGGCAGCGTGGCGGGCGGGCGACGCTGCGAGCGGGCAGCGAGCGAGCGGGCGACGCTGCGAAGCAGGTAGCGGGCGGGCGGGCGGCGCTGCGAGCGGGCAGCGAAGCGGGCGGGCCGCGAAGCGGGCAGCGAGCGGGCGAGCGGGCTGCGAAGCGGGCAGCGGGGCGAGCGGGCTGCGAAGCGGGCAGCGGGGCGAGCGGGCGACGCTGCGAGGGGCGCGCGAGGGCGCTAGCGAGGGGCGCGCGAGGGCGCTAGCAAGGGGCGCGCGAGGGCGCTAACGAGGGGCGCGCGAGGGCGCTAACGAGGGTGCGCGAGGGCGCTAACGAGGGGCGCGCGAGGGCGCTAACGAGGGGCGCGCGAGGGCGCTAACGAGGGCGCACGAGGGCGCTACGAGGCTAGGGCACGGGGTAGCGTGGTAACCGCATGCGAGCGGTGGTGGGCCCTTAAAAAAAGGTCGGTAGGTCCTAGGGACCTCCTGCTCTGAATACCATCTCAGAATAATGAGGCAAGAAATGAATGAACTAGCAGAAGTTTGGGTACAAATATGAAACCCTAGTTGGGGTTGTACCCCATATTGGCTACCCCACTACAGCCTACCAACATATGACACATTACAATTTAACACTTACGGTTTGTGAATCGCCTTAGCGGTTCATGAGTTATGTGCATTTATTTTTGTGTGTGAGTGAATTTTTTTTTTTTTGTGTTAGTGCATTTCATGAATGTTAATGAGTTTTCATGAGAGCGCATGAAAGTTCGTGAGTTTCGGTAAGTTTGCGTGAGTTCGCGATTGTTCATGAGTCTGCGTGTGCGCTCATTGTTTCTCATGTGTTTTTGTGAGTTTTCATTAGAGTTCATGAGAGTTCATATTTTCCGTGAGGTTTTTAGTGTGGCGAGTGTTTTGCCACTTTGACTTTTTCGTGCTGGTCAAGGTCAACCGAGCGCGAAGGTCAGGGCCCGCGAGTGGGGTCCTGACACGCGCGTGTGGCCCTTCAGGCCTCGTGCGTGTGCCTCTCGCACTGTGGCGAGCGTGCACAGTGCGCATGCCCGCAAAAGGACAGGGCGAATGATCGCCCTGCCCTCGAGCAGGACAGCGCACGTTTGTGCGCTGTACAGCACGACCGAAAAGTCGGCCGTGCATGATTGCACCCCGCAGGGGTGCGCGTGGGTTTCGGGGGGTGCTGAGGAATCCCGAAGGGTGCTCGGGATTGACTCGAGATTTCAGTTGAATAACTGAATCTCGAGCTTTGACTTTTATGACGTGGCAAACAGAATACTTCTCTGGAAAGTCATGCCACATTGCGTGATCATTTCGACAAGGTACAAAACGGTAAATTCCGTTTTGCAACGGGAAAACGGTTTTCCCACACGAGGCTTCATGAATGTTAACGGTCATTCATGAGTGCTCGCGATGGGAGTCAGCAGGGGCGTTTGGATCAAGTACAACTCGAAGTCAGTTATTCTAAGGAAGCGGATCAAGCCAAATGCATGAAGTTTGACAACCGTTTTTCTATGACAACATGGCGAAGTCCTAAATTACAGTTTCATAACTGTGAAATGTTTGCCTTGTGCTTGCTCAAGTTCGTGGTTAGTGCTTTCTATAAATGTATGTTTGTGTTTGATTGTAATCATAACCTTGACAAGTGAAAATATTCTCTATCGACGTATTGACGCGAGGAGAATTTTCTGCACACGTTCCAATCTATTGTCAATGCTTCCGCATACGAGTTTGGGAATGCTCTAGTGCACACGACGGTTTTCATACTTAGGGAATCCCTCTACAAACACGGACCCTTGGATAGGGGCTGGTTTTACCAGGCACCCAAGGACCCTTGGAGGTGACCCCGTGGGGACTACCTAGTGTGATTTAAAGGTGTGCTAAGAGCTTCTAGGTCCCAAATAGCCGTCAACACGATCATTTGTAAGGTCTTGACCATGACATGATATGTGTCTATCAGCAAAGACCAATATCTTCTCGAGTGGTATTGCGAAATCGCACGCAGAAAACTCGCTCCAAATTAAACAATGAGAATGAGGTGCACCGCGATATTGAAACTCGTCGAGCACAAAGTAATCAAGTACTTTGCCAAAACGCCCGTTTTGTGTGAAAAGATTTCTCGAAACAGGGCGTTTTTTTGTTCTACATAATATCGTGCACAAACGACGGGATATGTAGGTACAAGTAGTGCTACATTTTCAAAGTCTTACGGAAGATTCATAGTCGTTTGGGCAAGATTTGCAAGATTTCTAGTGTTTTTGTTATGTTCTAATAAAATTGAATGCAAATCAATCCATTTTTTATCTGTCATAGAAATCGTAAAAAAAAAATGTAGGGGGTCTTAATTGTCGGATCATTGCGAACAAATCTTTTCTACAATTCTCTAAATACTGCGGAGATACTCGAAAACGTTTGAACTCATTAAACAACACATCTTTTTTTTTTGTAAGTTTTTGCGAGTTTCATTGTTTAAAAGAACTTTCGCTGAATATTCACTAATATGCTCAATCATTTCTCGTCGCACCCGCGTTCCAATTACGTTATCCATTTGTTGCAACTCCAATTTGAACAACTTCAAAAAAATGTTGTGCGGGCAAGTCGAAAATCGCGCATCTTTATGCAATACCTCCCTTTTTGCGATATCACGGTAACTTAGCGCAGATTTGTCTACGTTGGATAAACGAGCCACTCCGCAAAATAGAGTTGGAAATGCCAACTCTTCAACATTTTTATCCATCAAAATGGGTAATGGTCTAGCTCCTTCTCCAGGAGCCATCTCCACAATTGTCAGAATATTATGCTCTAGCCTGTAGTGGGGTGCTCTGTAGCGAGTACAACTCTTCTAGGGTTTGCTATTTGTATCCCCATTCTTGCTAGTGCAACCCCTCTCTTTTGCCTAAACTCTCTCGCCTAGCTATGACTCTCCTAGCTATGGCTCCTAAGACTACCGCTTATCTCGACAACAATATGTTGTTCCAAATTTTGATAAAATGGTTCATTACATATGATCGTATCAAGTATTCCAACGTTCAAATCGCCCTCTACAAGATCAACTTCAACTTCATCGTCTGTAATGCTACCGTCATTTTCACTTTGTGTTTTATCATTTTCACGATCATTGTTTGAGAAAAAACTATTATAAATGTTCATCTCTTCAATCTCTGCTTGCAACTCACTCAAGCGTTCTGGATTTAAGGTGATTCCAAATTTTATAAAAAGCTCTTTCTTCTCCAAAAACGAAAGTGCACGAGATATTTTACTGGGTCGTACGTTGTCGTCATACACATTATGAACATTGCTCAATTTTCGCTTTAAACGAACACGTACTGTCTGTGTTTCATGAGGTAAACGTGGAAGAGCTGTTACCATGTCAACAACTTTGACTGGTAGATTAACTACACCTCCTTGTATCTTATATTACCACATGACCTTGTGTTATATTTGAAAACACAATGCGGGGAGAAAGCAATCGTTCTTCTAAAAGCGTCAATCCTTTAAGAACGTCGGGCCGAGTAGGCAAAACATGATGGACTAGCAAGGATTGTGAGTACAAATATGAAACCCTAATGTTGTGACCCCCCTATAGGCTAACCCACTACAGCCTACACAAATACAACATGTATAATGTTTGACACACCCCCATAGGCAAAGTGGGGGAGTCCTAGGGGTCACAAGACCAGTCAAGGCAAAACAAGGCAACAACAAGCTCAGGGTGGACCTCAAGGATTCCACACAAATTCCGAGCACAAGCTAGTGGTCACAAGACCAGTTCACATGCAAGTTTATAACAGAGCAAGAGATACAGTGATCACAACCTAGCAAGAGTAAACATGCAGGTATAGATATATATAGTGATCACAGTACAAGCAAAGTCAAGAGGTAAGCAAGTGAGGTCCAGTAGGCACAAGGCCTAGTAGAGTGCAGAAGCGCTGATGGTCACGAGGCTGAAGCGCCTTGGTGAACACATCAGCAGTGTTGGCCTCAGTGGCCACGTAGCGAATACAAAGCTGACCGCGCTGCTGCAGCTCACGAGCAAGGAAGTATCGAGATAGTAGTGCGAAAGATAGAACAGAGAAGAGGGGTTGTACTAGCAGCATGCAAGGTACATATAGGAAACCCTAATTTGGGTTGTACTCGCTATGGAGTACCCCACTGCAGGCTAGACAATTACAACATTCTGACACACCCCCATAGCCAAAGTGGGGTGTAATCAGCGCAAATAACCAGTCATAGATCAAGTCCACAAATGCAAGTAAAGCTAGAGGCAGTCACAGAGGGCAAGTGAGGAGGAGGAGAGACTGTGAGGGGCGATCTGCTGCAGACACAACGGGCAACAGGAGCGGCGTGCACAGTGGCTACCGAGCGCACGAGGGCACCGGACTACGGGAGTATCTGGCTCCGCGGCTACGACGAGCACACACAGGAGCAACTGACCCACAGGCAACTGGCGAAGCAGGCTCGCTGGGCTACCGAAACGCGCGAGGGCATCCGGACTACTGGCGCTGCTGGCGTCACGACGGCTACTTCCACGCAACCTCCCCCGACCGTCCCACGCCCCTCTCACACACCCCCTGCTGACACCCTAGCTCCACTTCCACGGCACCCCCCTTAAACCCTAAACCTCGGCTCCCACACATCCACCCCCCTCAGCGGCAGCTGCAGCAGTGGGAGACGGAGGAGGAGGAGGAGCAGGGGACGGCGCACACACACGGCACCCCCAGAGCTGCCACCCCCACACTCCGCACCCCCAAACCCTAAAAACGGGCGGAACGGGGGAAGGAGCGCGGGGGACGGCGAGGGGGACGGCGCTCGGCCCCCAGAACGCGACCACGGGGCAGCGAGGGGCCGCGCGCGGCTCCCCAGGGCGGCGCGACGGGAAATCGGGGCCGCGGGGGGGTCGCGCGCGGCTCCCCAGGGCGGCACGACGGGAAATCGGGGCCGCGGGGGGTCGCGCGCGGCTCCCCAGGGCGGCACGACGGGAAATCGGGGCCGCGGGGGGTCGCGCGCGGCTCCCCAGGGCGGCACGACGGGAAATCGGGGCCGCGGGGGGTCGCGCGCGGCTCCCCAGGGCGGCACGACGGGAAAACGGGGCCGCGGGGGGTCGCGTGCGGCTCCCCAGGGCGACGGGATCGCGGGGCCGCGGGCGACGGGACCGGAGGGCCGCGGGCGACGGGATCGGGGGGCCGCGGGCGTCCCCCACGGTAGGAAACCGCCGTGCGCCTCGGTGCGCACGGCGGGGAGAAAACCGCCGCACGCCCCGAGCGCGCGGCGGGATGAAAATGTGAAGGTCGCGCGCCACGGGGCGCGCGACACAGAGTAGGGCAGCGGAAGCAGCAGTGGGGCCCACAGGCCAGGAGCGTGAACGCTCTGTTACCATATCGAGATAGTAGTGCGAAAGATAGAACAGAGAAGAGGGGTTGTACTAGCAGCATGCAAGGTACATATAGGAAACCCTAATTTGGGTTGTACTCGCTATGGAGTACCCCACTGCAGGCTAGACAATTGCAACATTCTGACAGGAAGTACCGCAGGGCGATGTGCTTCGTTCTGTGCTCCAGTCTGTGCTCCTCACACAAGGCAATGGCAGCCTTGTTGTCGACGTACAGTACTGGAGGAGAACGAGGCCGCTCTCCGAGGTCGGTCAGCAGGTAGGTCAGCCAGCGTAGCTCCTGGGCAGCCATGGCTGTAGCGTAGATCTCAGCCTCGCAACTAGAGCCGAGAACAGAAGAAGAGCGTGTAGAGCGCCAAGAAACTGAGCCAGAGCCAAGGCTGAAGGTGTAACCCTGAGACGACCGCTGAGTGGCCTGGTCGTCTGCCCAAGAAGCGTCTGAGTGCCCTGTGAGAACAACTCGGTCTCGCCCTCCAAGCACAAGCCCCATGCCCGACGTACTGCACAAGTAGCGCAACACCCTCTTAGCGGCATCCATGTGCTCCTTCCTGTGATGGCCAGGAGCGACATAGCGTGCAAGGATGCTAAGAGGGTATGCAAGGTCAGGTCGAGTGCAGGTCATCAGGTACATGAGGCAGCCCACAAGCTCTGGATACGGGCCACTCGGCTCTACGGACTCATCCGAAGGTAGAGCTGAGAGCGAGTGACCGGTAGGCAGAGGAGTGGACTGAGGCGAGGAGTACGTGAAGCGGAAGCGCTGGAGAACCTGCTGCACCATGTGTGACTGAGTCAGGGTGATGGTGCGTCGTGCTCTGTCCCGGGTGATCCGCAAGCCAAGATAGCTTGTCAGTTCACCCAGGTCTGTGCACGTGTGTCTCCTCTGCAGCTCCGACTTCACGTAGGCGAGTCCTGCAGTGTCAGCAGTGGCAAAGACCAAGTCGTCGACGTACACGAGGATGTAGAACGGCGGCAGCGAAGTGTCGGTGCGCAGGAACAGCGACGGGTCAGCTGTAGAAGGCGCGAACCCAAGAGCCGCAAGTGTAGTCCTCAGTGTGTCGTGCCACTCACGCGGAGCCTGGCGGAGACCATAGACCGGCCGCTGAAGCCTCCACTGGGTACCAGGAGGAAACGACCCAGTGAAGCCAGGTGGGCGGCGCAGCCAGATCTCCTCGTGCAGGCTGCCCTGCAAGAAAGCAGTGCTGAAGTCAAGTGAGTGAAGCTCGTAGTCGCGGTGAGCGGCTATGTGCAGCAGCACCCGAAGAGTAGTCATCTTCGGGGTGGGGGAGAAGGTCTGGAAGAAGTCAACTCCCTCTTGCTGACTGAAGCCTCGAGCCACGTAACGCGCCTTGAAGACAGGCGGAGAACCCGGCGGCCGCTTCACCCTGAAAATCCACATGCCACTGACGATGTTCGCCCCAGGAGGGGGAACCTCGTCTACGTAGGTGCGTGTGGACTTCCAGGAAGCCATCTCGGCGTCCATGGCTGTCTGCCACTGAGAGGAGTAGGGACCCGCCATCGCCTCAGCGTAAGAGCGCGGGGTCGGGATGTCTGGTGCATCCGGGTCTCCCTCAGGGGCAACTAGCAAGGACACGAGACGGGGCAAAGCAGCAGCAAGACACTGGAACTCCTCCTGTCTGTCCTCAAGGACGTCCGTGCCAAGAGCACACTCACCCCCGACGGACGGAGGACAGACAGACTCAGACTCAGACTCAGCAACAAGGCTAGCAGCGCAGTCTAGACGACAGGCAGCAGCAAAGTCAACCAACTCAGCGACCAGAGCAGACGCAGCCGAGGACTCAAAGGTAGGGTCAGTGACAACAGTAGCGAGGAGACGCGTGACAGTAGGGTGCTCAGCACGATACCGGTCAGACTCAGGGTCCGGAACGTCAGGCAAAGAGGACGCAGGAGGAGACGGTAGAGGGACACGCTGAGGAGCAGTAGAGGGACGCAGAGTCATGTAGTGAGTGCCTGGGACAGGAGGAGGACGCTCACGACGGACACGACTACCAGTGCGAGCAGGACGAACAGGCGACGCAGGACGAGACTCAGGCTCACGACGCTCTGTAAGACCTCCTGTGGGACCAGTGTAAGGAGAGGGAGCAGGGAGAGGCGAGGTAGGTGGTAAC
Organism: Closterium sp. Yama58-4; assembly: GCA_947470075.1. Taxonomy (NCBI): domain Eukaryota; kingdom Viridiplantae; phylum Streptophyta; class Zygnematophyceae; order Desmidiales; family Closteriaceae; genus Closterium; species Closterium sp. Yama58-4. The sequence goes on along the minus strand of CANIUD010000688.1, from coordinate 534,370 downwards.
TGTGACTGCGGCCGGACAGGCGGAGGACACTCTACGGAGGGAGGAGGACAAGGAGGAGGAGCCTGCCCAAGAACCTGCTGAAGGAGCGGTACGAAGTACGGTCGCGGCCGCGCAGCGTCTCCGGAAGCAGAGGAGACTCCAGCGGCCGGGTCCTCAGTACCAGTAGGAGCTCCAGCGTCCGGGTCCACAGCACCAGCAGCAGCTCCACCGGCCGGGTCCTCAGCACCAGTAGTAGCTCCAACGCCCGGGTCCTCAGCAGCAGCAGCAGTGCCACCGCTCGGGTCCTCAGCTCCAGCAGCAGCTCCACCGTCCGAGTCCTCAGCACCAGCAGCAGCTCCACCGTCCGGGTCCTCAGCACCAGCAGCAGCTCCACCGTCCGGGTCCTCAGCACCAGCAGCAGCGCCACCGTCCGGGTCCTCAGCTCCAGCAGCAGCTCCAACGTCCGAGTCCTCAGCACCAGCAGCAGCTCCACCAGGCGGGTCCGCAGCACCAGCAGCAGCTCCCACGTCCGGGTCCTCAGCACCAGCAGCAGCGCCACCCCCAGGGTCCGCAGCACCAGGAGCACCACTCCGAAGACTGCAGCGCCGTGTGTACCACTCGCGGATCTGCTGAATGGGGGGGAGCTCCTGGGTAGGAGGGGAAGTACCGGGACGAGCTCCAGCAGTACCTCTCCGGAGGCGGCAGTACTCGAGGTACCTCTCCTGCAGCTGCTGGGAGGAGAGGGCTCCTCCAGGTGTAGCACGCTCAGGCTCAGCACCCCCAGACTCAGCACCTCCAGGCTCCGCACCTCCTGGCTCAGCACCCCCAGGCTCCGCACCCCCAGACTCAGCACTCCCAGGCTCCGCACCCCCAGACGCAGCACCCCCAGGCTCAGCACCCCCAGACGCAGCACCCCCAGGCTCAGCACCCCTAGCAGGACGAGAGTCAACAGCTACCTCGACAGGCTCACCCGGGTCTACCTGGGACACACCTGAGGGAGCGGCACCCTGAGGGGGGAGGGGGTCTGGTACCTCAGCACCTGGAGCGAGGAAGAGAGGCGGGGGGGGAGCGGGGCAGTGCGGTAGGGGAAGAGGCGGTAGTAGGGGACGGACTCGTCAAAAGTGACGTCCTGAGAGGCCAGGACACGACGCGAGGTGGGGTGGTAGAACTGCCAGCCAGGGGCGTCCGGGACAAAGCCAAGGAAGACGCAGGGGACAGCGCGACGGGAGAGCTTGTCCGCGGACGTGTCGCGGACAAAAGCTCAGGATCCCCAGACCCGAAAACGCGACGCATCGCCAGCCTCTCCCGTCCAACGCAGTGTCGGAGAAGTCTCGGGCAAGGAGACACGGGGCCAGAGGTTGAGCTGATGCGCAGCGTATCGGACTGCAAACGGCCACAGAAAATGGGGGGCAGCCGCATGGCTCAAGGAGGTACGAGCGACCTCCATGACCAGACCAATGCGGCGCTCAGCAACCCCATTCTGCTGTGGAGAGGCCGGAAGCGTGTACGACTGCTCAATGCCCTCTTGCTGACAGAAGGCCTCCAATAGGCCAGAGGAAAACTCCCCACCTCTGTCAGAGTGCAGACGCAGGACAGGGAAGTCGGAGCGGAAACGCTCACGGAGCTGGAGACGAGATCTGCGGATCCAAGGGATCAAGACATCAGGGACGTCACCCTTGGCGCGCAAGGGGAAGACCGTGGTGTAGCGCGAGAAGTCGTCAACAACAATCAGGAAGTACCTCTCCTGACCCTGACCACGGACGCGGGCTGGGCCCCACACGTCCAAGTGGAGCGTCTGCAAGGGAGCAGTCGTCGAGGGAAAGGAGGAGGAGTGAGGAACGGCGCGCTGCCGTCCCTCGACACAGGGAATACAGGGAGGAGCAGGCGAGTCGGGAAGGGGAGGGAGCACCCTGGGAAGACCAGCAACAAGGTCCCGTTTGTGCATGGCCCGAAGGCGCTGCACAGACGGGTGACCAAGGCGGTGGTGCCAAAGGACAGTCTCATGCGCCAGAGAGCGACACGAGCAGGGGGCGGACAGCTGACCTAACGCTGACGCAGACGCGGACGCAGCTACCTGAGGGGACTCAGTGGTCAGTGTGTAAAGGTCCGACCCCGGCTCCCGAGTGAAGGTAGCCAGGTGGCGACCCGTCCGAGCACACGTGCAGTGTGTCACGCGCTCGTAGGCAGGGGTGAACTGGTGAACACCCCCGTCCTGGAGCGCACTACCTGCCACCAAGTTCGTAGAGAACGAGGGGAGGTAGAGACCTGACAGCGTGCCGGACGGGACCGCCGGACAAGGAAGGACAGTGGAGGAGGTCGCAATGACCGGACCCCCAGAGGGGTCAGCAAGGGAGACAGCAACTGGCCGAGCGAGTGGCTCAAGGACAGTGCGGTCACGAAAGAAGGAGCGAGAAGCACCTGAGTCCAGTGTGAAGGTGTGCAGTGCTGCAGTCGACTCAGTACCAGGGGGCACGGACGCACTAGCACCTAGAGCGGCAGCCGGACTGGCCTGAATGCCCGGGTCGGGCGGAACACGCAAGTACTGAGCACCCTCTCCACTAATAGACATCGCATACATGGCAGTGAGAATAGCATCAAAGTCTAAAGCCCAAATATCAACACCCCTCTTTTCCAGATCAGCCCAGCGCGGCAGCTCAGTGGCAGCAGGAAACTGAGTGCGCCACGCGTCGTTAAGGCGCGCGAAGCAGCGCTGCGTGGGGTGCGGCCTCCCACACTGCTGGCCGCTGCGGTCACCTGTGCGAATGACGTACGTGCAGGTAAAGCCACGCTGCGCATACCACTCACGGGCGGCCTGAAGCGTCGGGGCGGGCTGCTGACTCTGCCCTCCGCCAGTGCCTCCACGACCACCACCCCCACCGCCGCCGCCCCGGCCACCTCCACCCCTGCCGCCGCCACGACCACCTCCGCCTCCGCTGCCGCCTCCACCACCACTCCCACCGCCGCTGTCTCCTCCCCCACTGCCGCCACTAGCCTCCCCAGTCGCGCCTCCACTCCCACCGCCTCCACCCCCACCTCCTCCGCCGCCACCCCCACCCCTGCCCCCCTTGTTCCTGCGGCGCCCGCTCGAAGCAGACGCGGTCCCGACCTTCTCAGCACCAAGAAGGTCGACAGCAGCAGCAGAGGCGACAGAGGGGAGGAGGGGGGAAGGGGAACACCCCTCAAAGAACGGGGTGCGGGGGTCGCCACGAGAGGTGCCTACAGCGACGATGCTCGCCTCAGCTGCAAGCAGTTCCTTCTCGAGGAGGGCAACAGTGAGCTCAGTGGGGGAGCGAGAGAGGAAGTGGTCCCTGACTGCGCGCAGAGAGTCAGGGAGGCGGGTGACGATGTGGTAGAGAGTGATCCAGAGCGGGGGGGGGTTGCTAGTGAGAAACTCGGCAGGCATAGCAGCGCGAAAGCGGGCCTCACTAGTCTTAAGGTGGGTGATGAGGTCTGCGACAGTGTGAAAGGAGGCTAGGTCAGGGAACAGGTAGGGGAGAGTGAGGCGGCCTAGCGTGGCAGAAGCGGGTGAGGAGTAGCGGGCAACTACAGCGGTGTAGAGGTCCTTAGCAGTCTTGCACTGGCCGAAGTGCTCGCGCTCGTCTAGCGGCAGGGAGTTGCGAATAGCAAAGCGAGCGTGCGCATCACGGGTCTGCCACTGAGAACGCAGAGTGCTGTCAGCAGACGAGTCAGGGGCAGTGGCATGGCCTAGGGCGTGGTCGTACAGTGAGATATCTTCCTTGGCAGTGAGCTGTAGGAACAGGTGCAGGTCATCTAGCCAGGTTTCGAACTTCACTGGACGGCCCTCGGCATCGAAAGCTAGAACTGGCGGACTAGCCATAGCGACAGTAGCAGTAGCAGTAGTAGCAGTAGTAACAGTAGTAGTAGGAAGCAGGCCGCTGGAAAGGTGTGCGGAGGGTCAACGGGGCCGGCGGGGCCGCTAGGCAAGGCGCGGGCGGGGTCGACTGTCCGTAGTGGCACACGAGCGGCAGTAGTAGGTAGCGTGGCAGCAGGAGCTGCAACGGTGCACTGGTGGCAGCTGCAGTGGCAGCAGTGTGCACGGTAGGTAGAAAATAAACAACAGTGAGAGCGAGTGCCTCGCGGGCGGCGGCTGCAGAAGCGCACGGGCGGCAGCGGCGCACGGGGAACGGCGGTGCACGGGCAGCGGCAGCGCACGGGCAGCGGCAGCGTAGGAGCAGCGACGGCGCACGGGCAGCGGCGGCGCACAGGCAGCGGCGGCGCTCGGGAGGCAGCAGTGCGCAAGCAGCAGCGGAAGCAGCGGCGTACGAGCGGCTGCAGGCAGCGGGGCTTGCGCGAGCAGGCGACGGGCTTATACGCACGGGCAGCAGCGCCGACAGCGCACGGGCGGCTGCAGCAGCGAGCGGTGCGCAAGCAGCAGCGGCAGCAGCGCACGGGTGGCAGCGGCGTCGGTGCACGGGCGGCAGCGGCGTCGGCGGACGGGCGGCTGCGGGCAACGGGCGTGCGGCAGCTGCGGCGGCGAGCTGCGGGCCTGCGGGGCCACGGCGGGGTGTGCGCGAGCGGGCGACGGGCGGCTGCAGCAGCGGGCGCGTCAGCGAGGCGCACAGGCAGCGCGCGGGCAGCGTGCGGGGCCGCGCGTAAAGAAAACAGCCGCGCGCGTGCGGCTAGCGGGGCGCGCGCAGCGAAATCGACCGCGCGCGGGCGACTAGCGGGATATGCGCGCTAAAAAAAAAAGTCGAGTCGCGCGCGGGCGGCTGGCGGGCTGCGCGCGCGCGGTAGGTAGGAGGCGCACGAGGGCGCGTAGGCGCACGAGGCGCACGGTAGGTAGGTAGGTATGTAGGTAACGGTGGGCCCTAAGAACGGTCCTAGCGAAGGACCTGCTCTGAAACCATGTCAGAAATAACGGACTGGAATGATGGACTAGCAAGGATTGTGAGTACAAATATGAAACCCTAATGTTGTGACCCCCCTATAGGCTAACCCACTACAGCCTACACAAATACAACATGTATAATGTTTGACAAAACAGCGTTCCCAATCCGAGACAAGGTTGGTACGTTTCCACGCAAAAGAATACTTTTGCAACTAATACAAACAGTATGCACTTCGAGAACTGAATCAAGGTCTATCTTAAATAATTGTCTCTCGAAAAATAGTTTATCACAACATTGACACGCATGAATAGGACCTTCTTTTGAAGACTCTTCAAATCTTTTGATAGCTGCACTCAAGCATTCCGACTCTTGCGTTTCTTCATCGTAACGCATTGTCACGTCAGCAAATAGTTCATCCAAAAAGTCGTTGTGGATGAACTTGCCATTGTCATAAAAATTTTCAACACTAAATGGTAACTTTTTTTAACACTTTGGACCGAAAAATAGATGTAAAAGATATTGTATTGCATGAGCAGCAGATTTAGGGGAACTCCATTTCTCGTATATGTAACTCTTTCCATCCACCCTTAATTCAAAACCAAAGTTTCCGCATCCTTCAAACACACCGACATAATTTTGTGATCGCTCTTCACCACAATCTAGTTCAAAAAGTGTGTCAAAGAATGTATTAGGTGTCAGAATCCCAGTCACTAACCACTGGGATAAAATGGCTTGTTTATATAGCGGGTGAGTGCGCCCATAACCCCCCAGACCGCCATGCCTATAACCCTTCCCTAGGATCAATCGGGGATCACCAGTGGACCTCTGACACCCCCCCGCACTGGGATGCTCGAGGTGCACACACTGGGATTCGAACCCGAGACCTTCGCTTTGATACCATGTCAGAATCCCAGTCACTAACCACTGGGATAAAAGGGCTTGTTTGTATAGCGGGTGAGTGCGCCCATAACCCCCCAGGCCGCCAAGCCTATAACCCTTCCCTAGGATCTATCGGGGATCACCAGTGGACTTCTGACATTAGGCACAACCATATTGTTTTTTGCAAAAAATATTTTATTAAATGGAAAACGTTCTTTTTTTTGGCAACCGCGTGTCCTTAGAATCGCATATTGTCGTGCCCAAGCAGCATGATATTTCGAAGAAAATCCACCCACATTTTTTTTCTTTTTGTTCAACATCAATCTCACCGCAAAAGTCGCATCACGCTTGATGACTCCAACAAAATTGGTGTCATTCAATTGAACTTTGGGAATAGAGAAAAGTATATTACCATTCGAATCGATGGTACTGTCTAATACTTCATGCACATCAACATCATTTGATGTTTTGTTCACATGAATGGATTGATCCTCGCACGATTCCTCATTTGAAATTGGTCGAAACACATTCACAACATCCGATTGTGTCGACTCGACGTTCATTGTCTCGCTCTCTATTCTTGTTCTGTCTGTTGACGCTTCTGTAACGTCTTCTAAAAACGACTCGCCGAATAACTCGCCGTCATTACATTCTTCGAGGAGAGTGTAATGATTGTTCGCCAATAACAAATGGACGTGATTTCCATTGGCCACGAATTCCAAACCTTCACATTGTGCCCATTTTCTATTGTTCAACCATATGATGACTGTTCTTTGGAACAGCTCACTAAAAGCCTTTAGCTCGCATACTGAACCCCACACAGAAGATTGCTCAATATAACTTATATATCTATCTAACGATGTTAACGAGAAATCATGGCACATTGCTACCATGTCCTTGAAATCTTCCCAATGTACACGAACATAGTTTATCAGCTCACGTTTAAGTTCCCTCCACTTAAATTGATTGCCAAAATTTGCTTTTGACAGACAACGATATAGACAAGCACCATCCCCAAGAACCGACTTCTTACGCAAAAGAAATACTCGTCGTAACTCACCATCAAGTGAAGCTCCCGGGAAGATTCTCGAAGACGTAAATTCCATCTCAAAATGTGTCTTGTCCAAGTAAGAGACGCAAAGGTCTGTTACACTCTGCAAAAAGAATAGCAAATACACATACAAAAAAAATTGCGTTGATATGAAGAAATTTTATTTCAATAATTACAATAGTATAATCCAAGGAAAAAGCAGTTGGGAAAAAAATATAAAAAGTTGATGAGAAACATGTAAGACGCACCCAAGCCTTCGTCAAACAATCACAGGTTCTTTGCCCAATAGAGCTGATGACAGTAGTCGTGACCACTGTTGAAAATATCATTGACACAATAAGAAAGGGAAAAATATTACTATGGAATTATGTAACAATACATCACAATGATTTAACAAATGTGGTATCCATAGACCAATGTAGTAAAAACAAAACTGTTTTTAAGAAGAAAAAAAACATACAATAAATTAGGATCTCATTTACTAGGTGAACCGACAAACATCCTTACATGGAGAACACAGATGCGACAGCTTCAATAGCAAATGCGTGTAGAAAATGACAGTATTGATTGCAGATGAACCTGCATTTGAGAACCATTTAGCATATGAAATAACAAATGTCTATCAAAATTTTCTGAGGTTAGAATTGTCAAACATTATATCTGTTGTTGTTGTTTAGGCTACAGTGGGTTAGCCTTTAGGGGGTACACAAATTCTAGGGTTGCATATTTGTACTCACATTCTTGCTAGTCATTCTCATTCCTGCCAGTTAGTTTCAACATGGTTTCAGAGCAGGTCCTTCGCTAGGACCGTTTTTTTAGGGCCCACCTACCTACCTACCTACCTACCTACCTACCTACCTACCTACCTACCTACCTACCTACCTACCTACCTACCTACCTACCTGCGCCCTAGAGCGCTTCGTACTTCACGGCCCCCTAAGGCCCCGCGACCCGCGACCCGCCCCTTAGCGACCCCGTCGGCCCCGCGCTCGCCCCTAGAGGCCCCTTACGGCCCCGTCGCAGCCCCTTAGAGGCCCCGTCGGCCCCGCGCGCCGCCCCTAGAGGCCCCGTCGACCCCGTCGCAGCCCCTTAGAGGCCCCGTCGGCCCCGCGCGCCGCCCCTAGAGGCCCCGTCGACCCCGTCGCAGCCCCTTAGAGGCCCCGTCGGCCCCGCGCGCCGCCTGCTAGGGGCCCCGTCGACCCCGCGTACCGCCCCTTAGAGGCCCCGCTGGCCCCGTCGACCCCGCGCGCCGCCCCTTCGTGACCCCCGCGCCGCCCCTTAGGGGCCCCGTCGACCCCGTGTACCGCCCCTTAGAGGTCCCGCTGGCCCCGTCGACCCCACCCACCGCCCCTACCTGCCCCGCACGCGACCGCGACGGCCCCGCCCGCACCGAGCCGCGCCGCCCTGACCGAGCCGACCCGCACGTAGGGTTTAGGAAGATGCCAAATGCAAATAATGACAAAAATATGGTAACAAACATAGGAATCAAGGGTAACAATACAACATAGCTAGACACCTAATATTACTCGAATAAATCACGCGTTCTGAAAATGACGTGACAATTAAAACTGAAAACAATGAACTTCAAAAACCTGCAGTACATAAAAGAAGAGGTTATCAAAGTTATGTTAGAAAATAAATCAATCATATTGAGTGTCGTAATAACAGACTGGAATGACTGAACTAACAAGGAAGGCAGTACAAATAGTAAACCCTAGAGATCTGTACCCCATATGGTCTAACCAACTGTAGCCTAACAACAACCAACACATATAATGTTTGACATTGAGCATTGTGTGGCAAAGAGTAAACGATGACAATTGTGAAAATGTTTGATCACATTTAGGATGAACGCCAAATATAAATAGATACCATAAAGGTCCATACAGTTACACTAAGCAGTTGAACAAAAAGATCTAAACAAAAAAAAAACTTTGTTGCACCTACCCCAGTTCTTTCACGAGAACGGACCCCAACAACTTGATTAATCACCTGTCAGACAAACAAACGTGGTGTGTGACATGGCAATCAGTTGACGAAGGAGGTTAAATACATTACAACCTACACATGACAATAAGGCAAAAAATAAACGTGTTCAAGTCATAGTGGACAATGATGCCGAAAATAAACGCGTTTTTAAAACGTATATCAGTATAATACAAACATATTACAAATTACATTAAGTCAATGTTACAAAATAAAAGAGAGACTATGAAAGATAAAACAAATGCCCTACAGATTGAGATTATACAGATTATCCAATCTGCAACCGCCAAATTCTTAAATCGAAGTACAGCCTAACGATGTTTTGTTGCAAAACCTGCTAGAATTATTCACCATAGAAGGAGGAAATAAAAGGTACGCAAGTAGTTGTTCAAATTAGAAACAGCAAGACAAGAGTGAAAAATCAATGACATGATCTGAATAGTGAGCAAATTTACACGCCAATATCATATAGGCATAGAAAATTTGTTCAGATTCCGAACGCAAAATGTAAGACAATTTGATGTCATGATTCAAAACAGCTTCATGCCAAAGGGGACGACATAAGGTGAGTGAAACTATACCAAATATCCAAACTGAAGATGGAAATTTCTCCCTCACTGTAGATGTCTCATTGCCTTGCTGAACAAAATTATTATTTGAAGTAACTGAACACAATTAAACAAAATGAAAAATAAGCTTTATGATGATGGATAAGAACAAATACCAATTAAAAGAAAGACAAATATGCCATGAATGTTGACGACTATCTGGGACCTAGAAGCTCTTAGCACACCTTTAAATCACACTAGGTAGTCCCCACGGGGTCACCTCCAAGGGTCCTTGGGTGCCTGGTAAAACCAGCCCCTATCCAAGGGTCCGTGTTTGTAGAGGGATTCCCTGAGTATGAAAATCGTCGTGTGCACTGGAGCACTCCCAAACTCGTATGCGGAAGTGTTGACGATATATTAAACGTGTGCAGAAAATTCTCCTCGCGTCAATACGTCGATAGAGAATATTTTCACTCGTCAAAGTTGTGATTACAATCAAACACAAGCATTCATTTATAGAAAGCACTAAGCACGAACTAGAGCAAACACAAGGCAAACATTTTACAGTTATGAAACTGTAATTTAGGACTTCGCCATGTTGTCATAGAAAAACGGTTGTCAAACTTCATGCATTTGGCTTGATCCGCTTCCTTAGAATAACTGACTTCGAGTTGTACTTGATCCAAATGCCTCTGCTGACTCCCATCGCGAGCACTCATGAATTACCGTTAACATTCATGAAGCCTCGTGTGAGAAAACTGTTTTCCCGTTGCAAAACGGAATTTACCGTTTTGTACCTTGTCGAAATGATCACGCAATGTGGCGTGACTTTCCAGCGAAGTATTCTGTTCGCCACGTCATAAAAGTCAAAGCTCGAGATTCAGTTATTCAACTGAAATCTCGAGTAAATCCTGAGCACCCTTCGGGATTCCTCAGCACCCCCCGAAACCCACGCGCATCCCTGCGGGGTGCAATCATGCACGACCGACTTTTCGGTCGTGCTGTACAGCGCACAAACGTGCGCTGTCCTGCGCAAGGACATCGCGATCATTTCGCCTGTCCTTTTGCGATCGTGCGCACTGTGCACGGTCGCAACAGTGCCACGCACACGCTCGCCCTTGTGGGGCCACACGCGAGATCGGGACCTCACGCGCGGTCCTGATTCTCTCGCGATTCTCGCTTGACCAACGCGAGAAAAAATCTCACAGCGAGAAACACTCGCTATCGCTCATTAACAATCATGAAAACTCGTGAACATTCATGAGCTTTCATGAACACAGAAACTCAAACGAACCCACGCGAAAATACATGAAAACTCATGAGCACACACGCAAACTCATGAACAATCGCGAACACAGGAGAAACCACAGAAATCCGCGAACATCCGCTGAACCTCACAAACATTTATGCGCTTTCATGAAAACTCATGAACATTCATGAAATGCACTCACACAAAAAAAAAATGCACATAACTCATGAACCGCTAATGCGATTCACAAACCCTAAATGCACAATTGTAAAGCACACAAATGTGCTTCTCACACTCCACAAATTACCTTAAAACAGAAACTCTCATTTTCCTTTACCATCGACGAATCGGCGGTAGGTTGACGTGCAAACCACAACAATGAAACCATAGACCAAAACATGGACAGATCACTGAAAATAAATAGCTAACAAGAAGTTATTCCATGAAAAAGACAAAAAGATTGTACACACTTAAGTTCTTCCAGAAAAATAAAGCCTCTTAACGCAAATGGACCTAAGAAACTAGATCCTACGGGGGTGAAGAAGATTTTGAATGATAACAAGTGGACAGATAATGCTTGGAAGAGCAGTGAAACATGAATACCTGATGCTAAAGCGAAATCTACTTACCCGCGCTGGAGAACGAACACTTACACCTTGCTTGTTAACAGCTGAAGAACAGACTGGAATTGACTGTTGGAAAAGTAGTAAGGTGAAGGGAGACAAAGGACATGGAAAAATAAAACAGAGGATTATAACAAAGAGAAGGTAAAGAAAATTTCGAATAATCAATCATGGAAGAAAAAAACAACGGGATAACTTACACACGGACGCCCAATGTTGCTATGAGAACGCGTGAAGGCCTATTTGAGCTGAGAACGATAGGATGTCTATCTTAGCAGGACTAGGCAAATGGACATAGGAAGAGCAGATTCTAAGTTTCAAAAGTGGAAAAACAAACAAAGAGTGATTGCTCTGAGAGTGTAAGGATCTCAAACTGATGTTCAGAAGGGCCTTCGGACATAAAGGAATGGCCAAAACACTGAACCTTTTGTTTGTGTCACTAAAAGATATAGGTACATATTTATAAAAAAAAAAACCTTTTGATTTGTTGGCATTTGTGAGATGTCTTTGTGTTTAAAGTTTGACATGCCTTTTATCACGCCTTATTTTTCTTCATTTCGTTTCACGCAAGATCTCCCAATTTTTGCGCATCCAAACAAAGCCGATTGCATGACAACAAAGAATATGTAAAAATAAATACGTGGCGTTTTAGTCACATCGCGTAAACGACAATCACGTTGGACATAACATAGTTTTGTTACAATAACAAAAATCAAGTGTGACCCGAAGCCCATAGAAATCTTGATGAGGACAACTCTCGCCACTTGGTCAAGAACAACAAGAACAAGGCAACAAGTGGTGACACAAACTGAATCAAACAAGATTTACAACTCACATCAAACAAAGTTAACAACTCACACCAAACAAAATTTACAACCCAAACAAGACAAATTTACAACCCACACCAACCACCCACACTAAAATCCAAACCAAGCAAAATTTTCAACCCAAACCATAGAAATCTACATCCCACACCAAACAAATTTCACAATACACACTAATCAAAATTTTCAACCCACACCCAACAACTTTGAGAGACCACACCTAGCACAATTTACAAACCAAACCAAAGAACCCACCCCATGCAACATTTACAGCCCATACAAAACAAATTTGATATTCCAAACCAAACAAACTTTTCAACTCACATCAAACAAAGTTTACAACCCACACCAAACAAAATTGACAACCCCCACCAAACAAAAGTAACGATGCACATGGTGCTGAGGAAATGGGATGACACTAGGACGCTTAAGCCGGAAGCGGCGCTGGTGAGGGAGTTGGGCGGAAGCAAGGAGGCGGAGATGGCACTGAAGGCTTTCAACGCGGCACCAGAGCTGTGGCGGCAGTGGGTTTTGGCGCCACTGACAGCAGAAGAGGTTGCGGCAGAGTCACCGGTGGTGTGCACCAGGCTGCCAAGTGGGCAAAGGTGCCTCTGGGAGATCTGCGGCAAGATGGGCAGGAAGGTGGAGCTTCGGGGTCTCAGCGGCATAGGAGAGCGCACGCCGTGGGACGTAAGGCTGGTGCTGTGCTGCGACAGTGTGATACCGGTGAAACTATCTCAAGCACGGGCGGTACGGGAGGCTGGGGATCCTAGGGCCCGGCTGCTTAGCTCATCGTTATTCAAGGAAGAGGTGGTGGTTCCAGTAAGAGGGCTCAGGGAGCCGAGCAAGGGGGTAGAGGCGGTGGAAGGGAAGAGGTCGAGCTGGGAGGCCCGGGCGGGCAGGAAGATTGACTGGGAGAGGAGCAGGAAGGTCCGGGACTCGTTGGTGGTTCAAGCCAGGGCGAGAGATGTGCTCCTACGTGTGCACAACCTCAACTTGCAAGTGGGGGAGAGGGTTCCGTTTTTGAAGGGCGGGGTGGCATGCCCGAACTGCGGGCTGGAAGAAACGCTGGAACATTGTTTGCTGGAATGCAGGAGTGTGGCGCCAGTGGTTAGTGCTATCAAGTTGGCGCTCAGCATGATGCAGCCAGCAAGGCGGGCTGACAGGCTGGCAGATTTTGTGTTCGGAGAGGAGGAGACGAAGTCTGGATTTCCCGAGGCTACAATGGTGGCAGTGGCGATGCATCAGGTTTGGCTGGGAAGATGTGATGTGTCGCTCCGAAAGGTGAAGAGGTTTCAGGCTCGGAAGGTGCTCAGGAGGATTAACGTCGAATTCAACAAGCATGCAAGAATATACAATGGCAAGCCAAGCAGGAGGGCACGGAAGGATAAGGCGAGGTGGAACTTGGCGGAGGACGAGGCACGTGTCATGCGGCGGATATGTGTCAGCGAGGTGGTGGGGCTGAAGTGGCAAGGCGGTTTTCAGTCCATCTGGTCGAACCCGAGAACCTTCGTGAAGCCACCGTAAAGCTGTGGGAAGGGCCAGGTGAACTTTTCGCCAGCCTAATCCCAGTTAATCAGTTACGACTGAAGTGTTTTGCTTGTACAGTATTGTGTAAGCTTTCACTAAAAAAAAAAAAAGTAACAATGCACACCAAACAAGATTTACAACCCACACAAGACAAACTTTACAACCCACACCAAACCACCCACACTAAAGTCCAAACCAAACAATTTTTTCAACACACACCAAAGAAATTTACATCCCACACCAAATAAATTTCACAACCCACACTAATCAAAATTTTCAACCCACACCCAACAAACCAACACCAAACAACCCACCCGAAACAATATTTACAGCCCACACAAAACAAAATTGATAGTCCAAACAAAGCAAACTTTTCAACCCACATCAAACAAAGTTTACAACCCACACCAAACAAAATGGACAACCCCAACCAAACAAAAGTAACAACCCACGCCAAACAAAATTTAAAACCAACCCAAGACAAAATTTACAACCCACGCCAAACCACTCACACTAAAGTCCAAACCAACAAATTTCTCAACCCACAGTTGTACAACTGTTTGTTTTGTTTCTAGTTGAAAATTGTTTTCGTTTTACAGTTACAATCAAGATACAGGACAAAATAGGTCAATTGAGCAACAACACTCGGAACAAAAAACAACCGAGCGACAACTGTCAGAACAAAACGACAGCAAGAACAACCTGAAGCTGAGGACTACGGCACTGTATATTCTAACCCCCCTCCACATTTATCGCGCCACCCCCCTCCACATTTCCAGCGCGAGAAAAAAAAACGTTAGCAGCGTCGTACGAAAATTCCATTGAATTAAGGTCGACACTACTGACGTCAGTAATCTTTCTCGCGCGTGAAATTTCGCCTGACGTCAGCAGCGACGTCCAAAATTTCACGCGAATTTCGCTGCCGACGCTGATGACGTCATCCGCGACGTGGAAATTTACACGCAAATTTTTGGAGATGATGACGTCATCGCGGAAAAGATGACGTCAGCACTTCGCTTGTAATAATTATGTTGTTACATCGGCATTGTTGCTAATGATATAACAACAAACAATTGTTAACTGTGAAAGAAAAATAACAAACCTACAACTACTCGTGAAAACGTTCATATTGATGTATACCTGTCGGCCCTACCACGAAAATACTCGAATACATTAAAAATTTATGAGCACATCATTTTCATAAAAATATATAATTGGCACAAATAATATTAATCCAAGTAAGAAAAAAAAAGGCGCATGTTACAAATGTTGAGACGAATTCGTCGACTCTTGTTTTTTTTTTTTTTAGTGGGGCGCTTCTAAATGAGCTTTGGGCATAAGCGCCGGCGCTTATATAATGACAAATACAAAAAATATAAGTTTAGAGCACCAGATTGTACATTTTCTACCTGCCATTTCAACCGAGGCGAAATGTTTTACCGTCACAAAGCAGAATCGCGCGGAAGCGATATTCTGCCAACACACAGAGGCAATGACACCTCATGCCAGCACATCCTGACTGGACGCGCAACCAGTCAGGCCTTCGCGAGTCAAAGGAATCGAAATTGAAAAATACTCGCTGCAAAAATGAATCTCGCTACCATTGTAAACATGACTTCAGATTAGAACTGTACATGCGCTCATAATAAGTAAAGGGTTTACAGAGGGGGCACTTATAACCAGGCCCCACGTTATCAGGGCAAAACATCTTGATTACCATGAATTTAGGATGCAGTTTTGAATTTACCCTGTCATTTCAGAATAGTGGCAATTTTAACCCTAAGGTCTCAGGATGTTTTTATGTGAAATGCACTGAACAATCAGGACGGCCATAGTGTTCTTCCCTGTAGCGTCAAGATGAATGTCGAGGCCTGCCCTGGCGCGTTTTTTGGGAGGGGGAGGGGGGGAAGGGGGGGGGGGGGGGGTGGGGATTTTTGTCTTCGTTGATTTTTTTTCCCCGTGTATGTTTTGTCAAAGTAACTAGGCAAGAATGGATGAACTAGCAGAAGTTTGGGTACAAGTATGAAACCCTAGTTGGGGTTGTACCCCATATTGGCTACCCCACTACAGCCTACAAGCATAATACAGTTTAACACACCCCCATAGGCAAAGTGGGGGAGAACAAAGGGTCACAAGACCAGTCCAGCAAAGCAAAGCAAAGCCCAGGGTGGATCACAACGTCACCACACTCCGAGCACAAGTAAAGGCCACAAGGCCAGTTCACATGCAGTGCTAGATATAGTACAAGACAAGCAACACAGTGATCAAAACCTAGCAAGCAAGCAACAAGATATATATAAAGTACAGTACAAAGAATGTCAAGCAGTGAGCAAGTGAGGAAACGTGGACACAAGGCCTAAAGAAGTACAGTGC
Source organism: Closterium sp. Yama58-4 (assembly GCA_947470075.1). NCBI lineage: Eukaryota > Viridiplantae > Streptophyta > Zygnematophyceae > Desmidiales > Closteriaceae > Closterium > Closterium sp. Yama58-4. Next base: position 518,478 of record CANIUD010000688.1, on the reverse strand, counting down.
CGCTGATGATCACTAGGCGGGAGCGCCTTGGTGAAGATATCAGCAGTGTTGGCCTTCGAGTCCACGTACACAAGCCGAAGCTGACCGCGCTGCTGAAGCTCTCGAGCAAGAAAGTAGCGAAGAGCAATGTGCTTCGTCCTGTGCTCCAGTCTGTGCTCCTGACACAAGGCAAGAGCCGCCTTGTTGTCACCGTACAGAACTGGAGGAGAACTAGGCCGCTCTCCCAAGTCAGTCAGCAGGTAGGTGAGCCAGCGTAACTCCTGTGCAGCCATGGCTGTGGCGTAGATCTCAGCCTCACAACTAGAGCCGAGAACAGAGGAAGAGCGGGTGGACCGCCACGAGACAGAACCAGAGCCAAGGCTGAAGGTGTAACCCTGTGACGACCGCTGCGTAGCCAGGTCGTCCACCCAAGAAGCGTCCGAGTGACCAGTGAGGACAACTCTGTCGCGTCCTCCAAGCACCAGCCCCATGCCTGATGTACTGCACAAGTAACGCAGCACCCTCTTAGCAGCCTCCCAGTGCTCTCGCCTGTGTCTCCCAGGCGCAACGTAACGAGCAAGGATGCTAAGAGGGTACGCGAGGTCAGGTCGCGTGCAAGTCATCAGGTACATGAGGCAGCCTACAAGCTCTGGGTACGGGCCACTCGGCTCTACGGACTCGTCCGAAGGTGGAGCTGAGAGCGAGTGGCTGGTAGCCAGAGGTGTGGCCTGTGGTGAGGAGAACTGGAAGCCGAAGCGCTGAAGGACCTGCTGCACCATGTGTGACTGAGTCAGGGTGATGGTGCGGCGAGCTCTGTCCCGGGTGATCTGCAAGCCAAGGTAGCTACGCAGTTCACCCAGGTCAGTGCAGGTGTGTCTCTTCTGCAGCTCCGACTTCACACGAGCGAGTGCCTCAGTGTCAGCAGTAGCAAAGACCAAGTCGTCGACGTACACGAGAATGTAGAACGGCGGCAGCGACGTGTCAGTGCGCAGAAACAGCGACGGGTCAGCAGTAGACGGCGCGAACCCAAGAGCCGCAAGAGTAGTCCTCAGTGTGTCGTGCCACTCACGTGGCGCCTGGCGGAGACCGTAGACTGGCCGGCGGAGACTCCACTGGGTACCAGGGGGAAACGACCCAGTAAAGCCAGGTGGGCGGCGCAGCCAGATCTCCTCGTGCAGGCTGCCCTGCAGGAACGCTGTGCTGAAGTCAAGAGAGTGAAGCTCGTAGTCACGCTGAGCAGCAACGTGCAGCAGAACCCGAAGAGTGGTCATCTTCGGGGTGGGGGAGAAGGTCTGGAAGAAGTCGACCCCCTGACGCTGACTGAAGCCTCTAGCAACGTAACGAGCCTTGAAGACAGGCGGAGAACCTGGCGGCCGCTTCACCCTGAAAATCCACATGCCATCGACGATGTTCGCCCCAGGAGGGGGAACCTCGTCGACGTAGGTGCCTGTAGACTTCCAGGATGCCATCTCTGCGTCCATGGCTGTCTGCCACTGAGAGGAGTAGGGACCCGAGATCGCCTCTGCGTAAGTGCGCGGAGTGGGGATGTCTAGTGCATCCGGGTCTCCCTCAGGGGCAAGCAACCAGGCCACGAGATGAGGTACAGCAGCCGCAAGAGAGTCAAAGTCCTCCTGCCTGTCCTCAAGGACGTCCGTGCCAAGAGCACACTCACCCCCGACGGACGGAGGACAGACAGACGCAGACTCAGACTCAGCAACAAGGCTAGCAGCGTAGTCTAGACGACAGGCAGCAGCAAAGTCAACCAACTCAGCGACCAGAGCAGACGCAGCCGAGGACTCAAAGGTAGGGTCAGTGACAACAGTAGCTAGGAGACGCGTGACTGTAGGGTGCTCAGCGCGATACCGGTCAGACTCAGGGTCCGGAACGGCAGGCAAAGAGGACGCAGGAGGAGACGGTAGAGGGACACGCCGAGGAGCAGTAGAGGGACGTAGAGTCATGTAGTGAGTGCCTGGGACAGGAGGAGGACGCTCACGACGGACACGACTACCAGTGCGAGCAGGACGAACAGGCGACGCAGGACGAGACTCAGGCTCACGACGCTCTGTAAGACCTCCTGTGGGACCAGCGTACGGAGAGGGAGCAGGGAGAGGCGAGGCAGGCGGTAACTGTGACTGCGGCTGGACAGGCGGAGGACACTCGACGGAGGGAGGAGGACAAGGAGGAGGAGCCTGCCCAAGAACCTGCTGAAGGAGCGGTACGAAGTACGGTCGCGGCCGCGCAGCGTCTCCAGAAGCAGAAGAGACTCCAGCGGCCGGGTCCTCAGGACCAGCAGGAGCTCCAACGTCCGGGTCCCCAGCACCAGCAGCAGCGCCACCGCTCGGGTCCTCAGCTCCAGCAGCAGCTCCACCAGGCGGGTCCGCAGCACCAGCAGCAGCGCCACCCCCAGAGTCGGCAGCTCCAACTCCGCTAGCACCGCCAGCGCCAGAGTCCCCAGCTCCAGCAGCTCCAGTCGCAGTGCTCCCAGAACAACCAGTCCCGGCAGCTCCAGTACCCCCAGTACGAGCACCCCCAGGACGAGCAGCCCCAGCACCCCCAACTCCAGCCGAGCCACTAGGACGGCGAAAGCGCCGGACGTACCAGTCACGAAGCTGCTGCGGTGTGAGAGACTGCTCAGCACCCCGAACCGGAGCACCCCCAGACGCAGTAACCCGAGGCTCCGTAGGCTCAGTAGCAGCACCCCCAGGCTCAGCACCCGCAGGCTCAGCACCCGCAGGCTCAGCACCCCCAGTCGCAGCACCCCCAGGCTCAGCACCCCCAGGCGGCAAACTCTCAGGCACAGTACCCTCAGCTCCAGCACCCGCAGTCCCAGCACTCCCAGGCCTCGCACCCGCAGGCTCAGCACCCCCAGGCTCCGTACTCTCAGGCACCGTACCCTCAGCTCCAGCACCCTCAGTCCCAGCACCCGCAGTCCCAGCACCCCCAGGCCCAGCACCCCCAGGCTCAGCACTCCCAGCAGCACCACCCGCAGCAGCACCTGAGTCACCTGTGACCTCGACAGGCTCAGCGACGGGAGGAGGGTCTACCTGAGAGACACCTGAAGGAGCAGGACCCTGAGGGGGAAGGGGGTCTACCGGAGGGGGACCAGGAGCGAGGAAAAGCGGCGGGGGAGGGAGAGGGGCAGTGCGGTAGGGGAAGAGACGGTAGAAAGGGACCGACTCGTCAAAGGTGACGTCCTGAGAGGCGAAGACCCGGCGTGAGGTGGGGTGGTAAAACTGCCAGCCAGGCGCGTCAGGGACAAAGCCAAGGAAGACACAGGGAAGCGTGCGGGAGGAGAGCTTGTCCGCGGACGTATCGCGGACAAGGGCACGAGCACCCCACACCCGGAAGCGCGATGCATCGCCAACCTCCCCCGTCCAACGCAGTGTGGGCGAGGTCTCCGGCAAGGAGACACGGGGCCAGAGGTTGAGCTGATGCGCGGCGTACCGGACAGCAAACGGCCACAGAAAATGGGGAGCCGCCGCGTGGACCAAGGAGGTACGAGCGACCTCCATGACCAGGCCAATGCGGCGCTCAGCAACCCCATTCTGCTGTGGGGAGTCCGGAAGCGTGAAGGTCTGCTCGATGCCCTCCGCCTGACAGAAGGTCCTCAAGAGATCGGAGGAAAACTCACCACCTCTGTCAGAGTGCAGACGCAGGACAGGAAGATCCGTCCGGAAACGGCGGCGGAGCTGGAGACGAACCGTGCGGATCCAAGGGATCAGAACAGCAGGGACCTCACCCTTGGTGCGCAAGGGGAAGACCGTGGTGTAACGCGAGTAGTCGTCGACAACCAGCAAAAAGTACCGCTCACCGCCCTGACCACGAACGCGGGCTGGGCCCCACACGTCCAGGTGGAGGGTCTGCAGAGGAGCCTCTGTCGGGGGGAACGAGGAGGAGTGAGGAGCGGCGCGCTGCCGCCCCTCGACGCAAGGAAGGCAAGGCGGCGCAGGCGAGGCAGGGAGGGGAGGGAGGGACCTGGGAAGACCAGACACAAGGTGGCGACGGTGCATGCCACGAAGGCGTGGCAAGGAGGGGTGACCCAGGCGGTGGTGCCAGAGAAGAGTCTGGTGCGACAGGGAACGACACTCACAGGCGTGGGCTACCAGACCTGACGCAGACACCTGACCGACAGCAGCGACCTGAGGAGACGCAGTGGTCAGTGTGTAGAGACTCGACCCCGGCCGACGGGTAAACGTAGCCAGGTGACGGCCGGTCCTGGAGCACGTGCAGATCGCCACACGCTGTCCTCCAGGGGTAAAGGTGTCAACCCACTGATCCTGGAGGACAGTGTTGCTCACCAGGTTCGTCGAGAACGAGGGGAGGTGGAAACCTGACAACGAGCCAGACGGAACCGCCGGACAAGGGAGGACAGTGGTGGACTGGGCAAGGACTGGGCCCCCAGAGGGGTCAGCCAAGGAGACTGGGACCGGTGCAGGAAGCGGTGTGAGCTCAGTACTGTCACGAAAGAAGCAACGGGAAGCACCTGAGTCAAGGGTGAAGGTGTGACAGGCCTCAGCCGGTGCGGTACCTGAGAGAGCAGTCTCTGTGGGTGCTGTACCTGAGAGAGCAGACTCGAAACCAGCCGGGACAGCACTGGAGGGAGCAAGTACAGGGGGCACCATACCAGAGAGAGCAGACTCACTAGTACCCAGGGCAGCGGGCTCTATACCTGGGTCAGGCGGCACACACAAGTAACAGTCTCCCTCGGCACTAACAGTCAATGCATACATGGCAGCAAGAATAGCATCATAGTCAAGAGCAAAGACATCAACACCAGCCCTCATGAGCTCAGCCCAGCGGGGGCGCTCAACATCCGCACCCATCTCCTCACGCCAAGCGTCGTCAAGGCGGGAGAAGCAGCGGTACGGGGTGTGGAACCTCCCACACGTCTGTCCCTTGCGGTCACCTGTGCGAATGACATAAGAACAGCGGCCACTGCCCCCCGACGTCCCACGCTGAGCAAGCCACTCACGAAGCTGCTGGGTCGTCTGGGGACGCTGCTGCTGCTGGGAGCTCTGGCCCGAGCCAGTGCCTCCACTCCGACCTCCGCCGCCACCACTACCACCGCTCCGACCGCCACCGCCACCACCGCCACCACCGCCACCGCCGCCACCGCCGCCGCCGCCACTACTGCCACTGCTTCCTCCGCCGCCCCCGCCTCCACCACCGACCCCACTCCCACCAGCGCTCCCGCCACCGCTCCCTCCAGCACCGCCTCCCCCCCCACCTCCCCCACCTCCTCCCCCCCCAGCGCCACCACCACCACCCTTGCCCCCCTTGCCCTTGCCGGTGCGGCGCCTCCCACCAGGAGCAGAAGCAGCGCCAACAGACTCAGCACCAAGGAAGTCAACAGCAGTAGCAGCAGCGTAGGAGGGAGCGAGGGGAGAGGGAGAACACCCCTCAAAGATGGGGGTGCGAGGAGCGCCACGAGCAGCACCGACAGCTACAATGCTCTTTTCGGCCGCGAGCAGCTGCTCCTCTAGGAGGGCGACTGTTAGCTCAGTGGGACAGCGAGCAAGGAAGTGGTCTCGAACTGAGCGGAGGGTGTCAGGGAGACGGGTGACTATGAAGTGGAGTGTCCAGTACAGTGGAGGGGGGTTCTTAGCGCAGAACTCGGTGGGAAGGGCGGCACGCAGGCGAGCATCACTAGTGCGAAGGTGGGTGATAAGATCGGCGACTGTAGTAAAGGTGGACAGATCGGGGAACAGGTACGGCAGCATGAGGCGGCTAAGCTCGGCTGTGGCAGGCGAGGAGTAGCGAGCAACGACAGCATCGTACAGGGCCTTAGCGGATTTGCAGTCGCCAAAATGCTCGAGCTCAGCTAGCGGCAGGTGACTGCGAATGGCTAGGCGAGCAGCTGCGTCACGAGTCTGCCAGTGGGAACGAACACTAAGCTCGGCTGTGGCAGCAGGAGCAGCGGCAGCACCAGACGCGTAGTCATAGAGGGAGATGTGGTCCGTGCTATTGCTCATAAGGTACAACTGCAGGTCGTCGAGCCAGGAAGTGAACTGCACGGGACGGCCCTCAGCATCGAAGGAAAGAACGCGAATAGAGGCCATAGCTCAGGCGTGAGGGCACAGCAGAGCAGCAGCAGCAGCAGAGGGGACGCGCTAGAGCGAAGCTAGCAGCCACAGCAGGAGCAAGCGGCGGTGCACAGGCAGGGAGCAGCGGGCGGCGCTGCGAAGCAGGTAGCGGGCGGGCGGGCGGCGCTGCGAGCGGGCAGCGAAGCGGGCGGGCCGCGAAGCGGGCAGCGAGCGGGCGGGCGGGCTGCGAAGCGGGCAGCGGGGCGAGCGGGCTGCGAAGCGGGCGGGCCGCGAAGCGGGCAGCGAGCGGGCGGGCGGGCTGCGAAGCGGGCGGGCCGCGAAGCGGGCAGCGAGCGAGCGGGCTGCGAAGCGGGCGGGCCGCGAAGCGGGCAGCGAGCGGGCGGGCGGGCTGCGAAGCGGGCAGCGGGGCGAGCGGGCTGCGAAGCGGGCGGGCCGCGAAGCGGGCAGCGAGCGGGCGGGCGGGCTGCGAAGCGGGCGGGCCGCGAAGCGGGCAGCGAGCGGGCGGGCGGGCTGCGAAGCGGGCGGGCCGCGAAGCGGGCAGCGAGCGGGCGGGCGGGCTGCGAAGCGGGCAGCGGGGCGAGCGGGCGGCTCGGCGGGCGGGCGACACTGCGAGGGGCGCGCGAGGGCGCTAGTGAGGGGCGCGCGAGGGCGCTAGCAAGGGGCGCGCGAGGGCGCTAACGAGGGGCGCGCGAGGGCGCTAACGAGGGTGCGCGCGAGGGCGCTAACGAGGGGCGCGCGAGGGCGCTAACGAGGGCGCACGAGGGCGCTACGAGGCTAGGGCACGGGGTAGCGTGGTAACCGCATGCGAGCGGTGGTGGGCCCTTAAAAAAAAAACGGTCGGTAGGTCCTAGGGACCTCCTGCTCTGAATACCATGTCAAAGTAACTAGGCAAGAATGGATGAACTAGCAGAAGTTTGGGTACAAGTATGAAACCCTAGTTGGGGTTGTACCCCATATTGGCTACCCCACTACAGCCTACAAGCATAATACAGTTTAACATATTTCTGTCGAGAGAATTAGGCAAAAGAGGATGGAACTAGCAAGAATGGGGATACAAATAGCAAACCCTAGAAGGGTTGTACTCGCTACAGAGCACCCCACTACAGGCTAGAGCATAATATTCTGACACACCCCCATAGCCAAAGTGGGGTGTAATCAGCACAGCAAGCAAAGCAGTACAAGCTCAGGGTGGATCACGATGTCACCACACATTCTGAGCACAAGTTCAAGAAGCAATAGTTTAAAGTTCACAATTATGGGTAAAGCTAAAGCTGTCACAGAGGGCAAGTGAGGAGGAGGAGGGCTGGTGAGATGAGAGAAGAGTGGAGGCGACGACTGAAGCTGCAGACACTCGGGCAACAGACGGCTCTGGTGCAACGCTGGTGGCTACCGGGAGGAGAAAGGCCCCGGAATACAGGAGTAACAGGCTCTGCAACTGATCAGCCAGCGACAGTAGCAACGGACCCACGGGCGACAGGTGCAACCGGCTCTCTGAGCTACCGGGAGGAGAAAGGCCCCGGAATACAGGTGCTGCGGACGACACGACGGCAACCTCCGCTCAACCTCCTCCAACTGCCCCACACACCCCCCACACACCCACTGCTGAAACCCTAGCTCCATTCCCACGGCACCCCCCTTAAACCCTAAACCCTCGGCTCCCACACACCACCCCCCTCAGCGGCAGCTGCAGTAGAGGGAGACTAGGGAGGAGGAGGAGCAGGGGGAGGAACTCACAACCGACACCCCCATAGCCGCCACCCCCACACTCCTCACCCCCAAACCCTAACACGGGCGAAAGGGGAAAGGAGCACGGGGGACGACGAGGGGGAGGGCGCGCGGCCACCAGGGCGCCACCACCAGGCAGCGAGGGGCCGTGCGCGGCTCCCCAAAGCGCCGCGACGGGAGATCGGGGCCGCGAGGGGTCGCGCGCGGCTCCCTAGGGCGGCGCGACGGGAGATCGGGGCCGCGGGGGGTCGCGCGCGGCTCCCCAGGGCGGCGCGACGGGAGATCGGGGCCGCGGGGGGTCGCGCGCGGCTCCCCAGGGCGGCGCGACGGGAGATCGGGGCCGCGGGGGGGTCGCGCGCGGCTCCCCAGGGCAGCGCGACAAGAAATCGGGGGCGCGCGGGGGTCCCCCACGGTAGGAAACCGCCGCGCGCCTCGGGGCGCACGGCGGGCAGAAAACCGCCGCACGCCCCGAGCGCGCGGCGGGATGAAAAATCCGTCGCACGCCACGGGGCGTGCGACACAGACTATAGTTGTAGCAGCGGAAGACTTAGGTGGCGGGCCCACCCACAGGATCGACCCAACAGGATCGTCCTGCTCTGATAGCATGTCGAGAGAATTAGGCAAAAGAGGATGGAACTAGCAAGAATGGGGATACAAATAGCAAACCCTAGAAGGGTTGTACTCGCTACAGAGCACCCCACTACAGGCTAGAGCATAATATTCTGGCAGTTTCCTGCCTTCGCACGATCGCTTTACCATGGGTGTCTCTCTCGCTTACCGTAATCACCCGGATATACCACCCGCGGAAATTGAAGACCCCCCCAGGTGGCTTGTGCGAGGAGGGTGCTATAGCGGACCTCGTTTCTACTATACCCCCCTTTTGGGGTGATTTTCTATAACACCCCCCCTTTCTTACAAAGTTTATAATTATAGCTGTTAGCGAGTACTGCAGAACATCGCGAAAATCACTTCCTTGATGAAACTACATGGTAATTTTGACAGAATCTGCCGAAATCACCCCCCTCTCTCTTTCCCGCTGCTGCCACGCTGGTAGATAGTTCGTTAACAAGTGGCAAAAAAGGTGCCACCTGGCAATTTCAAGGGGGGCGGAAAGGTTTGCGTCGAAACTCACATTCTCACTTCTAGCTATGATGTTAAACCAATTTTGGAAACACCCAAGTTGTCTTTGCATCAAAATCCTTACACTTAAAAATGTCGTATCAAAAGACCCGGGTGTTAAGCAGCTTTTTCCGATGAGTAGACCCCCCCCCCCCCCCCTTTTTTTGATGTAGTTATCATAGCACCCTAGGGTGGTATGTCCGGGTGATTACGGTATGTTGAACACTTCTCCAACCAACACCCTTCCAGTGTTGGTTAGAGTAGCAGCAGCACTAGTGAAGCTCGGCAGACTTACTCGCACTAGTTATGGCCAACGAGGACGATGGCGTGGCGCCAGTGTCACGGGGTCTAACCAGATTAGACTTCTTGCATCCTGTTCGAGTCGTGTCCACCTTACCGACAGGCTCACCTGCAGCTGATTCATCTCAAACTCCCGCAGTCACACCCGCCCGTGCTAGTACGAAAGGCACCGTTGTACCAACTGGTGCGACACACATTGGCCCTGCCGCTACAGCTAAGTTAAGAGAGGCCAAGCACAAACAGTCACGCTTGTCGTTCTCTCGCGATAGTCCTACGAAACCCACCGGACGTATCCGCTTCGCGCCAACTTTACCAGGACTATCGGCCGTTCCTGCAACACCTTCGTCTACTGAGGAACTGCGCGATGAGGCAGAGGATAAATACCAGGAGGCGCTTATGAAGTACAAACGGGAATGGTCGAGGGATTTCACGTGGCTCGTGCTTTGTCAAACCTCTTACGGTTTCCCATCAGTGAGGTGCAGTTTGTGTATCAAGCACGCAGCACACAGCACAAACTATGGCGATGCTGGCGAAGGTGCCGTCGACGTCCAAAACCAGGTGTTCCGCACGCATAAAAATTCCAGCAAGCACAAACGGTCCGTCAAGAGACAGGCCCTGGCAGAGCAGGCGGCTGAGAAGCAGGAGTGCATCATCCACGGCCCAAAGGCTGGAGATATCCTGCGTGTAAGAGAAATCGCGCTGCTGGAGATCCTGCTTTTTATCTGCAAATGTGACGCACCAATTGAGATGTGGGTTTAATTAGTTCGGCACCTTGCAGAGCGACAAACACCAGGCTTCCCCAAGAATGGCTACGGTGCTTATTACACCGGATGAGCCATTGATCAAGAATAGCCGCTATACTCGAGAACGTTAGTACGTGGATTTCTCACAAATTTCACACCGCTGCTAACCCACAGTACCTTCAATCGTTGGATGCAGATATGGGTTTGCCGAGCTTATCGCAAGCACTGCAACATATCTTCGTGCTCGTTAGGATGTCTGGCTGCAGTCCAGTCCATTTATCGGACTAACCTGTGAGGAGAGTCTGGATCGTGTGCATGGCAAACACCAGATCGTGTTTGCCACGTTTCTCCGTGACTCTCATGTAGTCACAGAGTTCATCGGGCTGCTGATGGTGGAGAAATGCAATGGCGCTTCGTTGCTTTCCCTGTTGCTGACACTCCTTGAATCACTTGGTATCGACATGAGTAGGGTGGCCGGGATTAGCACGGATGGCGCAGGTGCGATGATGGGAAGCACAAACGGGCTGGTGGCTCGACTGCGTGTACGGGTCCCGCACCTCTACTCCAGCCATTGCATCGCACATCGGTGAGTAATACTCATTGCCTGTGTGTGTTGCATCCGAATGCCCATCACATTGCGTAGAAACAGCAAGGCAGGCAGGTGCTCACATGATCACATGCTCATGCCATTCCCCACCCTTTTTGTTTCCCCCCTCCTTTCCCCCCACCCCACCCACCGCCCACCTCCCTGCTCCAGACGTGTCGTCGCTCTGTCCAGTCTCCTCGTGGACAGACAGCAACGGCCCGCAGAAACAGTCGAGGCAACTCCTCCCTCCTCAAACCCACCTCCCCTTCTCTCCCCGTTACCATCCATTCTCTCGTGCCCACATCATGTCGTGCAGAGAGGCGCTGGCAGCCAAGGACGCTGCCACTGCAGTCCTTGGACTGGGCCTAATCGACACCATACTGAAGGAACTCGTGGAATACCTGGGAAGGTCGCAGCCCTCTCACAATGAGTTCAAAGAGCTGCAGGAGGTGTTCTGCTAAACAAACCTTAAACTGCAGGGAATTCATGCAGTTCGTTGGCTGAGCCACGGGGATGCCATCACGCGCTTGGTGCGTGTGCTCCCTGCCGTTATCGTGCTCCTGTGGGAGTGGGACGACGACTTTTACCACATTGTGACTTCAGTGAAGTTCAATGTGTATCTTTATTACCTCGCCGACATGGTCATCATCCTCAACAACCTCAACCAGGAGTTTCAGAAGCGGGAGGTGAGTAGCCTTGGTAAGCTCGAGACCCTAAGCATTGTTGTACGGTCCTTGTTGAAACTGTACCTTGTCATGTAGCAGGTGGACATGACATCGGTGAAGTCGACCGTGCGCCGCACCTTGATCACAATCCGTACGCGCTACATCGAGTGCGGCGATGACTTCAGTGGCGGCCCGCAGCAACATCTTGGGGCCTTCCTAGCCAGACTCAGTAAGTCTAAAAAAATCACGGTGGATGGTGTGGACAAGGAGGGGCGCCCACGAAAACATAGCTTCGAGCTACACGAGGAGGCATTGACGGGCTACAGCAAGACCCTGGATGACTTGCAGTCGTGCCTCGACGTCTGCCGCCGCCATGCCCTGCGCACGCCCAGGACCAGGACCGTTCTTTAGCTCTGTCCCACCCGTCGCGCCGCCCGCGCACGCCCTGCCCTACCCTACCCTGCGTCGCGCCGCCCGCACACGCCCTGCCCTGCGTCGCGCGCCCCACGCACGCCTGCCCTACCCTGCGTCGCGCCCCCCGAGCACGCCCTGCCCTACGTCGCGCTGCCCCGCGCATGCCCTGCCCTGCGTCGCGCGCCCCGCGCACGCCATGCCCTGCCTTGCGTCGTGCCGCCTGCGCACGCCCTACCCTGCGTCGCACTGCCCCGCGGACGCCCTACCCTGCGTCGCGCAGCCTGCGCACGCCCTACCCTACCCTGCGTCGCGCCCCCCGAGCACGCCCTGCCCTGCGTCGCGCTGCCCCGCGCACGCCCTGCCCTGTGTCACGTCGCCCGCGTACACCCTGCCCTGCCCTGCGTTGCGCCGCCCCGCGCACGCCCTGCCCTGCGTCGCGCCGCCCCGTGTACGCCCTGCCCTACGGGCCACCGCTCCACGCACGCCCTGCCCTGCGTTGCGCCGCCCCGCGCACGCCCCAGTGCCTGCGCGCCGCCCTTCCCTGACCGCGCGCCGCCCTTCCCTGAGCGCGCGCCGCCCTTCCCTGAGCGCGCGCCGCCCCGCCCTGCTCTGCGCGCCTCCCTGGTGCCTGCGTGCCGCCTTGCCCGGCTCGTCGCGCCGCCCTGCTACCTACGTGGTGCCCTGCCTTGCCTGCGTGCTGCCTTGCTGATAGCGTGCCACCCTGCTCTGCTCACTATGGCTTCACTTTGTGTTCTCACCTTCGATTCTGAGGGCCGTCCGATCCAGTTTGAGACCTGGCTAGACGACTTACAGCTGTACCTACAGAGCGAGTCTAGGGACGGCGTCTCCTTGTTTGACCACACGTCTGGGACCTCTCTCGCTACTCCCGACACAGCTGACAGTGCGACTCGCTCACAGTGGCTTACCCATGACGCAACTGCTCGCCTCGCCGTTCGAAGCCACCTGTCGTTAGCCGAACGCGAGCACTTTGGCCAGCACAAAACTGCTAAAGCACTGTTCGACGCTGTAGTCGCTCGTTACTCCTCCCCTGCCACTGCGGCTCTAGGCCGACTCATACTTCCCTACCTCTTTCCCGAGCTGTCAGACTTTCACACAGTCGTTGATCTCATCACCCACCTTTGCAATAGCGACACTCGCTACGGCGTCGCGCTTAAGACCAAATTTCTAGGCAAGAACAACCCCCCCCCATGTACATCACTCTCTATATCCTCGTCACCTGCCTCCCTGACTCTCTTCGCTCAGTCAGGGACCACTTTCTCGCCCTTGACCCCACAGACCTCACTGTCGACCTGCTCGAGAAGCATCTCCTTGCAGCTGAGACTAGCATAGTCGCTATAGGTGCTTCTCGTGGCACTCGCACTCCCTTTTTTTAGGGGTGTTCCCCCTCCCCCCTTGTCCCCTTTGTTGTTTCTGCTGCTGCTGTTGACTTCCTTCGTGCTGAGGAGGTTGGGGCTGCGCCTGCTCCTAGTGGGAGGTGCCGCATCGGCGAGGGCAAGGGAGGTCAGAGTGGTGGGGGTGGCGGCGGTGGAGGCGGTGGTGGAGGCGGTGGAGGCGGTGGAGGTGGCGGCGGTGGAGGCGGGAGTGGTGGTGGGGGTGGTGGCGTCGGTGGCGGCGGTGGTGGCAGAGGTGGGAGTGGTGGCGACGGGGGTGGCAGCGGAGGCGGTGGTGGCGGTCGGGGTGGAGCGGTCCATCGGGGAGGTTCTGGCGGTAGCCAGAAGTAGCAGCAGCAGCGTCCGCGTGAGACCCTTACGCCCCAGCAGCTTTGTGAGTGGTTCGCTAAGCGGGGTTCGTCTACAGGTAGTGTTCGCTGCCCGTACGTCATTCGCACAGGTGATCAGGCTGGTCAGACATGCGGGAAGGTTGGTCACACGCAGTACCGCTGCTTCTCCCGTCTTGACGACGCCAGATGCGCAGAGTTTGGCGACAAGGCTGAGCTCCCCAGCTGGCGAGAGTTGCTTAGGGCCAGTGTGGATATCTTTTCTCTAGACTATGATGCTCTCATTGCTGGCATGTATGCTTTGACTGTTAGTGCTGAGGGTGACTGTTACCTGTGTGTGCCGCCCGACCCAGGTATAGAGGCTGCTGCTCTGGGTGCTAGTGCGTCTGCTCTCGTACTGCGCTTGCTGAGGCCTTGTACACCTTTACGATTGACTCAGGTGCTTCCCGCTGCTTCTTTCGCGACAGTACCACAGTCACACCACTCCCTGCACTTGTTGCAGTCTCCCTGGCTGACCCCTCTGGGGGCCCGGTTCTTACACATTCCTCCACTGTTCTCCCGATTGGATCAGTGGTTCCATTTGGCTCACTCTAAGGTATTCACCTCCCCTCGTTCTCTACGAACTTGGTGAGTACTGCTACCCTCCAGGATGCGATGGTCACTACCACCACTCCTGGGGGTCAGCGTGTGACAATACGGATGGGCCGTCACCTGGCCACGTTCACCCGTCGGCCTGGGTCGAGCCTGTACACACTTACTACTAAGCCTACTCATGTCGCTGCGTCTGGTCAGGTGTCCGCGTCAGGTCCGGTACGTTGCGCATCAGCTCAACCTCTGGCCCCGTGTCTCCTTGCCGGAGACCTCGCCTACACTGCGTTGGACGGGGGAGGTTGGCGATGCGTCGGTGTTCCGGGTCTGGGGCTCTCGTGCCTTTGTCCGCGATACCACCGCGGACAAGCTCTCCTCTCGCGCCATTCCCTGCGTCTTCCTTGGCTTTCCCCCTGACGTGCCTGGCTGGCAGTTTTACCACCCCACCACGCGCCGTATTCTTCCCTCGCAGGACGTCACGTTTGACGAGTCGGTTCCCTTTTACCGTCTCTTCCCCTACCACATTGCCCCTCTTTCCCACCCCCGCCGCTCTTCCTCGCTCCAGGTCCCCCTCCGGTAGACCCCCTCCCCCCTCAGGGTCCTGCTCCTTCAGGTGTGTCTCAGGTAGACCCACTCCCCTTGGCTGAGCCTTTCGAGGTCACTTCCGACACCTCTGGCCCAGCTGAGGGGGGTGACGTTGCTGCTGACGACGCGGCGCCCCCCCGCCGCTCACCACGCTTGGAGACCCCTCCGGGTTTTCCACCTTGACCGCGTTCGCCGCCTCTGTAGCCGGTTGCTGTCGAACCTGGTGCTGCTGAGGGTGGTGCTATGTAGATTTTCAGGGTGAAGCGGCCGCCGAGTTCTCCGCCTGTCTTCAAGGCATGTTACGTTCCATGAGGTTTCAGTCAGCGACAGGAAGTTGCAGCACAGCGCGACTACGAGCTTCACTCTCTTGACTTCAGCACAACTTTCTTGCAGAGCAACCTACACGAGGAGATTAGGCTGCGCTGCCCACTTGGCTTCACTGAATGGTTTCCTGAGGGTACCCAGTGGAGCCTCCGGCGGCCAGTCTACGGTCTACGCACCGACACTTCCCTGCTGCCGTTCTACATCCTCGTGTACGTTGACGACTTGGTCTTAGCTACTACTGACACTGAGGCACTGGCCCTTGTGAAGTCGGAGCTGCAGAAGAGACACACTTGCACTGACCTTGGTGAGCTGCGTAGCTATCTTGGCTTGCAGATCACTCGGGACAGAGCACGGCACACCATCACCTTGACTCAGTCACACATGGTGCACCAGGCGCTTCAGCGCTTTGACTTATAGTTCTCCTCGCCACAGTCCACTCCTCTGCCTACAAGCTACTCGCTCTCAGCTCCACCTTCGGACGAGTCCGTAGAGCAGAGTGGTCCGTTGTGGGCTACCTCATGTACCTGATGACCTGCGTTCGACCAAACCTCGCGTACCCTCTCAGCATCCTGGCACGCTACGTTGCGCCCGGGAGACACCGACCAGAGCACTGGCGGGCTGCTAAGAGGGTGTTGCGTTACTTGTGCAGTACATCGGGCATGGGGCTCGTACTTGGAGGACGTGGTCCAGTTGTACTCACTAGACACTCAGACGCTTCTTGGGCAGACGACCAGGCTACTCAGCGGTCGTCACAGGGTTACACCTTCAGCCTTGGCTCCGGTTCAGTTTCTTGAAGGTCTACCCGCGCGTCTTTTGCTCTCAGCTCCAGTTGTGAAACTGAGATCTACACCGGGGCCATGGCTGCGCAGGAGTTACGTTGGCTGATCTACCTGCTTACCGACTTTGGAGAGCGGTCTCGTTCTCCTCCAGTTCTGTACGTCAACAACAAGGCCATGATTGCCTTGTGTCAGGAGCACAGTCTGGAGCACAGAACGAAGCACATCGCTCTGCGGTACTTCCTGGCTCGAGAGTTGCAGCAGCGTGGCCAGCTTCGTCTTGCTTTTGTGGCCTCACGGGCCAAAACTGCTGATGTTTTCACTGAGGCACTTGTGTCTGGTGATCATCAGCGTTTCTGCACTGCTCTAGGCCTTGTGCCTACTCTGCCTCACCTGCGTACTACCTAGATTTGCTTTGTACTGTGATTTATATCAATCTACCTGCATGTCTCTGGTTGCTAGGCTGTAATCATTGTATTGTTTGCTCTATTATAAAACTGCATGTGAACTGGCCTTGTGGCCGCTTGCTTGTGCTCGGAATGTGTGGTGTCCTTGAGATTCACCCTAAGCTTTGTTCTTTGTTTGCTTCTCTTGACTAGTCTTGCGACCGCTTGTTGTCCCCCACTTTGCCTATGGGGGTGTGTTAAAACATACACTGTTAGGCTGTAGTGGGTCACTCCCTATGGTATACAACCCTTGTTAGGGTTAGTACTTGTACCACATTTCCTACTTAGTCAATCATTCATCTCTCGTTATTTCAACGTATTGCACTGCTATAATTACAAAACGTACAAACACAGAGTGGGAAAAAAAAAAAAAAGCCCTGATGCATCAGGGTTCTGTTCATGAATGCCCTGAGAAATCAGGGCCAGCCAGAGGGGTATGCCCTGAGGTCGACACGCTTTTCTGTGCCATACCCTGAGGGCTCAGGGTGCCCAAAAGTGAATCATAGGCCCTGCGTACAACCCCGACAATTCGGACTTCGCACGCTTGGCTGACATTTACAATGCCGAGGCTGCACCGCGTCGCCTTCGACTTTCCCGTTCGCCAAACCTGCACCCAACCCCGTTTTCCCAAGGTTCCCTCCTAGCTAGGGTAGTCACTATATAGTCTCGTGCCTTCATTTTATTGTCAGCTTATTGAGTCACAGCTTCGTTATTCGTTATTTTGCGCACTCTCTTTTACCACAACTCATAACACCTGGTACCGTAAAGTGCCACCTATAGGACCCGCCGGTAAGAGGGTCCCCGGGACTCTAGAAGGAGTAGGGGGACTCTTATTGCGGCAGATTTTGTGAGGACTCCCCCTTTGTCGCTAATCATTATAAGACCCCCCCTTTTCTATATATTGTAGTTGTTATTGTAATTGTGAGTCATCTTTTATTGACAAAAAATCGTATTCTGACAGGCATTTTGTGTCAGACTCGAATTCTGACACAGATTTGACGCGCCGCTCGCGCAAAATCTGCGCACGGAGGCTGCTTTTCGTTACAAATATAAGACCCCCCCGCCCCGAATTAAGCCGTACACCCTAAAGAACAGAATGATAGTTGATAAATAAGTGTACCCCGGGTCTTAAAAATTTGCATCCGCCATGATGTCCCCCCTAGCATTTTTTAGAGCATTTGTAGAGAGTCCCCCGGGTCCTATAGGTGGCACTTTACGGTATCATAGTTACTTTCCTAGTGCACCCCGCTTCTCGAGGGTTGTTTGTGTTGGGCAAAAAAAAGCCCTTAGGATCTTTGCAGGGGTAAATTCGGGGTAGGACAATTGTAATAGCGGAAGCGTTTAATGGAGAAACTTGAACCACTTTGCGCTTGTATGTGAGGACAAAGTGAGTTGATTAAAGCAAAGAGATACAAGCATTTATATATGAGTACAAGGAATATGAAAGGATACGGTTATAACTGCTTTACTGTTGCTGTTGCGGTTCGATACAGTGACGACTCGGGCAACTGCTCTGTAGCGAGTCAGTTGTGTGTCCTTGCTGTCGTGCTGTACTTGTCAGGTCAAAGGTCGCTGACCTTTGACTTTTGCGTAACCTCCAGCAACCTCTTTTAACCTCCGAGGGTTGACTCGCGTGTGCCTCAATATGGTTCGCTTCGCTTCTGGTGCGATGTTTCGACACGACAGAGGCGCTTAAGATTTACTGTTTCCAACACTCCCCTTCGCTTCTGGAGTGTCGCAGCTGATGACGTGGCCTTGTCCAGTCAGCAGCATGCAATACTCAAACTTCTGCTTTCCGAGCTTCTTGGTCAAATAGTCGGCTGCCATCTCGGACGTGGGACAGTATGACAGCTCGAGTCTTCCCTTCTCGATCTCGTCTTTTACGAAGAAATAGCGTAGGGCGATGTGTTTCGTCCTGTTCGCGAAGCCGCTTTTGTTGGCGATGCGAATTGCCGATTGGTTGTCATAGAACAAGGTGAAGTTGGGTAACTCGGCTAATTTCGCTTCTTCCAGCAGCTCGCGAAGATAAAGTCCTTCTTTGGTGGCTGAGCAGAGTGCAATGTATTCTGTCAGAGGTCCACTGGTGATCCCCGATTGATCCTAGGGAAGGGTTACAGGCATGGTGGCCTGGGGGGTTATGGGCGCACTCACCCGCTACACAAACAAGCCCTTTTATCCCAGTGGTTAGTGGCTGGGATTCTGACATGGTATCAGAGCGAAGGTCTCGGGTTCGATTCCCGGTGTGTGCACCTCGGGCATCCCAGTGCGGGGGGGTGTCAGAGGTCCACTGGTGATCCCCGATTGATCCTAGGGAAGGGTTACAGGCATGGCGGCCTGGGGGGTTATGGGCGCACTCACCCGCTACACAAACAAGCCATTTTATCCCAGTGGTTAGTGGCTGGGATTCTGATATATTCTGCTTCAGCTGATGAGAGTGCGATTAACTCCTGCTTGCTCGACTGCCAGGAGATAGGACCGATAGGTTCAAGGCGATAGATGTAGCCGGTGCGCGAGCGTCTGTTGTCTGAGTCACCAGCATGATCTGCGTCGACGTAGCCGATTAACTTAGTCGGTGTAGTTGCGTTCTTGTGGTAGGTTAGCCCGATCGTCGGGGTGCTGACGAGGTAGTGAAGAGCGCGGTCGAGCTCTGCTAGGTGCTCTGCTTCGGGTCTTTTGAGGTAAGTGGCGAGTTGGCTTGCGGAGTAGGATAGATCCGGACGGCAGGTGACGGCTGCGAAGAGAAGGCAGCCCAGTTTCCTCTGGTAGTCGCGTATGCCGGCGGGTTTGAGTAGAGTAGATTCACCCTTGTTGTTTCCTGTCGTGTAGCGATATGGTGTGGAGATGGCGGTTGGTGTAAGAGCGAAGCGTTTGGCGATGTTGTCGGCGTATTTCGCGGCGCTGAGGTAGATTGCGTCTTCTTCTTCTCGAATGTTGAGGCCGAGGTACTGTGTGACGGTAGATGAAACGGTGAGGGTGAGATCTTTCTGCAGCTCCCCTTTAAATCAGGTTGTGACACCGTCGGTCGAGCCGATGTAGAGGAGATCGTCTACGTAGACGATTAACAGAATGTAGTCGTCGCCTTTCGTGAGCCGGTACATACCCTGATCGTGTGGTAGCTGATTGAAGCCGATGCGGACGAGGCGAGCGTGTAGATACTGTTGCCACAGTCGCGGAGCCTGTTTGATGCCGTAGAGCGATTTGAGCAGCTGGCAGACGTGTGTGGAGTCCGTGCTGGAGCCGTGTGGTAGCTCCACAAAAATCTCTGCGTCGACAGGTGCGTAGAAAAACGCGTTCGCAACGTCGATTTGTCTCAGCTTCTTCTTCTTCATGGCGGCGATTGCGAGGAGAATTCGCAGTGAGGTGTGTCAACTGACAGGTGCGAATGTTTCGGTGAAGTCGCGTCCGTGCTCTTGGTCGAAGCAGCGCACGACCCATCGTGCTGTGAACTTCTCGATGGTGCCATCTGCTTTTGTTTTCTCGCGGAAGACCCATTTTCCGGTGAGGATAGTTTTGTTCCGTGCTACGCCGATGGGAACGACTTTCCACGTGTTGCGCTCTTCTAATGCTTTCAGCTCCCTGTCCATGGCTTCGCGCCATTTTTCCCTGTGCTCCCCCCCCAGAGCCTGTTGAACCGTCGCAGGCTCCTTAGGAATGGCGGTGCCGTGGACTGCGGTGACGAGCCCAAGTATCTGGAGTCCACTCTGTGTGTAGCGGGGGAGTGTGGTGTCCTCGGGATAGGCTGCTTCGTCACCGTCTTCTGGATCCGGTAAGAAATTCGGTCCTACGCGTTCTGCTTCGTCGGTGTTGACCCGTGCAGGTGTAACGTAACCAGTGTCGGCGAAATCGTAGAAAACGTCGGCGTTGATGCTTTTGCGAGGGTTTTCGTCATCCATGGGGATATCGACGGAGCAGTACGGGAGAGGTCCGGCTTCTTCCGAGGCTCCGTCCACGTTCTGCTCGTCCAGGTCAGCTTCGTCGGCTGCCGAAGCGAAGGCTCTGTCTCCACGGAATCCACTGGTGAGGTCTCGCTGTTCTGCCAAGTTGGCAAGGTAGGAGTCGAGGGTGAGTCGCTCGTAGAAGATGACGTCGCGTGCTGGTACTGTTTCTTTTGAGTGGACGTCGAAAATTTTCCACGCGTTGTAGTTCTTTTCGATGCCCAGGTGTAGTCCCCATTGTGCTCGTTGGGAGAATCGGCCGGCTCGTGCAGCTGGGGGTCGGTACTGTACCATGCACCCAAAAACTCGTAACATTTTTGTGCTGCCCAGTTTTCCTGTCCACAACAGGTGCGGTGATGCGTTGTTCGGGAGTGACGACGAAGACAGCAAGTTGTGCAGCATGACAGCGTGGTCCATCGCCTCAGGCCACTGGTGGGTGGGTAGCCGCATGCCACGTAGCAGCTTGCGCATGGTGTTCTGCAGAGTCCTGTTCATCCTTTCTGCTACACCCTGCTGTTGATGAGCGTAGGGGAGGGAGATGAGTTTCTTGATTCCTCTTTCCGCCAAGTACTGCTTGAACCTTTGTGAGGTGTATTCTCCTCCCCCGTCTGACTGAAAGCTTTTCAGCTTAGCTCCCGATTCTCGTTCCGCAACTGGAAGCCAGGCGACAAAGGCTTCGAAAGCCATGTCGCGGCTTGGAAGGTTGAGATGCCAGACGTATCGAGTGGCGGCGTCGATGAAGGTGATGGTGTAATTGTAGGCTCCTTGTCCTGGTGCGCGATTGTACAGGATATCGCTGTACACCTTCTCAAGTGGTGTGTATGTAGGTGCGCTTGGGTTGTGGTGAGGTACGAACGGCTGATGCGGTAAGTCGGCTTCGGGGCAGGTGAAGCATGTTCCTCTGACTCGTTGAAGTTCTCTCCCGTCGTGCAGTAGTAGGGAGTCTTTGTCGAGCACTCCTGCTCTTATCGTGTTGTTTAACGTTGTGTTGCTTGGGTGTCCCATCCGTGCGTGCCAGATGTCTTCGCTGGCGCGGTGCCCGGGTGAGCGTCTGTACATGTCTGAGTTTGAGTAGAAGCCGGCGGTGATATTGGCGCTTCGGTGGACTTCTCGTGGTGCCGGGTTTAACTGCTGTGCGGGTGTCGGTGGCGTGCTATCGATGAAGATTGGTGCCGTTGAAGGACCAACGCTTGGTGTCGATGTTGCCGCTGCTGCTGTCGTTGTTGTTTCTGCTGCTACCGTTGTTGTCTCTGCCACTGCCGATGTTGTCTCTACTGCTGCCGATGTTGTCTCTGCTGCTGCCGATTGTTGAATCGTTGCTAATGCTCTTGTTCGTTCTGCCTCAGGTATCGTGTGAGAGTGCCAGAAACCACCGGGGCTGAAGTCTGGATCAAGGTCCGGTGGGTGTGTCCAAGGAGCAAAGCTGACGATGCCGTCGCTGTCGGCGGTGCCAAGATCTGGAACGAAATCGAGAACGAAGACGTTGTTTTTCAGGACTGCTTTTCCGATGTAGAGACCGCCCTTCCCGTGGTACAGCTTGAACTCTTGAGCGGTGCTGTCTGCTTCAAGGTGGATGCCTTTCGCCATCAGCTGGCTGACGCTGAGTAAGTTGTAGCCGAGTCCTTCTGCTATTAAGACCTTCGTCATTTGCAGTATGACGTTTGTCTCCCGTGACTGAAGTTGAACTACGCCTTGCCGTCGTGTGTGCAGGTTCTGGTTGTTGGCGACGGTGATGACTACTTCACGTTGGAGTTGGTATTCACGTTGTACGAAGCGTCCTGAAGAACACATGTGCTGTCCGCAGCAACTGTCCAAGAACCATGTGTCCTTCCCGGATGGCTCACTCTGGGCGATGGCGGCGTATGTCGGGTTCGGCTGCAGTGACTCGCGGCGGGGCGTGCTGTTGTCGAGCTGTTCTTCCGGTGAGTAATGTGGTGGTGATTCAGTGACGCAGGAGTCGGTCAATCTTGCCATGCAACTGACGATGTTCCTTGCTCCTTGTGCAAGTTTTCCCGTTGTCCCGTTGAGGTCGTTGAAGCTTGAATTTGAGTCGTGGGATTCGCTTGCGTTGAGGCGACTTGGTTGCTTGAGGGTCGAAGCTGTCGCTGTGGAAGCGTCGACTGTTGTCGATTCGGGCAGTGCGTACGTGGGTGCCCTGACGTCTTGCAGATGTGGCAGAACGACACATCTGGGTTCCGCGGAGTTGCCGAATCCCCGGTAAGACCGTATGTTCTGCTGCTGAGTTGGGGTGATGTTTCTCAATAGTATCGTATACGCCATCATCGACTGATATGTGTACTGCTGCTTCTCATACTGTGTGCCGTTTGTTGGGTATGGCACAGACCCGTCGAAGAAGCCAAGTATCTGTGCGCCTTCCATCATGAGTTCGAACTCGAACGACCAGGTAAAGAAGTCTTTTCCGTCGAAGGGCCTTGACGTCTGCAGCTTCAAGACGTGCGCGAATTGCGACTGAACTTGCAGTGCATCCAGTGGTTTTTCTTGTCCAGGTGGAGCTTGCGGGTGCGGCATGAAGCTAATGGACCCGCGTTCATACGGAGCAAAGGTAGGTTGTTGCTGGTTTCCGCGCGCATATGATGAGCCGTCGAGACTCATTGGAGTCACGTTGTTGTTGTTGCTGTTGTTTGACTGCGCAGGTGCCGACTGCTGGTGTTGCTCGTAAAACGACATGAAGGAGAAAAACTTCTCCATCATACTCTGGTCGAAGCTGGCAGGCTGGCTGGCTGAAGGCGCTGCTGGTCCCGTTGCGGTTCCTTCCTCTGTCTGTAGGCCAGAGGCAGGAGGTGGGGTAGGAGTAGTCCCGGGAGAACCATTAGAGGAACTCCTTTCCTTGTATGTTGCCATGTTGTCTGTTGATGACTTGATAGTAGTCGAATTTCCCCTGATAGCTCTCATACCATGTTGGGCAAAAAAAAGCCCTTAGGATCTTTGCAGGGGTAAATTCGGGGTAGGACAATTGTAATAGCGGAAGCGTTTAATGGAGAAACTTGAACCACTCTGCGCTTGTATGTGAGGACAAAGTGAGTTGATTAAAGCAAAGAGATACAAGCATTTATATATGAGTACAAGGAATATGAAAGGATACGGTTATAACTGCTTTACTGTTGCTGTTGCGGTTCGATACAGTGACGACTCGGGCAACTGCTCTGTAGCGAGTCAGTTGTGTGTCCTTGCTGTCGTGCTGTACTTGTCAGGTCAAAGGTCGCTGACCTTTGACTTTTGCGTAACCTCCAGCAACCTTATTTAACCTCCGAGGGTTGACTCGCGTGTGCCTCAATATGGTTCGCTTCGCTTCTGGTGCGATGTTTCGACACGACAGAGGCGCTTAAGATTTACTGTTTCCAACAGTTTGGAGGCACGAGGTCAGCATGGTAATTTTTCAAGTTAATGTAAGGTTGAAATAGTGTTGGCGAAAACCTTGCAAGGTGGTATTTCGAAAATGTGTGTGGGGCGAAAACGAATTCAGGAAGCGGGTGCAACAGCCTTCGCCACAATTCTTTGCAATAGAGATTTCCTAGAATATGGGTGGGCCGAATGACTTTGTGTGCGACAGCGCTCTGCGCCCTTCGTACCACAAGTGGGGTAAACTATGTTTCTCTTGGGGTTGAAATGGTGGGCGAACGAAACTCTCACGCGAGTGAGGTAGTACACTGAACACCATCTTTTCAATTTCTGATTGACTAACATGTTTGTATGGTTGTGTTGTGAAACTTCACTTCAGACTAACAAAATAATACCTAACGTACCGTAATCTCCCGGATACAGTACCCCCCCGCGGAGAAGACCCTGGGTCCTCTTTCCGGACCAAGGGTCTTTTATTCCGACCTGTTCTCGTGAGGACCCCCCTTTTTAAAATGTAGAATATAAGACCCCCCCCTTTCCTAAAATTGAGGGTTTTTCACTGTTTTGTGCACTTTTCTAGTTTAATGTCTTGTTAGCAAGCCCTTACACAGTTAGGGACTAAATTTACTACAACTACCACAACTACCCTACTCGTCCACCTCCTAGTTATCCAGGCCGCCAGCCTCCCTCGCATCTCACAACTGGTACCAGTCAACCAGATCGCCAACATCCGCTGCCTCTTGTGGCACCCTACTCGTCCTCCTCCTCGTCATCCTCAGCGCCAGCCTCCTCAGCCTCTTGGGCGCCAGATGCATAGAGTGGATTAATCCACTCCTCAACATCGCCAGCAGCATGCACGTCGTCGTGCACTTCCACCTGCGCGGCATCGCGCATGTGCGCGAGGATTAGGTGGTCCTCGCGCCCGTCAGGCGTGTTGCTGATGCCGCATGTCTTGAACGA
This sequence comes from Closterium sp. Yama58-4, assembly GCA_947470075.1. NCBI lineage: Eukaryota > Viridiplantae > Streptophyta > Zygnematophyceae > Desmidiales > Closteriaceae > Closterium > Closterium sp. Yama58-4. The sequence continues at coordinate 494,191 of CANIUD010000688.1, read as the reverse complement.
GCGGGTGATGGTGTCCTCAGGGACCGCCGCCCATGCATCTGCTATCCACTTAAGGATAACATCAACAGGGGGCTTCCTGAGATTTCCTGCAATACAATCGTAACCGCACGGTCAGCAAAATGTTCATCGTACAAGCAGCAGCAGTAGCGGAAGGTGCAAACATGTTTCTTACCTGCAGGTGTGAAAGAATCGATGCCAACAGTCGAAAACCACTCGTTGTACAGCTCGCGCACGCGTGCCTTGAAGGCACGGTTAATCGCGACATCGAGGGGCTGCAGCAGGGGAGTGCATCCGCCAGGGATGATGGCAGGGACCACGCGCTGCCACCTCAGCGTCGAGAGGACTGCGTCGGTCAGGTGGCCGCGATACGAGTCCAGGACCAGCAGGGTCCTGGATCGTATCACTCCGGGGGGGGGGGGGCGGGTGTGGGGAAGCAGAACATTCTGCACCCAGTCCATGACCAGGCTGGAATCCATCCAACCGCGCTCTTGGGCTCGGATGAGCATCCCTGCAACATGGCAGAGACTAGGTTAGGCAATTTTCACGGTTGCGAGGCGACATCAAACACAGAAACTTTACCTGGAGGGACGCGCACGTTCGGGAGGGTCTTCCTCTTGAAAATCACCATCGGCTTCAACTTCCGTCCATCTCTCGTAACTCCCAGCATAACTGTCATGCGTTGTTTCTCGTAGCCGGCGCTGCGAATCTGGACAGTGCGTTCACCACGGTGGTGCAGCGTGCGCTCATACGGCATCTCCAGAAACACTGGCGTCTGGTCAGCATTGACCATGTTCCAGGGGTCGATGCCGTGACGGATGACTTGCTTGCGGCAGAAGCGCCAAAAGCTCTCACACTTAGGCTTGCAATCTGCAGTGACAGAGCAGCAAAGGAGGACGTCAGTCGAATGATTTGAGAATAGGAAACATTCACTACAACCAGGCATTAACTCACCCTTTGTTAAGCGTTGACCGATCTTGGTCTTCACTCGGATGGTGAGTCCCCAACGTGCGCGAAACCGCTGCGTCCACCGAGGCGACGCTCGCCAGTCAACGTCCGGGTGGCGCCTCTTCATAGACGAACGACTCCAGGTTTGCAGCAGCTTTATCGGCACGGCCAGGCCACGGGCACGGTAGGAGAGGAATTGCTTGTACACCGACAACTCCATGTCGGGGTACTTGGCTTGCCTCCCGCCACCAACGAGACGACGACGGCAACCAGCAGCAGATGCGATCTGCTCCTCCGCTTTCTTCCACCGACGCACGCTGATGGGTTCAACACCGGCCATACGTGCCGTCGCGCGCACTGTCAGTTGCTCCTCGCGCATGCGCCTGAGCCATTCTGCCTTCTCGGCCATCGTCCGCGATGTCCGACGATGCTGCGTAACCTTGTTGCGCGCTTCGGGGTTCTGCGAATCACGGGGGATTACTGACGGTTCTTCATCGTGAAGGACGTCAGGGGGGAACTCAGGCACAGGAAAGGCGGGAATAGGCTCGTTAGAGTCCTCATCGTCGTCGGCGTTGGTGTCAGCGGCGAGAGACTCGTCGACAGAAGCAGGTGGCGTAGGATACACGTCGTCTTCATACACCGGTTCGAACGGGTAAGGGAAAGGAGGCACGGGTACAGAAGGTGCAGGTGGAGCAGGAGGTGACGGTGGGGCTGGCGGGGAAGGCGGCGTAGGTGGCGTAGGTGGCGTACGAGGAGTCGGAGGAGCAGGAGGTGCCGGTGGGGTTGGTGGCGCGTTCGCTAACGAAGCAATCGCCCTCGCAGCGCTCCTATCCCTCATCCCCTGCAACATCGCGAGGGCAGACATGTTGAAAGTTGCCTGCGTAAGCAGGCTCTAGCTGAGCACGGCAAGAAACGAACATCTCTTAAGACAAGGGAGGGAGCTCCAAGAATGAACGCTGTGCCAAAACGCCACAATGAGCCCCACTCTCTGAGACTACCCCCCTCTGGAACCGGGGGTATCAGGGACGTGAGCGACCTGGTGCCCTAGTCGCTCACGTCTCTATCAGTTGGCCTAGCCAACAGGGCAGGCATCGCACGTTCTGGACGGAGGAATCTTCCCTCCTGTCCAGATTCATGCCACAACGGGCTGCAGTCAGGTGCTGGCAGGTAGAGGATGGCAGAGCCGTGCCAGCGGTGCTCGGAATTCACGCCGTCACGCCCAAATTTGCAGACGCGCGGACGAATTTGGGCCAACTTACAGTCAAGATGCCAATACGCGGCATTGCGAAACTGAATCGTGTTTGTGAATTTGGGGGGGTTTTGTAACGAGTTAGATTTAACCTTGCTTTGGGAAATTTTATGATGTTCATGGGTCTTAATAAAAATGCCGTTTGGTATTGTTCACCTAAATGATTTTTACAACATATTTGATAAGACCCCCGGGTCCTATATACGGGAGATTACGGTAATATGAATTGGCGCAAAAAAGCATTGACAGAAAATTGTGATTCATAGAAGGACATATCAAGAAACACATTAGCAATACATTTCCAAACGTACACTCTCAAGCTCAGATCCCACAACTCATAAGGGTGGCCGGCCACAAAACGACATGGCGTACCTTTCCCTGCACCACTCTGCACTCCCCCGGCCCGTTGCAGCGCAGATCAACCTTGCAACACCGCGCATGCCTTGACGTGCGCTGCCGCCAGCATTCCTGTCAACACAACACACTCCTTTAGCCTTGCCCCATCATTCACCTTCAACTCCTTGCCTGCACAGCGCTGGCTGTCAGGCAGAGCGGCTCCCCATCCCTCCGTACATGCAGGGGCAGCGTCGAGAGAGCAGGGCCTCATAGGGCGCAGGTCGGCAGAGGGTATGGGGCAGCAGGGGAGGCTGAAGGCAGTCTCGAGAGGAGGCTGCATCACAGCTCCGCCAGCTGCGCGCCCATCTCGCAGAACCTGCCGAAGTGCGCCGTGGGCAGGTACCGCTCCGTGAGCGGTGTGGATGCGGTGCTTCGTGTTTCCGCGAGGAAGTGGGGGAGGAAACGGGGAGGGAATGGGGAGAGAGTAGAGTGCAAAGAGGAGCGAGCGGAATTGGGCGCATGTAGAAAAAGACATGGTTTGGGAGAAGTGGGAGGGAAGGCGTGGACAGCAGGCGGCAGGAACAAGGGGGGGCAGCATTGCAGCAGGAACAGGCGAGAGTGAGAGAAAGAGAGGAAAAGGAGAACAGAGGATGGGGAGTCACAGGGAAAAGGGGGTAAGGGAAAGCAAGGCAGGGGATGGGGGGAAGCAGGGAAGGGGATGGGGGGAAGCAGGGAAGGGGATGGGGGGAAGCAGGGAAGGGGATGGGGGGAAGCAGGGAAGGGGATGGGAGGAAGCAGGGAAGGGGATGGGGGAAAGCAAGTCAGAGGATGGGGGGAAGCAGGTCAAAGGATGGGGGGAAGCAAGTCAGAGGATGGAGGGAAGCAAATCAGAGGATGAGGGGAAGCAGGTCAGATGATGGGGGGAAGCAGGGAAGGGGATGGGGGGAAGCAGGGAAGGGGATGGGGGGAAGCAGGGAAGGGGATGGGGGGAAGCAGGGAAGGGGATGGGGGGAAGCAGGGAAGGGGATGGGGGGAAGCAGGGAAGGGGATGGGGGGAAGCAAGTCAAAGGATGGGGGGAAGCAGGTCAGAGGATGGGGGGAAGCAGGGCAGGAAATGGGGGGAAACACGGAAGGGGATGGGGGGGAAGCAAGTCAGAGGATGGAGGGAAGCAGGGCAGGGGATGGGGGGAAGCAAGTCAAAGGATACGGGGAAACAGGGAAGAGGATGGGGGGAAGGGGGCCAGATGCCGGGAGCTGGGGGGAGGATGGTGGGGAGCAAGGCAAATAATGGGGGAAAGAGGGAGAGAGGTAAGCAGTGTGGGGGTGGAAGGCGATCATTGGGGGGAGGGAAGGGTGTGTGTAGGGGTAGAAAAGGGAGGGTGTCTAGTGTGCGCGATGGGAAGGGGGATGAGAGGGATGGCGAGAGCGACGAGGAAAACGAGGATGGGGAAAGCGAGGGCGACAGGGAGAGAGGGAGACGGGCATTGCGAGGGGAAGAGCCGGAGGGAGGGTGACCAGGCGAAGGGAGGGCGGGCGGAAGGGAGAGCGACGGGTGGATGGGAGGGCGACACGCGGAAGGGAGGGCGACGAGCGCGTGACGAGGGGACGAGCGCGTGACGAGGAAGTTATGAGGAGAAGTGCGGGTGACAGGAAGCGAGGGCGAGGACGGGACGCGCGGGCGACAAGCAGAGGCGAGGGCGGCGAGGATTGGCGAGGGTGATGAGGGAAAGCGCGGGCGATGAGGAAAGCGGTATGGTGTGGGAAAGAGCGGCCCATGAGGGGGAACATATGCGACTACGGCAGTGTGCGTCACGCGAACCTGTACTGCATTCGCGTGAGCGACCCGTGCCTAAAACGGTACGATCGTGACACGAGGCTGAACCACAACAAGTGTGACAAGAGCCTGCGTGTGCGACGCGAGCTTGAATGCAAGGCAGGAGTAACGCGACGCACGTTCACTAACGTAAGTGCCGCGGGATGTAAGACGAGACCGGCGACGTGAGGGGGGGATCGGAGCGTGCACTGACTAAGATAGTTGAGATCGATACACGCACTGATGCAGTATGCGAGAGCAAGTTCCCAGGAGGGAAACCGTTTTCGCGGCCAAACCTAGCGGACCGCAGGCATCGTTCTGTAGGCGCATTGGCGACGCTCAGGCCCAGTGATGAACCTTCTTGGAACGCGATGTGAGGCTTTAAAGCCCATCTCGAACCTCCCATTTCGTTATTGTCGTCCGAACCTGGGAGCAGCCAGTGTGCGCCCACGTGTAACTGAACGGAGAACAGTCCATCCCCTCCGAGGCTGCATGGAAGCCTCTTCCTCGGGCAAATTGAACCAACAGCCCGTGCGAACCCTATCCGCCCATCCCCCCAGGGGAGACGCACAGGCTATAACGGGCAGATCACAACGCCCGTTACTAGGACGTTTGAAGATCAAACCCCACCACAGGAAATCAAATCCAAAAACGTCTACGGTTGAGAGGTGGTTGCAGGGAACCCTAAAACGTCTACGGTTTGTGCCTGGGTTGGGCCCTAAAACATCCTTCAATCGTTTTGGGCAGATGGGACGAAAAAAGTTCGGATGTATGCGAAATTGCTTCGTCAGCAGTTTTGAATTTCGGCGAAATCTAGGACGACCTCTCCCCTTTGTTGGAAACAGTAAATCCTAAAGCGCCTCTGTCGTGTCGAAACATCGCACCAGAAGCGAAGCGAACTATATTGAGGCACACGCGAGTCAACCCTCGGAGGTTGAAAGAGGTTGCTGGAGGTTACGCAAAAGTCAAAGGTCAGCGACCTTTGACCTGACAAGTACAGCGCGACAGCAAGGACACACAACTGACTCGCTACAGAGCAGTTGCCCGAGTCGTCACTGTATCGAACCGCAACAGCAACAGTAAAGTAGTTACAACTGTATCCTTTTCATATTCCTTGTACTCATATATAATGCTTGTATCCCTTTGCTTTAATCAACTTACTTTGCCCTCACATACCAGCGCAAGGTGGTTCACAAGTTCTTCATTAAACGCTTCCGCTATTACAATTGTCCTACCCCGAATTTACCCCTGCAAAAGATCCTAAGGGCTTTTTCTCAGCCCAACATGGTATGAGAGCTATCAGGGGAAATTCAACTACTGTCAAATCATCAACAGACGACATGGCAACATACAAGGAGAGGAGTTCCTCTAATGGTTCTCCCGGGACTACTCCTACCCCACCTCCTGCCTCTGGCCTGCAGACAGAGGAAGGAACCACAACGGGACCAGCAGCGCCTTCGGCCAGCCAGCCTGCCAACTTCGACCAGAGCATGATGGAGAAGTTCTTCTCCTTCATGTCGTTTTACGAGCAACACCAGCAGTCGGCACCTGCGCAGTCAAACAACAGCAACAACAACAACGTGACTCCAATGAGTCTTGATGGCTCATCATATGCGCGCGGAAATCAGCAACAACCTACCTTTGCTCCGTATGAACGCGGGTCCATCAGCTTCATGCCGCAAGCTCCATCTGGACAAGAAAGACAACTGGATGCACTACAAGTACAGTCGCAATTCGTGCACGTCTTAAAGCTACAGACGTCAAGGCCCTTTGACGGAAAAGACTTCTTTACCTGGTCTTTCGAATTCGAGCTGATGATGGAAGGCGCGCAGATACTTGGCTTCTTCGACGGGTCTGTACCATACCCAACAAACTGTGAGAAGAACTAGGCAAGAATGGTGCATTGAATGAAACAGTTGGGTACAAGTAGCAAACCCTAGTTGGGGTTGTACCCCATATTGGCTACCCCACTACAGCCTACCAACATATAACACATTACAATTTAATACACCCCCATAGGCAAAGTGGGGGAGAACAAAGGGTCACAAGACCAGTCCAGCAAAGCAATGCAAGCCCAGGGTGGATCACAAAGTCACCACACTCCGAGCACAAGCAAAGGCCACAAGGCCAGTTCACATGCAGTGCTAGATATAGTGCAAGACAAGCAACACAGTGATCAAAACCTAGCAAGCAAGCAACAAGATATATATAAAGTACAGTACAAAGAATGTCAAGCAGTGAGCAAGTGAGGAAACGTGGACACAAGGCCTAAAGAAGTACAGTGCCGCTGATGATCACTAGGCGGGAGCGCCTTGGTGAAGATATCAGCAGTGTTGGCCTTCGAGTCCACGTACACAAGCCGAAGCTGACCGCGCTGCTGAAGCTCTCGAGCAAGAAAGTAGCGAAGAGCAATGTGCTTCGTCCTGTGCTCCAGTCTGTGCTCCTGACACAAGGCAAGAGCCGCCTTGTTGTCACCGTACAGAACTGGAGGAGAACTAGGCCGCTCTCCCAAGTCAGTCAGCAGGTAGGTGAGCCAGCGTAACTCCTGTGCAGCCATGGCTGTGGCGCAGATCTCAGCCTCACAACTAGAGCCGAGAACAGAGGAAGAGCGGGTGGACCGCCACGAGACAGAACCAGAGCCAAGGCTGAAGGTGTAACCCTGTGACGACCGCTGCGTAGCCAGGTCGTCCACCCAAGAAGCGTCCGAGTGACCAGTGAGGACAACTCTGTCGCGTCCTCCAAGCACCAGCCCCATGCCTGATGTACTGCACAAGTAACGCAGCACCCTCTTAGCAGCCTCCCAGTGCTCTCGCCTGTGTCTCCCAGGCGCAACGTAACGAGCAAGGATGCTAAGAGGGTACGCGAGGTCAGGTCGCGTGCAAGTCATCAGGTACATGAGGCAGCCTACAAGCTCTGGGTACGGGCCACTCGGCTCTACGGACTCGTCCGAAGGTGGAGCTGAGAGCGAGTGACTGGTAGCCAGAGGTGTGGCCTGTGGTGAGGAGAACTGGAAGCCGAAGCGCTGAAGGACCTGCTGCACCATGTGTGACTGAGTCAGGGTGATGGTGCGGCGAGCTCTGTCCCGGGTGATCTGCAAGCCAAGGTAGCTACGCAGTTCACCCAGGTCAGTGCAGGTGTGTCTCTTCTGCAGCTCCGACTTCACACGAGCGAGTGCCTCAGTGTCAGCAGTAGCAAAGACCAAGTCGTCGACGTACACGAGAATGTAGAACGGCGGCAGCGACGTGTCTGTGCGCAGAAACAGCGACGGGTCAGCAGTAGACGGCGCGAACCCAAGAGCCGCAAGTGTAGTCCTCAGTGTGTCGTGCCACTCACGTGGCGCCTGGCGGAGACCGTAGACTGGCCGGCGGAGGCTCCACTGGGTACCAGGAGGAAACGACCCAGTAAAGCCAGGTGGGCGGCGCAGCCAGATCTCCTCGTGCAGGCTGCCCTGCAGGAACGCTGTGCTGAAGTCAAGAGAGTGAAGCTCGTAGTCACGCTGAGCAGCAACGTGCAGCAGAACCCGAAGAGTGGTCATCTTCGGGGTGGGGGAGAAGGTCTGGAAGAAGGCTCACGACGCTCTGTAAGACCTCCTGTGGGACCAGTGTAAGGAGAGGGAGCAGGGAGAGGCGAGGTAGGCGGTAACTGTGACTGCGGCTGGACAGGCGGAGGACACTCTACGGAGGGAGGAGGACAAGGAGGAGGAGCCTGCCCAAGAACCTGCTGAAGGAGCGGTACGAAGTACGGTCGCGGCCGCGCAGCGTCTCCAGAAGCAGAAGAGACTCCAGCGGCCGGGTCCTCAGTACCAGCAGGAGCTCCAACGTCCGGGTCCCCAGCACCAGCAGCAGCGCCACCGCTCGGGTCCTCAGCTCCAGTAGCAGCTCCACCAGGTGGGTCCGCAGCACCAGCAGCAGCGCCACCCCCAGGGTCCGCAGCACCGCTAGGAAGAGCACCCCCAGAGTCGGCAGCTCCAACTCCGCTAGCACCGCCAGCGCCAGAGTCCCCAGCTCCAGCAGCTCCAGTCGTAGTGCTCCCAGAACAACCAGTCCCGGCAGCTCCAGTACCCCCAGTACGAGCACCCCCAGGACGAGCAGCTCCAGCACCCCCAACTCCAGCCGAGCCACGAGGACGGCGAAAGCGCCGGACGTACCAGTCACGAAGCTGCTGCGGTGTGAGAGACTGCTCAGCACCCCGAACCGGAGCACCCCCAGACGCAGCAACCCGAGGCTCCGTAGGCTCAGTAGCAGCACCCCCAGGCTCAGTACCCGCAGGCGCAGCACCCCCAGACTCCGCACACGCAGGCTCAGCACTCCCAGTCGCAGCACCCCCAGGCACAGCACCCCCAGGCGGCAAACTCTCAGGCACAGTACCCTCAGCCCCAGCACCCGCAGTCCCAGCACTCCCAGGCCCAGCACCCGCAGGCTCAGCACCCCCAGACTCAGCACTCCCAGCAGCACCACCTGCAGCAGCACCTGAGTCACCTGTGACCTCGACAGGCTCAGCGACGGGAGGAGGGTCTACCTGAGAGACACCTGAAGGAGCAGGACCCTGAGGGGGGAGGGGGTCTACCGGAGGGGGACCAGGAGCAAGGAACAGCGGCGGGGGAGGGAGGGGGGCAGTGCGGTAGGGGAAGAGACGGTAAAAAGGGACCGACTCGTCAAAGGTGACATCCTGAGAGGCGAAGACCCGGCGCGAGGTGGGGTGGTAAAACTGCCAGCCAGGCGCGTCAGGGACAAAGCCAAGGAAGACACAGGGAAGCGTGCGGGAGGAGAGCTTGTCCGCGGACGTATCGCGGACAAGGGCACGAGCACCCCACACCCGGAAGCGCGACGCATCGCCAACCTCCCCCGTCCAACGCAGTGTGGGCGAGGTCTCCGGCAAGGAGACACGGGGCCAGAGGTTGAGCTGATGCGCGGCGTACCGGACAGCAAACGGCCACAGAAAATGGGGAGCCGCCGCGTGGACCAAGGAGGTACGAGCGACCTCCATGACCAGGCCAATGCGGCGCTCAGCAACCCCATTCTGCTGTGGGGAGTCCGGAAGCGTGAAGGTCTGCTCGATGCCCTCCGCCTGACAGAAGGTCCTCAAGAGGTCGGAGGTAAACTCACCACCTCTGTCAGAGTGCAGACGCAGGACAGGAAGATCCGTCCGGAAACGGCGGCGGAGCTGGAGACGAACTGTGCGGATCCAAGGGATCAGAACAGCAGGGACCTCACCCTTGGTGCGCAAGGGGAAGACCGTGGTGTAACGCGAGTAGTCGTCGACAACCAGCAAAAAGTACCGCTCACCGCCCTGACCACGAACGCGGGCTGGGCCCCACACGTCCAGGTGGAGGGTCTGCAGAGGAGCCTCTGTCGGGGGGAACGAGGAGGAGTGAGGAGCGGCGCGCTGCCGCCCCTCGACGCAAGGAAGGCAAGGCGGCGCAGGCGAGGCAGGGAGGGGAGGGAGGGACCTGGGAAGACCAGACACAAGGTGGCGACGGTGCATGCCACGAAGGCGTGGCAAGGAGGGGTGACCCAGGCGGTGGTGCCAGAGAAGAGTCTGGTGCGACAGGGAACGACACTCACAGGCGTGGGCCACCAGACCTGACGCAGACACCTGACCGACAGCAGCGACCTGAGGAGACGCAGTGGTCAGTGTGTAGAGACTCGACCCCGGCCGACGGGTAAACGTAGCCAGGTGACGGCCGGTCCTGGAGCACGTGCAGATCGCCACACGCTGTCCTCCAGGGGTAAAGGTGTCAACCCACTGATCCTGGATGACAGCGTTGCTCACCAGGTTCGTCGAGAATGAGGGGAGGTGGAAACCCGACAACGAGCCAGACGGAACCGCCGGACAAGGGAGTACAGTGGTGGACTGGGCAAGGACTGGGCCCCCAGAGGGGTCAGCCAAGGAGACTGGGACCGGTGCAGGAAGCGGTGTGAGCTCAGTACTGTCACGAAAGAAACAACGGGAAGCACCTGAGTCAAGGGTGAAGGTGTGACAGGCCTCAGCCGGTGCGGTACCTGAGAGAGCAGTCTCTGTGGGTGCTGTACCTGAGAGAGCAGACTCGCAAACAGCCGGGACAGTACTGGAGGGAGCAAGTACAGGGGGCACCATACCAGAGAGAGCAGACTCACTAGTACCCAGGGCAGCGGGCTCTATACCTGGATCAGGCGGCACACACAAGTAACAGTCTCCCTCGGCACTAACAGTCAATGCATACATGGCAGCAATAATAGCATCATAGTCAAGAGCAAAGACATCAACACCAGCCCTCATGAGCTCAGCCCAGCGGGGGCGCTCAACATCCTCACCCATCTCCTCACGCCAAGCGTCGTCAAGGCGGGAGAAGCAGCGGTACGGGGTGTGGAACCTCCCACACGTCTGTCCCTTGCGGTCACCTGTGCGAATGACATAGGAACAGCGGCCACTGCCCCCCGACGTCCCACGCTGAGCAAGCCACTCACGAAGCTGCTGGGTCGTCTGAGGACGCTGCTGCTGCTGGGAGCTCTGGCCCGAGCCAGTGCCTCCACTCCGACCTCCGCCGCCACCACTACCACCGCTCCGACCGCCACCGCCACCACCGCCACCACCGCCACCGCCGCCACCACCGCCGCCGCCACTACTGCCACTGCTTCCTCCGCCGCCCCCGCCTCCACCGCCGACCCCACTCCCACCAGCGCTCCCGCCACCGCTCCCTCCAGCACCGCCTCCCCCCCCACCTCCCCCACCTCCTCCCCCCCCAGCGCCACCACCACCACCCTTGCCCCCCTTGCCCTTGCCGGTGCGGCGCCTCCCACCAGGAGCAGAAGCAGCGCCAACAGACTCAGCACCAAGGAAGTCAACAGTAGCAGCAGTAGCATAGGAGGGAGCGAGGGGAGAGGGAGAACACCCCTCAAAGATGGGGGTGCGAGGAGCGCCACGAGCAGCACCGACAGCTACAATGCTCTTTTCGGCCGCGAGCAGCTGCTCCTCTAGGAGGGGGACTGTGAGCTCAGTGGGACAGCGAGCAAGGAAGTGGTCTCGAACTGAGCTGAGGGTGTCAGGGAGACGGGTGACTATGAAGTGGAGTGTCCAGTACAGTGGAGGGGGGTTCTTAGTGCAGAACTCGGTGGGAAGGGCGGCACGCAGGCGAGCATCACTAGTGCGAAGGTGGGTGATAAGATCGGCGACTGTAGCAAAGGTGGACAGATCGGGGAACAGGTACGGCAGCATGAGGCGGCTAAGCTCGGCTGTGGCAGGCGAGGAGTAGCGAGCAACGACAGCATCGTACAGGGCCTTAGCGGATTTGCAGTCGCCAAAATGCTCGAGCTCAGCTAGCGGCAGGTGACTGCGAATGGCTAGGCGAGCAGCTGCGTCACGAGTCTGCCAGTGGGAACGAACACTAAGCTCAGCTGTGGCAGGGGGGGCAGGTGCAGCACCAGACGCGTAATCATAGAGCGACACATGCTCCTTGCTATCGCTCAGAAGGAACAGCTGCAGGTCATCCAGCCAAGTGGCGAACTTCACAGGGCGGCCCTCAGCATCGAACGACAGCACGCGGATGGAAGCCATAGCGACAGTGCGACTGAGCAAAGGAAGCTGCCACAGCGCTGCAGGTAGGTAGCTCGGCGGGAAGCGCGGCGGGCGGGCGACGCGGTGAGCAGGTGGCAGTGCGGGGGGCGGGCTACGAAGCGGGCAGCGCGGTGGGCAGGCGGCGCTGCAGGCGGGAAGTGCGGCGGGCGGGCTGCGAAGCGGGCAGCGGGGCGAGCGGGCGACGCGGCGAGCGGGCAGCGCGGCGGGCGGGCTGCGAAGCGGGCAGCGGGCGGGCGGGCGACGCTGCAAGCGGGCAGCGGGGCGGGCGGGCGACGCGGCGAGCGGGCAGCGCGGCGGGCGGGCTGCGAAGCGGGCAGCGGGCGGGCGGGCGACGCTGCAAGCGGGCAGCGAGGCGGGCGGGCGACGAAACGGGCAGCGGGCGGGCGGGCGACGCTGCAAGCGGGCAGCGAGGCGGGCGGGCGACGCTGCGAGCGGGCAGCGCGGCGGGCGGGCGACGCTGCGAAGCGGGCAGCGGGCGGGCGGGCGACGCTGCGAGCAGGCAGCGCGGCGGGCGGGCTGCGAAACGGGCAGCGCGGTAGGCGGGCGACGCTGCGAGCGGGCGGCTCGGCGGGCGGGCGACGCTGCGAGGGGCGCGCGAGGGCGCTAGCGAGGGCGCGCGAGGGCGCTAACGAGGGGCGCGCGAGGGCGCTAACGAGGGGCGCGTGAGGGCGCTAACGAGGGGCGCGCGAGGGCGCTAACGAGGGCGCGCGAGGGCGCTAACGAGGACGCACGAGGGCGCTAACGAGGGCGCACGAGGGCGCTACGAGGCTAGGGCACGGGGTAGCGTGGTAACCGCATGCGAGCGGTGGTGGGCCCTTAAAAAAAAAACGGTCGGTAGGTCCTAGGTGTCAGAATGTTATTATTGTCTAGCCTGTAGTGGGGTGCTCTATAGCGAGTACAACCCAGTTAGGGTTTGCTATATGTACCCCAACTGCCGCTAGTGAAACCCTCTTTTGCCTTCATTCTCTCTTGCCTAGCTAGGTCAACCCTAGCTATGGCTCCTCAGTATACCCACTATCTCGATATGGCATCAGAGCCGTTACGTCCTTGGCCTGTGGGCTCACCACCTCGTTGCTTCCGCTGCAACTTCCGCTGCTACTCTATGTGCCGCACGCCCCGTGGCGTGCGGCAGTTTATTCTTCCCGCCGTGCGCCCCGGGGCGCGCGGCGGTTTTCTGCCCGCCGTGCGCCCCGTGGCGCGCGGCGGTTCTCTGCCCGCTGTGCGCCCCGAGGCGCGCGGCGGGCTTCTGCCCCGTCACTCGACGCGTCGCCCCCGGGAGGCGTTGCGACGGGCGACGGGGACCCGCGCGTCGCCCCCCGTCGCCCGTCGTGGCCTGCGCGCGGCCCGTACAGCCGGCGTGCGGCCCGTACGGGCTGCGCCAGGCCTGCGCGCGGCCCGTACGGGCTGCGCCAGGCCCGCGCGCGGCCCGTACGGGAAGCGCCAGGCCCGCGCGCGGCTCGGGCCGCCTGCGCGCGGTTCGGGCGGCTATACCAGGCCCGTGGGCGGCCCGTTCCTCGCTGCTCCTGCCCTCTCCACTGTCCCCCGTGCTTCTACCGGCGCCCCACCCCTCCTACAGCCCGTTCTCCTGAATTAGGGTTTGGGGGTGAAGAGTGTGGGGGTGGCGGCTATGGGGGTGTCGGTTGTGAGTTCCTCCCCCTGCTCCTCCTCCTCCCTCGTCTCCCTCTGCTACAGCTGCCGCTGAGGGGGGTGGTGTGTGGGAGCCGAGGGTTTAGGGTTTAAGGGGGGTGCCGTGGAAGTGGAGCTAGGGTGTCAGCAGGGGGTGTGTGAGAGGGGCGTGGGACGGTCGGGGGAGGTTGCGTGGAGGTAGCCGTCGTGACGCCAGCAGCGCCAGTAGTCCGGATGCCCTCGCGCGTTTCGGTAGCCCAGCGAGCCTGCTTCGCCAGTCGCCTGTGGGTCCGTTGCTCCTGTGTGTGCTCGTCGTAGCCGCGGAGCCAGATACTCCCGTAGTCCGGTGCCCTCGTGCGCTCGGTAGCCACTGTGCGCGCCGCTCCTGTTGCCCGTGTGTCTGCAGCTTCAGTCGGCGCCTTTCATCTTCTCGCCCTCACAGTTTCTCCTCCTCCTCACTTGCCCTCTATGATCACCTCTAGCTTTGCTTATAATTGTGAACTATTGCTATGCCTGCTCATTGTATTGATTACACCCCACTTTGGCTATGGGGGTGTGTCAGAATGTTATTATTGTCTAGCCTGTAGTGGGGTGCTCTATAGCGAGTACAACCCAGTTAGGGTTTGCTATATGTACCCCAACTGCTGCTAGTGAAACCCCTCTTTTGCCTTCATTCTCTCTTGCCTAGCTAGGTCAACCCTAGCTATGGCTCCTCAGTATACCCACTATCTCGATAGGTCCTAGGGACCTCCTGCTCTGAATACCATGTGAGAAGAACTAGGCAAGAATGGTGCATTGAATGAAACAGTTGGGTACAAGTAGCAAACCCTAGTTGGGGTTGTACCCCATATTGGCTACCCCACTACAGCCTACCAACATATAACACATTACAATTTAACAAACGGCACACAGTATGAGAAGCAGCAGTATACATATCAGTCGATGATGGCGTATACGATCCTACTGAGAAATATCACCCCAACTCAGCAGCAGAACATACGGTCTTACCGGGGATTCGGCAACTCCGCGGAACTCGCGTACAAGCACCTGAAGGACCTGTATCAAGCAACAGACAGCGTCAGTCAAAGTCGGCTAATGGCGCAACTGACAACGGTTGAAATGAAACCAGGCGAAAAAGGGATGGCATATGTCAGCCGATGTCGCGAACTGCGCGACAAGCTTCTTCGATGCGGAGGGTCAATCTCTGAAGACGCCTTCGTGACAGTCATCATCGGCGGCCTCGGTCCTCAATGGCGCGCAACAAAAGCCATTCTCCGAGCCCACGGAAGAATCTCCGAAGCAGCGCTCTGTGTCAGAATGTTATTGTCTAGCCTGCAGTGGGGTGCTCAATAGTGAGTACAACCCCTTAGGGTTTCCTATTTGTACCAACCTGCTTGCTAGTTCAACCATCCCCATCCTCATCCTTTGTATACCCTAAACCCTAGTTCTAGGGCACACCCTACCTACTCTATGTGTGGGCCTAGGCTACTAAGCCTAGGCCCCACTCCTAGTGATTCTGACATGGTATCTAGAGCGAGCATGATCCTGCCGCCTAGCTCAACGGGCCCACCAACTACTTCCGCTGCCGTACTTTCCGCCGCGCGCTCCGTGGTGCGCGGCGCTGTATTTTTCTTCCCGCTGCGCGCTCCAAGCGCGTGGCGGCTTTTTCTGCCCGCCGCGCGCTCGGGGCTCGCGGCGGCTTCACCGCTCGTCGCGGCGCCTTCAGGGGGCCCGCCCACTGCTCCTCCCCGTCACTCGTCGCGGCGCCTTCAGGAGGCCCGCCCGCTGCTCCCCCCCGTCGCTCGTCGCGGCGCCTTCAGGGGGCCCGCCCGCTGCTCCCCCCCGTCGCTCGTCGCGGCGCCTTCAGGGGGCCCGCCCGCTGCTCCCACAGTCGCCCGTCGCTCGCGCCGCCGCCCCTCCTGCAGCTCGCGACGCCGCCCCCACAGCAGCTCGCGACGCCGCCCCTGCAGCAGCGCGCGAGCAGCCCCTGCGCCAGCGCGCGAGCAGCCCCTGCGCTCGCGACGCCGCCCCTGCAGCGGCATGTGTACCGCCCCTGCGCCAGTGACCCGCCCCTGCAGCAGCCGCCCCTGGAGCAGCCCGCGTCGCCGCCCCTGCAGCAGTGCGCCAGCCGCCCCTGCAGCAGCGCGTGTGCCGCCCCTGCGCCAGCGACCCGCCCCTGGAGCAGCCGCCCCTGGTGCAGCCGCCCCTGGCCCCTGCGACGCCGCCCCTGCAGCAGCCGCCCCTGGAGCCGCCCACCACTGCAGCAGCCGCCCCTGGAGTCGCCCGCCTCTGCAGCAGCCGCCTCTGGAGCAGCCGCCACTGGAGCCGCCGCCCCTGGTGCAGCCGCCCCTGGCCCCTGGAGCAGCCGCCACTGCTGCAGCTGCCCCTGGACCTGCGCCGCCGCCCCTGGAGCAGCCGCCCCTGGTGCAGCCGCCCCTGTACCCGCGACGCCGCCCGTGGAGCAGCCGCCCCTGGTGCAGCCGCCCCTGGACCTGCGCCGCCCCTGCAGCAGCGCGCGAGCAGCCCCTGCGCCAGCGCGCGAGCAGCCCCTGCGCTCGCGACGCCGCCCCTGCAGCGGCGTGTGTACCGCCCCTGCGCCAGTGACCCGCCCCTGGAGCAGACGCCCCTGGAGCAGCCCGCGTCGCCGCCCCTGCAGCAGTGCGCCAGCCGCCCCTGCAGCAGCACGTGTGCCGCCCCTGCGCCAGCGACCCGCCCCTGGAGCAGCCGCCCCTGGTGCAGCCGCCCCTGGCCC
The DNA here is from genome assembly GCA_947470075.1 of Closterium sp. Yama58-4. Classification (NCBI taxonomy): domain Eukaryota; kingdom Viridiplantae; phylum Streptophyta; class Zygnematophyceae; order Desmidiales; family Closteriaceae; genus Closterium; species Closterium sp. Yama58-4. Next base: position 477,916 of record CANIUD010000688.1, on the reverse strand, counting down.
CTGCGACGTCGCCCCTGCAGCAGCCGCCCCTGGAGCCGCCCACCGCTGCAGCAGCCTCCCCTGGAGTCGCCCGCCTCTGCAGCAGCCGCCTCTGGAGCAGCCGCCACTGGAGCCGCCGCCCCTGGTGCAGCCGCCCCTGGCCCCTGGAGCAGCCGCCACTGCTGCAGCTGCCCCTGGACCTGCGCCGCCGCCCCTGGAGCAGCCGCCCCTGGTGCAGCCGCCCCTGTACCCGCGACGCCGCCCGTGGAGCAGCCGCCCCTGGTGCAGCCGCCCCTGGACCTGCGCCGCCGCCCCTGGAGCAACCGCACCAGCAGCAGCCGACCATGCAGCTGCCCGCGACGCCGCTCCTGGACCCTGTGCAGTCGCGCTCAGTCTCACTCGTGCGCCCTACCCTACCTGCTCCGCGCTGTTGCTCTGCACGCGCGGTTGCCCGCGCCCTCGTGCGCTCTACCCTACCTGCTCCGCGCTGTTGCTCTGCACGCGCGGTTGCCCGCGCCCTCGTGCGCTCTACCCTACCTGCTCCGCGCTGTTGCTCTGCACGCGCGGTTGCCCGCGCCCTCGTGCGCTCTACCCTACCTGCTCCGCGCTGTTGCTCTGCACGCGCGGTTGCCCGCGCCCTCGTGCGCCCTACCCTACCTGCTCCGCGCTGTTGCTCTGCACGCGCGGTTGCCCGCGCCCTCGTGCGCTCTACCCTACCTGCTCCGCGCTGTTGCTCTGCACGCGCGGCTGCCCGCGCCCTCGTGCGCTCTACCCTACCTGCTCCGCGCTGTTGCTCTGCACGCGCGGTTGCCTGCGCCCTCGTGCGCTCTCCCGCCCCGGCCCTCCCCCCCCCCCCCCCCCTGCGTCCCCTGGACAGGAGGGTGTGGGGGTGGCGGGTGTGGGGGTGCTCCTTGTGCGTCGCCCCTACCTTCTCCTCCGTCTCCCACTGCTGCAGCTGCCGCTGCGGGGGGGTGGATGTGTGGGAGACGAGGGAGTGGCGCTAGGGGGGTGATGTGGGAGTGGAGCTAGAGGTGACACTGGGGGTGTGTGTAGGGGGGTGTGGGACAGCTGGAGGAGGTTGCAGCACCTGTTGCCCGTGTGTCTGCAGCTTCAGTCGTCGTCTCCAATCTTCTCTCCCTTCACAGTTCCTCCTCCTCCTCACTTGCCCTCTGTGATAGCCTCTAGCTTTGCTCATATTTGTGAACTATTGCACTGCCTGCTCATTGTGCTGATTGCACCCCACTTTGGCTATGGGGGTGTGTCAGAATGTTATTGTCTAGCCTGCAGTGGGGTGCTCAATAGTGAGTACAACCCCTTAGGGTTTCCTATTTGTACCAACCTGCTTGCTAGTTCAACCATCCTCATTCTCATTTTTCTTCTTCAATTCTCCTTCGTATACCCTAAACCCTAGTTCTAGGGCACACCCTACCTACTCTATGTGTGGGCCTAGGCTACTAAGCCTAGGCCCCACTCCTAGTGATTCTGACACTCTGCGCCGAAATACATTAACGCTGAACAGCAAGACATGGACCTGCAAGAAGAACGACACAAGAGAAAGACATCAGTACCGGAATTCGCGTTTCACACTCAGCGACGATACAACAACAACAGCAACCGACAACAACCAAAACCCGTACCTCCGTTCTGCCACATCTGCAAGACGTCTGGGCACCCACGCACGCACTGCCCAAATCGACAACAGCCAACGCCACAACAGCGACAGCTTCGACCCTCAAGCAGCCAAGTTGCCTCGACAAAAGCGAACCCCACGACCCAGATTCAAGCCTCAACACCACCTGCGGGACAACCTGCGCAAGGAACAAGGAACATCGTCAGTTGTATGGCAAAACTGACCGACTCCTGCGTCACTGAATCACCACCACACTACTCACCGGAAGAACAGCTCGACAACAGCACACCCCGCCGCGAGTCACTGCAGCCAAACCCGACATACGCCGCCATCGCCCAGAGTGAACCATCCGGGAAGGACACATGGTTCTTGGACAGTTGCTGCGGACAGCACATGTGCTCTTCAGGACGCTTCGTACAACGAGAGTATCAACTTCAACGAGAAGTAGTCATCACCGTCGCCAACAACCAGAACCTGCGCACACGACGACAAGGAGTGGTACAACTTCAGTCACGAGAAACAAGTGTGATTCTACAAATGACCAAGGTCTTAATCGCAGAAGGTCTCGGTTACAACTTACTGAGCGTCAGTCAGTTGATGGCGAAAGGCATTCACCTCGAAGCAGACAGCACCACCCAGGAGTTCAAGCTGTACCACGGAAAGAGACCCACTTTCATCACGACATCGTCTACAAGCCCGGGCTACACAACAAAGCTGACGCGTTGAGCCGCCCCGGTCATGTAGCAGGCATCCAACTCGACGGGATGAACCCTTTGCTCAAGGGTCTATTCCAGCATGGATACTCCGTGGACGCAGAGATCGCTACAGCAGAGAAACAGAAGCTGTTACAGTGGGAGAAGGACCTAGCTGTAAGAAAGGGATCATGAAAGATTTGGGTACCGAACTATGCCCCGCTCCGACAGATCTTACTGGAGGAATTTCACGACGTGGCATACGCGGGACATTTCGGGAGCAACAAGACGTTAGCGGGAATAGCAAAGTATTACTACTGGCCCGGGATGGCAGCAGACGTGCAGCAGTTCGTCACCTCTTGCGACACGTGCCAGCGGATGAAGAGTAGCAAGCAGAAAAAAGCAGGGTTACTGCAGCCTCTACCCGTACCGGAGCAGCCATGGCAAGTTGTCAGCCTAGACTTCATTACTGGGCTTTCTTCGACCTCACGAGGGCATGACGCTATACTCGTGGTGATCGATAAGTTCTCTAAAATGGGACACTTCATCCCGACCAACGCCACGGCTACTGCTGAAGCAAGTGCTCACCTCTTCTTCGACCGCATCGTACAAGCTGGAGCTGCTGGATAGCATCAAGACAGAGCCCATCATCATCTACCACATCGGTACGTCGAGCTCTCTAGCCTAGCCTTACAATGGGATATGGACGTGTTCCCATGTACACGTGGTTTGATGGGCATATGGGTGCATCAGGGAGATCAACGAACCGTACAAGCTGGAGCTGCTGGATAGCATTAAGACGGAGCCGATCACCATCTACCACATTGGTACGTGAGGGTGCCTCTACCCGTTCCTGCCCTAACATGGGACATTTGTGGGATGGCATGTACACATGGGCATATGGGCGCATCAGGGGCGTAATGGTGGGGCGACGAGCAGAGGGCCACCACGCGTGCTTGCTGTTCGCGGAGCATGTGGATTGGGACATGGGAGAGTGTGTGGGACATGGGATATGAGACATGGGACATTCCTGGCCGGACATGGGACATGGGAGGGCATGTACACATGGGCATATGGGTGCATCAGGGGCGTGCTGGCGGGGCGACGAGCAGAGGGCCACCACGCGTGCTTGCTGCTGGTACGTGACTCCCTGGGCGTTTGGTCTGCACTCTTACAGAGGCGGTGAGTTCCCCTCCCGTCTCCTTGAGGCCTTTTGTAGTGGGGAGGGCATCGCCCAGTCGTTCACGCTTCCGGCCTCCCCGCAGCTAAATGGGATCGCTGAGCGCCGCATTGGCTTGGTCATGGATGTTGCTCGCACCTCCATGATCCATGCGGCTCCTCCCCATTTTCTGTGGCTGATTGCGGTCCGATACACCGCACATCAGCTCAACCTCTGGCCCCGTGTCTCCGTTCCGGATACCTCTCCGACATTGCATTGGACGGGGGAGGTTGGCGATGCGTCAGCGTTTCGGGTCTGGGATTTGCATGCCCTTGTTTGCGATACTTCCGCGGACAAGCTCTCTTCTCTCGCCATTCCCTGCGTCTTTCTTGGCTTTCCCACAGACATGCTTGGCTGGCAGTTTTACCACCCAGCCTCGTGCCAAGTCCTGTCCTCTCAGGACGTCACCTTCGACGAGTCGGTTTCCTTCTACCGTCTCTTTCCTTTCCGCACTTCCCCGCTCCCCCCCCCTCCCCCCCCCCCCCCCCCCCGCCGCTCTTCCTCGCTCCAGGTCCTCCCCCGGTAGACCCCCTCTCCCCTCAAGGTCCTGCTCCCTGAGGTGTGCCTTAGGTGGACCCACCCCCTCTTGGTTGATCCTTTGGAGGTCACCTTTGACACCTCTGGCCAACCTAAAGGGGGCGACGTTGCTCGTGACGACACAGCGACCGCTCACCCTCACCTCGCTTGGAGGCCCCTCCGGTTTTCCCGCCTCGACCGTCTCCGTCGCCTTTGCAGCCTGTCGCTGTTGCCCTAGTGCTGCTGCCGATGGTGACCCTGAGGGTGCGGACACTCCGGGGACGCCTTTGGCGGTACTGGTTCTAGGGGTGCTGAGTCTGGGGGTGCTGGTTTTGGGGGTGCTGAGCGTCCTGGTGGCGGTGAGGTCGCTGGTACCCCTGCTCGTGACTCTGAGGACGGATGGCAGCGGAAGTCTAGTTGATAGGAGACTCTCTCACCACAGCAGCTTCGTGAGTGGTATCTTCGGCGGTGCCGCTCGCGTTCTGGCGCTCGGGGTGCTGGTGCTAGAGGCACTGGTGCTGGAGGTGCCGGTGCTAGAGGCACTAGTGCTTCTGGCGCTGGAGCTGTAGGTTCTAGAGCTGTTGGAGCTGGAGGTACTGGTGCCGGAGACGCTGGAGCTGGAGGTCTTGGAGCTACTGGTGCTGGAGGTGTTGCTGCGGGAGGCGCTGGAGCTGCTGGAGGCGCTGGAGCTGCTGGAGCTGGAGATACTGGTGCTGGAGTCGTTGGAGCTATTGGTACTGGTGCTGGAGGCACTGGAGCCAGGGGTTCGGGAGCTACTGGTGCTGGGGGTACTGCATAGCGGCGACTGTTTTCCGTTCCGCAGTCATCGTCGTCTCTACCACCACCGAGTTCGGTGCATCGACATGTTCTTAGTCTTCCATCTTCTACTAACCTTACTTCTCCCTTCCTGTGTCCACCACCTGACCAGTCGCAGCCACAGTTATAGCCAGACTCCTTGCAGCCTACTCCTTCTCCTTACACTGAGCAGACAGACTCTCTTACAGAGCGTCGTGAGCCTGCGTCTCGTCCTGCATCGCCTGTTCGCGCTGTTTGCATTGCAAGGTCGTCGTGTTCCTCGTCCGCGTCCTCCTGCATCCTTCCTCTGTTCCTTAGCGTGTCCCCATGCCGTATCCTCCTGCGTCCTCACTTCCTGGCGTTCCTGGCCCTGAGTCTGACTGTGCTCGTACTGCTAGTCCCTCGGCACTCACATTATGGCACTTCGTCCTTCCTCTGTTCCTTAGCGTGTCCCCATGCCGTATCCTCTTGCGTCCTCACTTCCTGGCGTTCCTGGCCCTGAGTCTTACTGTGCTCGTACTGCTAGTCCCTCAGCACTCACATTATGGCACTTCGTCCTTCCTCTGTCCCACTCATTGGGTGTTACTGCACATTGCAGCAGAGCGCGACTACGAGCTCCACTCATTTGACTTCACCACAGCTTTCTTGCAGGGCAGCCTACATGAGGAAATCTCGTTACGCTGCCCACCTGGCTTCACTGGGTCGTTTACTGAGGGTACGAAGTGGAGCCTCCAACGGCCAGTCTACGGTCTCCGCCACGCGCCCCGCGAATGGCACGACACACTGAGGACGACACTTGCGGCTCTTGGGTTTGCTCATTCGACTTCTGACCCGTCGCTGTTTCTGCGCACTGACACTTCGCTGCCGCCGTTCTACATCCTCGTGTATGTCGACGACTTGGTTTTTGCTACTGCTGACACTGGCCCTTGGTTTTTGCTACTGCTGACACTGAGGCACTGGCCCTTGTGAAGGCGGAGCTGCAGAAGAGACACACTTGCACTGACCTGGGTGAGCTGCGCAGCTATCTTGGCTTGCAGATCACTCGGGACAGAGCACGGTGCACCATCACTCTGACTCAGTCACACATGGTGCACCAGGTCCTTCAGCGCTTCGGCTTTCAGTTCTCCTCGCCACAGGCCACTCCTCTGCTCACGAACCACTCGCTCTCAGCTCCACCTTTGGACGAGTCCGTAGAGCCGAGTGGTAAGTATCCAGAGCTTGTAGGCTGCCTCATGTACCTGATGACGTGCACACGACCTGACCTCGCGTACCCTCTCAGCGTCCTTGCTCGCTTTGTTGCGCCTGGGAGGCACCGGAAGGAGCACTGGACAGCTGCTCAAAGGGCACTGCGCTACTTGTGCAGTACATCAGGCATGGGGCTTGTGCTTGGAGGACAGGGTCCAGTTGTCCTCACTGGACACTTAGACGCTTCTTGGGCGGGCGACCAGGCGACTCACAGGGTTACACCTCCAGCCTTGGCTCCGGTTTAGTTTCCTGGAGGTCTACCCGCTCGTCTTCTGTTCTTAGCTCCAGTTGTGAGGCTGAGACCTACGCGGGGGTCATGGCTGCACAGGAGTTACGCTGGCTGACCTACCTACTTAGCGACTTTGGAGAGCGGCCTCGTTCTCCTCCGGTTCTGTACGTCGACAACAAGGCCACCATTGCCTTGTGTCAAGAGCACAGACTGGAGCACAGAACGAAGCATATCACTCTGCGTTACTTCCTTGCACGAGAGTTGCAGCAGCATGGTAAGCTTCATCTACATGGGCCAGCAATGCTGATATTTTCACCAATGCACTTGCGTCTGGTGACCATTAGCGTTTCTGCACTGCTCTAGGCCTTGTGCCTACTCTGCCTCACTTGCTTACTGCTTGAATTTGCCTTGTACGATGATCTTTATATATATGCCTGCATGCTTACTCTTGCTAGGTTGTGATCATTGTACTACATGTGCTTTTTATAACTCACCATGTGAACTGGTCTTGTGACCATTTGCTTGTGCTCGGACTGTGTGGTGACTTTGTGATCCACCCTGAGCTTTGCTCTGTTGCTTTTGACTGGTCTTGTGATCATTGCTTGCTCTTGCTACCCCCCACTTTGCTTATGGGGGTGTGTCAAAACTACTTTAAATGTCTGTAGGCTGTAGTGGGGTAGCCCATATAGGGTACAAGCCTTTTAGGGTTAGGTACTTGTCCTTTGATTGCCTGCTAGTGAACTCATTCCTGCTCATTAGATTCTAACAGTTCCGGCAGACGCACCGGCCTGGTGGCTACTATTGTGCATCTCTCTCTCTCTCTCCCTGTCGACAAATGAAAGGGTGGTTAGGAGAGGTGAAGATTGGCTGAACGCGACACATGATAAATTTGATACTCTTTTGACTCAATTACTGAACAGTCACTATGTTCTTTGTCCTGCCTGTACAGTTTCAAAATCACACAACAAAAACGAACTTACCTTGCCCTGGTGCGTACGGGCAACTAGGGGATGTCATGCAATTTGAAAGCACATCATTTCTAGAATCTATTACACAATTAAACTTGGTAACCATGGCAGAAATACTGTTATGAGTTAAACTATCAGTGTGCATGGAAGAATACTTTAAAGCGGAAATAATTAAATAATCCTCCGAAAACAATTAAAGTAGCGAGAATGTTTAGGGCGAAAACTTGCTAGGCGAGGACCTCGTGCCGTGCGAGGGTTGGATGTGTCGCGATTGGTGCGGAGCGACTCGGAGCTGGTTCGGCGCGAAAGTAAAGGCCGAGCCACACTAACGCGAAGTGCTCGGGGCTGTTCTCGCTAAGGGCAGCTATACAGTAATGAGTTGCATATTCATAACACTCTCCCACCTTCTAAATATGGTCCCCTTATATGTATTCGAGTCTTGCAGTAGTGTGAAAACTGCCGAACTCGGTTGAAGGTGGATCCGACAGCTAAGAAAGTCGTTGACTGTCAATCTGACGCATGGCTGACCATTTGACCAGGCAAAATTTAAAACGGTTGGAGTGTCAGCTGTCGAATTTCTCAGATATCGAACTGACGATCGTGACTGAAGTGGCGAATTGAATCCACGATTGAATGAAAGTCGTAAATGTACCGAATGCGAATCGGACGGTAGTGATGTTGGCGCTGTTTGCGTGAATTTTTACACGATGTCAGATGTCGGTGAATCGGGAACCGTCGATGTCGATGGAGCCATCGCGAGCGTCCGACGTGCTGAATGTGTCAGAGGAAACTGTCAGAAAACTACCGAGTTCAGTGCGAAAGCACTCTTTCTCCTCCCCCCCCCTCCCCCCCCCTTCAAGAAAACGGCTCACCACCAATGTAATACAGTTGCACGGGCACGAAACTCCAACCACCCTGACGCCGAGGGTAGTCTAGAACACCAAGTGTTATGAACCCCATCTCAATTTTAGCAGTTGCACAGTCGGAAATGTTGTCGGTGGCGAAATATCGCTGCTGTAGTGCTTAAGAAAACGCCCAGGGTAAACTGCGTGAACGTCCCTAGAAAGTACGTTGTGTGTCGGGGCTTGACTGCATCCCTTCGTAATAATTTTCGTGAAGAAAACTTTCCTTCTGTCTTATAGTCGCGTCTGTTGCTGCAGCATCTCCAGCGACTGCCACCCAAAATCCCCATATGGCAGCATCAAAGCATCCGACTGCTGCAGTATCTCCAGCTGGAAGCAGTTGCTACCCAGAGCCGCTGCTATTCTGTTGTTGACGTGAGGTGCTTGTTGCTTGCTGAAAATCGAACCCGTTGTCAGAATGCTGTATTGTCTAGTCTGTAGTGGGGTACTCTATAGTGAGTACAACCCTGTTAGGGTTTGCTATATGTATCCCATTGCTTTCTCGTCAAACCCTCTTCTGCTGTTCTTCATTTGTACTCATATTTCTGACATGCTATCAGAGCGAGTATGCTCCTAGCCTGTGGGCCCACCTGCTTCCGCTGCTGTCCTGTCTGTCGCGCGCCCCGTGGCGCGCGACGTTTTTTCTTCCCGCCACGCGCTCGAGGCGCATGGCGGCTTTTTCTGCCCGCCGCGCGCTCGGGGCGCGCGGCGGTTTTCTGCCTGCCATGTGCCCCGAGGCGCGCGGCGGTAAACTGCCTCGCGCGTCACCCTGGGGACCCGCGAGTCCCCCCCGTCTACCGTCGCGTCGCCCTGGGGACCCGCGCGCGGCCCCCGCCATCCCGTCGCGCCGCCCTAGGCACCCGCGCGCGCCCCGTGCGCTCCCGCCGCGCCGCCCTGGGGACCCGCGCACGCCCCCTGTTCTCCAGTCGCGCGGCCCTGGGGACCCGCACGCGCCCCCCCGTGCTCCCGGTGCGCCGCCCCGTGCCCCCGTGTGCCCCGTGCCCCCGTGGTGCTTCCTCCCTGCGGGCGGCGAGTGTGGGGGTGGCAAGTATGGGGGTGACGGGTGTGTGAGGCCTCCCTTGCTCCTCCTCCTCCTCTCTCTCCCACTGCTGCAGCTGCCGCTGAGGGGGTGGATGTGTGGGAGCCGTGGGAGTGGCGCTAGGGGGGTGTCGTGGGAGTGGAGCTAGGGGTGCAGCAAGGGGTGTGTGAAAGGGGTGTGGGACAGTTGGGGGAGGTTGAGCGGAGGTAGCCGTCGTGACGTCAGCAGCGCCAGTAGTCCGGGGCCCTTGCTCCGGTAGCCCAGCGAGCCTGCTGCGCCAGTCGCCCGTGGGTCCGTTGCTCCTGCCGCTCGTCTTAGCCGCGGAGCCAGTTGCTCCGGTAGCCACCGTGCGCGCCGCTCCTGTTGCCCGTGTGTCTGCGGCTTCACCCGTCGCCTCCTATCTCCACTCCTCTCACAGTCCCTCCTCCTCCTCACTTGCCCTCTGTGATTGCCTCTAGCTTTGCTTGTGCTTGTGAACTTCTTATGCGACTGCTTGCTGTGCTGATCATACCCCACTTTGCCTATGGGAGTGTGTCAGAATGCTGTATTGTCTAGTCTGCAGTGGGGTACTCTATAGTGAGTACAACCCTGTTAGGGTTGCTATATGTATCCCATTGCTTTCTAGTCAAACCCTCTTCTTCTGTTCTTCATTCGTACTCACAGTTCTGACACCCGTCCCAAAATTTATTTTGTCGTGACTCCCAATCGTTTTGGCGCGTCGTCGAATAGGGTCGCCAAAACAGGCGAAATCGTTGTAGCACATCAGCGACATTCGACGAGAAAAGCGATGTCACATAACTGACCGAGTGTTAGTCTTGAAAAGTCCGTTGAAGACCTGAACTCAGGTTGTGATGATGTCAGCATCACCGGCGACTTTGTCGTAACTCGCCGAGGCCTTTTTCGTGATTCTCAGAAAACTCCTAGGTAGGGGCGAAAACACAACTACTCCTCCTCCCCCTGTCCCTTGAAATATTTTTGAATTGCCGATGACGTCAGCTACCTTGGCGACGTTGTCGCTACTTGCCGAGAATCTCCAGGCAGGGGCAAAAACAGCTGTCGCCTTCTCCTCCCACCAGCTACAGAATTTCTCCTGGTGTTGTCGCTGGTACTCTTTTAACGACGAGTTCTTTCACGCGCTTAATCAAGCGTTGCTGCAACTCCAGCGTTGGCACGAATACTGTCAAGCCTCAAGGCTGACTCCGTTAAAACTCATCCTCGGAACTGCTCGCCCCCCGCAAATGTCGAAAATGAAAGCACACCACGAAAATTTAGTTCAAAGGTAGGTTGTTCCCCGAATTCTTCGGTCGTGAACAGCGTGCCCACCCGTCGCCTGTCTTCTTTCGTGCGGTTAACCAGCATCGCGACCCACCAAAAGGGGGTGTGCTTCCTGCATGGAACCCAATAATTTATGGGTCTACCGAGACTGAATTTCACGGAACCTAGCCCGCATCCACGCCGTCGATCTCGTCGTCGAACTTCCTTGACCGCTTCAAAGATACACCGTGAATTCCTTTGGCGAGCAAACGTTCACCCGTCTCCCACGGCCTATTTATTATTTTCACCACCCCACCAGTATCGGCGAGCCACTGTTCACCCAACAGCCGCGTTTGTCAGATGAGGTATATCTCCGTGTTGCCCGCGATTTTTATGACATTCGATGAAGGCGCGAACGTTATCGTAGTCGGGGTGAGTTTATCGTATCAAACTCCCACTCGGCCGCTTCATTGCCCACCGTGCCTATCGCGCGTAAAACTTTATAGCTTTGAGGGCTCCGTCTTCACCGCTATACCATCATCGGGTAGACCGTTAAATTAGGAGAAACGCCGCAAGCTGCCTCTATTTCTTCAGCTCCGACTTTTTCAACGGAGTAAACGTTGCCGATGGTCTGTTTTTGTCGAGCCGAAAACAGTGTTGTGTCACTCCGCGCGCCACCTGAAACTAATTTCTTTTACACCAGCAGACAAACTTGCGCAATACCCGCGCTTTTTTAACCAGCACAGGGCTAAACACAGGGCCCCACCTTTTCGTCCAGGGCCAACAGGTCCTATAACGCCTTTGAGGCACCTGGTGTGAGGTATGAGAGCCGCTGTAAGACTTTGGCCGATAGGGAGCTCGATCTGCTACCGCCGCTTTGCCGCGAAACCCGACCTCAGCAAATTGTCTTTTTTGGTAGGTCGTTCTCTCACCTTCTAAAGCTGAAACCCGCTTCTTTCGCCCGACCTGTATTTGACGCGAGTCCGTGTTTTTTAGCCGCTTGAACCCCCGAAACTCGCAGGTCTAGACGCTGCGTCGAGCCGATGTTCCGTGGTGTACTGGGCTGTCTGCAAACACTGTTACCTCTGGCCGGAGAGAATAGTGCCGCTTGAAGTGCAGAATCGGGTGCCACTGTTGCTCCGAAATTTTCGCCGATTTATCATTGTGCCATAAACAATTGTCACCCAAGCCGAAACAGTTTGGTCGTAGGCGGCCTTTTCCGAGCTTTTCGGAGGTCTGAAATAACGAATTCCGTCTCACACTGCGCCGCTCCTGCCGAACAATGCCCACAATGCACCCTCCTGCCAGCAACACCCCCGCACGCCGCCTCTCCTCGCCGTCGTTTTTTCTGGCGCAAGTCACTAGCACCTGGCTTGCTCGACCAGCAGTCATTTTCCATGTGCTGCTACTCCGAAATCTTCACGCACAGTGACCACGATTGCCACTTGCCGAAATCTTCTCCTCCAACAGCCCGTGCACAACGTGACAAAAACGCCCCAACGCCACTTGCTGCAGGCAGTAGTTCCGATTTTGTCACGCGCGGTTGAGGACCACATGTAGAACGTCAACTCGCACCACGTTCGCCTCCGACAACTTCGGACGTGCACTGACGGCATCCTGTCGACGTCAGCTGCCACACAAATTAACTCTGAAGCTGACAAAAACGCACGCAATTTACTCACGCACTTAATGCGACCACAACAAAAGCTGTTCGCCACCCAGGAGAGGGACGCCATGGTCCATCTCGACCGTCGAGGGCAAGGATCCGGCGGTGCCAAAGGAGCGTCTGGCAAATTAATGGCCGCTAGGAGCAACTACCCGTTCTCCAGGCCTGCTAGCGCGCTGCTCCTGGACCCCACGGCATCCTTCCCTCGTTTTCCCCCCTTCCCCCCCCTCCTCCTCGAAGGGTATTACACTCTAAAAAGCGAGGTGAGCTAGGAAAGTACCTCTGATACCCAGTGTTATGAGTTGTACATTCAGTGTGCGCGGAAGAATACTATATAGCGGAAGCAGGGCTTCAGATTCGTTTTGGGCCACCCTTAGTAATCAGGGTTCTAGGTATAGTCAACCCTGATGCGTAGGGTATTTTTTTATTTCCCCTGACAAATGCAGGGTAAAAAAAATGTAAGTCTGCTTGGCCAGGGTAGTTTTTTCAAAACACTGATATAAATATTTGAAAGATACGAAGCATAACACTTAGTAGTTCAGTTGGTTCAGGCTCACATCAGATCTGAATGGTCGCGGGTTCAAGTCTCATAGTTGGGAGTATTTTGCAGGGGCCTGTACACGGTTTCGCCTCACTTCGGAGCATTCGGTATTAGTGTAACTGGGCTTGTACACTGTACAGTCAGAGAAATATGTTCCTTACGCTGTTTTTCAAAGGGTACAAAAAAACTTACACTTTCTGGCCTAGGGTAAAAAATCCACTACCCTGCCTGTGAAAGGGTAACTGAAAAAAAGCGGCCGCCAGTCAGTGCAAAAAGGGTATTTTACCCTGATAACAAGAGGCCTGAGCGGAAGTGATTACAGAATTCTCCGAATACAATGAAAGTAGCAAGAATGTTTATGGCGAAAACGTGCTAGGCGAGGACCTCGTGCTGTGCGAGGGTTGGATGTGTCGCGATTGGTGCGGGGTGACTCGGAGCTGGTTCGGTGCAAATAGGCCGAGCCACTTTGACACGAAGTGCTCGGGGCTATCATCGCTAAAGGCAGCTCTACAGTAATGAATTGTGTATTCATTACAAATACGTAGAATCAGATGGACATTCGGTTTGCGTTTCAATGCGAATTCGGGAGTGTCAGGTGTGTGCATACACGAATCCATGCGTCATGGCTGATACACAGCCATCCCCGATAGAAGCCTCTGCCACCAAAGAGCAGACGCCTTGGGTGTTCTCTTCAGTATATGGGTGTTGCGGTCCACATGCACGAGGCCGAAGCGGCGTGAGTACCCCATCTGCCACTCGAAGTTGTCCATCCACGACCATGCCATGTACCCCCTCACATCCGCCCCTTGCCTGCCAGTCATGTGTGGAGGGAGAGGGGTGAGATGGGGGGGGGGGGGACGAATGCATGTCAGCATGCACCTGGTAACGTCAGCATGCATTGATAATGTCAGATTGTGTCTGATGATGTCAGCTTGTGTCCGATGATGTCAGCATGCTGAAAACGATGTTGGCATATGTGGAATGCAGTGAGGACACATGCAACGATGACAGGATGCATGGGGAGGTTTGAGACGCGATGCCATGACAACTGATGCCATGACATGGCAGCGAGCACCTCAAGAGCCAACTGCATGAGTGAGCAAGAGGGCCTCAACTTGTTGTTTCTCAGCCTATCCCTCACATGGACAGTGGAACTTCAATACAGTCCCCCTCTTCCTCCCTTCATGCAAAGCCTGTGGTAGCCATTTCTGATTTGGGAATAGAGCATCAACTTACCATTGGCTTGGACGAATGCCCAGCTGTCATAACTACGTGACTCTCGCCACCATAGCTGTACTGCATGTGTCCTTGATGGATCATGCTCGCTCCCACACTTGAGACGTCCCTAACACCGACAGGCAGTGGCGGACAGCCATGGGGCAGCAAGGTGCATGCCACTGAAAAACAGGTGCTACTGCTGTGGCTACGCCAGTCTGACTTGCCTGATTGTGCTGAGAAGGCGCAAAAGGCACGCATGCTAGGGGCAGATGCGGTGCCATCACGTGTTAACACCAGTCTGACTCGTGTGGTGAGGGAGAAGGCGCTCATGTCTTACCTGATGGCGCTCATGTCTTACCTGATGGCGCTCATGTCTTACCTGATGGCGCTCATGTCTTACCTGATGGCGCTCATGTCTTACCTGATGGCGCTCATGTCTTACCTGATGGCGCTCATGTCTTACCTGATGGCGCTCATGTCTTACCTGATGGCGCTCATGTCTTACCTGATGGCGCTCATGTCTTACCTGATGGCGCTCATGTCTTACCTGATGGCGCTCATGTCTTACCTGATGGCGCTCATGTCTTACCTGATGGCGCTCATGTCTTACCTGATGGCGCTGACAAGGTGCGAGAGGCACTTGAGGGCACGCGAGGCAGCACAACTTCACAATGTGATGCAAATCGCTCATGGCGATATGCGCGGTGGAGGGGGCCAGGGACGATACTAAAACGGCTTGAGGTAACGCGAGTCAAACGTACCTGATGGCGCTGAGGAGGTGAGAAAGGGACGCGTGGTAGTAGAGATGCCATGGGAATTGCTTGTGACAGTGTGTAGCACGGGAGGGGGGGCTGTGAATTATACCAGAACCGCTTGGTAATGTGCGAGTGAAACGTACCTGATGGTGCGGAGGAGGTGGGAGAGGTACGCGTGGTAGAAGCGGATACGATGCAGGTCACTGGTGGCCAGCGTGCAGGGAAGAGGAGAGGCAGTGACTACACCAAAACCGCTTGCTAATCCCAGCCCGACTCACCCTATTGCGTTGAGAAGGTGCGAGATGTACGCGTGATAGTAGCAAATGCGGTGCTGGTCACTCGTGGCCACGTGGAGAGGCAGCGATGGGTCGTCCTCCTCATCTAGACCTGCAGGGATGTGTGGAGGTGTGGAGGTGTGAAGGAGGGTGGGGATAGGTGGGAGGACGGAGGGGAGGAGTGGAAAGGGGTGAGCCAGAGAGGGTTGGCTTGCGTGGCTCACTCGTTCTCCTCATTGGGCCCTGCAAGATGGAGGATGAGGGCTCAAGCGAGGAACGAAATATGATCATTCTGAGGTGACAGGGGACCTCAGTGGCGGTGGTGTGAGCCAAACCAAGGGAGTTATATGTGCAGGCCGGTGGTTGAGCGATGAATCAGAGAGGAGCGAGAAGGACGGGACAAGACGGAACAAGATCCAGACAGCAAGGCGACCTTCAGCGCCTCCCTAATCCTTAAAGGAGAATTTGGTGAACATGCACGGCAATTGCGATGGCATAAACGCTGCACGTACACTGCACTATGTGGCCCCTTTATTACCATTCTCTGTGATGTAGATGGGTGGTGCCCCATACGTGGCGGTGATGTGCATGAGCAGCTTTTGAAAGCCCCACGGCACCTCGTACAGCCAGGGGGATGCAGCCTGGCGTGACGCAGGTTGGTAGGTGTGCATGGGGAGAGGGAAGGGGGGAGAAAGGGGGTGAGCAGGTTGTGGAGTGCTCTCAGGCACCTCAACTCGTACGACCATGGTGATGCCGCCTGCAGGTGATAGGTTGGCGTGCGTGCACTGATCGGGATAGAGGGGCGAACAGGCGGGTGCACATGGCGTGAAGCCATGTGTAGCTGGTGAAGCCATGTGTAGCTGGTGAAGCGCGTTGAGGAAGGAAAGCAGCAGAGAGATGGGACACGGGTGCAGGATGGGAGGTGTGGGCGAGTGACAGGTGGGCAGCACTGAGTGATCCACATCGGCATGAGAACACATAGCTGTTATCAGTAGACAGGCGGGCTGCGGAGGTCTTATGTCCATCAACTTAGGTGGTTCTAGGATGACGAGTGACAGGTGGGCAGCACTGAGTGACCCACAGAATTGGCAATTGCGATGGCATGAGAACACATCGGCGGAGAGCAAGGGTGCATTGATGACAGAGTTGATCCAGGTGAAAGGGAGGCGTGAAACAACGTGCCTTTCTAACAGAATTCAGGGGCTTTAAGAATAAGGAGGAGACGGGAGGAGACGGGAGGAGAGGAGAGGAGAGGTGAGGAGAGGAGAGGAGGGGAGAGGAGAGGGGAGGGGAGGGGAGGGGAGGGGAGGGGAGGGGAGGGGAGGGGAGGGGAGGGGAGGGGAGGGAGGGGAGGGGAGGGGAGGGGGGAGGGAGGGGAGGGGAGGGGAGGGGAGAGGAGAGGGGAGGAGAGGAGAGGAGAGGAGAGGAGAGGAGAAGAGAGGAGAGGAGAGGAGAGGAGAAGAGAGGAGAGTGGAGGAGAGCAGAGCAGAGGAGAGCAGAGCAGAGGGGGTTGAATCACCTGTTGGCCAATCAGGCGGCCATCACGTTCAACTGCCATGTGATTGATTGCAGTGCCACGTGTGGAAGAGTGCAGAGCAGAGGAACAGCATGGAAAACCATGACGTGGACATGCCAAGGGTTGTGTGATGCATGCACGCATGGAAGGGGGACACGCATGGAAGGGGGACACGCATGGAAAAGGGACACGCATTGAAGGGGGACACGCACACAGGCAGGGAAACCTGTGTGAAAGGTGGTGATGGCATGGAGGTGCATCATGTAGACATGCCATGAGCATTGTGATGCATGCATGGAAGGGGGGAACATGCACTGGAGAGAGAGAGAGAGAGAGAGAGAGAGAGAGAGAGAGAGAGAGAGAGAGAGAGAGAGAGAGAGAGAGAGAGAGAGAGAGAGAGAGAGAGAGAGAGAGAGAGAGAGAGAGAGAGAGAGAGAGAGAGAGAGAGAGAGAGAGAGAGAGAGAGAGAGAGAGAGAGAGAGAGAGAGAGAGAGGGCGCCGCATGATAGAGGATCAAAGAGAAAAGAGGCGAAGAAGAAAGCAAAGGAAAAAGGAAGAGAATGAGAGTACGGGGAGAAGAGAATGAGAGTGAGAGTACGGGAAGAAGAGAACAGCAACATGCTCACACCATGAACAGCAACATGCTCACACCAAGAACAGCAACATGCACACACCATGAACAGCAACATGCACACACCAAGAACAGCAACATGCTCACACCATGAACAGCAACATGCTCACACCATGAACAGTAACATGCTCACACCATGAACAGTAACATGCTCACACCAAGAACAGCAACATGCTGATCATCAAAGTAGCTCCACAGCCTGCCTTTCTCGCCCCCATCTCCTGCATCTGCATGTGCAATGTATCTGGACGTGTAGTGGTTGAGCCCCACAAAGTCCACGCTGCCTTTAAGCGAGGCAGCTTGTAAGGGGGAGAAGGAGGGCAGGCGAGGACCCACATAGTGACGCATGGCAGGTGGGTAGGCGCCAAAGAATATGGGGTGCAGCAGCCTGGAGTGAGGAGTTACGGGGATAAGTGATGGAGGGGGCAGGGGTAACGGGGAAGGTGGGAAGAAGGGAAGGGGGAAATTCTCGTGGCTGCTGAACAATTAGTCATGCCTTCTGAGGTGCCTTAAAACAAGGAGCATTCGAAGCACCTGAAACATTAGATATGCAGGCAAGCAAGCAGTGGCACACAAGCTGTCTGAAAAGAAGCAGAGTCGCAAGGGGTTGTAAGAAGACAAACAGAGCCACCCACCCACCATCCGAGGTTAAATTGCATGCGCCTATCAGCCGCTGCCACGTCATCAGGGTGTTGCGAGAAGGGTTCCGCCCACTCACTGTCCACGGCGATGCCAATTTGGCCCCCTTGATGGGGCTGGCATGGTGTATGGCAGGGAGAGAAGACAGACAGGCAGAGGGAGAGAGAAGAGGAAGAGAGAGACGATTCATGCCGAAAAACCTTTGCCACCGTCCGGCGTTGTGGTGGCGGGGATGAAATGGAGGAAGAAATGGAAAGAGGGAATGAAAGAGGCTTGGTGGGGTGAAGAAAATAGAGGGAATGAAAGAGGCTCGGTGGGGTGAAGAAAATAGAGGGAATGAAAGAGGCTTGGTGGGGTGAAGAAAATAGAGGGAATGAAAGAGGCTTGGTGGGGTGAAGAAAATAGAGGGAATGAAAGAGGCTTGGTGGGGTGAAGAAAATAGAGGGAATGAAAGAGGCTTGGTGGGGTGAAGAAAATAGAGGGAATGAAAGAGGGTCGATGGGGTGAAGAAAATAGAGGGAATGAAAGAGGCTTGGTGGGGTGAAGAAAATAGAGGGAATGAAAGAGGCTTGGTGGGGTGAAGAAAATAGAGGGAATGAAAGAGGGTCGATGGGGTGAAGAAAATAGAGGGAATGAAAGAGGCTTGGTGGGGTGAAGAAAATAGAGGGAATGAAAGAGGCTTGGTGGGGTGAAGAAAATAGAGGGAATGAAAGAGGCTTGGTGGGGTGAAGAAAAGAGAGGGAATGAAAGAGGCTTGGTGGGGTGAAGAAAATAGAGGGAATGAAAGAGGGTCGATGGGGTGAAGAAAATAGAGGGAATGAAAGAGGGTCGATGGGGTGAGGGACAAGAAGGAATGGACGCGAGGCAACAAAATGGGGATTCTTCCTGGATTTCACGCATAAGGCTTTGCAATTGAAGGTATAAGGTTTGTTACTCACCCAAACAGTGTCTCCTCAGCACAGCAGCTCCAGCAGCCTCCGTTCATTAGGCGCCTCAAGAACCAGCACAGCAGCTGAAACCCACCTACCTGAAATTCCCTCCTGTAGCAGTCCACAGCAGCAGCGTGCGCCAGCAGCATGTGGTGAACCACCACATACGGCTCCACCGCCCCATCGCCCTCCGCACAGCACTGCCGGTCGGAGCAGCGCCCGGGGGCAAAGTCCCCCACAGCATAGCCCTTGGTGGCGAAGGTGTAGGGCTCGTTGAAGGTTAGCCAGTGAGAGACCCTGTCTCCAAACAAGGAGAAGCAGAGCGAGGCGAAGTCCCGGAACGCAGCACTGGAAGGAGGAACGGAGGGGAGGGGAGGGTGCAACAGTTGGGCCAATTCCCCCACGACATAGCCTTTCGTGGCGAAGGTGTAGGGCTCATTGTATGTGAGCCAGTAGGGCACTCGGTCGCCGAACAGGGAGAAGCAGAGGCGCACATATTCCCTCAATGCACCACTGGAGGGGAGAGCGAAGTGGAGAGGCAGGGGCAACGGTTTGAGCGCAATTCTCAAAGTCCCCACCCACGGCATAGCCCTTGGTGGCACAGGTGTAAGGCCCGTTGAAGGTGAGCCAGTAGGGCACTCTGCCCCGAACAGGGAGAAGCATAGTCGTGCGTAGCACAGTCTGCCACTAGGGCAGTCCTTGAATGCACCACTGGAGAAGGGGAGGGGAGAGGCACGGGCAACAGTTGAGTGCTAAGTAGCCCACAGCGTAGCCCTTGGTGGCGACAGTGTAGGGCTCGTTGGTGAGCCAGTGCGACAATGAGCCTCTGAAGAGGGAGAAGCAGAGCCGCGCGCAGGCCCGGAGAGCGGGGTGCAATGGGGAGAAAAGAATAAGCGGGGTGCAATGGGGAGAAAAGAATAAGCGGGGTGCAATGGGGAGAAAAGAATAAGCGGGGTGCAATGGGGAGAAAAGAATAAGCGGGGTGCAATGGGGAGAAGAAGAATAAGCGGGGTGCAATGGGGAGAAGAAGAATAAGCGGGGTGCAATGGGGAGAAAAGAATAAGCGGGGTGCAATGGGGAGAAAAGAATAAGCGGGGTGCAATGGGGAGAAGAAGAATAAGCGGGGTGCAATGGGGAGAAAAGAATAAGCGGGGTGCAATGGGGAGAAGAAGAATAAGCGGGGTGCAATGGGGAGAAGAAGAATAAGCGGGGTGCAATGGGGAGAAGAAGAATAAGCGGGGTGCAATGGGGAGAAAAGAATAAGCGGGGTGCAATGGGGAGAAAAGAATAGCAGACAGTGAAGAAGCGGAAAGTACTTGACTTTCAGTGGGGCTCGTTGAGGGCGAGTTTCAGTGGGGCTCATTGAGGGCGAGTTTCAGTGGGGCTCGTTGAGGGCGAGTTTCAGTGGGCCACTCTGTTGTTGTAATTCCATATTTTATACAACATGCATAGGCTAGACTTAGATGTGTAGCAGTCTTATAAATTGGGGGGTTGGTTAGTGTACCCTCCAACCACATTTTGTGGTTGGTGGGGATTGGTCCTTACCTCAACCAATCCCAACCAACACACATTTTGTGGTTGCTTGGGCCACAAGCAAACTCACCCATTGGCCAACTTATTGGCCAATAGGGTAAGCTTCCCTCTCATCTCTCTCTTGCTCATTGCTTGTACTAAAGAGCCTTTTGGCTCATTATTCAGTTAAAAAACAATTCTTCTTTCTCACATCTGTCACTGAAGGGACAGAAACAGAGCTCTCTGAAGGCGTATTCCTGAACGTGGACTGGGGAGGGTTGAGGGGGGGATATGAGATGGCGGGGAGCGTTGCCATTGGTGGCGAAGGTGCAGAGCCCGTTTAAGATAAGCCAGTGAGAGGCTCGACATCTACAGAATGCGCACGGCTCCAACTCTAGTGGCGCGGGGCTGGGAAGTGTACACCCAGCCCTACCAACGCGGGGCTGGGGAGGGTACACCCAGCCCTACCAACGCGGGGCTGGGGAGGGAATTCAGCGACAAAGGCCGTTCAGGCTCGACATCCACTCAAATTCCATGAATGCGGCGTGGGAATGGGGGGTGGTGAGGCAGGGGCAACCGTTGGGAGCAAAGTCACCAATGGAAGCACCCGCTGAATAAGGAGACATCGGGTCAAGGCAGGGTGATGGGCATTCAAGGCAGGGTGATGGGCATTCAAGGCAGGGTGATGGGCATTCAAGGCAGGGTGATGGGCATTCAAGGCAGGGTGATGGGCATTCAAGGCAGGGTGATGGGCATTCACGGCAGGGTGATGGGCATTCAAGGGTGAGGAACTCTCGCATGCTTGAGGCGCCTCACAAAGCGAGTCAGCAGAAAAGAAGTAGGCTAGGAGAGTGTGATGAGAGGAGTGGGATGCGAAGAGCAGCATGAGGGAGCACAATGCCCCAGCCGTCAGCACCATCTCCTTTGAAACCATCACCACCAACACACTCACTCACACTCAGTCATTCACACACACACTCACTCACACTCACGGACATTCTCACGCACACTTACTCACACTCAGTCATTCTCGCTCCCACTCACTCACACAATGGCCTCCCCTCTGAATCCGCCAAACTCCTCCTCCAGCGCCTGTGGCAGGTCCCAGTGAAAGAGCGTCACACACGGCGTGATGCCTGTGCGAGAGGGGAACCGGGAAGGGGGGGAAAAGGGGCGGGGGTGGGGGGGAGTTGGTGGAAGTTACAATGAGAAAGGACGGACGAGGCAAGGATCGAGGACAGTGTTGAGGAGGGCCTTGTTGCCTGGAAGAACCACCTACACCCAGGCTAACTTTTTTTTTCCTCCTCTCCTCCATTTGGACGTCATTTGTAGTAGCTTCTGCTCTCCTGGTTCACGGTAGGTAGGATGCTTTGGTAACACGTTTAACTCTCTGCTGACCTGCTGTGCTTCAAATACGAAAGACGGAGACAAGGAGAGATGGAGAGCTGTGCAAAGTGGTGCAATGTACTGCAAATCAATGCAATGAGGTGCAGAACGGTTGCAATAGGTGGCCCACCATTACGGAGCAAGCAATCGATGAGGCGGTTGTAGTAATCTATGCCCTCCTCGTTCACTGGCTGCCGCCCCGCTGTGAGCCCGTGAGAGCCGGCACGGAGAGAAACATAATGGAAGGGTATAGGCAGATGAAGTGCGATGGTTGTAATAGCTGAACCGAACGCCACGCCTTGTGTTGTTTGCAAAGATCAGAGACTCGTGCAGGCGGGTCTGAAGCAGAGGCTTAGATGCTCATGATCTTGCAGTTAGATAAAGACAACAGCAAGCAAGGGAATGAGGTGCAATGGGCACGCTTCCTGGGGTTAGCAGAACACGCTCTCATCAAGCACAGGATGACTCCTCAGCAGCCTTGCACGGAGTGTGCTGTGGAGCGCACAAGGCGAGGAAAGCGGACGCACAGGGGAGGAAAGTGTTGAAAAGCTAGAATAAATACATTGAATAATGAGCCAAGAGGCCCTTTAGTACAAACAATGAGCAAGAGAGAGATGAGAGGGAAGCTTACCCTATTGGCCAATAAGTTGGCCAATGGGTGAGCTTGCTTGTGGCCCAAGCAACCACAAAATGTGTGTTGGTTGGGATTGGTTGAGGTAAGGACCAATCCCAACCAACCACAAAATGTGGTTGGAGGGTACACTAAACAACCCCCCAATTTATATATGTGCTACAGATCTAATTCTAGCCTATGGATGTTGTATGAAATATGAAATTACAACACAACCCCCCAACATGCATAAGGCTAGAAGGCTAGAATCAAGAGGCGGGAGGCGACTTAGGAGGAGTGAGGCCAAGAAGACGAAGTAGGGAAGAGTGAGCGGCATAAGGAAGAGCTTTTGTGAAGATGTCAGCAAGATTGGCCGCCGAGTCAACCTTGTCGAGTCGAAGGTGTCTTGCTTGAACAAGATCGCGAATGAAGAAATGACGGAGCTCAATGTGCTTGGAGCGCCCATGAAACACAACATCTTTAGTGAGGTGAATGGTGCTAGCATTGTCACACCAAATGGTGGGACAGCGCTGGGGGGCACCAAGTTCCTCAAGGAGGAAGGTGAGCCAGCGGGCCTCTTGCGCAGCCATGGTGGCGGCATACAACTCCGCCTCGCAGGAGGAGAGGGCGACAACTGAGGAGCGGGTGGAGCGCCAGCTGATAAGGCCGCTGCCAAGAGAGAAGCCATAGCCCTGGGAGGAGCGACGATCCGGCCGGGAATCAGCCCAGGAGGAGTCACTATAGCTGCTGAGGAGAGGTGGGGAGGGGCCACCAAGGGTAAGGACATAGTCCTTGGTGCCACGAAGGTACCGGAGGACACGCTTGGCGGCCTGCCAGTGCTCTTCCGTATGCTTGCCTGCGCCAACAAAACGAGCGAGGACGCTGATGGGGTAGGCAAGGTCAGGGCGGGTAGAGACCATGGCGTACATGAGGGAGCCGATGAGTTCAGGATAAGGATGGGAGGAGGCTGAGGGGGAGGTGGGTGGAGAGAGGTGGTGCCCGACAGAAAGAGGAGTATGTTGGGCACCGCCCCGGGCCATGTCAAACCGCTCCAAGACCTGCTGCAAGTAATGACCCTGAGAGAGTGAGATGGTGCGGGCGGAGCGGTCGCGGGTGATGGTCATGCGGACGCACAGGGGAGGAAAGAGGACGCACAGGGGAGGAAAGCGGACGCACAGGGGAGGAAAGCGGACGCACAGGGGAGGAAAGCGGACGCATAGGGGAGGAAAGCGGACGCACAGGGGAGGAAAGCGGACGCACAGGGGAGGAAAGCGGACGCACAGGGGAGGAAAGCGGACGCACAGGGGAGGAAAGAGGACGCACAGGGGAGGAAAGCGGACGCACAGGGGAGGAAAGCGGACGCACAGGGGAGGAAAGCGGACGCACAGGGGAGGAAAGCGGACGCACAGGGGAGGAAAGCGGACGCACAGGGGAGGAAAGCGGACGCACAGGGGAGGAAAGCGGACGCACAGGGGAGGAAAGCGGACGCACAGGGGAGGAAAGCGGACGCACAGGGGAGGAAAGCGGACGCACAGGGGAGGAAAGCGGACGCACAGGGGAGGAAAGCGGACGCACAGGGGAGGAAAGCGGACGCACAGTGGAGGAAAGTGGACGCACAGGGGAGGAAAGCGGACGCACAGGGGAGGAAAGCGGACGCACAGGGGAGGAAAGCCGACGCACAGGGGAGGAAAGCGGACGCACAGGGGAGGAAAGCGGACGCACAAGGGAGGATGCGCGACCAGCTGATGGAGAAGCGGTAGGCTGAGAAGCCCACTTGCCTCATCAGTGCCACGTCCTCCTGCACTCACGCAGGCAGGCAGGCAGGGGGGGAAGGAAGAGAAAGGAGGGGAGGGATGTGGCGTGTGGAGCACACGGGGCAAGGGAAGGGGGCATACAAGGGAAGGGGGCATACAAGGGAAGGGGGCATACAAGGGAAGGGGGCATACAAGGGAAGGGGGCATACAAGGGAGGTGGGGCCGGCAGATGGTAGGCTGAGAAGCCCACTTGCCTCATTAGCCCCACATCCTCCTGCGCGCCCTGCCCTGTTACAGTGCGGCTTGAGGTCTGAGCGGTGACTGGCTAGCCATGCCCAGTAGTGAACACGCCTTGGGGAATGGTGCTTGGAACATGCAGCAGGGAGATACAGCAGTGGAGAAGGGTGCTGGTGGGGTGGAGCTGATTGGGTGGAGGTGGAGGGGCATGGCACGCACCTCGTATCGGTGGTATTGATCGCACGCCACGTCACCTGTGTCCCCGTTGTGTGTCCTTCCTGTAACACACAGAGTCGGCTGCACACTAGTTTGCAGAAAACAAGCATTAAATGGGATGAGTGTGTACTCACACATGCCTGAACATGCTCACACATGCCCGAACATGCTCACACATGCCCGAACATGCTCACACATGCCCGAACATGCTCACTCAAACCGACTCATGCACCTGCACGCGTGATCAAGCTAATGTAAGCACGCGTGCCTGTTGGACCTCTGTGCCAATAGCGCATGCCCGTTGGACCTCTGTGCCAATAGCGCGTGCCTGTTGGACCTCTGTGCCAATAGCGCATGCCTGTTGGACGTCTGTGCCAATAGCGCATCTTTTGTCTTGCTGTGTGCTGTAAGGTTAGTGCACACTGGCAAGAGTCTGCTGCATTACAACATGTACAGCACCTGACCTGCTACCGCACCTGCCCTGCTACCGCACCTGCCCTGCTACCGAACCTGCCCTGCTACCGCACCTACCCTGCTACCGCACCTGCCCTGCTACCGCACCTGCCCTGCTACCGCACCTGCCCTGCTACCGCACCTGACCTGCTACCGCACCTGCCCTGCTACCGCACCTGCCCTGCTACTGCACCTGCCCTGCTACCGCACCTGCCCTGCTACCGCACCTGCCCTGCTACCGCACCTGCCCTGCTACCGCACCTGACCTGCTACCGCACCTGCCCTGCTACCACACCTGCCCTGCTACCGCACCTGCCCTGCTACCGCACCTGACCTGCTACCGCACCTGGTGTGTGGGCGAACACGTCCCAGATGCTGGCTCCTCGCCCTCCTTCCCACGCTCCCCCCTCCACCTGTGCGCCCAGGGGAAGAAGGGGGAGAAGGCACGCAGCTAAGCTTTAGGTGTGGTGGGCACAGCACAGGAACGTTCCTCGCATCGCATGTGTGTGCTCACCTCACCTCACCTCACCTCACCTCACCTCACCTCACCTCACCTCACGGCCCCACGCCACCACCCACGTGTCATTGACTTGTCAGAACCTGCCCCCTCCCATGCAGGCAACCAGAGGAGCATGCGTGCGTTTATGGTTTAGGGTAACCAGCCGTGGGCCCTGCCAATCACCAACACGTCTGGACTCATGCCCTTCCGCCCTCCCTCCTTCCCTCTCCTTCCTCCACTACTCCCCCCTTGCCTGCGCCCCCACCTCGTTCCCCCATGCTCCCCCCTGCCCCCCCCACCTGGTAGGCGGCAGTGGCGGTGCCAAACAGGAATCCTGGCGGGAACATCTCTCTCCGCAGCGCTCCCCGCGTGCCCGCCTCCGCATCCCCGCGCGGATCCTTCTCCGCGGTCCCCGCAAGTCTCTCCGCCCGCGCGTCCTCCGCGCGGATTGGCAGCGCTTTCCCGCGCGCGACGGAACTTGTTACAAGCGCGTCCGCGAAGCGCCAGTGGCGGCAGCTGCTAGCGCTAAACTCGAGACAGCGTGAATTGCGGGGCGCGCTGCGGGATCTCTTGCGGCCGTTTCGAGGAACCTCAGAGCGGGATCGCACAGTTCCAGTCCTTGAACTCGAGAGCGAGACGCAGCGCAAATCTCGCCGCGGAACACGGCGCATATCATGACGAGGAGAAGGGGGGAGAGCGAGAGGAAGCGCGGAGCGGCAGGGAAACGCGGTAGGCGGGGAGGCGGCTGCGCAAACGGCGGCAGAACATGGCTGGTTGTTGATTCGCGTTATCGTGTGATTCGGTGCACTGCTACAAGCCGCCCCGGTATAAGATATGTAAGCCATGAGTTCCAACGGTCAACGGTTGTTTCACCCCATATTCCTCTAAAGAGTCTAAATTGGAACATTTTATTGCAAGTTCCGTTACACCCACAATTGCAATGAAATGTGGCGTTTCTGTTCCAAATCTGGCGAAAATTGGTTCAAGCTTCGTAATTTTGATTCGGTGTTACCCTGTGATAGCCGAGCCCACTGAATCACGTGGAATGCTCTTCGGCAAAATGTCGCCACCCGAAACCACCGTAGCAGCGACACTCGCTGCACCCTGAACAATCGCACACAGGGCTGTCGCTACAAGAGCTGTCACCCGGACCAATCGCACATCAACCAAAGAGAGGAAACACAAAAGCAGGGGAGGGGGGGAATATCTGTACTTTGGCTTAGAGTTTGGCGATCGATCGTGCAACATCGATCCGCCACCGCACTAAAGTCGTTAGTACAAATTAAACCGTTTTGGACCTTTTGAAAATCCGAACCTGCGGTGGTTCGATCACGCAACTAAAGTAACCCTATGCCTCGCAATCGCCAGAACCTCCCAAATCGTTGACCATCTGGTTTGGTCGTTACAAATTTTCACGCCCTAATTCATCCCAAGCAGAAGTTCAGGACGTGTCTCAGGACGTGTCTCAAACGAGCATGTCCACGCGGGTCCGACGCGGACCCGACGGACCAGCTCGAGAACCAGCGCGTGAGCCAGCAACGGACTGGACCAGGGTTCGGGCTTGAGTTCCCGTTATAGCGTTCGAATGGCACTAAAACGGTGCATTCGATTTGGTCGCCGGACCAGTCCGCCCCCGGTCCGTAAACAGTAATCTCACGAACATCTCTTTGCGAGTCCTCTAACTCTCGTGCTTTTCTCACAAGATTATTCGGAAAGCTTCAAACGGGCACATGAAAAAGGGTAACTCAATTTCAGTACATAATTGTTTCGTCGTCACTACTGAAATTCGCAGCGACTGTAGCAACACATCAAGCAGACCAGTCCGCTTCTGGTCCACGGCTGGTCTGCCAGAAGGGCCCGTCGGACCAGACTTCGGACCAGGGAGCAAGCTACGGACCAGGTCCGCGCGGACCAGTCACATTGAGACACCCTCTCGGCTCGGACCTGGCGGACCAGCTCAAGAACCAGAGCCTGAACCAGGGGCGAACCGAGACCAGGATGCGGGGCTTGTAAACCCGTTATAGCGTTCGAATGGCACTAAAACGGTGCCATTTTTCGGTCCTCCGGACCAGCCCGCGCCTGGTCCGTAAACAGTGGGTGGTCGACGTTGTTTTGCGACATTTCTGTGTTTGTGAGTTTCGCGTGATACTTTTGTCCAGACGAAGCGAAAAGGTAACTCGATTTCAAATTTGTCGCTACTGCTGCAACTCGCAAATACTGTGCAGCCCGAGACGCGAAGCATCAGGCAGACCAGTCCGTTTCTGGTCCAGCGCTGGTCCGCGCCGCCAGACCAGAACCCCGGACCAGGCGTATCAATTCTGGTCGCGGACGAGATCCAGCGGACCCTTCACATGAGACACGTCCTCAGAGCAACATCAAGCATAATAGCCTCTGTGCCGCCATATTAGGTCACTTAGAGGAACCACAAATGCCATAAATTACGAATGCCACTAAGAGGAACTAAATCAGGCCATAAATTACGAATGCCATGCGGTTTATAGAGGAACCACTAAGAGGAACCAATTCAGGCCAAAAATTACGAATGCCATGCGGTTTATAGAACCACACTAAGAGGAACGCAGTTGGATTGGGGCTAGTTTGCGCAACGTTTAGGCTATTGCGGATGTATGGGAACTTGGTAGCCCCATATCCGCGCCGACGTGTATGCATTAGCGTTGATATCCCGTTACATTTTGTGCAAGGGAGTCCGTCCCGACATTCGCAGCCAACAGGAGCAAGAGATACACATATCGCGACGCGCAGGTGAGGAAAAATTGCCACGTTGTAGATGCCTCGCCGCGCCTCGCCGTGCTACCTCGCCTAGTTGGACGTTACCTCGCAGCGCCGCCACTCGTCTCGACGCCGAATTGCGGCGTCGCCTCGCCGCGCCGCTGCCTCCTAAGGCACTGAGAAAACGCCCTACTGCCGCCGCCGTGCGGGCGAACGTGCCTCCGCAAGATTTCATGCGGCGCCTGCATTCCCCTCTCCGTTCCCTGCCTTCCCATTTGCTCACAGCTGCCGCTCTACGTTCGCATTCGCAGGCGAGGCGAGCATTCGCAGGTTCGCATGCGCAGGTAAGCATTCGCAGGAGCATTAGCAGTCGCACGTGAGCAGTCGCAGGTGAGCAGTCGCACGTGAGCAGTCGCACATGAGCAGTCGCACGTGAGCATTCGCACGTGAGCTTGCTGTGGCCGCCGTGTCACTACTCCCCACCCCTCCCTGCCATCTCCCCTTTCCCGCTTTCCAATTTCCCCTTCCCGCCTCCACATTTCCCCTTTTCCGCCTCCTCGTTTCCCCTTACCGCCCCCCCATTTCCCAATTTACCCTTCCGGAGTCCCCATTTCTCCTTTCCGAAGCCTCACTTCCCCTACCCGCCTCCCCATTTCCCCTTCCAACCAACCACCCCATTTCCGCTTCCCACTCCCATTTTCCCTTCCCGCCTCCCCATATCCCCTTCCCGAAGCCCCATCTCCCCTTCCTGCCTTCCCATTTCCGCTTCCCGCATCCCCATCTCCCCTTCTTGCCATCCCAATTCCCCGCCTGCATTCCGCTCTCCCTTCCCTGCCTTCCCATCTCCCCACCTACATTCCCCTCTCTGTTTTGGTCCAACAGCATGCGCATTGCCACATTCACCCTACCAAAATCACTCATGCTCATGCGGCATGTCGTGTTGTTGTGCCGTAATCCCATTCTACCTCAATGTCCCTGGGGTGCTATGCCACGACGCCACGAGTTGCTTCTTGCATCTACTTTTTTGCTAGACGTCTCGAAACTAGGTCATGTGGTGTTGGTGTGTCGTGGTGGTCCCATTCTATTCTACCTCAATGTCCTGGGGGTGCTATGCCTGTCCTGGGGGTGCTATGCCTGTCCTGGGGGTGCTATGCCTGTCCTGGGGGTGCTGTGCCTGTCCTGGGGGCGCTATGCCTGTCCTGGGGGTGCTATGCCTGTCCTGGGGGTGCTATGCCTGTCCTGGGGGTGCTGTGCCTGTCCTGGGGGTGCTATGCCTGTCCTGGGGGTGCTATGCCTGTCCTGGGGGTGCTATGCCTGTCCTGGGGGTGCTATGCCTGTCCTGGGGGTGCTATGCCTGTCCTGGGGGTGCTATGCCTGTCCTGGGGGTGCTATGCCTGTCCTGGGGGTGCTATGCCTGTCCTGGGGGTGCTATGCCTGTCCTGGGGGTGCTATGCCTGTCCTGGGGGTGCTATGCCTGTCCTGGGGGTGCTATGCCTGTCCTGGGGGTGCTGTGCCTGTCCTGGGGGTGCTATGCCTGTCCTGGGGGTGCTATGCCTGTCCTGGGGGTGCTATGCCTGTCCTGGGGGTGCTATGCCTGTCCTGGGGGTGCTATGCCTGTCCTGGGGGTGCTATGCCTGTCCTGGGGGTGCTGTGCCTGTCCTGGGGGTGCTGTGCCTGTCCTGGGGGTGCTATGCCTGTCCTGGGGGTGCTATGCCTGTCCTGGGGGTGCTATGCCTGTCCTGGGGGTGCTATGCCTGTCCTGGGGGTGCTATGCCTGTCCTGGGGGTGCTATGCCTGTCCTGGGGGTGCTATGCCTGTCCTGGGGGTGCTATGCCTGTCCTGGGGGTGCTGTGCCTGTCCTGGGGGTGCTGTGCCTGTCCTCGGGGTGCTATGCCTGTCCTGGGGGTGCTATGCCTGTCCTGGGGGTGCTATGCCTGTCCTGGGGGTGCTATGCCTGTCCTGGGGGTGCTATGCCTGTCCTGGGGGTGCTATGCCTGTCCTGGGGGTGCTATGCCTGTCCTGGGGGTGCTATGCCTGTCCTGGGGGTGCTATGCCTGTCCTGGGGGTGCTATGCCTGTCCTGGGGGTGCTGTGCCTGCCACCACGAGTTGATATGCCACCACGAGTTGATATGCCACCACGAGTTGATATGCCACCACGACTTGATATGCCACCACGAGTTGATATGCCACCACGAGTTGATAAGCCACCACGAGTTGATATGCCACCACGAGTTGATATGCCACCACGAGTTGCTTGTTGCATGCACTTGGCGCTGGGAACCAAGGTTGCTCTGAGGAACCAAGGTTGCTCTGAGGAGGAGGCTCCTCCCTAAAGCCGCAAAGTGCTGGTTTGGCGATGTTGTGAGTTTGGATTTGTAGTCGGCCACAAAAGTGGTAACATTGGCAACACGCAACGAAGGTGACACCCCACCTCCTCGACTGCCAGTTGGATTTCCCGCGCCAACAAACTTCTGGACCTTGGGCTTTAATTCTATCGCGCCGACTGATAAAACCGTTCTTATCTGCCCTTTTTATAGCGTGCATGGAGAGCGATTTGCAGCTCGAGACAGCGCTGCTGGGGAAGCTGTTGTGTCAGAATCGCAGCCAACACCGACACGGGAAATATTTTCATGCTCTTCACCAGGTAACCTCGAATTCACCACTCCCACTTGTTCTCCACACACAACCAATCCGAATGCTCAATCCTCTAAGACCTGCATCATCATCTTATCCTCACCTCTCTCCCCAATCTCTCCCAGTCTGCTCCACCACGAGGGGCTTTCAATTCTAATGTTCTTGAGGTCGGATTTTTGAGGGTCGTTCTCTCTTCAAACCTCCTGCAGCGGCTACACAAGATTTGGTGACCTTTCAGTTGGCTCAAAAGTCTCCTCATCCTCTCCCCTCTCCCCAATCTCTCCTCTTCTCAGCTTCACCGCCGGTTACGGGACTTCCTCTCTTTGAACGTCCTCCAGCTGCTACAAGATATAAAAAACGCCTCGCCTCCAGTGCTGCTGGCTGTCGCGCAAAGCAAGGAGGTCAGCAGCCAGTCCAGGCAGCTCATCTTCTCTTTGCAGTACGTTCAAGAGGTAAGTTGGATTAAAAAAAAAAAAAAAAAAAAAAAAAACTTAACACGAACTGCCCTGAGGTGGGATGTCTTGTCCCTACAGTACGTTCACAAGGTAAGCTTGGTCTAGACGAACCTATGTTGGAAAAAAATCGCGTTCAGCATGTATACGTGTATCGTGTATACGCTAGTGTGTATACGCAATACGCTAGAGGGTCAGAAAGAGCATACGCTTGGGCAGCTAAAAACCTTGCACAGGAAGGGCAAAAAAAAAGCCAGGGCTGTTCGGGGGGATTCATGGGGGTTGTGTTTCAGAGTTTTTTTTTTTTTTTTAAGTCCTCTGTTGGTAGCAGGACTGGAAAGTGGAATAAGTTGGGCATTTTGGCAACCTGCTGAATAGCGAGATGAGTGGCGGAAAGGTGAGCACGAGTAGTTGGGGCTGGTTTAAATGCCTGCGGTAAGGTAAGAGTTGGAAACGTAAATGTGAATGTGCAAACGCGAGTCCAGGAAGTTGACCGTGCATTTGCAACAGCAATGTTGAACCACGTCCACGCTATCACAGACAGCGGACACTTCGACTTTGAAATTTGCTCCTCGTGCAATTCCGCAACTTTTGCCTGCGTATGGCGTATTCACTAGCGTTCGTTCAGCGTGTAGCATGTACATGCTCTCGTACATACACTAAACGTTAAGGGCCTTTAACGTATATTACAACATAAGAAGACACTAGGATTCTTCTTCATGCAGTTCCTTCATGTGTTGTTGGAAATCTCTTTTCATGATTTTTTCTCTGTCGTATGAACCCCTTCACCACCCCCCCTCTCCCCAACCCCCCCCCCCCCCTCCCTCCCACACACACACTCTGTCTCTTCCTTCACCGTGTTTCTCCCACTTCTTTATCTCTGCCTCGCCTCTCCCCATCTGCCCCCACTCCCTCTTCCCTCTCTCCTCCCCCATTTCTCATGCGCAACATCCTTTGTCCATTCCTCTTAGACCACGAGCCTCTTGATTAAGGCCGCACGGTAAGAGTTTATTCGAACACCATATTCAACATCGCAAACTCTAAACCCGGAACCCGAAACCCCGAACGTGTTTTTTTTCAAGCACCAACCCTCTCTTTTAACGTTTTGTTTCATTATTAGTGTGTGTAATGGTTAGCTCATTATTAGAAATTTCTAGGGGTTTACTGTGTCATGTATTCCATTCTTTTGCCAGCCTTGTAGCAGGCCTGATTATATTGGAGCGCTTCCTTCCTCTGTGTGTCACGATCTTCCTCTACATCCTCTTGCTTCAGGCGGAAGTTGTGGCGTTTACCCGGCTTTTATAGGCAGAGTGGTGCGCGTCTGTGTCCTTTCTGTTATCTTTGTGTTGCTTAAGGTATGTAATTATATGACCAATGCGCGTTCCTTTATCTGCAGCATTGTCTTTGTGTGTTTGTGTGCTTATGTGCTGAAGTGCTGGAATGTGTGTGTGTGTATGCGTGCGCGTATGTGTGTGTGTGTGTGTGTGTGTGTGTGCGTGCGTGTGTGTGTGTGTGCGCGCGCGCGTGCATGTGTGTGTGTTTACCTTGACAGTGTCAGCTATACCACATTTCGGTCTATAATCGCCTGACAGCCACAGCAGCAAGAGGCAAGGTAAGCCATGTTCCGCCTACTCATACTGCTCCTCTCACACTCTGCATTGCTCTGCTCCTCTCACACTCTGCATTGCTCTGCTCCTCTCACACTCTGCATGGCTCTGCTCCTCTCACACTCTGCATTGCTCTGCTCCTCTCACACTCTGCATTGCTCTGCTCCTCTCACACTCTGCATTGCTCTGCTCCTCTCACACTCTGCATTGCTCTGCTCCTCTCACACTCTGCATTGCTCTGCTCCTCTCACACTCTGCATTGCTCTGCTCCTCTCACACTCTGCATTGCTCTGCTCTGCCTAACTGCTCTTCTCATTGAGCTGTCCCCGTCTATCTTCTTCTTGCTTCTCTTCCCGCTGGCTGCCTCACTCTCATTCATGACCTCTGCTGACCTCTTGTTTTCCTGTTACTAAAGCAGCAGCTACTTTCATTCTTATCATCATTGCATGCAAGCCTCTACCTTGTCTTCCCCGCGGCCCTATCCTCTCCCCCCCCCGGCCTCCCCTCCCCACCCTCTCCCCTCTTCGCCCCCTTCCACCCCCTCCCTTCCATCCCTTCCGCTACTCAGGTGTCCCTTCCATCGTCTCTCCCTCCCCGACTGTACCACATATGGCAAGCCTCGACCCTCCTCGTCTCCCTTCGCCCATTCCTTTTGCCTGGGCCCAGCAGCATCAGCAGTAGCAGCAGCAGTAGCAACAGGCACAAGAAGACAGAAAGTGAGGTGCCTGATAATAGTGAAGACCGCGTTTTGCCCCCACAGAAGAATGTGGCAGCTGTTTCAACTGCACTTGCTCCTGTAGTAGCTGGAGCAGCCTCACCCGCTGCACCTGTTACTGGAACACCCGCTGCAGGCACACGTGCTGAGTCACAGGAAAGAGAAGGAAGGCGCACGAGGCTGAAGGGCCGAGAAGGAGCCGGGCGAGGAAGGAGAGTGGGGCAAGGGAGGGAGGGACAAGGGAGGGAGGGGAAGGAGAGGATGGTGGAGCGAGAGGCAGGGGTCCGTTTGGGCCTGATGGCCCCTCCATGGCTGCTCTGATGCAGGAGCTGGGGTTTGGAGAATTTGTTTCTGCCCCGGTCAGCAGCCTTGGGGGAAAGGAAGGGCAGACAGGCAGGGAAAGAGGGAGTGGGAGGGAGAGGGGGATGGGGAGGGGGGATGGGGGGATTCAAGGGGGAGAGGGGGCGGTGGAGGAGGGGGGTGTGTTTGGCAGTAGGGAGGCGTGGGGAGGGGAGGGGATGGTTGGCTGGGGCGATTGGAATGAGGGTTTTGGGGGAGATGATGGGGATGGGGGGCGAGAGGAGGGGATGAGGCACGGAGATGATGGTGGGAGGAAAGGTGGGGAGAATGGGGAGATGGATACTTGGGGGGGTAGAGGAAATAAGGAGGAGGACGAGGGGGGAGAGGGTGAGATGGACGAGGGGAGAGGAGATGATGGAGGAAGGGGATGGGGGGATGGAGGAGGGGGAGGGGGGGATGGAGGAGGGGGAGGGGGGGATGGAGATGGATGGTGAGGAGTGGGAGTCCATAGGGAAGAGGGAGTGAATGGGGAGGAAGTAGAGGAGGAAAAGGAAGAGGGAGAAGAAGGGGAGGAAGTGGTGGATAGGGAAGAGGGAGAAGAAGGGGAGGAAGTGGAGGATAGGGAAGAGGGAGAAGAAGAGGAGGAAGTGGAGGATAGGGAAGAGGGAGAAGAAGGGGAGGAAGTGGATGATAGGGAAGAGGGAGAAGAAGGGGAGAAAGTTGAAGAGAGGGAAGGAGAAGAAGTGAGGGAGAAGGCGGAGGAGACGGAAGAGGGACAAGGACTGAGTGAAGGAGGAGAAGGGGAGGAGTGGCAAAAGGATTCAATGGAGAGGAAGGCTGGGGTAGAGATAGGGCCGTTAAGCGTTGCAGCTGGAGAGCAAAAGGAGAGAAAAGGGATAAAATTGACAAAAATATGGTGTTGCGGCGAGTAGGGCCCCATATTCAACCTAGCAGGAAGAATGGCTGCACCAGGCAAGAATGAGATGCAAATATGGCAAACCCTAATTGGGTTGTACCCCTTATGGATTGGCTACCCCACTATAGCCTACACAACATATTTTGACACACCCCCATAGGCAAAGTGGGGAAGAACAAGCGGTCACAAGACCAGTCAAGAAAAGCAAAGCAAGCTTAGGGTGGATCACGAAGTCACCACACATTCCGAGCACAAGCAAATGGCCACAAGGCCAGTTCACATGGAGAGTTATATAAAGCAAAACAAACAGCCTCATACCCTGGATCTACCCCCATGGGGGGCTGTAATAAAACAGGTTTTTTTAGGGGGGTGGGCTTATAATCGAGTAAATTTATAAGCGCAGGCGCTTATAAAATGACATATATATATTTAGTATTTTCCAACACCAAACTGTAGATCTCGTGCTTGCCTTTTCAATCGAGTCGAAGTTACATGGGGGCTTTCGTGAAATTCTCGCGCGTGCTAGGAGGTGCACTCAATCAACAGCTCCTGCTGACTGGACTCGCATCCAGTGCAGGGTTCGAAAGTGAAGCGAACCGAATTTGCAACACATCCGCCTTCTAAAGCAAAAATCGTTACAGTGTGTTGAACCAATTTCATAATTTATAGTTCACATGCGCTTATAGTTTACATGCGCTAATCGAGGAGGGGATATATAAGCGTCATATGCAAATTAGAAGCGCCAGGCGCTTTTCCTAGGGTGGCGCTTATATCCGGGGGGTGACGGTACTGCGATCACAACCTAGCAAGAGTATGCATGTAGGTATATATATATATTACAGTATAAGCAAAGTGAGGCAGTGAGCAAGTGCAAAAAACGTAGGCACAAGGCCTAACGCAGTACAGAAACGGTGATGATCACCAGGCGGAAATGCCTTGGTCAATATTGTTGGAAACAAATAATCCAACGCTTCTTCTGTGTCGTAACATCATACTATAAACGAGTCGAACCACAGCGCAGCAATGGCGAGTCAACCGAGGAGGTTGATAGAAAAGCAACAGTCGGAGGTTACGCGAAGGTCAAAGGTCAGCGATCTTTGACTCGACAAATACAGCGCGACAGCAAGGACAAACAACTGACTCGATATTGAGCAGTTGCCCGAGTCGTGACTGTATCGAACCGCAACAGCAGCAGTTACAATTGCAGTTACAAATAAGTAGTTAGTTAAACCTTTTGTATTCCCTTGTAATCATATAAAAGCTTGTATCTCTTTGCTTTAATCAATCTATCTTGCCCTCACACACTAGCGCAAGGTGGTTCAAACCTCGTTATTAAACGCTTCCGCAATACAACATTTCTATTTAGATTCCTAGTCTTGAAAGATTCTAAGGGCCTTTCTTAGCCCAACATGGTATGAGAGCAGGAAGACAAGACTTAACATCTTTCATTTTAACTCCTTGCAACGACAAAGGACATGGCAACGCAGAAGGAGCATCGCTCGTCTACTTGATCCCCTAGTGCTACTCCTACCCCACCTCCAGCCTCTGGACTACAGACAGAGGGAGGCACCACAACAAGACCAGCTGCAGAATCCACTGAGATACCCGCAAACCAAGCGACCGGCTTCGACCCGAACATGATGGAGAAGTTTCTCTCCTTCATGTCGTCCTACGAGCAACAGCAGCAAGCTGCACATGCACAGTCAAACAACAGCAATAACAACGACGTTACCCCTATGAGTCTCGACGGCTCATCATTCGTGCGCGGAAATCAACAGCAGCCTACCTTTGCACCGTATGAGCCACAGCGCGGCTCCATCAGCTTCATGCCAAATCGCCTTCAACCATGACAAGAGCAAAAACCAGCGGACGCACTTCAGATGCAGTCACTGTTCGCACATGTACTAAAACTACAGACATCAACGCCATTCGGCGGAAAGGACTTCTATACCTGGTCCTTTGAATTCGAGTTAATGATGGAAGGCGCGCAAATCCTCGGCTTCTTTGACGGGTCCCTGCCATATCCAGTACACGGAAAACAGTACGACAAACAGCAGTACACATATCAGTCGCTGATGGCTTACACCATTCTTCTACGGAATTTGACGGCGAACGAGCAGCAGAACATCCGGTCTTATCGAGGATACGGCAACTCCGCCGAGCTCGCGTACAACCACTTGAAGAGCCTGTATCAAGCAAACGACAGCGTCAATCAGAGTCGTCTAATGACACAACTAACGACAGTTCAAATGCATCCCAGCAAAAAGGCAATGGCGTATAGCAGCAGATATCGCGGTCTGCGCGACAGGCTTCATCGATGTGGCGGCGCGTTATCCGAAGAAGCCTTTGTAACCGTCGTCCTTGCAGGTCTTGGACCTCAGTGGCGCTCCACGCGAGCCATTGTCCGACGCCACGGGCAAATCTCCGAAGCGCACTCTGCGCAGAACTTCACGCTGAACAGCAAGACATGGACCTGCATGAGGAGCGACACAAGAGAAAAACTTCAGTACCCAAATTTGCATTCCACACTCAACGGTGCTACAACAACAACAATCGGCAGAACAAGCATCAAGCACAACGACTCGTACCTCCGTTCTGCCATCTCTGTAAAACGTCTGGACACCCTCGCACACATTGCCCAAATCAGCAGCAGTCAACGCCACCGCAACGTCAACTTCGACCCTCGAACAGTCAGGTGGCCTCCACACAGGCACATCCTGCGAATCAAGTACAATCTTCAACAACACCCACGACACAACCTGCACAAGGCGCAAGAAACATCGTAAGCTGCATCGCAAGATTGACAGACTCCTGCATCACCAAATCACCGCCGCACTACTCACTAGAAGAACAACTCGACGAAAGCACTCCTTGCCGCAAGTCACTGGAGCCGAACCCGACGTACGCAGCCATCGCCCAGAGCGAGCCGTCCGGGAAAGACACCTGGTTCTTGGACAGTTGCTGCGGACAGCACATGTGCTTCTCGGGTTGCTTCGTTCAATGAGAGCATCAACTTCAGCGCGAAGTCGTCATCACCGTCGCCAACAACCAGAACCTGCGCACACGACGACAAGGCATAGTTCAACTTCAGTCGAGAGAAACCAATGTCATACTGCAAATGTCAAAGGTCTTAATCGCGGAGGGACTTGGCTACAACTTACTCAGCGTTAGTCAAATGATGGCGAAGGGAATTCATCTCGAAGCAGATAGCACCACGCAAGAGTTCAAGCTGTACCACGGAAAGGGCGGCCTCTACATCGGCAAGGCGGTCTTGAAGAACAACGTCTTCGTACTTGATTTCGTTCCAGACCGAGGCACTGCCGACAGCGACGCCATCGTCAACTTCACCTCTTGGACACACCCGCCAGATCTCGACCCCGACTTCAGACCTGGAGGCTTCTGGAA
Organism: Closterium sp. Yama58-4; assembly: GCA_947470075.1. Lineage (NCBI taxonomy): Eukaryota > Viridiplantae > Streptophyta > Zygnematophyceae > Desmidiales > Closteriaceae > Closterium > Closterium sp. Yama58-4. The sequence continues at coordinate 439,851 of CANIUD010000688.1, read as the reverse complement.
CTCGCATACTATACCTGAAGCAGAACGAACAGGAGCATTAGTAACGATTCAACAACCGGCAGCACCAGAGACAACAACATTGGCAGCAGCAGAAACAACATCGACAGCAGCAGAGACAACTTCTGCAGCAGCAGCAACACCATCAGCAGCAGCAGAAACAACACAGGCACCAACCGTTGGTCCTTCAACAGCACTGGCCCTCACCGATGACACATCACCAACTCCTGCGCAACAGCTGACTCCCACTCCCCGAGAAGTCCACAGAAGCACCAACTTCACCGCCGGTTTTTATTCCAACTCCGACCTGTACAGGCGCTCACTCGGACGTCGCGTCAGCAAAGACATCTGGCATGCAAGGATGGGACACCCGAGCAACACAACATAAAACAATACGATAAGAGCTGGAGTACTTGACAAGGACTCATTACTCCTACACGACGACAGAAAACTTCAACGAGTCCGCGGAACGTGTTTTACCTGCCCTGAAGCCGACTTACCGCATCAGCCGTTCGTCTCTCACCACAACCCGAGCGCACCAGCATACGCACCACTGGAGAAGGTGTATAGCGACATACTGTACAATCGCGAACCCGGACAAGGAGCGTATAACTACGTCATCACGTTCATCGACGCCGCCACACGATACGTCTGGCACCTCAACCTCCCGAGCCGGGACATTGTTTTTGAAGCTTTCGTCGTCTGGCTTCCAGCAGCAGAATGGGAATCAGGAGCGAAGCTGAAAAGCTTCCAGTCAAACGGGGGAGGGGAATATCAGTTACAAAGATTCAAGCAGTACCTGGCAGAACGAGGCATCAAGCGTCTCAACTCCCTTCCCTACGCCCACCAACAGCAAGGCGTAGCAGAAATGATTAACAGGACTCTCCAAAACATCATGCGCAAGCTACTGCGTGGCATGCGGCTACCCAACCACCAGTGGCCCGAAGCAATGGACCATGCTGTGATGCTGCACAACTTGCTTTCGTCATCATCGCTTCCGAACAACGCATCACCACATCTGCTGTGGACAGCAATACTGGGCAGCACAAAAATGTTGCGAGTGTTCGGCTGCATGGTACAGTACCGACCCCCAACTGCACGAGCCGGCCGATTCTCTCAACGCGCACAATGGGGAGTACACCTTGGCATCGAAAATCATTACACCGCATGGAAAATTTTTGACGTCCACTCGAAGGAAACAGTAGCAGCACGTGACGTGATTTTCTACGAACGGCTCACCCTCCCAACGTACCTTGCCAACCTGGAAGAAGAACGAGACCCCACGGGAGGATTTCATGGTGACCGAGCCTTCGCTTCGGCAGCAGATGAAGCTGACTGGGACGAGCAGAACGTGGATGGAGCATCGGAGGAAGCCGGTGTCAGAATGAACGAACAGGAATGATTGAACTAGCAGTGAAATGAGTACAAGTACCTAACCTTAGAATTGTGTACCCCCTAAAGGCTAACCCACTGTAGCCTAAACAACCACAACATATATAATGTTTGACACACCCCCATAGGCAAAGTGGGGGAGAACAAGGGGTCACAAGACCAGTCAGAGCAAAGCAAAGCACAAGCAAGCTCAGGGTGGATCTCAAGGGATACCACACAAATTCTGAGCACAAGCAAGTGGTCACAAGACCAGTTCACATGCAGTTTGATAATATAGCAAGAGGTACAGTGATCACAACCTAGCAACTGAAAACATGCAGGTATATATATAGGGATCACAGTACAAGCAAAGTCAAGAAGTAAGCAAGTGAGGTCCAGTAGGCACAAGGCCTAGAAGAGTACAGAAGCGCTGATGGTCACAAGGCTGAAGCGCCTTGGTGAACACGTCAGCAGTGTTGGCCTGAGTGGCCACGTAACGCAGACGAAGCTGACCACGCTGCTGCAGCTCTCGAGCCAGAAAGTACCGCAGAGCGATGTGCTTCGTTCTGTGCTCCAGTCTGTGCTCCTCACACAAGGCAATGGTAGCCTTGTTCTCGACGAACAGCACTGGAGGAGAACGAGGCCGCTCTCCCAAGTCGGTCAGCAGGTAGGTGAGCCAGCGTAGCTCCTGGGCTGCCATGGCTGTGGCGTAGATCTCAGCCTCACAACTGGAGCTGAGAACTGAAGAAGAACGTGTAGAACGCCAAGAAACTGAACCAGAGCCAAGGCTGAAGGTGTAACCCTGAGACGACCGCTGAGTGGCCTGGTCGTCTGCCCAAGAAGCGTCTGAGTGCCCAGTGAGAACAACTCGGTCTCGCCCTCCAAGCACTAGCCCCATGCCCGACGTACTGCACAAGTAGCGCAACACCCTCTTAGCGGCATCCATGTGCTCCTTCCGGTGACGGCCAGGAGCGACATAGCGTGCAAGGATGCTAAGAGGGTATGCAAGGTCAGGTCGAGTGCAGGTCATCAGGTACATGAGGCAGCCCACAAGCTCTGGATACGGGCCACTGGATACATAAGGCAGAGCTGAGAGCGAGTGACCGGTAGGCAGAGGAGTGGACTGAGGCGAGGAGTACGTGAAGCCGAAGCGCTGAAGGACCTGCTGCACCATGTGTGACTGAGTCAAGGTAATGGTGCGCCGTGCTCTGTCCCGGGTGATCCGCAAGCCAAGATAGCTTGTCAGTTCACCCAGGTCTGTGCACGTATGTCTCTTCTGCAGCTCCGACTTCACGTGGGTGAGAGCCTCAGTGTCAGCAGTGGCAAAGACCGAGTCGTCGACGTACACGAGGATGTAGAACGGCGGCAGCGAAGTGTCTGTGCGCAGAAACAGTGACGGGTCAGCAGTAGAAGGCGCGAACCCAAGAGCCGCAAGGGTAGTCCTCAGTGTGTCGTGCCACTCACGTGGTGCCTGGCGGAGACCGTAGACCGGCCGCCGGAGGCTCCACTGGGTACCAGGAGGAAACGACCCAGTGAAGCCAGGAGGGCGGCGCAGCCAGATCTCCTCGTGCAGGCTACCCTGCAGGAAAGCAGTGCTGAAGTCAAGAGAGTGAAGCTCGTAGTCGCGCTGAGCGGCTATGTGCAGCAGCACCCGAAGAGTGGTCATCTTCGGGGTGGGGGAGAAGGTCTGGAAGAAGTCGACTCCCTCACGCTGACTGAAGCCTCGAGCAACGTAACGCGCCTTGAAGACAGGCGGAGAGCCCGGCGGCCGCTTCACCCTGAAAATCCACATGCCACTGACGATGTTCGCCCCTGGTGGGGGAACTGCGTCGACGTAGGTGCCTGTGGACTTCCAGGAAGCCATCTCTGCGTCCATGGCTGTCTGCCACTGAGAGGAGTAGGGACCCGCTATCGCCTCTGCTCAAGAGCGCGGGGTCGGGATGTCTGGTGCATCCGGGTCTCCCTCAGGGGCAACTAGCATGGACACGAGATGAGGCAAAGCAGCAGCAAAGCACTGGAACTCCTCTTGCCTGTCCTCAAGGACGTCCGTGCCAAGAGCACACTCACCCCCGACGGACGGAGGACAGACAGACTCAGACGCAGCAACTAGGCTAGCGGCGTAGTCTAGACGACAAGCGGCAGCAAAGTCAACTAACTCAGCGACGAGAGCAGACGCAGCAGAGGACTCAAAGGTAGGGTCAGTGACAACAGTAGCGAGTAGACGCGTGACAGTAGGACGGGCAGCACGAAGGGAGTCAGACTCCGGGTCAGGAAGAGTAGGTAGAGAGGACGCAGGAGGAGACGGCAGAGGGACACGCTGAGGAGCAGTAGAGGGACGCAGAGTCATGTAGTGAGTGCCAGGGACAGGAGGAGGACGCTCACGCGGGACACAGGCGACACAGGACGAGACTCAGGCTCACGACGCTCCGTAAGACCTCCTGTGGGACCAGTGTAAGGAGAAGGACCAGGGAGAGGCGAGGCAGGTGGTAACTGTGACTGCGACTGGACAGGCGGAGGACACTCTAAGGAGGGAGCAGGACAAGGAGGAGGAGGCTGACCAAGAACCTGCTGAAGGAGCGGAACGAAGTACGGCCGGGGCCGCGCAGCGACTCCAGAACCAGTAGAGACACCACCAGCACCCGCCGCAGCTCCAGCAGCGCCAGCGCCAGGGTCCTCAGCACCAGCAGCAGCTCCAACGCCAGGGTCCGCAGCACCAGCAGCAGCTCCAACTCCCGGGTCCTCAGTACCAGCAGCAGCTCCAACTCCAGGGTCCGCAGCACCAGCAGCAGCTCCAACTCCAGGGTCCGCAGCACCAGAGTCCGCAGGACTAGCAGCAGCTCCAACTCCAGGGTCCGCAGCACCAGCAGCAGCTCCAACTCCAGGGTCCGCAGCACCAGCAGCACCAGCAGAGCTTCCAGTACCAGCAGCAGGACCTTCAGCAGCTCCAGCACCAGCAGCGCTAGCAGCAGCACCTCCAGCACCAGGGTCCGCGACACCAGGCGCGCCACTCCGGAGAGTGCAGCGCCGCTCGTACCACTCACGGATCCGCTCAAGAGAGGGCAGCTCCCGCTGAGGAGGGGAGGCACCAGCACTAGTCTCAGCAGCACTCCTGGCTCCAGAGGCACCTCTCCGGAGGCTGCAGTACTCTGAGTACCACTCACGCAGCCGCTCCGAGGAGAGAGCTCCTCCAGGTGTAGGACTCCCAGGCTCAGCACCCCCAGACTCAGAACTCCGCAGCTCAGCACCCCCAGGCTCAGCACCCCCAGGCTCAGCACCCTCAGACGCAGCACTCCCAGGCTCAGCACCCCCAGGCTCAGCACCCCCAGGCTCAGTACCCTCAGGCTCAGCACTCCCAGGCTCAGCACCCCCAGACTCCGCACCCCCAGGCTCCGCACCCGCAGCAGGACGAGAGTCAACAGCTACCTCAACAGGCTCAACCGGGTCTACCTGGGACACACCTGAGGGAGCGGCACCCTGAGGGGGGAGGGGGTCTACCACAGCAGCACCTGGCGCGAGGAAGAGAGGCGGGGGGGGAAGCGGGGCAGTGCGGTAGGGGAAGAGGCGGTAGTAGGGGACGGACTCGTCAAACGTGACGTCCTGAGAGGCAAGGACCCGGCGCGAGGTGACGTGGTAAAACTGCCAACCAGGCGCGTCAGGGACAAAGCCAAGGAAGACGCAGGGAACAGCGCGGGTGGAGAGCTTGTCCGCGGACGTATCGCGGACAAAAGCTCGAGATCCCCAGACCCGGAAACGCGACGCATCGCCAACCTCCCCCGTCCACAGCAGCGTGGGCGAGGTCTCCGGCAAGGAGACACGGGGCCAGAGGTTGAGCTGATGCGCAGCGTACCGGACCGCAAACGGCCACAGAAAGTGGGGGGCAGCCGCATGGATCAAGGAGGTACGGGCGACCTCCATGACTAGGCCAATGCGGCGCTCCGCAACCCCATTCTGCTGTGGAGAGGCCGGAAGCGTGAACGACTGCTCAATGCCGTGCTCAGCACAGTAGGCTGCCAAGAGGTCGGAGGAGAACTCACCACCTCTGTCAGAGTGCAAGCGCAGGACAGGAAAGACCGAATGGAAACGCTCGCTGAGCTGGAGACGAGCTCTGCGGATCCAAGGGATCAAAACATCAGGGACCTCACCCTTGGTGCGCAAGGGGAAGACCGTGGTGTAGCGCGAGTAGTCGTCAACAACTATCAGGAAGTACCTCTCCTGACCCTGACCACGGACGCGGGCTGGGCCCCACACGTCCATGTGGAGCGTCTGCAAGGGAGCAGTCGTCGGGGGAAACGAGGAGGAGTGAGGAGCGGCGCGCTGCCGCCCCTCGACACAGGGAAGACAGGGAGGAGCAGGCGAGGGAGGAAGGGGAGGGAGGACCCTGGGAAGACCAGAGACAAGGTACCGGGAGTGCATGGCACGAAGGCGCTGCACAGACGGGTGGCCAAGTCGGTGGTGCCAGAGGACAGTCTCGTGCGCCAGAGAGCGACACGAGCAGGGGGCCGACAGCTGACCTGACGCAGACGCAGACGCAGCGACCTGAGGGGACTCAGTGGTCAGTGTGTACAGGTCCGACCCCGGCTGCCGAGTGAAGGTAGCCAAGTGGCGGCCCGTACGAGCACACGTGCAGTGTGTCACGCGCTCGTAGGCAGGGGTGAACTGGTGAACACCCGCGTCCTGGAGCGCACACCCTGCCACCAGGTTCGTAGAGAACGAGGGGAGGTGGAGACCTGACAGTGTGCCCGACGGGACCGCAGGACAAGGAAGGACAGTGGAGGAGGTCGCAATGACCGGACCCCCAGAGGGGTCAGCGAGGGAGACAACAACTGGCCGAGCAAGCGGCTCAAGGGCAGTGCGGTCACGAAAGAAACAGCGAGAAGCACCTGAGTCCAGAGTGAAGGTGTGCAGTGCCTCAGTCGACTCAGTACCAGGGGGCGCAGACTCACTAGCACCTAGAGCAGCAGCCTCACCAGCACCTGGGGTAGCAGCCGCACTAGCACCTAGAGCGGCAGCCTCACTCACAGGACACGGCAGCTGCACCTGTCCATCACCAGAAGCTCCCGACCGACCCACTCCAGAGCGACTACCACTACGGCCACCCCGACAGCCCTAGCTGGCGTACCACTCACGAAGCTGCTGGGGTGAAAGAGGACACTGCAGCTGCACCTGTCCACTACCAGAAGCTCCCGACCGACCCACTCCAGAGCGACTACCACTACGGCCACCCCGACAGCCCCAACTAGCGTACCACTCACGAAGCTGCTGGGGCGTGAGGGACTCACGCGCACGGCCCTGGAGCTGCATCTGGCCTCGCCAGGAGCAGCAGTAGCAGCAGTAGCGGCAGTAACAGCAGTAACAGCAGGAGCAGTAGCAGTGGGAGTAGAAAAGGCAGTAGCAGCAGTAGCAGTGCTGGCAGGGCAATGCTCACCAGTGGTCGGCGCGGCAGGCGCAAGACGGTGGCGACCGCGGGGCCGCTACAACTGCAGGGCGGGGCCGGGCCGCAGCAGGGAGCTCCGCGGCAGCTGCTGCAGGGCGAGGCCGGGCCGCGACGGCAGCTGCTCCAGGTGCCTGGGGCGGCTGCTGCAGGTGCGGGCTGCTCCAGGGGCGGCTGCTGCAGGTGCAGGCTGCTCCAGGGGCGGCTGCTGCAGGTGCGGGCGGCTCCAGGGGCTGCTACTGCAGTGGCGGGCGGCTCCAGGGGCGGCTGCTGTAGTGGCGGGCGGCTCCAGGGGCGGCTGCTGCAGTGGCGGGCGGCTCCAGGGGCTGCTGCTGCAGTGGCGGGCGGCTCCAGGGGCTGCTGCTGCAGTGGCGGGCGGCTCCAGGGGCTGCTGCTGCAGTGGCGGGCGGCTCCAGGGGCGGCTGCTGTAGTGGCGGGCGGCTCCAGGGGCGGCTCCACGGGCAGGTGGCGACGCCGCGGGTAGGCGACGCAGCGGGCAGGCGGCGACGCCGCGGGCAGGCGACGACGCCGCGGGCAGGCGACGACGCCGCGGGCAGGCGACGACGTCGCGGGCAGGCGACGACGCCGCGGGCAGGGGCTGCGTCGCGGGCAGGCGACGACGCCGCGGGCAGGCGACGACGCCGCGGGCAGGCGACGACGCCGTGGGCAGGCGACGACGCCGCGGGCAGGGGCTGCGTCGCGGGCAGGCGACGACGCCGCGGGCAGGGGCTGCATCGTGGGCAGGCGACGACGACGCCGCGGACAGGGCGACGCGGTGGGCGGCGAGAGCCTGCAGAGGCGGCGCGCGGTCGGGCAGAGGCTGCGCGCGGGCCTGACGGGTCTGCAGGGGCGGCTCTCGGGCGTGACGGGCCTGCAGAGGCGGCTCGGGGGGGGCCTGACGGGTCTGCAGAGGCGGCTCGGGGGCCTGACGGACCTGCAGGGGCGGCTCGAGGGCGCACGAGGGCGCACGAGGGCGTACGAGGGCGTACGAGGGCGCACGAAGGCGCACGAGGACGTACGAGGGCGCACGAGGGCGCACGAGGGCGCACGAGGGCGCACGAGGGCGCACGAGGGCGCACGAAGGCGCACTAGGGCGCAGGTAGGTAGGTAGGTAGGCAGTAGCGGTGGGCCCTAAAAAAACGGTCCTAGCGAAGGACCTGCTCTGATACCATGTCAGAATGAACGAACAGGAATGATTGAACTAGCAGTGAAATGAGTACAAGTACCTAACCTTAGAATTGTGTACCCCCTAAAGGCTAACCCACTGTAGCCTAAACAACCACAACATATATAATGTTTGACAGCCGGACCTCTACCCTACTGCTCAGTAGACATCCCGATGGACGACGACAACCCTCGCGAAAGCATCAACGCCGAAGTCTACTACGACTTCGCCGACAACGGTTACGTTACACCTGCAAGGGTCAACACCGACGAAGCAGAATGCATAGGACCAAATTTCACACCTGACCCAGAAGCGGGAGACGAAGCAGTCTATCCCGAGGACACAAATCTTCCCCGCTACACACAGAGCGGGCTGCAGATACTTGGACTTGTCACTGCGGTCCACGGAGCAGCGCCACCTAAGGAGCCTGCAACAGTTCAGCAGGCTCTGGGGGGGGAGCACAGGGAAAAATGGCGCGAAGCCATGGACAGAGAATTAAAAGCGCTGGAAGAACGCAACACCTGGAAGATCGTACCCATCGAAGTGGCACGCAACAAGACAATACTCACCGGGAAGTGGGTTTTTTCGCGTGAAGACAAAGGCAGATGGAACCATCGACAAATTAAAGGTGCGCTGGGTCGTACGCGGCTTCGACCAAGAGCACGGACGAGACTTCACCGAAACATTCGCACTAGTCAGCCGGCACACCTCAGTGCGGATTCTCCTCGCGATAGCCGCCATGAAGCGGAAAATGCTCCGCCAAATCGACGTCGCCAACGCTTGTCTCTACGCTCCCGTCGACGCTGAAATTCTCGTCGAGCATCCGCACGGCTCCAACGCAGACCCCAATCAAGTCTGTCAACTGCTGAAGTCCATCAAACAAGCTCCAAGGCTGTGGCAGCAGTACCTACACGCCCGACTAATCCGCATCGGATTCTGCCAACTACCGCACGACCAGGGCATGTACCGACTCACGAAAGGCATCGACTACACCCTGCTCATCGTCTACGTGGACGATCTACTCTACATCTGCTCGACCGACAAAATTTCGTCCTGGTTCGAAGGGGAGCTGCAGCGGGATCTCACGCTCATCGTTTCGCCTACCGTCACACAGTATTTGGGACTCAATATACAAGAAGAAGAGAATGCCATCCATCTCAGCGCCACGAAATACGCCGACACCATTGCCAAACGCTTCGGACTAACTCCAGCCCCCATCACCACGCCCTATCGCTACACCGATGGAAATTGCAAGGAAGCCTCCGCTCTGCTCAAACCCGCCGTCATACGCGACTATCAACGAAAGCTGGGATGTTTACTCGTCGCAGCCGTCACCTGCCGACCGGACCTATCGTACTCAGCGAGCCAATTCGCCACTTACCTCAAGAAACATAAAGCAAATCACATGGCGGAGCTCGACCGCGCACTTCACTACCTCGCCAACACCCCAACAATTGGCCTGACCTATCACAAAAACGGAACTACGACGCCCCAACTAATCGGCTACGTGGATGCTGACCACGCCGGCGACCCCGACAACAGGCGTTCACGCACTGGCTACATCTACCGACACGAACCTATCGGGCCTATCTCGTGGCAGTCGAGCAAACAGGAACTAATCACCCTCTCATCAGCCGAAGCAGAATATATTGCACTCTGCTCAGCCACCAAGGAAGGACTTTACCTTCGCGAGCTGCTGGAAGAAGCGAAGTTGGCCCAGTTACCCAGCTTCTCCCTGTTCTGCGACAACCAGTCAGCAATTCGCATAGCGAACAAGAACAGGTTCGCGAACCAAACGAAGCATATCGCCCTGCGATATTTTTTCATAAAAGACGAGATCGAGAAGGGGAGACTCGAGCTATCTTACTGCCCCACGTCCGAGATGGCAGCCGACTATTTGACCAAGAAGCTTGGAAAGCAGAAGTTCGAGTACTGCATGCTGCTGACTGGACAAGGCCACGTCACCAGCAACGACACTCCAGAAGCGAAGGGGAGTGTTGGAAACAAGTAATCTAACGCTTCTTGTGTGTCGTAACATCAGACTATAAACGAGTCGAACCACAGCGCAGCAATGGCGAGTCAACCGAGGAGGTTGACAGAAAAGTAACAGCCGGAGGTTACGCGAAGGTCAAAGGTCAGCGATCTTTGACTCGACAAATACAGCGCGACAGCAAGGACAAACAACTGACTCGATATTGAGCAGTTGCCCGAGTCGTGACTGTATCGAACCGCAACAGCAGCAGTTACAATTGCAGTTACAAATAAGCAGTTAGTTAAACCTTTTGTATTCCCCTTGCAATCATATAAAAGCTTGTATCTCTTTGCTTTAATCAATCTATCTTGCCCTCACACACTAGCGCAAGGTGGTTCAAACCTCGTTATTAAACGCTTCCGCAATACAACATTTCTATTAAGATTCTTAATCTTGAAAGATCCTAATGGCCTTTCTCAGCCCAACAAATAGATCAGCAGTGTTGGCCTGAGTGGCCACGTAAGCAAGACGAAGCTGACCACACGGCTGTAACTCTCGAGCAAGGAAGTAACGCAGAGCAATGTGCTTCATTCTGTGCTCCAGTCTGTGCTCATGACACAAGGCGATGGCGACCTTGTTGTCTACGTACTAAATTGGAGAAGATTTGGGCCGCTTCATTCAGTAGGTAGGTGAGCCAGCAAGGCTCCTGTGTAGCCATGGCTCCTGTGTAGATCTCAGCCTCACAACTGGAACTGAGAACAGAAGACGAGCGAGTAGAACGCCAAGAAACAGAGCCGGAGCCAAGGCTGAACGTGTAACCCTGTGACGACCGCTGCGTAGTCAGGTCGTCAACCCAAGAAGCGTCTGAGTGTCCAGTGAGGACAACTGAACCCCGTCCTCCAAGCACAAGCCCCATGCCTGATGTACTGCACAAGTTGTCAGAATGAACTCCAGGAATAAGAACAGAAGAAAGAGGATTGTACTAGCAGGCAGGTGGAGTACATATGGAAAACCCTAAAAGGGTTGTACTCTCTGTTGAGTACCCCACTACAGCCTACACAACACATAGCATTCTGACACACCCCCATAGGCAAAGTGGGGTATAGTCAGCACAACAAACCATTGCATGATTAGGTCATAAGCAGAGGCTAGTGGCAGAACAAGAGGGCGAGTGAGGAGGAGGAGGAGGAGGGACTATGAGAGGAGAGGAGGTAGGAGGCGGCAGCTGAAGCTGCTGGCACACGGGCGACTGGAGCAACTGGCACACAGGCTACCGGAGCAAGGGCATCCGGACTACTGGAGTAACTGGCTCCGCGGCTAGACGAGCGGCTGGAGCAACTGACCCACAGGCGACTGGAGCAACGGGATCATAGGCTACCGGAGCAAGGGCATCCGGACTACTGGAGCTGCTGGCTTCATGGCGGCTACCTCCTTTCAACCTTTCCCCATTGTCCCAAACCCCCTTCTTCTCCCCCTTCTGCATCCCTAGCGCCACTCCCCCGGCTCCCCCACACCCACCCCCCCTCAGCGGCAGCTGCAGCAGTGGGAGAGAGAGGAGGAGGAGGAGCAGCAGATTACACACACCCGCCACCCCCATACCCGCCACCCCCATACCCTCCCCCCCACGGCTGCACTCGCAGCAGGGAGAGGAAGGAGAAGGGGGTGGCGGGGGGAGGGGCAGGGAAGAAGCTGCCCCGCGGCTACGGAGGGGCAGCGCACGGGTGCATGGGGCGGCGCATGGGTGCACGGGGCGGCGCGCGGGTGCCACGGAGCGGCGCGCGTCTCCATCAGGGCCGCGCGCTCGTGCACGGGGCGGCACGCGTGTGCCACGAGGCGGCGCACGGGTGCACCAGGGCGGCGCGCGGGTACACGGGGCGGCGGACGGATGCATCGGAGCGGCGCACGGGTGCCACGAGGCGGCGCGCGGGTGCCAGCAAACCGTCGCTCACCCGGGGCGCGCGTCGGGCAGAAAACCGCCACGCACCCGGGGCGCGCAGCGTGCAGAAAACCTCCGCACAACCGGGTCGCGTGGCGGGCAGAAAACGTCGTGCGCCCTGGGCGCGCGACAGGCAGGAAAATAGTCACACGCCCGGGGCGCGCAACTAAAAGAACAGCAGCGGAAGCGAACGGTGGGCCCATTGAGGAAGGCTCAAGGAAAGAGCCTGCACTGAATACCATGTCAGTATGAACAGCAAGAATGAGAACAGAAGAAAGAGGATTGTACTAGCAGGCAGGTGGAGTACATATGGAAAACCCTAAAAGGGTTGTACTCTCTGTTGAGTACCCCACTACAGCCTACACAACATATAACATTCTGACACAAGTAGCGCAGCACCCTCTTAGCAGCCTCCTAGTGCTCTCGCCGGTGTCTCCCAGGCGCAACGTAGCGAGCAAGGATGCTAAGAGGGTACGCAAGGTCAGGTCGAGTGCAGGTCATCAGGTACATGAGGCAGCCCACAAGCTCTGGATACGGGCCACTCGGCTCTACGGACTCGTCCGAAGGTGGAGCTGAGAGCGAGTGACCGGTAGGAAGAGGAGAGGACTCTGGTGAGGAGAACTGGAAGCCGAAGCACTGAAGGACCTGCTGCACCATGTGTGACTGAGTCAGTGTGATGGTGCGGCGTGCTCTGTCCCGGGTAATCTGCAAGCCAAGGTAGCTGCGCAGCTCACCCAGGTCTGTGTACGTGTGTCTCTTCTGCCGCTCCGACTTCACAAGGGCCGGTACCTCGGTGTCAGCAGTGGCAAAAACCAAGTCGTCGACGTACACAAGGATGTAGAACGGCGGCAGCGAAGTGTCGGTGCGCAGGAACAGCGACGGGTCAGCAGTCGAAGGAGCAAACCCAAGAGCCGCAAGTGTTGTCCTCAGTGTGTCGTGCCACTCACGAGGCGCCTGACAGAGACCGTCGACTGGCCGCCGGAGGCTCCACTGGGTACCTGCAGGAAACGACCCAGTGAAGTCAGGTGGGCGGCGCAGCCAGATCTCCTCGTGCAGGCTGCCCTGCAAGAAAGCTGTGCTGAAGTCAAGAGAGTGAAGCTCGTAGTCATGCTGAGCGGCAACGTGCAGCAGCACCCGAAGAGTGGTCATCTTTGGGGTAGGGGAGAAGGTCTGGAGAGGATTAGGGACCAAATCGCAAGGTGGCTTCTTCCGGACCATGTTAGTGAGTAACAGACTTACTTGTGGTTCCAACCATATGGATAAGTAACGCAGTTAGTCTGGTACCAATCTTATGCGTAAGTAGCGCACTTATTTTCTGTACCAGCCATAAAGGTAAATAGCGCACTTAGTCGTGGTACCAACCATATAGGTAAGTAACGCACTTCTTTTTGGTACAAACCATATGGGTAAGTAACGCACTTAATCTTGGTACCAACCATATGGGTCAGTAACGCGCTTACTCTTGGTACCAGCCAAATACGTGAGTAACACATTTAGTCTGGTACCAACTATAGGCGTAAGTAACGCTCTTATTTTCTAGAACGGCCCATATGGATAAATAAGGCACTTATTCTTGGTACCAACCATATAGGTAAGTAACACACTTACTACTGGTACAAACCAAGTGGGACGCACTTATTCTTGGTTTCAACCAAATGGGTAAAAAATGCAATTTGTTGTGATACCAACCAGATGGGTAGGTAATACAATTATTCTTGTGACCAACCAGATTGGTAAATAACGCAATTACTCTTGGTACCAACCATATGGGTAGGTAACACTCTTATTCGTGGTACAATTTATATGGGTAAGTAACGCACTTATTCTTGGTACCAACCATATGGGCAAGTAATGCACTTAGTCTTGTACCAACAATATGCATAAGTAGTGTACTTATTCTTGGTACCAGCCATATGGGTAAATAGCGCACATAGTCTTGGTACCAACCATATGGATAAGTAACACACTTATTCTTGGTACCAACCATATGGGTAAATAACGCACTTACTCTTGGTACCAACTATATGGGTAAGTAATGTTTTTTTTTGCTATCAGCCATATGGTTAAATAAAGCACTTAGTCTTGGTACCAACCATATGGGTAAGTAACGCACTTACTCTTAGTACCAACTATATGGGTAAGTAACGCACTTATTCTTGGTACCAACCATATGGGTAAGTAACCAACTTACTCTTGAGTTATTATACTTTATTTTATTATAGTTATAGCACCGAACCAGGTTACGTGTACCGAACTCAAGCCTTTCGGTTGCCACCGAATTGCTTTCTACCGAGTTCGGGAAGGTTCTTTTCGGGACGCTTCACGACCCTCAGAAGGCAACAGCTTTGCAATGTGGCTGAAAGGCAACAGCTTTGCAATGTGGCTTCTACCAGCTGCGCCACGTTTCTACCGAGTCAGACCTTCTTCCAGAGCTGAAAGGCAACAGCTTTGCAATGTGGCTTCTAGCCCCCATGGCCATGCCACACCAACTCCTGCACCCAACATGTCGAGTGGCGCGGAAGTGCTGCCGGAACGTCAAAGCGCACTCAAGCGACAGAAGCCCGAGTCTTTCGACCCAAGTGAACGCAACGCGAACGTGCGGACGTGGCTCTTCATGATCAACAACTACTTTGCCGCGAGCGGGGTGCACGAGGCGGAGGCGCAGCACGGATCGAATACGTTGTAACGCTGCTGAGGGGCCCGACCTTGGAGTGGTGGCGCCAACTTACGCAGACTGCTGTACGGAGGGCTTAGTTGGGCAGGCGTCAATAGGGCTACGGGCATGCAGCTGCAACTTCGAGCTTAGGGAGTTTAGCTTTGGGTGTTACCACGGTTCCGACGACATGGGAAGGATTTGAAGCGGCGTTAAAAAGTAAGTTTGACTTGGTGAACGCCTCCGAAGCAGCTAGGAGGCGTCTGCGCAATTTCCGACAGATAGGAAATGTCCAGGAGTATACACGAGGGTTCTTGAGCATCTGCAACGAGATAGACGACATCACGGAAGCAGAGATGCGCGATCGCTACCTCGAAGGGTTGAAACCGGACATAACAGAGATTATAGCGATTCACAAGTTGTCCACCTTCGAGCCGGTAGTCGCAGCAGCAGAAAGCGTCGACACGGTACAAAGCCGACGGGGTCGTGACGATCACGATAGGGAATACAAAAATCCGATCAACGACGCTCGATCGAGGGACGGACCATCGCCCATGGAGATTGGTGCAGTTAACAGTGACGAATCACATCGAACAGGATTTAAGGGAATTTGTTACTACTGCAAAAAGTCGTGTCACATGAAGCAGGAATATCCACAGCTTAAGGAGCGGCAGCAGGGAAACGGAAACCTCCAGTAGACAGCAGGTCGCTAGCTGGCTTGGAAACTTCCGTACCCGCCAGACGGCCTTAGAGCAGTCATCTACGCCAAACTCGGTAGACTCTGTTGATTGTCCAGTCTTGGTTGTAGGGAATCTGCATGGAGTTCTTGTCAAGATTCTCGTAGATAGTGGAGCTAGCCACTCGTCCGTTTCATCTTCGCTAGTTAGTCGTCTCCATCTCAACGCAGATTCGGCAGTCAACTTCAAGGACGCTCGCATGATAGATGGGACGCCTCTTCATATAGGACCAATCATTTGCAAGTTGAGCGTAGTGCTAGGGCCGATCACAATTAGGCGTGACTTTGACTCTGCGATGCTGGACGGTTACGACTTCATCTTCGGTAGGGATTGGCTACATATGATTAGTACTCAATTCGATTAGGCTCAAGGTAGACAGGGAGTTTCGAGAGCTGTCATAGTGGAGCGATGGGGCCACATCATCCACAGCTATCATCAATGTTGTTCGTGTGCGACAGTTGGTGAAGCGAGCGGCACGGATCTTTGCGGTTTTCCTTGAGGAGGTGGAAGCCGAGGAGGGGAAAGGAGGGAGCACAGCAGTTGGTGAGAAGACGAATCTTCCTACTGAAGTGAGTGCACTATTAGCACAGTTTGAAGACGCCTTCCTCGGCGAGTTGCCCCTAGGGTTAAAGAGATAGAGTAGATGACGCAGTAGGTTAGGAACTTCCTAGCACTGGGATTTATACAGCCATTTTGGTCGCCTTGGGCAGCACTGATCCTCTTTGCGCATAAGAAAGATGGAGGGTTAAGGATGTGCGTAGCTTACCATACATTGAACACCGCCACTGTCAAGAATAGGTTCCCAGCACAGAGAGCAGTGGATCCCCTAGATGCAGTACAGGGCGCTAGAATCTTCTCCAAGATCAACCTTGGTTTGGGTTACCACCAGATTCACGTAGTTCCATAGGACCAGCACAAGACAACGTTTCGTATGAAGCAGGGGTTGTACGAGATTAGGGTTCTACCGTTCGGCCTCACCAATGCCCCAGCGATGTTTTAAACACTCATGGACACAATTTTCTTTTAGTTCCTAGGTTTCTTCGTCGTAGTCTACCTGGATGACATCCTAGTCCTCTCCAAGACAAAAAAGGAGCACGTACAGCACTTGCAAAAAGTCTTTGAGGTCTTACGGAAGGGGCAGCTATACGCGAAGCAGTCGAAGTGCGAGTTCTTCCTTCTAGAGGTTGAGTTTCTAGGACACGTGATATCCACTAGTGGCATTAGGACCGACCCGAAGAAGTTTGCAGCAGTACATGATTGGGTGGCACCAACCTCAGTTAAGGAATTGCAGAGATTTCTTGGATTTGCAAATAACTACCGTCGTTTCATTCAGGGTTACGCTTCCATCGATAATCCACTCACCGACCTACTTCGGAAGGGCGTAGAGTACGTTTGGGGTCCAGCGCAGCAGGAGGCGTTCGAGCAGATGAAAAAGTCGCTCACATCTTCACCAACACTGTAGTGCCCTGATCCCACTCGCCCGCACGTTGTAGTGACCGACACATCAGATTAGGCCATAGGAGCAGTTCTTCTTCAGGACCAGGGCCGCGGATTGCAGCTGATCGCGTACGAGTCACGTAACCTGAGGGGAGCAGAGCTGAACTATCTGATCAAAGACAAGGAGGCGCTCGCGATCATCCATGCGTATAAGGTATGGAGCTGCTACCTAGAGGGAGCAGATAGTGTTATATGTACGGCATTGATCGCTTCGCTTTCTCAAGTCGCAGCCGCAGCTGAGTCGTCGCCAGGCTAGATGGATGGAGTTCATGGAGGGGAGTTCTCACTAAAGGATAGAGTATAAGCCAGACGTACGCAACCTAGAAGATTCCCTCAATCGCCCTAGTTGCCAACTCGCTAGCCTCCTAGCCACTGCCGGCCATCCACTTCTCACAAGACTTTTCGAGCACGGTTACACAGTAGATCCCGACTTCACACCGCAGCCGCCCGCAGGAGCAGAGATGCAGGGTAGTGTCTACATTTGGAAGGGTACCACACGGATTTGGGTTCCAACCTACCGCCCTTTTGGACAGCTTCTTCTTTCCGAGGCACATCACGTAGTTAGTGCAAGGCACTTCGGAGCAGATAAGACGGCTAAAACGCTTAGTCGCACGTACTTTTGGCTAGGGCTTGCAGCAGACGTAGAGGTTCACATTCGATCGTGCGACATGTGTCAAGAGTTGAGGAAATGCCCCGCTCGAGTCGGGCTGACCCGATCCGACCCGTGATTTTGCCCGGATCGGGTCAGGGTCTCCGAAGACTTGCCCCCTACGAGCCGATCCGACCCGACCCGGAAAAAAACCCGACCCGAAAGCCCAACTCGGGTCGGGCCGGGCTGGACCCGACTCGAATTCGGGCCATACGTGTCGAAATCGGGTTGGGCCAAGCGCGCGACCCAATTTCGACATGTTAGGGCCGAAACCCTAACACAAATACAAATCGAGGGGATCTTCTCCCTGTCGATTTTTATTCGCCACGCCAGAGCATAGTAGACTTAGAGCAATAGGAAACATGCCTTAAACTACCTCATGTCTTTGGATTCCACACACGAAATCTAGGAGTTTAACTTAGAGGCCTTGATGTACGACTCTAGATGCAAATTGTGATGCTCCCCCTTCTCCCCATAGTAGTTTTTCAGCCACCATTCTACACTACAAGCTCGATCTGTTTTTTTTCTTCCACCACGCTTCAGCATTAGCACGCGCATGGTAATAGATGCATTTAGCAGCAACCTCGGCTACATTTCGCATAGGTTTGGGGTTTCCGCTTGCACTGTGACGGGGAGGCCACGATCACACGTCGCGGCGCGTTTCGTGGGGGAGCAGTTTTAGGGCGTGAACCATGTCAGGCACTGACGGTGATCCTCCCAGCTCTAAGGCAACTCCAGGGTTATCACTCGAGGCCCTCGGAATCACATCCTTCAGGGGGGAGGGTTTCCAGTTGGGTCAGCTCTCCCTAGGTGCTGACGCTGCTGCCCATGAAGAGGGCATTGCGAGGAGGCGGGTTTCGGAGGAGCAACGATGGTAAGAGGAAATGGACCAGCTGCAAGCTGAGGGTCAGCAGTCTCCAGAAGAGCGTAGTGACCCGACTTGGCTGCCGGGTAATGCGGATACTGCTGCTGCAAGCGATGGTGAAAGCAGTGGCGAAGGTGGGGTGAGTCGTGCAAGACAGAAGAGAGCACGTGTGGGTGGCCCGAGTGGTACTGGAGGTGCTGTACCTACTGCCGTGTCTGCTCCAACTGCGGGTGCGCCTGCTTCTGCCACTACTGCTGCTGCTACCGCTCCTGCTGCTGCTAGACGTCCGCCCGCTGCTACTGCTGCTAGACGTCCGCCCGCTGCTACTGCTGCTGCACGTCCTTGCGCTACTACTGCTGTACGCCCTCGCGCCGCTGATGCTGCTGCTGCCACGCCCACTGCTGGTCGGCACCGCATTGGTATTTCTTAGGCCTCTATCAATGCAGTGCGGGAGGCCAACAAACAGCCAACCGATAATGACCTGGATCCCATTGTGGAGAGTGCTCTGAGTAGGGGAGAGCATGGTTTGGTGAAAGGCATGTTCGGGGCGCTGAAGAATGATGCCCGGCATTGCGTTACATGCAACAAGGAGATCATGTGGCGTTTAGATTTGGGTCCTAGCCTTCAGATTTGGGTCCGTCGCTTCCTGGTCCCAAACAATCCCGATGGGCTTGTTTTCCCGAATGGGGGTTGGGGACGTACGGTACCTGATAAGACCAAGTGGCCTTGGGAGCACGCTGACACATGGCTTGACATTCCAGCAACCGGGGAGGGGGATGGTCTGAGTGGGTTGACCGGAGCTGCCGAGGAGGAGGGTAGGCAGCGTACCATCGACGCCTATGTCACGGCTTGGGTCGGAGAGCGGCACCTGCGCGAGGGCCTGGTGATGCTGTTTGTCGGCCTCGACATACTGTTCCGATCTGTCTACAGGCCAGTGGTAAGATATGTGCTCAGTCACGTTTGCACATACGCACGCTCGGGGATGCATTGTTGACTTGTGTTCAATAACCTCAAACCAATCCCTCCTTCCGATCCGGTCCATGTCTGTGATCCTCCCCATGCCAGTTTCATGACTTCGTCACCCTGCTGAACCCCAAGGCGGCACATCATCTCGACACTCGTTTCCGCCTTGCACGCAACCTGCGGTCCGCTTGCGAGGCGGCTACGGCTCAGCTTCGGCAGCTGTTGAAAGGAGACAGTCTGGCGGGGCAGGTGACACTCACCACGGACATTTGGACGAGCAAGAACAGCATTGCATTCATGGTGGTGACTGCTCACCGGGTCACCTCGGACTTCAAGCTGCAGCATATGGTAATCAACTTCAGGCTGCTAGAGGGCTCCCACACGGGCGACCTGATAGCGAACGAGATGGAGAAGGTCATAGAGGAGTGGGCACTGGGTGGTGGTGTGTTCTTCGGCGTGACCACGAGCAACGACAAGAACAACAACCGGGCGGTTCGTTTGCTGGCTCGCGTCCTTGACAACACACCGGGGTCACGTCCGCACAACCCCCCACTGCTGTCCCTGTCTTGGCACTTCAAGTAAGTGGCTGTCAGAATCTAGCAGCAGGAATGAATGCATTGATGAGAAAGATTGTACAAGTACTAACCCTAATTGGGTTGTACCCCATATTGGCTACCCCACTACAGCCTACACAACACAATGTTCTGACACACCCCCATAGGCAAGGTGGGGGAGTACAAGCAGTCACAGAAAAAAACAAAGCAAGCTCAGGGTGGATCACAACGTCACCACACACTCCGAGTGCAAGCAAATGGCCACAAGGCCAGTTCACATGCAGAGTTATATAAAACAAAGCAAACAGTACAGTGATCACAACCTAGCAAGTAAAAGCATGCAGATATATAAATAAATCACTGTACAAGCAAGGTCACGCAGTGAGCAAGTGAGCAAACGTAGGCACAAGGCCTAAAGCAGTACACAGACGCTGATGATCACCAGGTGGAAGTGCCTTGGTGAAGATATCAGCTGTGTTGGCCCGGGTGGCCACGTAAGCAAGACGAAGCTGGCCACGCTGCTGCAACTCTCGAGCCAGGAAGTAGCGTAGAGCGATGTGCTTCGTTCTGTGCTCCATTCTGTGCTCCTCACACAAGGCAATAGCAGCCTTGTTGTCTACGTACAGAACTGGAGGAGAACTAGGCTGCTCTCCCAAGTCAGTCAGCAAGTAGGTGAGCCAGCGTAACTCCTGTGCAGCCATGGCTCCTGCGTAGATCTCAGCCTCACAACTGGAGATGAGAACAGAAGAAGAGCGGGTAGACCGCCAAGAAACAGAGCCGGAACCAAGGCTGAAGGTGTAACCCTGTGACGACCACTGCGTAGCCAGGTCGTCAACCCAAGAGGCGTCTAAATGTTCAGTGAGGACAACTCGACCCTGTCCTCCAAGCACCAGCCCCGTGCCTGATGTACTGCAGAAGTAACGCAGCACTGTCTTAGCAGCCTCAAAGTGCTCTCGCCTGTGTCTCCCAGGTGCAACGTAGCGAGCCAGGATGCTAAGAGGGTACGCAAGGTCAGGTTGAGTGCAGGTCATCAGGTACATGAGGCAGCCCACAAGCTCTGGATACGGGCCACTCGGTTCTACGGACTCGTCCGAAGGTGGAGCTGAGAGTGAGTGACCGGTAGGAACAGGAGTGGACAGTGGTGAGCAGAACTGGAAGCCGAAGCGCAGAAGGACCTGCTGCACCATGTGTGACCGAGTCAGGGTAATGGTGCGGCGTGCTTTGTCCCGGGTGATCTGTAGCCAAGATAGCTGCGCAACTCACCCAGGTCTGTGCACGTGTGTCTCTTCTGCAGCTCCGACTTCACAAGGGCGAGTGCCTCAGTGTCAGCAGTGGCAAAAACCAAGTCGTCAACGTACACGAGGATGTAGAACGGCGGCAGCGAAGTGTCTGTGCGCAGAAACAGCGACGGGTCAGCAGTCGAAGGAGCAAACCCAAGAGCTGCAAGCGTCGTCCTCAGTGTGTCGTGCCACTCACGAGGCGCCAAGCGGAGACCGTAGACTGGCCGCTGGAGGCTCCACTGGGTATATGTAGGAAACGACCCAGTGAAGCCAGGTGGGCGGCGCAGCCAGATCTCCTCGTGCAGGCTGCCCTATAAGAAAGCTTTGCTGAAGTCAAGAGAGTGAAGCTCGTAGTCATGCTGAGCGGCAATGTGCAGCAGCACCCGAAGAGTGGTCATCTTCGAGGTAGGGGAGAAGGTCTGGAAGTAGTCAACTCCCTGTCGCTGACTGAAGCCTCGAGCAACGTAACGAGCCTTGAAGACAGGCGGAGAACCCGCAGCCGCTTCACCCTAAAACCTACATGCCATCGACTATGTTCGCCCCAAGAGGGGGAACTGCGTCGACGTAAGTGCCTCTGGACTTCCAGGATGCCATCTCTACGTCCATGGCTGTCTGCCACTGAGAAGAGTAGGGACCCAAAATCGCCTCTGCGTAAGAGCGCGGGGTCGGGATGTCAAGTGCATCCGGGTCTCCCTTAGATGCAAGCAGCCAGGCCACAAGATGAGGTACAGCAGCTGCAAGACACTCAAAGTCCTCCTGCCTGTCCTCAAGGACGTCCGTGCCAAGAGTACACTCACCCCCGACGGACGGAGGACAGACAGACTCAGACTCAGCAACAAGACTAGCAGCGTAGTCGAGACGACACGCAACAGCAAAGTCCACAAGCTCAGCAACTAAGGCAGACGCAGCAGTAGACTCAAACGACGGGTCAGTGACGACTGTGGCCAGGAGACGCGTGACAATGGGACTGGCAGCACGGACCAAGTAAGACTCAGGGTCTGGAACGTCAGGAAGAGAGGACACAGGAGGAGACGGCAGAGGGACACGCTGTGGAACAGAATAAGGACGAAGTGCCATAGTGTGAGTACCTGGCACAGGAGGAGGACGCGGACGAGGGACACGACGAGCACGACGAACAGTGCGAACAGGGGAGGGAGGACTAGACGCAGGCTCACGACGCTCTGTAAGGGAGGCTGGCTGCTCAGTGTAACGAGACGGGGCAGGCAGCGGTGAGTCCGGAGGAAGGGCAGTGGACGAAGGAAGACTAAGAACTTGATGGAGCACCGAGTCAGGCGGTAGGTTGGACAGCTGCGGCGGCGGCAAGAAAAACGGGCGCTGCTGCACAGTGCCCACAGCACCAGTACCTCCAGCTCGAGGGTCTCCAGTGCCAGTACCTCCAGCTCCAGCACCACCAGCTCCAGCTCCAGCGCCACCAGCTCCAGCGCCTCCGGCGCCAGCGCCTCCAGCTCCAGTACCTCTAGCGCCAGCACCTTCGGCTCCAGTGCCTCCAGCTCCAGCGTCTCCAGCTCCAGTGCCTCCAGCGCCAGCACCTCCAGTGCTAGCGCATCCAGCTCCAGCGTCTCCAGCTTCAACGCTACCAGCTCCAGCGCCTCCAGCGCCAACACCTCCAGCTCCAGCGCCTCTAGCTGCAGCACCTCCAGTGTCAGCGCCTCCAACTCCAGCGTCACCAGGTCCAGCCCCTCCAGCTGCAGAAGCACGACTCCAAAGGCGGGCGCGCCGAGCGAACCACTCGCGCAGCTGCTGTGAGGAGAGAGGCTCTCGTAGTGTAGACGCAGCACCCCCAGGCTCAGCACCCCCAGACGCAGCACCCCCAGGCTCCGCACCCTCAGACTCAGCACCCCCAGGCTCCACACGCTCAGGCTCGGCACCCGCAGGCTCAACACCCCGAGCAGCACCTCAGTCACCAGTACCTCGACATGCTCAATCAAGGGGAGGGGGTCTACCTAAGATACACCTGAAGGAGCAGGACCTTGAGGGGGGAGGGGGTCTACCGGAGGGGGACCTGGAGCAAGGAAGAGCGGTGGGGGGGGGGGAGAGGAGTAGTGCTGTAGGGGAAGAGAAGGTACAAGGGGACCGACTCGTCAAACGTGACGTCCTGAGAGGGGAAGACACGGCGCGAGGTGGGGTGATAAAACTGCCAGCCAGGCGCGTCAGGGGGAAAGCCAAGGAAGACGTAGGGGACGGCGCGAGAGGAGAGCTTGTCCGCGGTGGTATCGCGGACAAAGGCACGAGAACCCTAGACCCACCCGGAACCGCGACGCATCGCCAACCTCCCCCGTCCAACGCAGTGTAGGCGAGATCTCCGGCAAGGAGACACGGGGCCAGAGGTTGAGCTGATGCGCAGCGTACCGGACCGCAAACGACCACAGAAAATGGGGGGCAGTCGCATGGATCATGGAGGTACGAGCCACCTCCATGACTAAGCCAATGCGGCGCTCTGCAATCCCATTCTGCTGCGGGG
The DNA here is from genome assembly GCA_947470075.1 of Closterium sp. Yama58-4. Taxonomy (NCBI): domain Eukaryota; kingdom Viridiplantae; phylum Streptophyta; class Zygnematophyceae; order Desmidiales; family Closteriaceae; genus Closterium; species Closterium sp. Yama58-4. The sequence goes on along the minus strand of CANIUD010000688.1, from coordinate 416,299 downwards.
AGGCCGGAAGCGTGAACGACTGGAGGATGCCCTCCCCCTGACAAAAGTCCCTCAGGAGGTCGGAGGACAACTCATCACCTCTTTCAGAGTGCAGACGTAAGACAGGGAGGTCCGTGCGGAACCGCTCGCGTAGCTGGAGACGAACAGCTCGGATCCAAGGGATCAAGACATCAGGGACGTTCCCCTTGCTGCGCAAAGGGAAGACCGTGGTGTAACGCGAATAGTCGTCGACAACCAGCAGAAAGTATCGCTCGCGGCCCAATCCAAGGACGCGGGCTGGGCCCCACACGTCCATGTGGAGAGTGTGCAGAGGAGCAGAGAAACCTGGGAAGATTAGAGACAAGGAGGCGGGAGTGCATGCCACGGAGGCGTGGTAGGGAGGGGTGACCAAGGCGGTGGTGCCAGAGGAGAGTCTGGTGCGACAGGAGGCGACACAAGCACGAGGCAGCTACCTGACCTGACGCGGACACCTAAGCGGACGCAGCGACCTAAGGAGGCACAGTAGTCAGTGTGTACAGACTCGATCCAGGCCGACGGGTGAACGTGGCCAGGTGGTGGCCCGTCCGGGAGTACGTGCTGATCGCCACACGCTGGCCTCCAGGGGTAAAGGTATCAACCCACTCATCCTGAAGAGCCGCGGTACTCACCAGGTTCGTCGAGAATGAGGGGAGGTGGAGACCTGACAGCGAGCCGGACGGAACCGCCGGACACGGGAGAACAGTGGAGGAACGTGCAATAACTGGTCCCCCAGAGGGGTCAGCTAGTTAGACTGCAACTGGTCTACGGAGTGGTGTGACTGTCGCGAAAGAAGCAGCGAGAAGCACCTGAGTCAAGCGTGAAGGTGTGCAAGGCCTCAGCAGGCGTAGTACCAGAGAGAGCAGACTCACTAGCACCTAGAGCAGCAGCCTCTATACCAGGGTCGGGCGGCACACACAAGGAACTGTCACCCTCAGTACCAGCAGTCAAAGCATACATGGCAGTAAGGATAGCGTTATAGTCTAGAGCAGATATATCCATTTTGTCCCGAAGCAGCTCTAGCCAGCGGGGGAGCTCAGCCTCGTCGCCAAACACTGCGCGCCAGGAGTCGCTCAAACTGGCGAAGCAGTGGGACTCTGTGTGGCCAGGTGTCCCGCAAGTCTGACCTGTCCGTGCACCTGTGCGAATGACGTACGGGCAGCGAGCAGTACTCCGAGACGCAGGCAGGGCGTGCGCAAGGCGGCGCGAAACAGAGCAGGGCGCGCGCGGGCAGCGCGACGCAGGCAGGGCGTGCGAGGGGCGGCACGACGCAGGGCAGGGCAGGGCAAGGCAGTGCAACAAGTGGGGCAGCGCTACGAGCAGGAACGATCGGGTGGGCCCTAACGAAGGTGGTCCTGGAACAGGACCTGCTCTGATACCATGTTAGAATCTAGCAGCAGGAATGAATGCATTGATGAGAAATTTTGTACAAGTACTAACCCTAATTGGGTTGTACCCCATATTGGCTACCCCACTACAGCCTACACAGCACAATGCGGTACGTGCCGGGTAGCATGCAGTGTGATGTCAATGACCCATAATGACCATTCACCATACTACATCTTCCTAAACCCTCTCCTAATGGACTTGCTTCCCCCCCAGGTGCGTGGCACATGTTCTGAACCTGGCATTGCAGTTTGCACTACTGCTTGAGACGGTTGCCGAGGCGCTCCGGAGGCTGCGAGCTGTGGCTAGCCACATCAAGTGGTCGGTGCAGCGGTCGGAGCGGTTTTTTGTCATTCAGAGACAGTATGCAGCGACCCGTGCGGCGACGGCGGCAGAGGGGGGCACTGCACAGGAGGGGGGCAGTGTACAAGAGGGGGGCACTGCACAGGGGGCAGAGCACGGAAGGTTCTTGATGACTTGCACCTGATCGTCGACTCGATTACGCGCTGGGGTTCGAGAATGGAGATGGTGGTGAGGGGATTGGATGTACGCATTCCTCTCACGATGTACGTCGATGAGTCCAGCGTACGTATGGTGTGAAGTGTTGAGCGTGGGATGGATGTACATGATCAATTGTCCCCATATCCCATACGCTCCATCCATTACCCACTTAGGAAGGGATGTGCTTATAACGAATGTGTGACAGATGCATCTCATTTGGACTCTTCCTTGTACCCATGTCCCATCCTTATGAGTGACCATATGTCCCTTGCACTCCAACCCGTGCCCTCTCCATCCCTTTCCTCTCTCCCCCTCTCAGGCCAACATCTCCAAGGCCACACGCGAGGCATGGGCAGTGATCAGGCTCTCCGATGCTCATTGGGCATCTCTCATCGAGCTGCGTGCTTTCCTCGAGCCGTTTGACTACATCAGCCATTTCGTGGAGTGGTCATTGTATCCCACCATGGGATCTGTAGCACCCCAGTACAACATGCTCCTCGATGTCCTGGATGCGAACTTGTGTTCGCCAGACGTCTCGCAGCTGTGCAGGGACCTGTCCTCAAGGGCTTTGAGCAAGCTGGAGTGCCACATGGGGGGGGTGAGCGGGAGGCGGCGATTGCCACCTTCCTCGATCCGCGCCTCAAGATTGCGACCTTCAGGCTCAGGGCTCGGGGGGCGAGGTGTAGTGCGCCCATTGTGGTGGAGGCGAGGGGGCATGCCAGGGGGGCCAGGGCACTCGACCTGGACGAGGAGAGGGTGAAGGCGCTGGTACGCGAGCGCCTTCCACTGTACTAGGAAGCAGCTCGTGCAGTGGCAGAGGCACGCCTTCGGGGTGAGGTCACGAGCGCTAGGGGAGTGGCGGGCCAGGGCACGGCAGTGGGCGGGGCTGTAAGGCGTAGGGGGGCTAGGTCGCATGGCATGCTCGACTTTCAGGCTAGGGTGTTTGCTGAGCTAGCAGAGATGGAGGCAGAGGAGGGGGTGCAAGCACAGGACGAGGTGGACTAGTATTTAGCTAAGGCGAGGCAAGAGGGTGGGTGCTCCTTAGCGTACTGGCGCGGGAGGGAGCTAAAGGCTGCCTGTTTAGGGCCATGGCACGCAATTATCTGGGTATCCCCGCCACGTCTGCGGCAAGTGAGCGAGCCTTTAGTCAGAGCAGGAACATCATCTGGTGGCAGAGGCACCGTCTAAGCCCGCAGCAGATGCGTGCGGCCATGATGATCAAGACATGGCAGGAGCACCACCCTGGACAGAGGCTTGAGATTCGTGGTGGCACTAGTACCACGCTGGCAGAGCAGTGCCTTGAGGCAGAGCAGCTGGGGTTGTGAGAGACAGTTGCTCGAGGAGAGTTGGGGCGTTGACTTTTGCCATTGTGTCTTTCTAGTCACTACACTGTTATATTTATTACCGACCTTGTTTGTGCGGTAGCTTGCATGTGCAGTTGCAACTGAGGGTTTTTATTAGCGGACTACTTTATAGTGTGGTTGACATACATGCATTCTTAGTAGCGGACCCAAACATAAAACCAATAGAACCATTATTCAATGACGCTACATACGTTTCTCAACAACAAATCCATCGTACATGGCAATGAAAGTACTCTATAGACAATGCAGGCATCAGTAGTTCCAGTGGTAGATGTACATTGTTTTATCAACATATATTAAGCAACACTATAACAGAGAAATTGCACAAAATGAACTGAACACCCCCAAACCCCTCTAAAGGGGCGGGTCATCTTGACCCGACCAGGCCCGACCCGACCCCGGGTCCCCTTTGACCCGAGTGAGTAGGCTCGGGTCGGGCCAGAACCTTCAAGATTGTGGCCCGAGCCTGGCCCGACCCGACCCGACCCGAGAGTCCGTGTGGCGCGGCCAAGTCGGGTCGGGTCGGGCCGGCTGCTCAACTCTCCGTGTCAGCGTACGAAGTCCTCTCGCCAGCGCAAAGCAGGACTTTTGCAGCCGATTCCACCACCTGACCGTCCTTGGCAGGTAGTTACCATGGATTTCATCATGGCTTTACCGCGCACAGTTTGGGGTCACCATGCCATCTTCGTGGTAGTCGACAATTTTTCTCGAGCAGCGCACTTGATCTCCACGCACGGCAAGGTCATAGCAGAGGAAGCCGCGACGCTGTTCGTAGATAACGTAGTCCGACTGCACGGGGTTCCAGGTTCCATGATCTCAGACCGCGACCCTCGTTTCACTTCGAAGTTCTGGAAGCAGTTTTTCGCACCGTTTGGGACTCACTTAGCCATATCGTTTGCGTACCATCCAGAGAAAGACGGACAGACTGAGCATGTGAACTAGACCTTGGAGCAGGTCCTTTGCAGCATCACGATGCATGACGCAGCAGTTGGCCTACAACAACACGCATCATTCCATCACAGGCATGTTACCATTCTTCGCACTGTACGGTTAGCACCCCAATGTCCCCATTCGTGTCGATCTCACACCTACAGTCCCTTTTGCAGACAACCTTCACCAGCATCTCACCTTCATTCATGATCACATGAGGAAGCACCTTAAGCTCGCAAATGCACGCATGGCATGCAACACCAACTGCAGTCGTCGTGAGGTGTCATTTGCAGTCGGTGACCGTGTCCTTCTCGATAGCCGCAACCTCCGACTGCCACAGGACAGCAAGCTTCGTCCACGTTTCATTGGTCCATTCATAATTGAGCGCCCACTTGGTCTAGTCGCATACTACCTTCGCCTTCCCGCTCATTTCCACATACACCCATCGTTCCACGTGTCTCTCCGCCTTACACCGATCCCAACACCACCTTCTTGGCGTGATCGCACTCCACCTGCCGGTAGCTGTTGACACTGACAAGCCCGACAACAAATCCAGCGCATTTTCAGGCACAGTCGCCATCTACAGAGGGGTGTCTCTTTCATCGTCTTCTTGGTTCGTTAGTGTGGTTACGATGCAGCCGACGACAGCTGGGTTCCTTCGTCCTCACAATCTCTAGACAACGCTTGCCTCCAAGCGTACTTCAGTCGGCAGGCGCCGCGGACATCGCCTCCTTGGGAGAGGGGTGGTGTTAGATGGGGATTTACTGTTCACTTTGAACAGTACTTTCCAACTCATCCTTATCCTTATCTTCTCAGTTTTCCTAGTGCCACGTGATACTCTAGCTTTCTTGCATTCCATTTCCTAGTCCCAAAAACTGTGTTCTGTCATTCGCCCTTGCATGCTATAGAAACCTTGCTTGTATTCGGGAATATCAACCAATTCTCATTCAACTCTTCAATTACTCAGTAACTTCTTCGCCTATTTCGCCAATAGTTCTTTCGCCAATGTCTTACGCCGCGTTTTCATCCTCGACTTAGTCGACCTCGCTATTCGACAGCGGACTGAGGGCCTAATAGCATCAGTAGGCTATGCATTGTGTGTGAGATTTGTGGGGCACCAAAATCGCAAGAGAGTTTTGCCCCTGCCAATTCCAACCATTCGCAAGGACAGAAGTGGTGGGGTGGGGCGAGCGGGTGTTCAGTCGCACGTCCCATCGCTTCCACCCACCGCCCCTCAATGATCGGGAATAGCTATTGCACAGTTGTTCCCGCTCTCATAATTCTTCGCCGCCTGATTTCGCTTTCACCCCGCCTTGATTCTAAAAATTATTGGTTTCAAGGTTTTGCCAACACTATTTCAACCTCACATACCTAAAAAAAAAACACCATGCTGACCTCGGGCTTTAAATTTGTGTGACGACCACTATTTTTGTCGCCCCCAAATTTTGCTTTCGCCCCACCCATATTCTCGAAGTTCTTGTTTTCCATCTTTTGCAAGCACATTTTTACCTCCAGAAATTTTGCTATTTTACCATGCTGAGCTTTAAGGACAAGGAATGAGTCGATTAGAGCGTATCTCAGTTCGGGTCATAGAAACCTACCGCGGGTCATAGAAGCAGTTTGGGTCATGGGAGAACCAATAATATTCCAATAGTGTAGTTAAATTGCACCTTATTGGTCATCCAAGAATTTCTTATGACCCAAATAATGCCCATGGCCCGAACTGAGATACGCCTTAGGCGAAAAGGAAGGTACAAGGAGAGTATCGAGTGAAATGGTATACCTCCTTGTAAGCAACTTACTACAGGCCAACAAACAATATAACTTTGACGCACCCCCATAGCCTAAGTGAGAGGCATCAAAACGGCCAAGACAAGCAAATGGTCGCAAGATGAGTAAAGAGAAGAACCAAAACAAAGCTCAGGGTGGATCTTAAGATCACCACACAGTCCAAGCACAAGAAGGCGGCCACAAGGCTAGTTCACATGCAAGGTCATAATAGCAGAAGCAGGCACAATGATCACAACTTAGTAAGAGTAAGCATATAAATATCACAGTACAAGGTAGACTCAAGAGACAAGCAAATGAAGCAGAGTAGGCACAAGGTCTAGAGCAATTCAGAAACGCTAATGATCACCAGACCCAAGTGCCTTGGTGAACATATCAACACTGTTGGCCTGGGAGGCCACGTAAGCAAGGTGAAGCTGACCACGCTACTGCAATTCCCGTACGAGTAAGTAACGAAGAGCAATGTGCTTCGTTCTATGCTTCAGCCTCTGCTCCTGACACAAGGCACTCAAGGCCTTGTTGTAGACGTATAGAATCGGAGGAGAATGAGGCCGCTCATCCAGGTCGGTTAGCAAGTAGGTAAGCCAGCGTAGCTCTTGTGCAGCCGTAGCCAAAGCATAGCTCTCGGCCTCACAGCTGGAGCTTAGCACAGAAGTCGAACGACTAGGCCTCCACGACACAGAACCAGAACCGAGACTAAAAGTGTAACCCTATCACGTCCGCTGAGTCTCCTGGCCGTCAACCCAAGAAGCGTCTGTGAGCACAACTGGGTCCTGTCCCCCAAGCACCAGCCCCATGCCTGATGTACTACACAAGTAACGCAGTACCCTCGTAACAACCCGGTAGTGCTCAGGGCGGTGTCTCCCGAGCACAACGTTGCGTGCCAGGATCGTGAGAAGGTATGCGAGGTTAGATCGAGTGCACATCATCAGGTACATGAGGCAACCGACAAGCTCTGGACATGGACCACTCGGCTTTACGGACTCATCTGAAGGTGGAGCTGAGTGTGAGCGGCTCATAGCCAAAGGAGAGGGCTGTAATGAGGAGAACTGAAAGCCGAAGCGCTGAAGGGCCTGCTGCACCATGTGTGACTGAGTCAGAGTGATGGTGCGCGTTGTTGTGCCCCGGGTGACCAAGTCGTAGACGTACACGAGGATGTAGAGCAGCGGCAGAAAAGGGCCAGTGCGCAAAAACAATGATGGGTCAACAGTCAAAGGAGCAAAACCAAGAGCCGCAAGTGTCGTCCTCAGTGTGTCGTGCCACTCGCGGAGTGCCTCACAGAGACCGTAGACTGGCCGTCGGAGGCTCCACTGGGTACCCTCAGGAAACGACCTAGTGAAGCCAGGTGGGTGGCGCAGCCAGATCTCCTCATGGAGGCTGCCCTGCAGAAGGCAGTCGAGGGAGTGCAACTCATACTTATTCTGTATTGCAACGTGCAGCAACACCCGAAGAGTGGTCATCTTCCGGGTGGGGGAGAAGATCTGGAAGAAGTTGACCCCGTGACGCTGACTAAAGCCTCATGCAACATAACGCGCTTTGAAATCAGGCGAGGAACCCGGCGGCTGCTTCACCCTGAAAATCTACAGGCCATTAAGTATGTTCGCCCCAGGAGGGGGAACTGCGTCGACATAGGTGCCTGTGGACTTCCAGGATGCCATCTCTGCATCCATGGCTGTCTGCCAATGAAACGAGTACTGACCAGTGATCGCCTCTGCGTAAGAGCGCGAGGTCGGGATGTCTACTGCATCCGGGTCTCCCTCAGGGGCAAATAGCATGGCAGCTAGATGAGGAATAGCAGCCGCGAGGCACACCAGCTCAAACTGCCTGTACTGAAGGACGTCACAACTAAGGGCAAGCTCACCCCTGACGGACAAAAGACAGTCAGACTCAGAAACAAGATTCGCAAAGTAGTCAAGGCGACACGCAGTAGCAAGTTCAGTGAGCTCAGTGACGAAGGCACACGCAACAGCAGACTCAAAAGTAGGGTCGGTGAGAAGTGTGGTTACACAACGAATGACAGTCGGACTAGCAGCACGAACGAGGCCAAACTTAGGGTGAGGAACGTTAGGAAGGGAGGATGAGGGGGGTAGTGGTAGGACAACATGCTGGGGAGTAGAGGACGGATGAAGGGTCATGACGTGAGTGCCAGGGATAGGTGGAGGACGAACACGGAAAGGGCAAAAGCGCGACAATGAAAAGGATGAAAGGAGGAAATGATGGCGCGAATTTAAAGTGCCACAACCCCGAGATCGATTGGGTCAACAGTAAAGTGTGCATCTACAATAATGGGAAGCAGATAGCACTGCGAAGCTGGACGGATACAAGGGATGTTCCTGAAACGACACTGGCACGGTTCGAACGGACGGTGAACGAGAGTAACACGGGTTACCTAGCACTGGTCATGGCAGCAGCAGAGGAGGAGAAGCCGAATACAGAGCTACCTGCAGCAGTAAAGGAGGTCTTGGAGCAGTACAAGGATATAATGCCCGACGACCTACCCGCAGGCGTACCTCCAGCACGCACCCACGAACACGAGATCGTGGAGGAACCAGGTGCGAAACCCATCTCACGTGCACCATACCGACTGAGTCCGACCGAGCTGACAGACATGAAAAAACAGATCGAATATTTACTGGACAGACAACTGATCCGCCCATCCACATCTCCCTACGGTGCACCAGTTCTCTTCACCCCAAAGCCAGACGGCAGTCTACGGATGTGCATCGACTACCGCACACTGAACAAACAGACGGTTTAAAATAAATACCCCATACCGCGCATAGACGACCTACTGGACCAACTGCGTGGTGCAACGGTCTTCTCGAAGCTGGACCTATGGTCGGGTTACTGGCAGATCAAGATGGCGGACAACTCGATCCACAAGACGGCGTTCCGTACGAGATACGGCTCCTACGAGTACTTAGTGATGTCGTTCGGACTCTGCAACGCACCAGCGACGTTCCAGGCGGAGATGAACCACATCCTACGGCCCCTGCTGGACGAGTGCGTAGTAGTGTACCTGGACAATATCCTCATCTACTCTAAGAACATGAAGGAGCACGTGGAGCATCTGCGGAAGGTGTTAGAAATCCTGCGGAAAAACAAGTTCTACGTGAAGCTATCGAAGAGCGACTTCGCCCTGAAGAAGGTGCAGTTTCTCGGGCACATGGTGAGTGCCGAGGGCGTACACGTGGACCCGCGGAAAATCGAAGCCGTTAAAAAGTGGAAAGTTCCGGAGAACGTGAAGGGGTTCTAGCAGTTCCTCGGCTTCGCTAACTACTACAACAGGTTTGTGCCGCAGTACGCTAAGATAGCAGCGCCACTGACAGACCTACTGAAAAAGGATACGCCCTTCAGATGGGATACTCCTCATCTGCAAGCCATGGAACAGCTACAGACAGCACTAACCACAGCGCCAGTACTCATCCTACCGGATCCAGACAAGGACTACGTAGTTGAAGCAGACGCTAGTGACCAAGCAGTCGGAGCAGTACTAATGCAGGATCACGGGAACGGTTTACAGCCTATCGCCTATCTCAGTAAGAAGTTACACGGAGCAGAACTGAACTACCCCATTCACGACAAGGAAGCCTTAGCTATAGTCATAGCCTTCAAGGCGTGGAGGTGTTACCTAGAGGGAGCCAAGACCACAGTATACACTGACCACTACAGTCTCAAATACCTGAAGTCGCAGCCGACGCTCTCACGACGACAAGTGCGGTGGGTGGATTTCTTGGAAACTCACTTCCACTACGACATCGTCTACAAGCCCGGGCTCCACAACAAAGCTGACGCGTTGAGCCGCCCCGGTCATGTAGCAGGCATCCAGCTCGACAGGATGAACCCTCTGCTCAAGGGTCTATTCCAACATGGGTACTCCGTGGACGGCGAGATCGCAACGGCAGAGAAACAGAAGCTGTTACAATGGGAGAAAGACTTAGCGGTAAGGAAGGGTTCAGGAAAGATTTGGGTACCGAATTACGCCCCGCTACGGCAGATCCTATTAGAGGAATTTCATGACGTACCTTACGCGGGACATTTCGGGAGCAACAAGATACCTTAACTCAGAATATTACTTTTTGTGGTTTTAAATCCTTTGAAAGTTTTAGGAAAAAATAGAGGCTGAGAAGAAGCCTTTAGAATTTTTTTTGGAACCTGAAAAGTTGGGAAACCATCTCCGAAGCGTTGAAAAGGATCGAACGTTCCAAGGAGTTAATATTCTCTCCCAGCAGCACCGTCTTAAGGCTTCCTGTGAGAGTACGACGGCTTATGCCAGCTATGCATGCTTGCCTTTACTTTATTATGCTACTTCTAGCTTAGGTTTATTTTATGCATGCATGAATTGCTTGATTCCCTAGGCTAGGTGCTTTCCTATATTTTATTATAGTTATAGCACCGAGCTAGGTTGCGTACACCAAATTCTGGGCTATTCGGTTGCCACCGAATTGCCTTCTACCGAATTCGGGAAGGGTCTGTTCGGGACGCTTCGCGACCCCCAGAACCTTCGCGTAACACCTGGTTACTGCCCCTTGTGTCGAGCCTATATATAGCCTCGTGTTGTACCCAGGTGATCATTCAATTCAAACTCTCTTTTCTGAGCTTGATCCTAGATCCTCACACTTGGTAATCAGAGCCCGTTTACACGCGAAAGTTTTTTCGACCGCTAAAACCGAGTCTTCAAAAACCGCGGGGGCGACGCAGTTAAACATCGATTTCGGGTACGTAAAACCGGTTCCGTGTTTTTCGCTCCCCCTCGTTTCGGTTTTTTCGGACGCGCAATGTCAGGCATGGAGGGCCAAGGCGACAACTATGCGACCACGAGCGACATCGCGAGCCTCCGCACCGACATGGAGCAGACGCAGGCGGCGCTACGACGACTCGAGGCCCTTCTGACACACCAACCAGGAATCGCCACCGCAGCAGCAGCGACGGCAGCAGCGAACGTAGCAGCGACAACACCAGCAGCAGTGGCGACACCGACATTTCACGGACCGATGGCACCACTGTCGCCGAACCTCGAAGCAGCACGACCGAGGCTCCCTGAAGCGTTCGATCCCAGCGCGAAGGGATCCGACGTCCGGCGATTCGTGGCAACCCTCGAAATTTACTTCGAGGCCATTGGTTGTTTGACCCCGACACACGACGCAGCAAGGATTCGGCTCGCAGCGACACTGTTACGTGGACCGGCACTGGAGTGGATTTACTACACTGACGTGGCCCGCGGGGAGAAATCGTGGGCGCAGTTTCGGGCAGACTTAATCGAACGTTTCGAACCGATTAACACGACCTACATGGCGCGGCAGCAGATACACCGACACAAGCAATACAGTAGTGTAGCACAGTACACGCATCAGATGTAGCTACTGTTCAACCGCATCACCGACCTGACCGAAGGCGAAAAAATCCAGGCGTACACAGAAGGGTTAAAATTAGAGATTCGGCGGCAGGTGATTGCGGCGAATTACAACAGCTATCGCGACATCGTGCGTGCTGCCGAGCGATACGACGCGTTGACTCGAGGTCAACCCGAAACACGACGTTTCGCGCCGAACCGTACATTCGGCACGGAGCGATCGGCACCCCCCACGTTCGCCGAACCGATGGATATCGACAAATACGACGCGAAGCAGCAGCCGACAAAATGCGAGTTTTGCGGCGCAGCAGGGCATCAGTTTTTGTCGTGCTACAAAATGAAGAAGGCACGTGCGGCACTCCGGGACGGTAACAGTGGAGCACCCCCGAAGTAAAAAAACGGCAATCGCCAGTAGCCACGAATCGACCTGGCGATCGCGAAAAGATCCGAAAAAAGGAGAAAAAGGCGACGACGTGGCGACTTCGGAGCGGGTGAAAAAAGGAGAAAATGATGACGCGAATTTAAAACGTCATGACCGACCTGCATCAGGGGAAATCGCCGAGGCGAATGGAGGCTCCGCGAAAAAAGACTCTGCACCGACCAGGAAACTCCAGCCGAACACCCACGAAAGTAAGAATTCGTTAAAAGTATCCTATAAAGATACTCTAACGAAAAACATTGCTTCTCGTGGTTTTCAAGCCTTTGAAAAATTCAGGGGAGGTTTAAAGGCCAAGAAAAAGCTTTTAGAAATCATTCAGGTACCTGAGAAGTTGGGCAAAGTACTACGGAGCGTAGAAAAGGGTCGTGCGTTCCGTGGAGTTAATATTCTCTCCCCACAGCATAGTGTTAAGGCTCCCCGTTGCCCACAGGTGAAGCCTACACAGCTGCAAAGGCTTAGAGGGGACATCCAGGCTCAGGAGAAATTATACAAGCCTCGGAAAAATCCTCCTACCCCCCAAGTGAAGTTGGAAAGTAATGAGTCAGGTATAGGAAATAGGGAAGGTATTCATTTTGATGTACCCTATGATCCTATTAATGAGACCCTCTTTGGCTACTCAGCGCAGCAGAAACCACTACTCCTCGAGGTGTTATGCAATGGGCGACGCCTCCAGGCACTGGTGGACAGCGGTGCATCTCACTCGGTGTGTGACCGCGGAACATTGGAGGAAATTGGAGAAAAAGCGGAGGAGACCCAATTCTCTGCAACAATGGTGGACGGTACGAAGCTTCTGTCGAAACAAGTTAGGCAGAAGTTAGGAACAGAAAGAGGGTTTGAACTAGCAGGCAGTTGAGTACAAATAGCAAACCCTAGATTGGGCTGTACTCGCTATAGAGTACCCCACTGCAGGCTAGACAATATAACATTCTGACAGCTTCCCATCCACGGCGAAGCATCACTGCAGCTGCACATAGGGGCGCTAAGGTGGAAGCCGACGTTGCCGATCACCAATATCAAGGGACTAGATTTCATCTTGGGGCGAGATTTCCTGAAGCGGTTCAACCCCGAGATCGATTGGGTCAACAGTAAAGTGTGCATCTACAATAATGGGAAGCAGATAGCACTGCGAAGCTGGACGGATACAAGGGATGTTCCTGAAACGACACTGGCACGGTTCGAACGGACGGTGAACGAGAGTAACACGGGTTACCTAGCACTGGTCATGGCAGCAGCAGAGGAGGAGAAGCCGAATACAGAGCTACCTGCAGCAGTAAAGGAGGTCTTGGAGCAGTACAAGGATATAATGCCCGACGACCTACCCGCAGGCGTACCTCCAGCACGCACCCACGAACACGAGATCGTGGAGGAACCAGGTGCGAAACCCATCTCACGTGCACCATACCGACTGAGTCCGACCGAGCTGACAGACATGAAAAAACAGATCGAATATTTACTGGACAGACAACTGATCCGCCCATCCACATCTCCCTACGGTGCACCAGTTCTCTTCACCCCAAAGCCAGACGGCAGTCTACGGATGTGCATCGACTACCGCACACTGAACAAACAGACAGTTAAAAATAAATACCCCATACCGCGCATAGACGACCTACTGGACCAACTGCGTGGTGCAACGGTCTTCTCGAAGCTGGACCTATGGTCGGGTTACTGGCAGATCAAGATGGCGGACAACTCGATCCACAAGACGGCGTTCCGTACGAGATACGGCTCCTACGAGTACTTAGTGATGTCGTTCGGACTCTGCAACGCACCAGCGACGTTCCAGGCGGAGATGAACCACATCCTACGGCCCCTGCTGGACGAGTGCGTAGTAGTGTACCTGGACGATATCCTCATCTACTCTAAGAACATGAAGGAGCACGTGGAGCATCTGCGGAAGGTGTTAGAAATCCTGCGGAAAAACAAGTTCTACGTGAAGCTATCGAAGAGCGACTTCGCCCTGAAGAAGGTGCAGTTTCTCGGGCACATGGTGAGTGCCGAGGGCGTACACGTGGACCCGCGGAAGATCGAAGCCATTAAAAAGTGGAAAGTTCCGGAGAACGTGAAGGGGTTCTAGCAGTTCCTCGGCTTCGCCAACTACTACAACAGGTTTGTGCCGCAGTACGCTAAGATAGCAGCGCCACTGACAGACCTACTGAAAAAGGATACGCCCTTCAGATGGGATACTCCTCATCTGCAAGCCATGGAACAGCTACAGACAGCACTAACCACAGCGCCAGTACTCATCCTACCAGATCCAGACAAGGACTACGTAGTTGAAGCAGACGCTAGTGACCAAGCAGTCGGAGCAGTACTAATGCAGGATCACGGGAACGGTTTACAGCCTATCGCCTATCTCAGTAAGAAGTTACACGGAGCAGAACTGAACTACCCCATTCACGACAAGGAAGCCTTAGCTATAGTCATAGCCTTCAAGGCGTGGAGGTGTTACCTAGAGGGAGCCAAGACCACAGTATACACTGACCACTACAGTCTCAAATACCTGAAGTCGCAGCCGACGCTCTCACGACGACAAGTGCGGTGGGTGGATTTCTTGGAAACTCACTTCCACTACGACATCGTCTACAAGCCCGGGCTCCACAACAAAGCTGACGCGTTGAGCCGCCCCGGTCATGTAGCAGGCATCCAGCTCGACAGGATGAACCCTCTGCTCAAGGGTCTATTCCAACATGGGTACTCCGTGGACGGCGAGATCGCAACGGCAGAGAAACAGAAGCTGTTACAATGGGAGAAAGACTTAGCGGTAAGGAAGGGTTCAGGAAAGATTTGGGTACCGAATTACGCCCCGCTACGGCAGATCCTATTAGAGGAATTTCATGACGTACCTTACGCGGGACATTTCGGGAGCAACAAGACGTTAGCGGGAATAGCGAAGTATTACTACTGGCCCCGGATGGCAGCAGACGTGCAGCAGTTCGTCACCTCATGCGACACGTGCCAGCGGATGAAGAGTAGCAAGCAGAAAAAAGCAGGGTTACTTCAACCTCTACCCGTACCGGAGCAACCATGGCAGGTCGTTAGCCTCGACTTCATCACAGGACTTCCCTCGATCTCACAGGGACACGATTCCATCCTCGTAGTAATCGATAAGTTCTCCAAAATGGGTCATTTCATACCGACCAACGCCACAGCTACAGCTGAAGCAACTGCTCGCCTCTTCTTCGACCGCATCATCACCATCCACGGCATCCCCGCTACACTTATCTCAGACAGAGACCCAAAATTCACAAGTAAGTTCTGGAAGGAGCTTATGGGACTGCTGGGGACCAAGCTTGCCATGTCTTCAGCATACCATCCCTAGACTGACGAGCAACTCAATCAGGTGGTTGAACAGTTACTGCGTACAGCTTGCAAAGACGACATCAGCCACTGGGATACACAGTTACCAACCCTAGAGTTCGCTTACAACAACGCCTCGCATGCGGCCACAGGAAAAACCCCTTTCTTCCTGTGTTACGGACGGGAACCACTCACACCACAGCAGCCGACCACACCGGCACACGTCCAAGCCGCACACGACTTCGTCACCACCATGCAGCAGCTATGGAAGAAGACTCAGCGACGTCTCACCACGATGCAGAACTCCCAGAAGCAGTATGCCGATCGTCAGCGACGAGATCACTCAGTAGCAGTCGGAGATCAGGTGCTTCTTGACACGCGCAACTTGAACCTGTCTCACCTACCATCCAAACTCCGGCCTCGCTTCTGTGGTTCTTTTCTCATGGAGGCACATGTGACACCAGTTACATTCCGCTTGCCCTTACCTGATACATAGAAGCTTCACAATGCTTTCCATGTTCAGCTGCTGAAACCCTACAAGGACCCCAACCAACAGTTCCTGGGACGGCAGCTACCGCCACCATCACCTGTACTCGTCCAGGATGAACCAGAGTATGAGATCGAGCGCGTTCTCACTCATCGGCGCCGCGGCGGCAAGACCCTTGAGTTCCTGATACGCTGGAAGGGATATGACCCCACTGAGGACAGTTGGGTTGCAGAAGCTGATATGGGCAATGCACGCCGTGCTCTCAAGGACTACCTTTTCAAGCAGGGTGTATCTCACGCCACCCAGCTTTGAGGGGGGGACGTGTGAGAGTACGACGGCTTATGCCAGCTATGCATGCTTGCCTTTACTTTATTATGCTACTTCTAGCTTAGGTTTATTTTATGCATGCATGAATTGCTTGATTCCCTAGGCTAGGTGCTTTCCTATATTTTATTATAGTTATAGCACCGAGCTAGGTTGCGTACACCAAATTCTGGAATATTCGGTTGCCACCGAATTGCCTTCTACCGAATTCGGGAAGGGTCTGTTCGGGACGCTTCGCGACCCCCAGAACCTTCGCGTAACACCTGGTTACTGCCCCTTGTGTCGAGCCTATATATAGCCTCGTGTTGTACCCAGGTGATCATTCAATTCAAACTCTCTTTTCTGAGCTCGATCCTAGATCCTCACACTTCCCATTTCTCACGAGAGAAGCCTACACAAAGGCTTAGGGGAAGGTTCCAGGCCCGTAAGAAGCTTTATCGGCCTCGGATAAATACTTCTGACTCTACCCAGGTAAAAATTGATACCGAGTCTAGAGCTCCGAGAGTATGACGTATGAATGATATATTTGATGTACCCTATCATCCTATAAGCAAGAACTATTACGACTACACGAAGTGGCAACAACCACTACTGCTCGAGGTGATCTGCAAAAGGCGACGTCTCAAGGCGATGGTGGACGGTGGTGCGTCCTCTGCTTTCTTTGTACCTCTTAAGTGATAATAGTATAAACTCTATTGGAATGGAAGTAAGATTCAAAGATAGTTACTACTTGGTATTCGAGCGAGTTGTTTGAGTACGGGAAGGGGACTTTCTTTTTCTAAAGTAATAAACTTACCAGAATCTCGCTTCGCGCCTTATTCTATCAATCAAAAAATAAAACACACGAACATGATAAGACGACGTTCGCTATTCTTTTATCAACTTTAAACGATCATTTAATCGATTATCCAACCCCAAGTAATTTAAGTTATTGGTGGGGATATGGTTCACTTGTTGGTATTTGCTTGGTTATTCAAATAGTAACTGGTGTCTTCTTAGCAATGCATTATACACCTCATGTAGATCTTGCTTTTAGTGTGGAGCACATTATGAGATATGTTACAAGAGGTCGGTTGCTTCGTTATATGTATGCTAACGGAGCATCGTTGGAGAGAATTCGGGAGTCCTTAACGAATACCCATTTTACAACAACGATGGTGGGAGATACGAAGCTTCCCATCTTTGGCGAGTCAACACTGCAGCCGCAGATAGCTGCGTTAAGGTGGAAGCTGGCATTGCTGATCACAAATATCAAAGGGTTAGACTTTATCTTGCTGCGTGATTTTCTGAAGCGGTTTAACCCCAAGATAGATTGGATCAACCGGAAGGCGAGTATCTACAACAACAGGAAACGTGTGGAGTTGCAAAGCTGGACGGATTGAAGGGATGTTCCTGAAACAACACTTGCACAGTTCGAGCGGACGGTGATGGCAGTAGCAGAGGATGAGAAGCCGAATTTGGAGCTATGTGCAGCAACATGGGAGGTGTTAGAGGAGTACAAAGACATCATGCGGGACCACCTTCCTGCAGGAGTGCCTCCCGCACTAACTCACGAACAAAAGATCGTGGAGGAATCAGGTGCAAAACTCGTCTCCCATGCACCATACCACCTCAGTCTGACCGAAGTGACAGACATGAAGAAATAGATAGAGTATTTACTCGACAGGAAACTGATCCGCCCATCCACCTCTCCCTACGGCGCACCGGTTCTCTTCACTCCAAAGCCGGACGGTAGTTTACGGATGTGCATCGACTACCGGGCACTGAACAAACAGGAGGTCAAGAACAAACACCCTATACCGCACATAGATGATCTTCTAGACCAACTATATGGTGCAACGGTATTTTCAAACCTAGACATACGGTCGGGTTATTGGCAGATCAAGATGACAATAATTCGATCCACAAAACGGTGTTCCGTACCAAATACGACCCCTACAAATACCTAGTGATGTCGCTCAGACTCTTCAACGCACCAGCAACCTTCCAAGCACAGATGAATCACATCCTATGGCCCCTGCTAGAGGAGTGCATGGTGGTGTACATGGAAGACATCCTAATTTACTCAAAGAACCTGAAGGAGCACGTAGAGAATCTGCAGAAAGTCTTCGAGCATCTGCGGAAAGTCGGGCACATGGTGAGTGCGGAGGACGTACACGTGGACCTACGGAAAATTGAAGCCGTCAAATAGTGGAAGGTTCCTGAGAACGTCAAAGAGCTGCAGCTGTTCGTAGGCTTCACCAACTACAACAATAGGTTCATGCCACAATACGCAAAGATAGCAGCACTACAGACAAACTTATTGAAGAAGGATACGCCCTATAAATGGGATACTCCTCAACAGCAAGCCATGGAGCAGCTACAGACAGCACTGACTACAGCGCCAGTACTCATCCTACCGGATCCAGACAGAGACTACGTGGTGGAAGCAGATGCTAGTGACCAGGCAGTCGGAGATGTACCGATGCAGGATCATGGATGTGGTTTGCAACCCATCGCCTATCTCAGTAAAAAGCTACACGGAGACGAGCTGAATTACCCTATCCACGACAAGGAAGCCTTAGCGATAGTCACAGCCTTCAAGGCATATAGGTGTTACCTAGAGGGAGCCAAGACCGCAGTCTACACTGACCGTTACAGTCTCAAATACCTCAAGTCGCAGCCTACGCTCCCACGACAATAGGTGCGGTCGATGGACTTCATGGAAACACATTTCCACTACGACATCATCTTCAAGCCCGGGCTACACAACAAAGCTGACGCGTTGAGCCGCCGTGAACATGTAGTGGGCATCCAGCTCGACGGGATGAGCCATCTGCTCAAGGGTCTATTCCAACATGGGTACTCCGTGGAAGCGGAAATCGCTACAGCAGAGAAACAGAAGCTGTTATAGTGGGAGAAAGACTTAGCGATACGGAAAGGTTTAGGAAAAAATTGGGTACCGAAATATGCCCCGCTCCAACAGATCTTACTACAGGAATTCCACGATGTGGCTTACGCTGGACGTTTCGTGAGTAACAAGATGTTAGCGGGAATAGCGAAATTTTACTACTTGCCCAAACGGCAGTGGACATGCAGCAGTTCGTCACCTCATGCGACACGTGCCAGCGGATGAGAGAAGCAAACAAAAAAATGCAGGGTTTCTAAAGCCTCTACCCGTACCGGAGCAGCCATGGCAAGTCGTTAGCCTAGACTTCATTACTGGGCTTCCTTCGACCTCACGAGGGCATGCCGCTATACTTGTGGTGATCGATAAAACACAAGCATACCCGGAAGCTTGTTGTTGTACACCTTGTAGAGCTTAGCCAGCCATCGTTTGAAATACTCCACTCGTTTTGCATTGTGTGGTACGTAGGAGGCAGAGCGAAACACCTTCGTCGCCTCCAGATGCTCCAGGTCCCTCTAGCTCCTTGTCGACAGCACGGACGAACTTCAACAAGAGCTCGTAATACGCCGTAACATCGTTGTCCATCTCTTGCCCTTCTAGTTCCTTCTCATGGAGCGTGTAGGTGAAGGACATGGGGTTGACGTCGCTGTCCACGCCCTCTACCCGCATCTCCCGCTTGTCCATTTTTTTATGGCGCTGAATGAATTCGTCGAGGGTCATCTTCTCCCAGCTGTCAAAATGATGATCCAGTTGCCCATTGAGGTATCGGTTCTTCAATCACATTCTTGTCTGCTGCACAAGGTGTGCCACGAGCAGGGCTGACGTTTCAAATTTAGGCACTCTAATTCCAACCCCCAATTTATTTTTCCACTTTGAAGGCACTTCGGCCAGAAATCAGGCACTTTGATTGGTCAGTGTTCTTAAGTCAGAGTGTCTGACCAGTCAGTGTCGGTAGGTCCGTATCAGTGTTAGTCCTCGTGCACACCGTTGCCCAGCCTATGTCGTTGTCCTCGCAGCTCGCGCTTGCGATGGTGCCAAACAATTTACTGTAGGCGAGCTGCCATGCAGCTGAAGTGGCAGCAGGCAGCACGCGAGTGTCAAAATATGTTCTGTAGGCTGTAGTGGGGTAGCCCATAAGGGGTACACCCCAATCAGGGTTTCTATAATTGTACCTCATTCCTGTCTAGTTCGATCATTCTTTCATGTTAGTTTCTAACATGGTTTCAGAGCAGTAGGTCCGTAGGACCGTTATTATTATTATTATTTTCGGGCCCACCATTCGCTTAATGACCGACTGCGGTTACCGCGCTACCCCACACACTGCCCTGCCCTGAGCCGCCCGCGTGCGCCGCCCTTTCAGCCCTCGCGATGCTTCCGCAGCCCCGCGCACTGCCCTTGCAGCCCGCGCGCTGCCCTTACCGCCACGCACGCTGCCCATGCCGCCCCGCGCGCTGCCCTTGATGCCCCGCGCTCTGCCCCAGTAACCCGTGCGCTGCCTCTGCAGCCCCGCGCGCCACCCTTGCAGCCCGCGCGCTGCCTCTGCAGCCCCGCGCGCCGCCCCTGCAGCCCTCGCGCTGCCTCTGCAGTCCAGCGCGCCGCCCCTGCCGCCCGCGCGCTGCCTCTGCAGCCCCGCGCGCCGTCCCTGCAGCCTTTGCGCTTCCTCTGCAGCCTCGCGCGCTGCCCCTGCAGCCCTCGCGTTGCCTTTGCAGCCCCGCGCGCCGCCCCTGCAGCCCTCGCGCTGCCTCTGCAGCCCCGCGCGCCGCCCCTGCAGCCCTCGCGCTGCCTCTGCAGCCCCGTGCGCCGCCTCTGCAGCCCCGCGCGCCGCCTCTGCAGCCTCGTGCGCCGCCTGTGCAGCCCTTGCCTTGCCTGCGCGCAACGCTCTGCCCTGCCCGCGCGCCTTGGCCCTGCCCTGCCCGCGCGCCTGGCCCTGCCCTACACGCTACGCTGCACTGTTACGCTATGGCCACTCTCGGTATTCTCCCGTTTGATCCTGACGGCCGCCCTATTAAGTTCGAGACTTGGCTCCATGACCTATAGCTGTACTTACTGAGCGACTCGAAAGACAATGTTTCACTATATGACCTCACGTCTGGAGCCTGTTCTGCCCCTCCTGACACTGCTAACTGTGCGACTCGCTCCAAGTGGCTTACCCGCGACGCTGCCGCCCCCTTATCCGTTCGCAACCACCTGCCGATAGCCAAACGCAAGCGCTTTGACCAGGCCAAAACTGCTAAGGCCTTGAACGACGCTGTAGTTGCCCGCTACTCCTCCCCTACCACTACAGCTCTTGGCCGCCTCATGCTCCCCTACCTTTTCCTCGAGCTATCCTCCTTTGCCACAATAGGCGACCTCATCACCCACCTCCGTGCTATGGACGCTCGCTACTGTGCTGCCCTCCTGGACGAGTTTCTTCCCAAGAACGAGCCCCCGATTTACATCACTCTCTAATTTATAGTCACTCGCCTCCCTGACTCTCTTAGCGCAGTCAGAGACACTCTTCTCGCCCTTCGCCCCACAGACCTCACTATCGACCTACTCGAGAAGAACCTCCTTGCAGCAGAGACCAACTTAGTGACTGTAGGTGCTACTCGTGGCACTCCTCGCACACCCTTCCCCCCTTGCCCCCTCTGTTGCTTCTGCTGCTGCTGTCGACTTCCTTGGTGCTGAGGAGGTCGGTGCTGCTTCTGCTCCTAGTGGGAAGCGCCGCAGCGGCAAGGGCAAGGGAGGCGAGAGTGGTGGGAGTGGTGGCGGGGGGGGTGGTGGTGGAGGCGGTGGAGGGGGTGGAGATGGCAGAGGTGGCGGTGGGAGTGGTGGCGGGAGTGGGCGCGTCGGTGGCGGTGGTGGTGGCAGCGGTGGGGGTGATAGTGGTGGTGGTCGTGGCGGTAGTGGGAGTGGTGGCAGCGGTGGTGGCGGCGGAGGGAGTGGTGGCGGCGGCAGTGGTGGTGGTCGGACTGGAGTCGTTCAGCGGCAGCAGCAGGAGCGTCCGCGTGACACCCTCACGCCACAACAGCTTCATGAGTGGCTTTTTCAGCGTGGGGCGACTGGGGGTAGTGGTCGCTCCCCGTACCTCATTCGCACAGGTGATCGTGCTGGTCAGACGTGCGGGAAGTTTCACACCCAGCACCGCTGTTTCTCCCGACCAGATGACGTTTGGCGCGCAGAGTTTGGCGAGGAGATGGAACTTCCCCGCTGGGCAGATCTGCTTAAATCTGGTGTTGATATCTTTGCTCTTGACTTTGATGCTATCATTGCTGGCATGTATGCTCTGACTGTTAGTGCTACTGAGGGTGACTGTTACTTGTGTGTGCCGCCTGACCCAGGTATAGAGGCTGCTGCCCTAGGTGCTAGTGAGTCTGCTCTCTCTGGTACTGCGCCTGCTGAGGCCTTGCACACCTTCACGCTTGACTCAGGTGCTTCTCGCTGTTTCTTTCGCGACAGTACCATAGTCACACCACTCATTAAACCCGTTCCAGTCTCCTTGGCTGACCCCTCTGGGGGCCCGGTTCTTGCACGTTCCTCCACTGTGCTCCCGTGTCCGGCGGTTCCGTCCGGCTCACTGTCAGGTCTCCACCTCCCCTCGTTCTCGACGAACTTGGTGAGTGACGCAATCCTCCAGGATGTGGGGGTTGATACCTTCACCCATGAAGGCCAGCGTGTGGCGATCTGTACGTGCTCTCGGACTGGCCGTCACCTGGCCACGTTCACCCGTCGGCCTGGGTCGAGTCTGTACACACTGACTACTGAGCCTCCTCAGGTTGCTGCGTCTGGTCAGGTGGCCGCGTCAGGTCAGGTAGCTCCCCCCTGCGAGTGTCGTCACCTGTCGCACCAGACTCTCCTTTGGCACCACCGCCTTGGTCACCCCTCCCTGCCACGCCTTCGTGGCATGCACTCCCGCCTCCTTGTCACTGGTCTTCCCAGGTCTCTGCCTTCCCTCCCACCCTCGCCTGCCCCGCCCTGCATTCCTTGCGTCGAGGGGCGGCAGCGCGCCGCTCCTCACTCCTCCTCGTTTCCCCCGACGACTGCTCCTCTGCAGACTCTCCACATGGACGTCCCTGATGTCTTGATCCCTTGGATCTGAGCTGTCCGTCTCCGGCTGCGCGAGCGGTTCCACACGGACCTCCCTGTCCTGCGTCTGCACTCTGACAGAGGTGGTGAGTTCTCCTCCGACCTCTTGAGGGACTTTTGTCAAAGGGAGGGCATCCTCCAGTCGTTCACGCTTCCGGCCTCCCCGCAGCAAAACGGGATTGTTGAGCGCCGCATTGGCTTAGTCATGGAGGTGGCTCGTACCTCCATGATCCACGCGGCTGCTCCCCATTTTTTGTGGCCGTTTGCGGTCCGGTACGCCGCGCATCAGCTCGCCTACACTGCGTTGGACGGGGGAGGTTGGCGATGCATCGGTGTTCCGGGTCTGGGGTGCTCGTGCCCTTGTCCGCGATACGTCCGCGGACAAGCTCTCCTCTCGCGCCATTCCCAGCGTCTTCCTTGGCTTTCCCCTTGACGCGCCTGGCTGGCAGTTTTACCACCCCACCTCGCGCCGTGTCTTCCCCTCTCAGGACGTCACGTTTGACGAGTCGGTCCCCTTCTACCGCCTCTTCCCCTACCGCACTGCTCCGCTCCCCCCCCCCGCCGCTCTTCCTCGCTCCAGGTCCCCCTCCGGTAGACCCCCTCCCCCCTCAGGGTCCTGCTCCTTCAGGTGTGTCTCAGGTAGACCCACTTCCCTTGGCTGAGCCTGTCAAGGTGACCGGTAACTTAGGTGCTGCTGGGGATGGTTTTGCTTGGGGTGCTGCGACAGGGGGTGCTGGGACTGGGTGTGCGGGGCCTGGGGGTACTACGCCTGAGCGTGCGGAGCCTGGGGGTGCTGAGCCTAGGGGTGCTGGGTCTGGGGGGGCTGCTTCTGGGGGTGCAGAGCTTGGGGTTGCTGAGCCTAGGGGTGCTGAGCCTGGGGGTGCTGCTTCCGAGGGTGCTGAGCCTGGTGGTGCTGACTCTAGGAGTGCTGAGCCTGGTGGTGCTTCGTCTGCTGGTGGTCTCCCGAGTGCCTCAGCGCAGCCGTCTCCCTAGCGTGAGCCCTTGTCACCACAGCAGCTGCACGAGTGGCTTGCCCGGCGCACCCCCCTTCGGAGAGGCGCTGGGGCTGGAGGTAGTGGCACTAGAGGCGCTGGAGCTAGAGGCGCTGGCGCTGTCGCTACTGGAGCTGGAGGTGCTGGCGCTGGAGGTGCTGGAGCTAGTGGCGCAGGTGCTGGAGGCGCTGGAGCTGGAGGTGCTGGCGCTAGTGGCGCAAAAGCTGGAGGCGCTGGAGCTGGAGACACTAGCGCTAGAGGAGCTGGTGCTGGAGGTACAGGTGCTGGAGCCGCTGGTGCTGGAGGCGCTTGCGCTTTCGCTACTGGAGCTGGAGGTGCTGGCGCTGGAGGTGCTAGAGCTAGTGGCGCAGGAGCTGGAGGCGCTAGAGCTAGAGACACTAGCGCTAAAGGAGCTGGTGCTGGAGCCGCTGGCGCTGGAGCTACTGGAGCAAGAGGTGTTGAAGCTGCTGGCCCTGGAGCTGGAGGCCTTGTACATCCGCCACCGCCACCGTTTTTTCTTGCCGCCACCGCAGCTGTCCGAGCTTCTACCAAAGTCGGTGCTCCGTCAGGTTCTTAGTCTTCCTTCGTCCACTGCCCTTCCTCCGGACTCACCGCTGCCTTCCTCGTCTCAGTACACTGAGCAGCCGGTCTCCCTTACAGAGCGTCGTGAGCCTGCGTCTCGTCCAGCCTCCACTGTCTGTTCGCCGTGCTCGTCGTGTCCCGCGTCCGCGTCCTCCTCCTGTGCCAAGTACTCTCATTATGGCACTTCGTCCTTCCTCTGTTCCACAGCGCGTCCCTCTGCCGTCTCCTCCTGCGTCCTCCCTTCATGACGGTCTAGATCCTGAGTCTGACCGTGTTCGTGCTGCCAGCCCTACTGTCACGCGTCTCCTAGCCACTATTGTCACTGACCCGTCGTTTGAGTCTCTTGCTGCGTCTGCCTTAGTTGCTGAGCTTGTGGACTTTGCTGCTGTGTGTCGTCTAGACTACGCCGCCAGTCTTGTTGCTGAGTCTGAGTCTGTCTGTCCTCTGTCCGTCGGGGGTGAGTGTGCTCTTGGCACGGACGTCCTTGAGGACAGGCAGGAGGACTTTGAGTGTCTTGCGGCTGCTGTACCTCATCTCGTGGCCTGGCTGCTTGCACCTGAGGGAGACCCGGATGCACTGGACATTCCGACCCCGCGAGCTTACGCAGTGGCGATCACGATTCCCTACTATCTAAGTGGCAGACAGCCATGGACGCAGAGATGGCATCCTGGAAGTCCACAAGCAGGAGAGAAAACAACACTGAATGAAATGAATCACATTTTGATGCTAAATTCGTGTCTTTTCTCTGCGACAGAATGTCTGAAAGTCATAGTACTAATTCGAAGAGAAGCGATTCACACACATCAGGTGTAGTAGATGGGATGGAAATGTCTGCTACTGCCAAACATGTTCTCGCTGTTAGAAACTAACTTGAAAGAATGATTGAACTAGACAGGAATGACGTACAAATATGGAAACCCTGATTGGGTTGTACCCCTTATGGGCTACCCCACTACAGCCTACACAACATATTTTGACACACCCCCATCGGCACGGTGGGGGAGAACAAGGGGTCACAAGACCAGTCAAGAAAATCAAAGCAAGCTCAGGGTGGATCACGAAGTCACCACACATTCCGAGCACAAGCAGATGGCCCAAGGCCACTTTACATGCAGAGTTATATAAAACAAAGAGAGCAGTACAGTGATCACAACCTAGCAAGTGTAAGCATGCAGGTATATATATAGATCACAGTACAAGCAAAGTCACGCATTGAGCAAGTAAGCAAACACAGGCACAAGACCTAACGCAGTACAGAGACGCTGATGATCACCAGGCGGAAGTGCCTTGGTGAATATATAAGATATGTTGGCCCGGGTGGCCACGTAAGCAAGACGAAGCTGGCCACGCTGCTGCAACTCTTGAGCCAGGAAGTAACGCAGAGCGATGTGCTTCATTCTGTGCTCCAGTCTGTGCTCCTGACACAAGGCAATAGCGGCCTTGTTGTCTACGTACAGAACTGGAGGAGAACTAGGCCGCTCTCCCAAGTCGGTCAGCAGGTAGGTAAGCCAGCGTAACTCTTGTGCAGCCATGGCTCCTGCGTAGATCTCAGCCTCACAACTGGAACTGAGAACAGAAGACGAGTGGGTAGACCGCCAAGAAACAGAGCCGGAACCAAGGCTGAAGGTGTAACCCTGTGACGACTGCTGCATAGCCAGGTCCTCAACCCAAGAGGCGTCTTAGTGTCTAGTGAGGACAACTCGACCCCGTCCTCCAAGCACCAGCCCCATGCCCGATGTACTGCACAAGTAGCGCAGCACCCTCTTAGCAGCCTCCCAGTGCTCTCGCCGGTGTCTCCCAGGCGCAACGTAGCAAGCGACGATGCTAAGAGGGTACGCAAGGTCAGGATCGCGTGCAGGTTATCAGGTACATGAGGCAGCCCACAAGCTCTGGATACGGGCCACTCGGCTCTACGGACTCGTCCAAAGGTGGAGCTGAGAGCGAGTGACCGGTAGGCAGAGGAGTGGACTGCGGTGAGGAGAACTCAAAGCCGAAGCGCTGAAGGATCTGCTGCACCATGTGTGACTGAGTCAGGATGATGGTGCGGCGTGCTCTGTCCCGGGTGATCTACAAGCCAAGGTAACTGCGCAGCTCACCCAGGTCAGTGCAAGTGTGTCTCTTCTGCAACTCCAACTTCACAAGGGCGGGTCCCTCCATGTCAGCAGTGGCAAAAGCCAAGTCGTCGACGTACACGAGGATGTAGAACAGCGGCAGCGAAGTGTCGGTGCGCAGAAACAACGACGGGTCAGCAGTGGAAGGAGCAAACCTAAGAGCCGCAAGTGTCGTCCTCAGTGTGTCGTGCCACTCACGAGGCGCGTGGCGGAGACCATAGACTAACCGCCGGAGGCTCCACTGGGTACCAGGAGGGAACGACCCAGTAAAGCCAGGTGGGCGGCGCAACCAGATCTCCTCGTGCAGGCTGCCCTGTAAGAAGGTTGTGCTGAAGTCAAGAGAGTGAAGCTCGTAGTCACGCTGAGCGGCAACATGCGGGAGCGCCCTAAGAGTGGTCATCTTCGGGGTAGGGGAGAAGGTCTGGAAGAAGTCAACTCCCTGTCGCTGACTGAAGCCTCGTGCAACGTAACGAGCCTTGAAGACAGGCGGAGAACCCGGCGGCCGTTTCACCCTGAAAATCCACATGCCATCGACAATGTTCGCCCCAGGAGGGGGAACCTCGTCGACGTAGGTGCCTGTGGACTTCCAGGATGCCATCTCTACGTCCATGGCTGTCTTCCACTGAGAGGAGTAGGGACCCGAATCGCATCTGCCTAAGAGCGTGGGGTCGGGATGTCCAGTGCATCCGGGTCTCCCTCAGGCGCAAGCAGCCAGGCCACGAGATGAGGTACAGCAGCCGCAAGACACTCAAAGTCCTCCTGCCTGTCCTCAAGGACGTCCGTGCCAAGGGCACACTCACCCCCGACGGACGGAGGACAGACAGACTCAGACTCAGCAACAAGACTGGCAGCGTAGTCTAGACGACACGAAGCAACAAAGTCCACAAGCTCAGCAACTAAGGCAAACGCAGCAGTAGACTCAAACGACGGGTCAGTGACAACAGTAGCCAGGAGACGGGTGACAGTAGGGCTGGCAGCACGAACACGGTCAGACTCAGGGTCCGGAACGTCAAGAATAGAGGACGTAGGAGGAGACGGCAGAGGGACGCGCTGTGGAACAGAGGAAGGACGAAGTGTCATAGTGTGAGTACCTGGCACAGGAGGAGGACGCGGACGCGGGACACGACGAGCACGGTGAATAGGGGAGGCAGGACGGGAGACAGGCTCACGTCGCTCTATAAGAGAGACCGGCTGCTCAGTATAATGAGACGGGGCAGGCAGCGGTGAGTCCGGAGGAAGGGCAGTGGACGAAGGAAGACTAAGAACCTGACGGAGCACCGACTCGGGCGGAAGCTCGGACAGCTGCGGCGGCGGCAAGAAAAACGGTCGCTGCTGCACAGGGCCTCCAGCTCCAGCGCCTCCGGCGCCAGCACCTCCAGCTCTAGTAGCTCCAACGCCAGTGCCTCCAGCTCCAGCACCTCCAGCGTTAGGACCTCCAGCACAAGCGCCTCCAGCGCCAGCGCCTCCAGCTCCAGTGCCTCCAGCTCCAGTACCTCCAGCTCCAGTGCCTCCAGCTCCAGCGCCTCTAGCTCCAGTGCCTCCAGCTCCAGCGCCAGGACCTCCAGCTCCAGCACCTTTACTGCCAGCACCTCCAGCACCAGTGCCTCCAGCTCTAGTGCCTCCAGCTCCAGCGTTGCTCCAAAGGTGGGTGCGCCGGGCAAGCCACTCGCGCAGCTGCTGTGGTGAGAGGGGCTCACGCTGCTGCACAGGGCCTCCAGCTCCAGTGCCTCCAGCGCCAGCACCTCCAGCTCCAGTGCCTCCAGCGCCAGTGCCTCCAGCTCCAGTGCCTCCAGCTCCAGCGCCTCCAGCTCCAGTGCCTCCAGCTCCAGTACCTCCAGCTCCAGTGCCTCCAGCTCCAGCGCCTCCAGCTCCAGTGCCTCCAGCTCCAGCGCTTCCAGCGCCAGGGCCTTCAGCTCCAGCACCTCCTGTGCCAGCACCTCTAGCTCCAGTGCCTCCAGCTCCAGCACCTCCAGCTCCAGTGCCTCCAGCTCCTGCGCTACTCCGAAGGCGGGTGCGCCGGGCAAGCCACTCGCGCAGCTACTGTGGTGAGAGGGGCGCACGCTGCTGCACAGGGCCTCCAGCTCCAGCGCCTCCAGCGCCAGCACCTCCAGCTCCAGTAGCTCTAGCGCTTGTGCCTCCAGCTCTAGTGTCTCCAGCTCCAGTGCCTCCAGCTCCAGCACCTCCAGCTCCAGTGCCTCCAGCTCCAACGCGAATCCGAAGACGGGTTTGCCAGGCAAGCCACTCGCGCAGCTGCTACGGTGAGGTGGGCTCACGCCGGGGAGACCACTGCGGCGAGGCTCCTGGAAGACCACCAGCAGACGCAGCACCACCAGGCTCAGCACCCCCAGAAGCAGCACCCCCAGGCTCAGCACCCCCAGGCTCAGCACCCCCAGGCTCAGTACCCTCAGGCGCAGCACCCCCAGGCTCAGCACCCCTAGGCTCAGCACCCCCAGGCTACGTACGGTCAGGCTCAGCACCCCCAGGCTCCGCACCCGCAGGCTCAGCACCCCCAGACACAGCACGTCAAGCAGGACCACCCCCAGCAGCACCTGAGTCACCAGTGACCTCGACAGGCTCAGCCAAGGGAAGTGGGTCTACCTGAGACACACCTGAAGGAGCAGGACCCTGAGGGGGGAGGGGGTCTACCGGAGGGGGACCTGGAGCGAGGAAGAGCGGCGGGGGGGGGAGAGGGGCAGTGCGGTAGGGGAAGAGACGGTAAAAGGGAACCGACTCGTCAAACGTGACGTCCTGAGAGGGGAAGACACGGCGCGAGGTGGGGTGGTAAAACTGCCAGCCAGGCGCGTCAGGGGGAAAGCCAAGGATGACGTAGGGAATGGCGCGAGAGGAGAGCTTGTCCGCGGTGGTATCGCGGACAAAGGCACGAGAGCCCTAGACCCGGAACCGCGACGCATCGCCAACCTCCCCCGTCCAACGCAGTGTGGGCGAGGTCTCCGGCAAGGAGACACGGGGCCAGAGGTTGAGCTGATGCGCAGCGTACCGGACCGCAAACGGCCACAGAAAATGGGGAGCAGCCGCATGGATCATGGAGGTACGAGCGACCTCCATGACTAAGCCGATGCGGCGCTCAGCAACCCCATTCTGCTGCGGTGAGGCCGGAAGCGTGAACGACTGGAGGATGCCCTCCCTCTGACAAAAGTCCCACAAGAGGTCGGAGGAGAACTCACCACCTCTATCAGAGTGCAGACGCAGGACAGGGAGGTCCGTGCGGAACCGCTCGCGAAGCTGGAGACGAACAGCTCGGATCCAAGGGATCAAGACATCAGGGACGTTCCCCTTGCTGCGCAAAGGGAAGACCGTGGTGTAACGCGAGTAGTCGTCGACAACCAGCAGAAAGTACCGCTCGCGGCCCAGTCCAGTGACGCGGGCTGGGCCCCTTACGTCCATGTGGAGAGTCTTCAGGGGAGCAGTCATCGGGGGACACGAGGAGGAGTGAGGAGGGGCAAGGAGGCGAGGGTGGGAGGGAAGGAATGGAGGCCCCCTTGACGCAAGGAATGGAGGGCGGGGCAGGCGAGGGTGGGAGGGAAGGAAGAGACCTGGGAAGACCAGTGACAAGGAGGCGGGAGTGCATGCCACGAAGGCGTGGCAGGGAGGGGTGACCAAGGCGATGGTGCCAAAGGAGAGTCTGGTGCGACAGGTGACGACACTCGCAGGGGGGAGCTACCTGACCGGACGCGGCCACCTGACCAAACGCAGCAATCTAAGGAGTTTCAGTAGTCAGTGTGTACAGACTCGATCCAGGCCGACGGGTGAACGTGGCCAGGTGGTGGCCCGTCCGGGGGCACGTGCAGATCGCCACCTCTGGCCTTTAGGGGTAAAGGTATCAACCCACTCATCCTGAAGAGCCGCGGTACTCACCAGGTTTGTCGAGAACGAGGGGAGGTGGAGACCTGACAGCGAGCCGGACGGAACCGCCGGACACGGGAGCACAGTGGAGGAACGTGCAAGAACCGGACCCCCAGAGGGGTCAGCCAGTGAGACTGCAACGGGTCTAGGGAGTGGTGTGAGTGTGGTGCTGTCGCGAAAGAAACAACGAGAAGCACCTGAGTCAAACGTGAAGGTGTGCAAGGCCTCAGCAGGCGCAGTATCAGAGAGAGCAGACTCACTAGCACCTAGAGCAGCAGCCTCTATACCTGGGTCGGGCGGCACACACAAGTAACAGTCACCCTCACTACCAACAGTCAAAGTATACATGGCAGTAAGGATATCATCATAGTCTAGAGAAAATGTATCCACTTTGTGTCGTAGCAGCTCTAGCCAGCGGGGGAGCTCAGCCTCGTCGCCAAACTCTGCGCGCCAGGTGTCGCTCAGATAGGCTAAGGAGCGGGACTGTGTGTGGCCAACTGTCCCGCAAGTCTGACCAGCCCGAGCACCTGTGCGAATGACGTACGGGCAGTGAGCAATATTCCGAGACGTCCCTCGCTGAACGTACCACTCACGAAGCTGCTGGGGCGTAAGGGTCTCTTCGGACGCCGCTGCAGCTGCACCAGGCCATCGCCAGCCCTAGCGCTGCCAGCTCCAGCGCCTCCACCTCCAGTGCCTCCAACTCCAGCAGCGCCACTCAGAAGGCGGTTGCGCCTAGCGTACCACTCGCGCAGCTGCTGGGGCGTAAGGGTCTCGCGCGGACGCCGCTGCAGCTGCATCTGGCCACCGCCAGAAACTCCCCACCGAACAGCTCCACCGCAACTGCCACTACGGCTGCTGCCACCACTCTCACTGCTGCCACCACCGCCGCCACCAATCCCACCGCTACCATGAAGAGAAGTCATAGCGGACAAACCGAGGAGGCGTGCGACCAGCAGGGCAGCACTCAGAGAAGGCAGGGCTGCGAGCAGGCACTAGGGTAGCGTGTAGGGTAGGGCAGGGGAGCGTATGGCCAGCGAAGGGCGGTGCGCGGCCCAGTAGGCCGGCGGTCAGTCAGCGGGGCTGAGCGCGGGCTGTAGAGGGCGGCGCGACGGCAGGGGCTAGTGCGGGCTGCAAGGGCGAACGCGGCTGGAGGGGCGAGTGCGGGCTGCAGGGGCGAGCGCGGCTGCAGGGGCGAGCGCGGCTGCAGGGGCGAGCGCGAGCTGCAGGGGCGAGCGCGGCCGCAGGGGCGAGTGCGGGTTGCAGGGCGAGCGCGGGCGGCGCGACGCAGGGCAGGGCAGCGCGTACGGGCGACGCGGCGGGCTGGGGCAGCCCGCACGGGCGACGCGACGGGCCAGGGCACGGCGTACGGGCGACGCGGCGCGCTGGATTAGCGCGCACGAGCGACGCAGCGCGCGGCAGGGCAGGGCGTGCACGGGGCAGGGCAGGGCGCGCGGGCAGGGCACAGCCAGGCGCGTGGGCAGGGCAGAGGCGAACGCGCGGGCAGGGCAGGGCCGGGCGCGTGGGTAGGGCAGGGCAGGGCGCGCGGGCAGGGCAGAGGCAGCGTGAGGGCTGCAGGGGCGGTACGCAGGGCTGCAGAGGCAGCGCGCGGGGCTGCAGAGGCAGCGCGAGGGCTGCAGGGGCGGCGCGCGGGTGGCAAAGGGCAGGGCAGGGCGTGGGGTAGCGCGGTAACTGCAGTCGGTCACTAAGCTAATGATGGGCCCGAAAAAAAAAAAACGGTCCTACGGACCTACTGCTCTGAAACCATGTTAGAAATTGATGAGCAGAGAATGGATGAACAAGCAAACAATTTGGTACAAGTACTAGTAACTCTAATTGGGTTGTACCCCATACAGGCTACCCCACTACAGCCTACGCAACACAGCATAATGTTATGACAGTTGGTTGAGTTGATTCAACTCCCAAAGCACATCAACAAGCAGACGCACACGAGTGTTCCTGCGCTCTTATCACACAAACCTCTTGTCAGCCTTGCCTGGTAAAAGTAGCGAGGGTTTTTGGGTTTAGGGAAATTTCAGTGTGTTTTGATGCGAGCCTGATAAGAGGTTGGCCTGATAAGGGGTCGTAGGAACACGCCCTCACTGTAACTGAAACCGTACCCTGTTCACTCAGGGAAAAAAATAACTCACATTGTTTCACAAAGGGGAAAAAAATCTCTACACTATATGGCCTAGGGTAAAAATCTCAATACCCTTGCTAGGAAAGGGTAACTAGAAAAAAATGGCCGCCAAAAAGGGCAAAAAGGGCATTTTACCCTGATATTGAGAGCCCTGCTCTGTATAAACCCCCCCAGGTTATTTTGTTGAAATTTTCATAAGACCCTAGGGTCTTTTATCTGGGTGATTACGATAGATACCCCCTTGTTTATGAGATAACTCCGAAACCCCAGTATGTTTACAAGACACCGTTTTAACTCGTACCCGCATATAGGTGTCTAATAATCAGGAACACACATCTATAAGAAACATCCTAAGACACCCCCTGTCTTCTATTCGACACTGGGCGATGGCGGTAAGATTCGCCAAAAGCTGCATCATGACTTGGGTATTTGTGGTTCCACGACTCCCCCCACATGCTCCGGTGCTATCTGCACCTCTGCACCACCTCATGGGCGAGGGGCGTAGAGGGGAGGGGTAGACCAGGGCAGGGGCGGACAAGGGGAGCGGGGGAAAGGAGCAGAGAGGATGAGAGAGGAGTCAGACAGTCAGACATGAGATCTGGAAGAGCGGATTTGGTGTTCTGTGGACACAAAAGCGAAGCGCAGATGTGCGAATGAGGGCGTGTTCCTACGGCCCCTTATCAGGCCAACCTCTTATCAAGCTCGCGTCAAAACACACTGAAAATTCCCTAAACCAAAAAACCCTCGCTACTTTTACCAGGCAAGGCTGACAAGAGGTTTGCCTGAAAAGAGCGTAGGAACACGCCCTGGGGGTTGGAGGGTGGGGCACACAAGATGAACCAGCTGGCAAGGATTCACCATGCCTCGCTCCCCACCCATTCCAAACTTCCTACCACCCCGTTCCTCATCCCAGCCGTTCTTCAACCCTCCCTGCACCACCCCTCATTCCACCACCCCTCATTGCACCATCCCTCTCTGCAGCACCCCTCTCTGCAGCAACCTATCCCACAAATCACCTGCCCATACCCCCCCTCCACTGTTCCCACTTCCCCTTGCACCACCCCCTCGCTCCTCCTGCGCCCACTCCCTCCCCCTTGCACCACCTCCCACCCACTCCATCACCCCCCTCACAGTTCCTTGGCCAACCGTCCCCACACAATTAGGCAAATGAGAGGGAAGATGAGAGGGAAGATGAGAGGGCAGATGAGAGGGCAGATGAGAGGGCAGATGAGAGGGCAGATGAGAGGGCAGATGAGAAGGCAGATGAGAGGGCAGATGAGAGGGCAGATGAGAGGGCAGATGAGAGGGCAGATGAGAGGGCAGATGAGAGGGCAGATGAGAGGGCAGAGAGGGCAGATGAGAGGGCAGATGAGAGGGCAGAGGAGAGGGCAGAAGAGAGGGCAGATGAGAGGGCAGACGAGAGGGAAGATGAGAGGGAAGATGAGAGGGCAGACGAGAGGGCAGATGAGAGGGCAGATGAGAGGGCAGATGAGAGGGCAGATGAGAGGGCAGATGAGAGGGCAGATGAGAGGGCAGATGAGAGGGCAGATGAGAGGGCAGATGAGAGGGCAGATGAGAGGGCAGATGAGAGGGCAGATGAGAGGGCAGATGAGAGGGCAGATGAGAGGGAAGATGAGAGGGCAGATGAGAGGGCAGATGAGAGGGCAGACGAGAGGGCAGACGAGAGGGAAGAGGAGAGGGAAGATGAGAGGGAAGACGAGAGGGCAGACGAGAGGGCAGACGAGAGGGCAGACGAGAGGGCAGATGAGAGGGCAGACGAGAGGGAAGATGAGAGGGCAGATGAGAGGGCAGATGAGAGGGCAGATGAGAGGGCAGATGAGAGGGCAGATGAGAAGGCAGATGAGAGGGCAGATGAGAGGGCAGATGAGAGGGCAGATGAGAGGGCAGATGAGAGGGCAGATGAGAGGGCAGATGAGAGGGCAGATGAGAGGGCAGATGAGAGGGCAGATGAGAGGGCAGACGAGAGGGCAGATGAGAGGGCAGATGAGAGGGCAGACGAGAGGGAAGAGGAGAGGGAAGATGAGAGGGCAGACGAGAGGGCAGATGAGAGGGCAGATGAGAGGGCAGATGAGAGGGCAGATGAGAGGGCAGATGAGAGGGCAGATGAGAGGGCAGATGAGAGGGCAGATGAGAGGGCAGATGAGAGGGCAGATGAGAGGGCAGATGAGAGGGCAGATGAGAGGGCAGATGAGAGGGAAGATGAGAGGGAAGATGAGAGGGCAGATGAGAGGGCAGACGAGAGGGCAGACGAGAGGGAAGACGAGAGGGAAGATGAGAGGGAAGACGAGAGGGAAGACGAGAGGGCAGACGAGAGGGCAGACGAGAGGGCAGACGAGAGGGCAGATGAGAGGGCAGATGAGAGGGCAGATGAGAGGGCAGACGAGAGGGCAGACGAGAGGGAAGATGAGAGGGCAGACGAGAGGGCAGACGAGAGGGCAGACGAGAGGGCAGATGAGAGGGCAGATGAGAGGGCAGATGAGAGGGCAGATGAGAGGGCAGATGAGAGGGCAGATGAGAGGGCAGATGAGAGGGCAGATGAGAGGGCAGATAAGAGGGCAGACGAGAGGGCAGATGAGAGGGCAGACGAGAGGGAAGATGAGAGGGCAGATGAGAGGGCAGATGAGAGGGCAGATGAGAGGGCAGACGAGAGGGCAGACGAGAGGGCAGATGAGAGGGCAGATGAGAGGGCAGATGAGAGGGCAGACGAGAGGGCAGATGAGAGGGCAGATGAGAGGGCAGATGAGAGGGCACGGACTGACTGACAGAAGCCAGTTGCTTCACTTCACCTCCCCACTCACTCCCCATGCCGCGCACCTCTCCAGACTCCCCCTCCCATCCAGCCCGCCTTGACCTACCAGCGTGGCACGGCACACACTGCGGGCACACACCGCGGGCACACACCGTGGGCACACACCGTGGGCACGGCACACACCGTGGGCACGGCACAGGCAGAATTCCACGGCCAGTCACGGCACCCAAACGAGCATGCTGGGCAAACGCCTAGCGACCAGCGGTGCTTCTGCTGGTAATCAAAGAAGCACCGCTGCATCC
Organism: Closterium sp. Yama58-4; assembly: GCA_947470075.1. NCBI lineage: Eukaryota > Viridiplantae > Streptophyta > Zygnematophyceae > Desmidiales > Closteriaceae > Closterium > Closterium sp. Yama58-4. The sequence goes on along the minus strand of CANIUD010000688.1, from coordinate 380,702 downwards.
CACCCCCTCATCCCCTTCATCCCCCCCAATCCCCCCCCTCAATTCCCACCCAAACCCCCCAATCCCCCCACAATGCCCCACCACTCCCCCCCCCCAAAACCCCCCTCTAGTTCCCTCCGAGTCCCCCACCTAGTCCCCCCCTAGTCCCCACCTATCCCCCCACAGTCCCCCCCCTAGTCCACTTCCCCCTCACCAAACCTCCGCTTCCCCCTCACCAAACCCCCCCATTGTCTGTGTACAGACAGACAACTCTTCGCCCCCCCATTTCCCCCTCTCCCTCCCCCTCACACCCCCCTCCTCCCCCTCCCGCTCCCCTGACCCGCGGGCGCCCATCATGCGCTGCAATACCCCCACCCCGCCACTCACGTCTGCCACACCATCATGCGCTGCACAGCACATCTGCGTCGACCACCCTTTTCCCCTCAATCGACCTCCCCCCCCCCCAATCCCCCAGTGCAGTGATATCCCCCAGTGCAGTGATATCCCCCAGTGCAGTGATATCCCCCAGAGAATCTCTGCACTGAAATGTTTCGCTAGGTGGCAGCAAGGATTTCGTGCACCAATGACATTTGTCCTAGTCACTTCATCAACAGAGTCCCTCCTGGATGTATTTCACAATCCCATCTCGACCACTTCCCTCATTATTTCTCGCTGCCAAGCTGTTTGAGTTCTAGGATTTCTCGTTCTCTTAAAACCGCCGCCATGTCCGCATTTTCCGCTGCCTTGATTTCCTAGACCTTTCTGGAGATTTTACCTGAACGATGAGTATCTTAGCTTCGGGTTTACTCTTTCCGTTGTTAAGCAACGTCGATACCCTGGCGATTGTAGGCGTGCATGTTAATGTTATTTTTTATCGTTAGTTGCTTATTGTTTCCTCGCGCCATGTGTGTTTCTTTGCAGGCGTCGTCAACCTCTGTGCTAGGCGCTCGTGTGTGGAGGTCTAGAGTGTGCCTTCGAGGTAAGCAAGATTACCGTAATTCACTTTTAAGTCGCTTCAATTTCATTCTGCGGCCAGCCGTTCTGGTCTGTTGGCACTCCTTATTTCTTTGTGAGCGTTCAGGATTTATTGCCTTAAAGCGCCGCTTTTGCCTATTGGCTACTTTCGTGATGGCGTGACTCGTACCGATTCAATATACGTTGACCGGTAAGTCGTTTCTGGCTAAATTGCTCAGTGTTTGTTTCGGCTATCCTTCCCTAACGAGCTCTTGACATGATCTGTTTCCTCGGTTCCCCGTTTTCCAATGCTTCCAGGTGTCTCACGTTATTGGAAGATCTGCCGCTTATTCAGTCACTTTCTAGGGTTTTGCTGTGACTGGTGATCTGTTTTTCGCATGTGCAGAGGATAGTGAAATACAATGAATAGTTTCACTGCAGTTTTGTTCATGTTCTAGTTCCATTTCTCAATAATCAAAGCTCAAGTGATTTGCATTTGCAAACGTGTTAATTGTTGATGGTTTAGTGTGCTTGCAAAGATATGCTGGCGATTAACTGCCCAACCCCCAGGTAACAATGGTTCTCGCGTTAAGCTTTTTTATGATTAATAATTGTGGATATATCGGGATGCGTTTTTTGTACGGGTAATATATAGCCTAAAAAATAAATAGCGAGCTGTAGACAACATTTCGGCTAAAGCGATGAATTTTACAGCGCAGATACGGCTCGCGTTCGAGTTGGGTCCGCGAGAAGCGGGAATGCACGGGATTGGGCCCCAGCTTCTCGGGGGGTAACATCAGGGTCACCGCTTGGGGTCACATCAGTGTGACAACGAACTGAACTTCGATCGGGGGTAACACTGCTGGCGACACTGGGGTATCACTAATCGGGGTAACCCTGATGTGACATTGGGGTAGAAATTTGCGGGGGACTTTTTTGGGATGTTGAGGCGCGCCTGCACCACCATCGTGCGGAGCATCTCCGCCGCGTTAACCGCCCTTTCCCCCTTGATTTCCCCACCCCCCCTATCCCTACCCCCCTTCCCCAACCCCCTCCCCCTCCCCCCAATACAGTGACATCCACCCCTTTCCCCCTAGATCTCCCGTCGCTCCCCCCGTCGCCCCCCCATGGCTCACCGAAGTTGCCCCGTTCGTTGAGGCGCGCCTGCACCACCATCGTGCGGAGCATCTCCGCCGCGTCCCGCGCGTCCTTCTCCAGCTCCGCCAGCCGCCGCTCGTCCGCCTCCGCGCGGTTCCCCTCGAAGTGCCCGCGCACCTCCGCGCGCCCCGCGGTCTGCGCGTGCTGGTCCCCCGGAAAGGATTTGCGGATGGCGCGGAGCAACGTGCGGTAGGCGCTGAGGGCGGAAGGGCGCGCGGAAGTGGCGGAAGCGGAAGAGATGGCGGAAGCGGCTGCAGCTGCAGCAGGCTGGATCATGGCGAAGGAGCTACTTGTGCTGTGCGACTGTGCGAATGGTTCGGACTGCCAGCGTGGTTACCAGATAGGCGTGAATGTGGAATGGTGAACTTGGGGTTCAAGATGAGGGGTCGAGTTGGCGGGAACGGCGGCGATGCGCGTCTGTTTTTGTAAGGCGAAAGGAGCTCAAACGTACCCCACGCCACGCACACAACCTTCTGCGATTCGTTATTGTACAGAGCATGTCAACGAATAGTTCAGTGCTAAAATGTTAATTACCTCTTTTTCCGAACAGAATTCAAAAGCAGAATCAACTTAAATCTCTTTTACAGCTCATTTAAGCAATATCGTGTGTGTGTGTTGTCCCAATTACTGACTCCAATTATTCAACACTTGCTGTTTCACATAAGCAGATACACGCTATTCATTATAATACACACTTGTAACAGGTGTGACTAGAGGTGTGTGCTTGATGGAGGCAGCAAAAAGCGACTGAACCGCAGCAGCAGCAGCAGCAGCAGCAGCAGCAGAGTGTAAGACGAGAAGACTGGCACCAGTGAGAGCAATGGAAGGCAAGAAGAGCAAGTAAAGCAGCCGCGGCAGTAGCGTGCGACTGAGAATGTTACTAACAGGAGTATGTAGCAGCCGCGGCAGTAGCGGTACTAACTTTTAAGGCGCCATAAAGCAGCAACAGGAGTATGTAGCAGTAGCAGTAGTAGCAGTTGCATGTTGAGGCGAGGCGACCTAGAATGTCGTTGCTGCAACTGATGATGCTGATGTATGGTGGTAATCAGGAAGCCCAATGTGCATAAAATATCATCCACGGCAGCACATGCCAGCAGTAATGGGTGGCTGAGAATGTCGTTGGAGCAAATGATGCGGATGAGAGTGTGGTGGCAAAAGGGGGAGGCGGATGTTGCATGGCACCACATGCCTCTAGCGCAGCAGCAGCGTGTGTCTTTGTACGTCGTTGCTGCAGAAAATGGTGTAGATGATTAAGGAATGTGGGTTGATGTGGAATACGGGTGGGGAGGTGAATGCGGATGGGTCCTTTCCATGGCAGCACATGGCTCCATAGGAGAAGCAGCAACATGCCTTGGAAGCAGCAACATGCATTGGAAGCAGCAACATGCCTTGGAAGCAGCAACATGCCTTGGAAGCAGCAACATGCCTTGGAAGTATACTCAGTCATATGGCAACTGGCCTCAACAGACAGCTCTAGAGCAGCACAAGCGTGTGGCATAGCAGGTCGCTGTGTTTGATGATGTGTGTGGGAGTGTGCCGGTGACCGGGAAATGAGGGTGGATGTGGTTTGGTAGCAGAGCAGCTACACCATGTGCCTTAGAATGTCTTCTGATCTGAGTCAATTCAAATCCACCTCTAGAGCAGCAGCAGCGTGTGCCTTAGAATGTCGCTGCATGTGATGATGCCTGTGAGCGTCCTGCGGCCATCAGGGAGTCGCACCACCACAGGCAGGCGAGACACCTGTGGTGTCCCGCATGGAGCACGCAGCATGCAGGGAGAAGAAAGTGCAGAGCGCACGCATGCACACAGGTAGAATGCACACAGGTAGAATGCACACAGGTAGAATGCACACAGGTAGAATGCACACAGGTAGAATGCACACAGGTAGAATGCACACAGGTAGAATGCACACAGGTAGAATGCACACAGGTAGAATGCACACAGGTAGAATGCACACAGGTAGAATGCACACAGGTAGAATGCACACAGGTAGAATGCACACAGGTAGAATGCACACAGGTAGAATGCACACAGGTAGAATGCACACAGGTAGAATGCACACAGGTAGAATGCACACAGGTAGAATGCACACAGGTAGAATGCACACAGGTAGAATGCACACAGGTAGAATGCACACAGGTAGAATGCACACAGGTAGAATGCACACAGGTAGAATGCACACAGGTAGAATGCACACAGGTAGAATGCACACAGGTAGAATGCACACAGGTAGAATGCACACAGGTAGAATGCACACAGGTAGAATGCACACAGGTAGAATGCACACAGGTAGAATGCACACAGGTAGAATGCACACAGGTAGAATGCACACAGGTAGAATGCACACAGGTAGAATGCACACAGGTAGAATGCACACAGGTAGAATGCACACAGGTAGAATGCACACAGGTAGAATGCACACAGGTAGAATGCACGCAGGTAGAATGCACGCAGGTAGAATGCACGCAGGTAGAATGCACGCAGGTAGAATGCACGCAGGTGGAATGCACGCAGGTGGAATGCACGCAGGTAGAATGCACGCAGGTAGAATGCACGCAGGTAGAATGCACGCAGGTAGAATGCACGCAGGTAGAATGCAGGCAGGTAGAATGCAGGCAGGTAGAATGCACGCAGGTAGAATGCACGCAGGTAGAATGCACGCAGGTAGAATGCACGCAGGTAGAATGCACGCAGGTAGAATGCACGCAGGTAGAATGCACGCAGGTAGAATGCACGCAGGTAGAATGCACGCAGGTAGAATGCACGCAGGTAGAATGCACGCAGGTAGAATGCACGCAGGTAGAATGCACGCAGGTAGAATGCACGCAGGTAGAATGCACGCAGGTAGAATGCACGCAGGTAGAATGCACGCAGGTAGAATGCACGCAGGTAGAATGCACGCAGGTAGAATGCACGCAGGTAGAATGCACGCAGGTAGAATGCACGCAGGTAGAATGCACGCAGGTAGAATGCACGCAGGTAGAATGCACGCAGGTAGAATGCACGCAGGTAGAATGCACGCAGGTAGAATGCACGCAGGTAGAATGCACGCAGGTAGAATGCACGCAGGTAGAATGCACGCAGGTAGAATGCACGCAGGTAGAATGCACGCAGGTAGAATGCACGCAGGTAGAATGCACGCAGGTAGAATGCACGCAGGTAGAATGCACGCAGGTAGAATGCACGCAGGTAGAATGCAGGCAGGTAGAATGCAGGCAGGTAGAATGCAGGCAGGTAGAATGCAGGCAGGTAGAATGCAGGCAGGTAGAATGCAGGCAGGTAGAATGCAGGCAGGTAGAATGCAGGCAGGTAGAATGCAGGCAGGTAGAATGCAGGCAGGTAGAATGCAGGCAGGTAGAATGCACACAGGTAGAATGCACACAGGTAGAATGCACACAGGTAGAATGCACACAGGTAGAATGCACACAGGTAGAATGCACACAGGTAGAATGCACACAGGTAGAATGCACACAGGTAGAATGCACACAGGTAGAATGCACACAGGTAGAATGCACACAGGTAGAATGCACACAGGTAGAATGCACACAGGTAGAATGCACACAGGTAGAATGCACACAGGTAGAATGCACACAGGTAGAATGCACACAGGTAGAATGCACACAGGTAGAATGCACACAGGTAGAATGCACACAGGTAGAATGCACACAGGTAGAATGCACACAGGTAGAATGCACACAGGTAGAATGCACACAGGTAGAATGCACACAGGTAGAATGCACACAGGTAGAATGCACACAGGTAGAATGCACACAGGTAGAATGCACACAGGTAGAATGCACACAGGTAGAATGCACACAGGTAGAATGCACACAGGTAGAATGCACACAGGTAGAATGCACACAGGTAGAATGCACACAGGTAGAATGCACACAGGTAGAATGCACACATTGCAGTTGAGCACGATCTCACATTGCAGTTGAGCATGATCTCACATTGCAGTTGAGCACGATCTCACATTGCAGTTGAGCATGATCTCACATTGCAGTTGAGCATGATCTCACATTGCAGTTGAGCATGATCTCACATTGCAGTTGAGCATGATCTCACATTGCAGTTGAGCATGATCTCGGTGGCGTCCACCATGAACGAGTCCTCCTCCACCTGCAGCACCGTGTCTGTCATCGACTCGTCTACCTGCGCGGAGATGGTTGAGGGCATACATGGGGAAGGTTGGGGGGGTGGAGGGGTTAAGAGAATGAGAGCTCAACAAAGCAAAGCATAGCCTCCTCCACCTGCAGCACCGTGCCCGTCATTGACTCCTCCACCTGCTCGCACCGGGGGAGGGAAGAGGGAGGAGGGGTGGGAGAGGCTTTATGAGCATGAGAGTTTGAAAGCCACAGGCTGCTTCAACTGCAGCACCGTGTCTGTCATTCACTCCTCCACCTGTTCGCACCAGGGCATAAATGCAAGGAACATGAGATTCACATGAAGGATGGCACAGAATGGCCTGTGACTCACTCAACTCAGCTAGGGCACATGGGAGAGATCTGGATTCTGTAGGCGGTTAGCGGATATCGCATCGGCTGCACCATCAGCGCTGGCTATTGCAGTCGAAACAGTACACTTGTTACCGCTCGTCCTGTCGCACCTAGTACATCCATAAACGATCTTCATGATGACCTCTTCGTTGAGGTTTTCTCACTCGCCAACCGCCTTGATCCTCAAACGATCTTTCCAGAACCTGAAGCCAACATTTACGAGTTTGAATTACCGTCATTCCCTGCTTGTACAGACGTCGTTCACAGCCTTCTCATCGCGTCCGTCTGCCATCGGTGGCGTAGCCTTGCTCGGCGTCACGTATCGACGCTGCTCGTAAAAAAAGGCCAATACATTTCGCTCCAAGAACTCAGAAACGCCGCCGCCCTCTTGTCCAATACCACGCATCTGCATCCCCCCGGTAATAGTGTGGACAACCTCATCGACGCATTCCTTCATCACCTCATCTTGTACTGCCCCAAACCGAAGCGCTTCACATAGGACCAGTGGAAATAGGCGACGTTGATCTACAGTAGAACTATTCACTTTCGATGACTGACGCTGGTCTGGACTTGCTCTTCCTCAACTGTACGTAGTTGAAGCAGCTGACACTCCACCACTACAATAATGATGATATGCTACCGTCGTCATCATTTCAGCTAGTGAATCTGCGCTCTCTGTTTCTGAACAACGCCTCAATTTTGTTCGATCCAAGGCTGAAGAATCTCTCAAGCTCTCGACTCTCATCATCCAGACCGATTCCTCATGTGTAGTCCGTCTGTTAGCTCTCACTAAACTCACCGCCCTTATCGGCCTATCCTTCTGCAAAACTTACATTGATTTAAAAAATCTGAGATTCTTTCTCTTTCTCGTTCGTCCACCTGTCACTCTTCCAATCTCTGCAATGTGACCTTGGATTCGACTCGCTTTTGTTAGTACCCTGGTGCAGATTCCTAAAGCGCTTGTCACCCCCAGATCGCAGCGAACGCACACATACTCCTTGTAGCATCCAGGGCTTGCATCGGACACATCTTCAAGAGATAGCAACAGCAAGCTTTTGATGCTACAAGGAGTACACGTGTGTTCGCTGCGATCTGATAGTGACAGGCGCTTCAAGAAAGTTTTAACAAAAGCGAGCCAAATCCAATGTCACATTACAGAGGTCAGAAAGATGACAGGAGGGCGAACGAGAAAGAGAAAGATCCAGGAGTCATCAAATCAATGTAAGTTTTGCAGAAGGATAGGCTAGTAAGGGCGATGAGTTGAGTGAGAGCTAACAGATGGTCCACACCTAAAGAATTAGTCTGGATGGTGAGAGTCGAGAGCTTAGAGAAATTCGTCAGCCTTGAATGCAACAAAATTGAGGCGTTAGTCAGAAACAAAGAGCGCAGATTCGGTAGCCGAAAGAACGACAACAGTAGCGTATCGTCATTATTGTAGTGGTGGAGTGTCAGCTGCTCCAACTGCGTGCATATGAGGAAGAACAAATCCGGACCAGCCTCAATCATCGAAAATGAATACTTCCACTGTAGATCAGCGTGGCCTACTTCCACTGGTCCTATATGCAGACCTTCAATCAACTTGGGGCAGTACGAGGTGAGGTGATAGAGGAAAACGTCGGGGAGGCTGTCCACGCTATTATCGGGGAGATGCAGATGCGTAAGATTGGACAAGAGGGCGTCGACGTTTGTGGAGTCTTGGAGCGAAACGTATTGGCCGTCTTTAACGAGCAGCGTCGATACGTGACGCCGAGCAAGGATGCGCCACCGACGACAGACGAACATGATGAGAAGGTTGTGAGCGACGTCTGTACCAGCAAGAAATGACAGTAATTCAACCTCGTAAACGTTGTCTTCAGGTTCTGGAAAGGTCGCTTTAGGATCAAGGCAGTTGACGAGCGAGAAAACCTCAACGAAGAGGTCATCAAGAAGATCGTTTATGGACCTACTAGGTGCGACAGGAGGAGCGGTAGCAAATGGTACTGCTTCGGCTGCAGTTGCCAGCGGTGAAGCCGATGCGTTATCCGCCACCTGCCTGCAGGATTCACTTCCCTCCCCTCACTCAAGTCGCTACAATTCAACAGGTTGACATTGGATGGATACTCCAGAGAATGTTGATCACCTCGGACAGCTTTCGTTGCTGACTCGTCTAGAGCTCAGTTTGCGAGCTATCTGAGATCTCCGGGAGCATCAACGGGCTGAGTGGACTGACGCTTCAAGAGCTCGACATCTTGTCATTCTGGAACGTGTGGGAACTTCTCGAGTCCATTATGGGTCGTAGGCGACTGGAGGCCTCGTGCATTAAGGACTGTTGGAGCCTTACTCGGATGCCTAAGAATTTGGAAAGCCTTCAGAGGCTCAAGTACTTGGAGTTCAGATTGTGTTCGATGCTGCTGCGCACTCCATCACTGCTGCCACCTTCGCTCAAGTGTGTATTTGTTGAGATTAACGAGCAGAAGTTACCATTTCCCTAAACAGCACTGTCCCGATTGCATGCCTTGATTATCGAGAAAAAGGATGAACGCTCTTTCAGAGAATCTTGGCTCATCGTTGCAACAACTGCGGGAGCTTCACAATGATGAGGCTCTGGAATTACAAGAGCTATCAAAATTCATGACAATTCTGCAGCACCTCACGTGCTTCGTGATCCAAGCTCCAAAGCTAGCTGCTCTTCATGACAACATTGATGCGTTGACCAGATTGTGCGAGCTGGATCTACTGCACGTCATTGCCCTGCCCTCCCTCCCCAACTTCGAACCGACTTAGAGCTCTAGACCGAAGTCAGGACGGGAGTCAAGACGAGAGTTGGGGGACGCGAGTCAGAACGCGAGTCAGGACGAGAGTCATGAAGAGAGTCAGGACGCGAGTCAGGACGCGAATCAGGACGGGAGTCAGGACGGGAGTCAGGATGGGAGACAGGATGGGAGTCAGGTGGGAGTCAGGATGGGAGTCAGATAGCCCACAGACTCGTGCGCACACAGATAACCCATAGGCACACAACATGGGAGCCGGGTGATGCATCCATCCCAGGAATAGAGCTGTACTTAAGGTTCCTATTATCTTTTCAAGGTTACAAGCTTCAACAAGTGGTTATCTTTCTTTGCTCAAGCAATCCTTCACACTGCTGCTGCTCTTCATGGCCGGTAACACAGCATGGGAGCCGGGTGATGAATCCACACCAGCCCACACTCCCTCAGCCTGTATGCCATTGAACTGCAGCGTCGCGACCTTCCTCGTGTGCTGCCGGAGCTAAACTTCACGCGGCCTCTTGTTGAGGCCCTGGTAGTTCTCATTCCCTCACCTCCCACCATCCACTCTCCCACCCTTTCACCCTCCTCTCCGCTCCATCTCATTCCACTGACCCACCGTGAAGCAGCCTTTCTCACGTGCTGCCAGAGCTAGTCCACAAGAGGCTTGTGGTTCAGATGGTTATGGTAGTCCGTCCACCAGGCCCATCAACTTACCTATCACCACCCACTCCCAACCATTCCAACTCCCCTGTCCGCTGCAGCCCAATCCACTAACCCGCAGTGAAGCGGCCTTTCTCAGGTGCTGCCGAAGCTTGTCCACCCGTGGGCCCTGGTTAAGGTGGTCCTGGTAGTTGGCCAGGCGCTGCAGAAACTCCTCCTCCGCCTGCAGTGGGGCGGCATGGTGGCATGGGGCCGCATGGTGGCAAGGGGCAGCATGGTGGTAAGGGGCAGCATGGTGGTAAGGGGCCGCATGGCATGGGGGGCATGTGGAGACTGCATTAGGTTCATGCGTGGCCTTGAATATGCTCTCTTCAAGAGTGTGTAACCATGGTTCAGATGGTTCTGGTAGTTGGCCAGGCGCTGCAGAAACTCCTCTTCCGCCTGCAATGAGGTGGGATGGTGGCAAGGGGACATGGTGCACGCGGGGATGGTTGGGGAGCTGTCAGGGACACTTTTGTTTTGCCTGTGAGCATGTGCTGTGTTTGGGGGGGGAGAGGGAGAGGGAGAGGGAGAGGGAAGGGGGAGGGAGAAAAGGGTAGGAATAGCCTCTCACATGGACGAACAGACAGCACGGCAGATATGTGGAAGGATGCAGATGCCATGCCACCGTCCCACCATGCCACTGTCCCACCATGCCACCGTCCCACCATGCCACCGTCCCACCATGCCACCGTCCCACCATGCCACCGTCCCACCATGCCACCGTCCCACCATGCCACCGTCCCACCATGCCACCGTCCCACCATGCCACCGTCCCACCATGCCATGCATCACAAACTCTTTCCGCATGGTGCCGCCCTGACCTGAGACAGCACAACCACCAGCCTCCCCAACCCCACACCATCCCCAACTTTTGAGAACTCTCCATACTGACACTTGCATATGGCACACACCATGCCGTGCGTCCGGAGCTCCTTCCACACGATGTCGCGCTGAGACAGCACATTCACCCGCCTGCCCAGCCCCGCCACACCATCCCCCTCCTGAAAACTCTCCCTACTGCCACTAGCACAAGCACATGCCGCCACCCTGCCACCCACCCACCCACCATGCCGTGCGTGCGCAGCTCCTTCCACATGATGTCGCGCTGCGACAGCACGCCCACCACCTTGCCCAGCCCCACCCCGTCGTCCTCCTCGTCCACCTCCACCACTGGCGCCCCGCTGATGCGATGGCGCAGGAAGATCTGGTGTGAAGAGAGAGTGAGAAAGATTCGTATGCGATGGCACAGGATGGAGAGAAAGGGAATTAAGGGAGGAAGAACCCTCCGCCTCTCGCTCCCCTTTCCCACCCGACTCTCTCTCTCCCATCACCCACCTCTCTCTCCCTTCACCCACCTCTCTCTCCCTTCACCCACCTCTCTCTCCCTTCACCCACCTCTCTCTCCCTTCACCCACCTCTCTCTCCCTTCACCCACCTCTCTCTCCCTTCACCCACCTCTCTCTCCCTTCACCCACCTCTCTCTCCCTTCACCCACCTCTCTCTCCCTTCACCCACCTCTCTCTCCCTTCACCTCCTCACCCGCCTCTCTCACCTGAGCGGCATCACGGAGGGACATGTCGCGGTGCAGGCAGATGGGGTTGGGCGTCATGTAGTCGCGCACTCGCTTGTCCACCCACAGCACCCGGTCCACAATGCTGGGGGGGTGGGTGACGTGGCAGGGTGAAAGAGAGCGTCAAAGAGAAGGAGGAGAGTTGATAGCTGCGCTTGTCCACCCACAGCACCCAGTCCACGATGCTGCCGTGGGGAGAGGGAAGGGGACATACAAGGAGAAAGAGAGTTGCTAGCTGCGTAGGGTAGATGAATCGCTTGTCCGCACACATAGCACGCTGTCCACATGCTAAGGGGCGGGGGGAAAGCGGAGTTGGGGAGGGGAGAGATGAAACGACTTGTGAAAGACTTGGCATACCTGTTTCTAACCCTCTTCCACCTTTCAACTCAGGTTGTGCGGCTCACCTGAGGGCGTGCGGCTCACCTGAGCGCGTGTTTTGACTCCTCTGCCGCCTCCAGTTCAAGCGCCTCCAGCAGCAACCTCACGCTCTCTGGGGTGAACCCGCCCGCGCCCGCACCCTCCCCTCCTCTTGACCATACCCACGCCACCCGTGCGTGCGGCTCATCTCAGCCCGAGTGCGGTCCTCTCCTCACCTGAGCGCGTGTTTTGACTCCTCTGCCGCCTCCAGTTCAAGCGCCTCCAGCAGCGATCGCACGCTCTCCGGAGTGAACCCGCCCGCGCCCGCACCCTCCCCACCCTCCCCCTCCCCCTCCCCCTCCCCCTCCCCCTCTTCGCCAAACTCAAACCCCCCGCCAGGCACGGATAGCAGCTGCGCTTGAGCCTGCTGCTGCATCCCACTGTGGTTCACACCGTTCCGATCCAGCCCGTCAGCAGCACTGTCTTCGCTGTGCGAGCGCCACAGCATCTCCATGGCCTCCTTGGCTGCCTGCGCCTCCCTGCTCGCCCTGTCTTGGCCATGCGACGATCCCGCTGCTGAGCATCTCACTTGGACGCGCAAGGGGGACAGCTGCGGCGAGGAGGGGAAGAAAGGAGGGCGGAAGGAAGGAGCGGATGTGAGGCAAGCAGCATTGGCTCCGCTGTGCGAGCGAGCGCCACAGCATCTCCATGGGCTCCCCGGCTGCCTGCGCTTCCCTGCTCGCCCTGTCACGGCCGCTCAACGAACCCGCGGCCGAGCATCGCACTACAATGCGCGAGGGGGACAGCTGCGGCGAGGAGGGAAAGGAGGGGAGTCGGGAAGGAGGGGGGAGAGGAGGGGTGTCGGGAAGGAGGGGGGAGAGGAGGGGTGTCGGGAAGGAGGGGGGAGAGGAGGGGTGTCGGGAAGGAGGGGGGAGAGGAGGGGTGTCGGGAAGGAGGGGGGAGAGGAGGGGTGTCGGGAAGGAGGGGGGAGAGGAGGGGTGACGGGAAGGAGCGGGGAGAGGAGGGGTGTCGGGAAGGAGTGGAGGAGGGAGGCAGCAGTCAGCTTCTCCCCGTCCTTCTCCGCCTGCCTGCGCCTCCATGCTGGCTCTGCGATGGCCGTATGCTGGCAACAGCTGGCCACTGCTGGCCCTGCGATGGCCGTATGCTGGCAACAGCTGGCCACTGCTGGCTCTGCGATGGCCGTATGCTGGCAACAGCTGGCCACTGCTGGCTCTGCGATGGCCGTATGCTGGCAACAGCTGGCCACTGCTGGCTCTGCGATGGCCGTATGCTGGCAACAGCTGGCCACTGCTGCCTCTGCGATGGCCGTATGCTGGCAACAGCTGGCCACTGCTGGCTCTGCGATGGCCGTATGCTGGCAACAGACGGACTTGACGGAAGGGGGGAGTTGCAAGGGAGACGGACTTGCGATCGAGCACTGAACGTATATGCGACAAGGGAAGGTATGCGTAGAGCAGGGGGGGATCGGGGAGATAAGCGCAGGGAGGTGAAAGGGAGGAGCGAGGTGGGAAGCATGTGAGGGAGGCTAACAACGGGGCTAAAAGCTGAAATGCACACTGGTTACGCGCGAATTTTTTAGCGATACGCTACGGAATAAGCAGCTTTCACACGTTCAGAAACGACAGAAACGACGAGCAACGGAAGGGAGTGGTGAAAAAGTACGCAGAAGAGAAACAAAAACAAAAAAAAACCAGGAGAAATGAGATGGGGCAAACAAGATCGTTGAAAGACAATAGTAGATTAGGAATAGCTCGAGCGCTTACTTTCGATACTCGTCTAGAAAGCTTCGCATGGAAATTGTGCGAGTAGATGCAAGCGAGAGACTTCGTACTACGGGAAAGAAACCGAACGGCATCCATAGAGACACTCGCGACTCGCTAACAACTAGGATTGCAAGAAGAGCAAATAACGGTACTTGCAAAGAAGTTCCTAAAGGCCTGGTGAGCCGCGAATCTGCATTTCTAATCTGTTCAAGCCTTAATGGAACATATGGACCCTGTTGATGGAGTGCTGCTGGAGATATGCAAATGTTAGGGTGCGGTCTTTTCCTGAACGTTTGGATAAGGTTCGAACTGCGCTACTGGGCTACAAAAACCCCCACAAAATCCGAACCGAACCTTCACAAAGGACCACTCTAGTGCAGATAGGAATACGGAACCGCGACCCACCACACCCAACTCCTCGTCAAGTCCTCCACCTGGTTGTGCTTGGTTCAATGTCGAGGGATGTTTGGTGTGCAGGTAAACTGTTTTTGTTGGCGTTCGAGGCGCGACTGCTGATTGGCGAATGTTACGAGCAGTCGCGAATTCGGTAACGACTGTACAATATTCATTGCGAGGCTACAGTAACTCGTCAAAACCCTAGACTCAGAAAAGAGACAGCTTTGCATCTGAACGGTGCAAAGTTTCGAATTTTCCCAGCGGACTGTCTGGTACTCGATATTTGGACAGTCCAAAACAAAATATTGGGACTGTCCGGAAAAACACTGAAATCAAATTGGAGCCACGCCCTGAATGTGCGTGCAACCTGACGTCGCCCTTATGAACAAGACGATGTTGCTTTGTTCGGTAAAAGTTCGTACATGCGACTGGGGCTGGCTAGGCTAATAGCGAAACTCTGGCAGACACGCGGTAACAATAGAGCTCCCTGACAACAATGCGCTATCGCTACCTTGTCACGATTTCCTCACACTGGCTTGCGAAAGCAAACCCTAGCGACCCAGGGCTAACGCAGAACCCTGTTTTGGCGAAAGGCACATGGGAAAATCAGCAATCCCGCGAAACTACCTAGTGAGTGTTTCGAAATAAGCCTCCTAGCGAGGACATTGACTGTGTCGGAACTCATGAAATCCATGGCGGAGAGCTAGTCAACATTGTCAACATTGTAATTCACTTCTGTTAGTGTCGACTGGTGCAGATTCACAGAAGGATCGAGCGTTGCTACCTGAAAGCCTATTTACAGACACGTCGCACACTCTTAGCTCCAGTAATGCATAGCGCGCGCTTGGCAGTTTGCCGTCTTGGTTCACTTAGTTAGGTGTCGACTCCCGTACAATCTTCCCTCTAGAGGTGTTCCTATGGCACTGCTCGACAATCATCTCCGTAGCCCCAGCCGGGAATCGGGATCTTCCAGGGCTTTACTAGCCTCCAGTAACTTATCGAAACGCACCAGACTACGGCATTGCGGAATCAGACGAACGTCATCGATAGAAAGCCAAGACTTCACGCGTCGACGCTACTCCACGCCGCGAAGTACAAGACCATGGCATCTCCGGAAGCCTCTTACCGCCGCTAGCTCGCAAGCGCTTCTCTCCGTCGCGGTGCTCATGCTGTGCGCGTCTCGACCCGTCGACTCACAGACCTCGTCTAACGACCGTACGTGAAACCCACAATGTGGTGACTCTTTAGTCGACTCGATAGTCAATTCATGCTGTGCGCCTTTCGACCGGTCGACTTACAGGCCTCGTCGAACGCCCGTACGTGAAAACCTCGAACATTTATCTCTGAACTCTCCGAATCCTACGTGGTTTCCTTGGAGGCATCGCCCATGCTTCTGTGTGAAAACTAGACGCGACGAGACGGGTCGATGGAGTGTGAATACAGAGCTGGTAGTTCAGAACGGCTGTCGAGTGTCAAAGTCTCTCGTCTGTGACAGGTAGAAACTCTCACAGCAATGACTTGAATTACGCTGGAGAATTTTCCGAATACGGTAGTCTCAATTTTGCATAGGCTCCAAGGCGCAGGGATAACCGTCCTGACGAATCTCGTCAGCCGTCGCATTGACGCCTTCAGCCGTCTTCGAGATTCTGCCAGCCTCCGTGAATGATTCCGTCAACCGTCTTGATGGCGCTCTTAGCTTTGGTGACGACTCCGTCAGCCATCGTTAAGAGAAAAGGAAGATTCCAGCTCCACCGGTCGAAGCTTCCAAAAGGAACATCCGTGCAGAGGCAATGATCAAATGGGTCACATTTGAACATCTGAAGAGCTTCATCTGACCGCTCCACCTGCACTCCATCTGACCGCTCTCAACCCCTGACCCTGGCAGGCATGGCTTCCAGGCAGCAGCCTGAATTTGACGCTCTTGCAACTCTTTGGCCTCATACTCTTACCCTCCAATTCGCCAGTTCTAGAACCTTCACCATGACATGCGTGTTTCTCACAGAGGTGGCAGCAGTCTGAATTTCGTGCTCTTGCAACTCGTCTACCTCAAACTACACTCCCACCTCTCCATTCAGCTCCCTTCTGATCATTGGCCATGGCAGGGCGTTTGAGTCTTTCGCCGCCCTGTGCCACACTGGTTGGAGCTCTCTCGCAATCCATCACCCTCAGATTCTCAAAAGTCCACTTCCCTTCATGCCGCACATCTCCACACTAACCGCTCTCAACCCCTGGCCATGGCAGGCGTGTCTCTGGCGCTGCTGGGGAGCATTCTGGACCCCAGCAGCGTGCTCGTGTGGTCGTCGCCGCTGCTGTGCTCTGGGTGGACCAACTTCACATGTAAAGACAACACCACCATCACAGCAATGTGCGTGTAAAGACAACACCACCATCACAGCAATGTGCGTGTAAAGACAACACCACCATCACAGCAATGTGCGTGTAAAGACAACACCACCATCACAGCAATGTGCGTGTAAAGACAACACCACCATCACAGCAATGTGCGTGTAAAGACAACACCACCATCACAGCAATGTGCGTGTAAAGACAACACCACCATCACAGCAATGTGCGTGTAAAGACAACACCACCATCACAGCAATGTGCGTGTAAAGACAACACCACCATCACAGCAATGTGCGTGTAAAGACAACACCACCATCACAGCAATGTGCGTGTAAAGACAACACCACCATCACAGCAATGTGCGTGTAAAGACAACACCACCATCACAGCAATGTGCGTGTAAAGACAACACCACCATCACAGCAATGTGCGTGTAAAGACAACACCACCATCACAGCAATGTGCGTGTAAAGACAACACCACCATCACAGCAATGTGCGTGTAAAGACAACACCACCATCACAGCAATGTGCGTGTAAAGACAACACCACCATCACAGCAATGTGCGTGTAAAGACAACACCACCATCACAGCAATGTGCGTGTAAAGACAACACCACCATCACAGCAATGTGCGTGTAAAGACAACACCACCATCACAGCAATGTGCGTGTAAAGACAACACCACCATCACAGCAATGTGCGTGTAAAGACAACACCACCATCACAGCAATGTGCGTGTAAAGACAACACCACCATCACAGCAATGTGCGTGTAAAGACAACACCACCATCACAGCAATGTGCGTGTAAAGACAACACCACCATCACAGCAATGTGCGTGTAAAGACAACACCACCATCACAGCAATGTGCGTGTAAAGACAACACCACCATCACAGCAATGTGCGTGTAAAGACAACACCACCATCACAGCAATGTGCGTGTAAAGACAACACCACCATCACAGCAATGTGCGTGTAAAGACAACACCACCATCACAGCAATGTGCGTGTAAAGGCACCACCACCATCACAGCAATGTGCGTGTAAAGACAACACCACCATCACAGCAATGTGCGTGTAAAGACAACACCACCATCACAGCAATGTGCGTGTAAAGACAACACCACCATCACAGCAATGTGCGTGTAAAGACAACACCACCATCACAGCAATGTGCGTGTAAAGACAACACCACCATCACAGCAATGTGCGTGTAAAGACAACACCACCATCACAGCAATGTGCGTGTAAAGACAACACCACCATCACAGCAATGTGCGTGTAAAGACAACACCACCATCACAGCAATGTGCGTGTAAAGACAACACCACCATCACAGCAATGTGCGTGTAAAGACAACACCACCATCACAGCAATGTGCGTGTAAAGACAACACCACCATCACAGCAATGTGCGTGTAAAGACAACACCACCATCACAGCAATGTGCGTGTAAAGACAACACCACCATCACAGCAATGTGCGTGTAAAGACAACACCACCATCACAGCAATGTGCGTGTAAAGACAACACCACCATCACAGCAATGTGCGTGTAAAGACAACACCACCATCACAGCAATGTGCGTGTAAAGACAACACCACCATCACAGCAATGTGCGTGTAAAGACAACACCACCATCACAGCAATGTGCGTGTAAAGACAACACCACCATCACAGCAATGTGCGTGTAAAGACAACACCACCATCACAGCAATGTGCGTGTAAAGACAACACCACCATCACAGCAATGTGCGTGTAAAGACAACACCACCATCACAGCAATGTGCGTGTAAAGACAACACCACCATCACAGCAATGTGCGTGTAAAGACAACACCACCATCACAGCAATGTGCGTGTAAAGACAACACCACCATCACAGCAATGTGCGTGTAAAGACAACACCACCATCACAGCAATGTGCGTGTAAAGACAACACCACCATCACAGCAATGTGCGTGTAAAGACAACACCACCATCACAGCAATGTGCGTGTAAAGACAACACCACCATCACAGCAATGTGCGTGTAAAGACAACACCACCATCACAGCAATGTGCGTGTAAAGACAACACCACCATCACAGCAATGTGCGTGTAAAGACAACACCACCATCACAGCAATGTGCGTGTAAAGACAACACCACCATCACAGCAATGTGCGTGTAAAGACAACACCACCATCACAGCAATGTGCGTGTAAAGACAACACCACCATCACAGCAATGTGCGTGTAAAGACAACACCACCATCACAGCAATGTGCGTGTAAAGACAACACCACCATCACAGCAATGTGCGTGTAAAGACAACACCACCATCACAGCAATGTGCGTGTAAAGACAACACCACCATCACAGCAATGTGCGTGTAAAGACAACACCACCATCACAGCAATGTGCGTGTAAAGACAACACCACCATCACAGCAATGTGCGTGTAAAGACAACACCACCATCACAGCAATGTGCGTGTAAAGACAACACCACCATCACAGCAATGTGCGTGTAAAGACAACACCACCATCACAGCAATGTGCGTGTAAAGACAACACCACCATCACAGCAATGTGCGTGTAAAGACAACACCACCATCACAGCAATGTGCGTGTAAAGACAACACCACCATCACAGCAATGTGCGTGTAAAGACAACACCACCATCACAGCAATGTGCGTGTAAAGACAACACCACCATCACAGCAATGTGCGTGTAAAGACAACACCACCATCACAGCAATGTGCGTGTAAAGACAACACCACCATCACAGCAATGTGCGTGTAAAGACAACACCACCATCACAGCAATGTGCGTGTAAAGACAACACCACCATCACAGCAATGTGCGTGTAAAGACAACACCACCATCACAGCAATGTGCGTGTAAAGACAACACCACCATCACAGCAATGTGCGTGTAAAGACAACACCACCATCACAGCAATGTGCGTGTAAAGACAACACCACCATCACAGCAATGTGCGTGTAAAGACAACACCACCATCACAGCAATGTGCGTGTAAAGACAACACCACCATCACAGCAATGTGCGTGTAAAGACAACACCACCATCACAGCAATGTGCGTGTAAAGACAACACCACCATCACAGCAATGTGCGTGTAAAGACAACACCACCATCACAGCAATGTGCGTGTAAAGACAACACCACCATCACAGCAATGTGCGTGTAAAGACAGCTTGGAACGCGTGTGCGTGGAAACGCCACACCAGTATCAGAAAAATGTGTGCGCAAAAGCAACACTATTATCATCAAACAAATGTGTCTACATTGACGAAAAAATGTAATCAAGCATTGCTTATTCAAACGAGTCCTTGTTGTTCCACCTCCCCTCCCTGCCCTGACGAGTGAGCATTGGGAGGAGAGGAACTTGGGGAAAGGTGGAGAGAGAGGGGGGATCCATTGTGCTGCTCGTGCATTGTCTCCCTGCCCTCTCTCATCTGTTCACATCCCTCCTCTGCCCGCCCCGCCCTCTGCCCGCATCCCTCTTGCCTTCTACCTGTACTGTGTGGTGCAGCAATCTGGTGAAGATGCCACTCTCTGGCTCCCTGCCGCCCGACATCTCCAGATTCAAAAGCCTTAAATTTCTGTCAGTCACACTCTCATTCTTGACTTTAGTTCTTTGCCTCTCATTCAAACCACTGCGTGCACCACATTTCGTCTCGCCTGTGCCCATCCCCTTCCTCTCATGCGCTCAACCCCTCTCTCTCATTCACCTGTACCACGTCGATCGTCTCTTCTCCCAGACAAGCCCATAGTTGTTGACTGGCGTAGAAAGGCTGATAAGCTCCTGGCTCGTGCATGCATGTCTAAATCTTTCAGAGGGCATGGCGGTGCGCACATTCTGCAAGCTATAAAGCAAGCGATGGGGCGAAGTGATTTTTACTTTCCTCTGAGTTCCTTGTGTGTGATCTGACGTGTTTATACCCCTCTATCCCCTTTCTCTTCATCTAAGTATCTTGCAATTGTCTCCTGTTCGTGCAACAATCGCCCTGTGCTGGTGTGCTGCATGCATGTGCTACTCTCCTGCCAGGGTGATTCGAAGTTCCAACATCTCAGGCCCGTTGCCTGATGCAATCACTACTCTGAGGAACCTCAAGTACTTGTGAGCGAAACAACCTCAAGTACCTGTGAGTGTGACAACCTCAAGTACCTATGAGAAACAACCTCCAGTACCTGAGAGCGTAACAACCTCAAGTACCTATGAGAAACAACCTCCAGTACCTGTGAGCGTAACAACCTCAAAGAACCTGTGAGTGTCACAACCTGTGAGTATAAGGGATCTTAACACTGTCTACTATTTCATTTTATGATAAGGGAAAAGATGTTGGAGGGTGGATCTTGACTGAGGCAGGCCATCCATCATAGGATCCTACGATTGTGTGGACGGCCTGCCTCAGTCAGGATCCTACATTTACCTTACTGAGGTAAATGTGTGGCGATTGTGTGACAGCTTGGTTTGCTAGGTGAATGTGGGAATGGCATGAAATGGAAGGAAGGACGTAACACATGCCTGCTCATGCATTTTTTCTCCTGTGAAAGCCTAAAATTCTTTGCATAACCCATGCACGGTATGTGTTTCTCATCATCGCTATGTTTATGCTACATCACCGTTCCTGTCACATCGCTTGCAGAGATTTGAGCTACAATCAGATATTGTCGCCTGTGCCAGCAGCCCTCTTCTTGATGCCAAAGCTGAATAGCATGTAAGAACCCTGTAGCCTTTACCATGTAGAGTAGAGTAGAGAGCACTGATTTGAAATCGTTTGGTCGTCGTCGTTGTGGGGTTTCTTTGAGAGACGCCGCAAAACGAAAGCAACCCTGTCAGCGGGCATGTGGTTCTTCTACCCGCTGATGTCTGCTGGTTTCAATTGTAAACGACCCACAACAGAGAGACCCGTTTCCCAGTCTCTTCCTCCATGAACCCGCCCGTCTGCTGCTGCTCTCAACCCTCTGCCAGCGGCCAGCCCCTTGTTCCTTTCGCTCTCACCCCTCCAACTCTCACCCCTCCACTTTTACTCCTTGCCACCAGCTCTGCCAGCTCCGCTGACCAACCAGGCAGGCAGTGCCCAGTCTGAACAAGGCGCCTGCCTTCCTGGACCTGCTGTTGAGAGAGAGTTTTATATCATTCCAAAGAGACACAGAACATTTCTGACCCTGCCGTGCCTGTATGCCTCTCATCACTCTCCCTCTCACCCCTTGCTGCCTGCAGGCTGCTGGGCAACAACTGGCTGACCAATCAGATGGTGCCCAATTTGGCCAAGTCGCCTGCCTCCCTGGACGTGGTGTCACTGCGTTCCGTGGGGGCGGTCGTGGATAACACTTCGCATGTTGGCAAGGCTGCTCTTGAGTGAGTCAGTGCCTTTGAATGGGGCATGCCATGGAATGAAATGGTGCGTGTGTGCTCTTTGAGATGGGGCATGCAGTCAGCCCTCTTCTGACAATGTATACTCCTTTTCTTTAGCCCCAACCTCTTTCCCTAACTATCCCCAAACCCACCCTTCCCCTCTTCTTTCCTACTCCCCCCTGTTTCTTCCTCCCCTTCCCAACCAACCCCCCCTCCCCCCCACTAAACATGTGCAACGCGCGAATCCCAACACGTTCGGTTTGAACCTTGCCGAACTCATCGAATTTCCAAACCAAACATGTTCGGTTCGTTCGAACAGTTTTGCCAATATTATATGTTCGAGTGTTCAAGGTTCGTGGCCCAACCCGAACATGTTCAAGTTCGCCATAGCATTCGGTTTGACATTTCTGTCGCATTGGTGGGTCAAATCAACGGTACGATTCAACACGATCAGGAATCTGCTCATGTCTACCCTCCACCAGTTTATACGGCATCCCGCAGATCTGTGACATCTCCACAGGTCGACCCCTCAACTCAACCTGTCATCCACCAGCGGCCAGTTCAACGACTCCTACAAGTGGACCTGCATGCCCTTCTGCCCCTCTCCCTTCCCTCCCCACGTCTTCCTCCCCTTCCCCCTCACCACCGGCCTGTACGCCATACAGTACGGCAACACAGATCTGCAAAGTGGCCATGGGCCCGCCGCTTAACCTCTTTCCTCAACTTTTCCCCATCCCCTCCTCCCCTTCGCCTCCCCCCTTCCTTGTCTTCCTTCCTTCGTCGCCCCCACCTCCACCAGGCTGTACGGCAACCCACAGATCTGTGACATCTCCACAGGTCGCCCGCTCAACCTCTCATCCACCAGCGGCCTGTTCAACGACTCCTGCAAGTGGACGTCCGCGCCCTTTTGCAGCAACCAGCTCTGCTTCTCCACGCAGTACATCGACCGCCCCACCTTCCTCAACGCCTACCCCCCCTCCAACTGCGTCCCTGAGGGAGGGCCCTTGACAGGCCCGCTCTTTACCCCCACACGGGGGCCGGGGGCGTGTGTGTGTGTGGGCAGCAACCAGTTCTACGAGTTTGACCTGCTCTGCGCCAACAGCACCATCCAGGCGTGGACTGACGACTACTCGCAGCTTGTCTCTCAGAAGTTGTCTGCAGGGTTTGCCATGAAGCTCAAGAAGTGCATCAATCCGGAGCAGGTGAGAGAGGAAGAAATGAGGCGCATTTCTTTAGGGCAAAGGTGCATTGGTCTGGCCCGGGGCGTGCATCAGTTTTACGAGTTTGACCTGCTGTGCGCCAACAGCAGCATCCGTGCGTGCGTGAACCGATGATTACTCCACCAGGTGTGGTCATCGCTGAGAAGCTGGCCAAGGCCGCCACCAAAAAGCTCGACAAGTGTGTGAAGCCCTGGAGCAGGTGAGATGAGAGAGGGGATGAGAGAGGAGGCTGGGCAGAATCTGTGGCGCTTCAAGTAGACTGTTGCAGTATTGTGCAGGCAGTTGTGAGGCAGCTCAAAGAGAACTAGCTATCAAGCTTGGCAAGTGCATCAGTCCGGGCCAGGTGAGTGGGGCGGTGAGAAATGGCACCAGATAAAAGAGTGTGACACTACGTATGCAGGCAGGTAAGTAGGCAAGAAAATAGGTAAGTAGACGGGTATGCAATGCAGCAGGTAGGTAGGCAGGTAAGTAAGTAGGCAGGAAATTCGGTTGGTAGGCAGGTAGGTAGTCAGGTAGGTAGATAGGCAGGTAAGTATGCAAGCAGGCAAGTGTGCAGTCACCAAGGAGGTTGGTGAGCCCTGGGTGCCAGGGAGGGAGTTGGTGGCAAGTTTTCCCAATGCATGCGATGCGAGGCTGGAAGGCGGCGCGATGACGATCCAGCAAGCCTAAGGGCAGCAGATAGCACCAAGAGATGGCGGCGAGCCTTGCAAGTGTAAGGGAGGGACCACGAGTGAAGGCCGCGCGACCTGGGCGCACGCAGACGACTGTAAGGGAGGGACTAGCAGGGTGAGGAGTATGGTGTGTAGCCACCACCTAACACAGGGCAAGTGGTAGCTAGATGCTTGTTGCGAAAAGGCAAAAAGGACTCGGCGCACTGAGATCTAGAGTAGTGCATTATGCACGAGTCCACCGCTTGCGATCCAGGAACTGGTCTCCTGTGCAATTGATGAGAGTCCCAGCAGGAGGGGCCGTGCCACTCAAGTACAGGGCAGGGCGGGCAGGGTGAGCCGGAGCCGGAGGGAGGGGAGGGCAGCTGGCCCTCAGATAAGCCGGCGAACATGGCCAAATTCAATGTGTCTCAGCTTTGAGCTGAAGAGCAAAACAGGGTCTGAGCACAAACTTGACAAGAGGATGCTGGCGGGCGGGAAGCCGGCCGAATGCGGATCCGTTAGAGAGCCAGATCATACGGAGGCAGGGCATGAGACAGACAATCGAGTCGCCGACCCCCGTCGGTACGAAGCACCACTGTGGGCAATCTAGGCTCCTAGCATCCAGCATCCCACCTCCATTGCATCTCGACCAGCAAGGTTTAGGGGTGCATATTTACAGCCTAGATCACGTTTTTAGCCGTTGGCGCTGCCTGTTGGATTGAAGACATTTGCAGAGAGTAGGCATTGGTGGCAACACTCCAAAACCCACCGCTGACACCTCCGCAACCGCAGCTACTCCCCCTCCCCCCTTCTCCCCCCCCCTCCCCCCCTCTCCCCCCCTCCGTCCACTCCCCGTTCCCTGTTGTTTTTCCCTGTCTGCAACCTATTTTGTAGCTGCCCGAGAAAGCATCCAAACTGGTGATATTTTCCTAGGATGAAGCGTCCAGCATTTGGACACTAGATTTTGGACTCTGGCGTCGAAAGTTTGGACGCGTGCACATTGTAACAAAGCCCTAATTTCTAAAACGTGATTTTCAGCTCTAAATACCTTTTCAAACTCTGAAGCCATTCAATGTGACCCGAGTCGGGCCTACTTGGCCGTCAAGCCGAACCAACCCAACGGTTTGTGCCGAATTTCGACCAGTTTGAGTCAACCCAGAATAACAATAATAAAATAAGTCCGATTCGAGGTGAACAGGGTTGACTTTGCTCATTTGGGCTGGATCGAACTGCAATTTGGTTCTTTTTTACTCATAATTTGCTGTACCTGATGCTCGTAGGTGCAGCTTCTTACACACATGCAGTACTTGCATTGCCCAAACCCGTTCCGCTGCAATTTGGTACTTTGTTGTGCTTCTCGCTCCGCTGCATGCCTTTGCAGGTGTATGTGCGGAATGTGTATATGAGTGAGTGGCAGCTGGACAACAGCAACATGCCCCTCTTTGACATGCGCCTTTATGTGGTCCTGTTGGTCTCGTGACTCGTGCTTCGTTCCATCCTCTGTTTCCCCAATCCCCTTGGAGCAGGTGTGGGTGCGGTACGCGTATATGAGTGATTGGCGGCTGGACAACAGCAACACGCCCCTGTTTGACATGCGCCTTTACGTGGTGTTTTTTGGCAAGTTCACGAGCGACGATGAGGTTCTCATGCAGTCTGTGATCGTGCAGAATAACGACCTTTTGGGCGACCCCAAGTTCGGAGTGCTCAAGCGACTGGGTGAGTGGGAGGGAGGAGGGGAGGAGGGGGAGGGGTAAGAATAGAGGCGGGGAGAGGGGTGAAAAGGGAGGAGGAGAGATGGGTAAAATGGGACAAATGATGAGTGGTAAATAGGGAGGAGGGGGGAGGGGTAGATTAAAGGAGGGGGGAGGGGCGAAAGAGGAGAGGGAGGGGTAAAAAGGGAGGAAGGAAGAGGGGTACAAGGTGAGGAGAGGGGTAAAGGGGGAGGAACGAAGTTGGGTAAAGGGGGAGGAGGGAAGAGAGCAAAAAGGGATGGTGTGAGATGCTACAAGGCTCTCATTAGAGCAAAAGCATTCTGCCCGTGCTTCCCCCTGTGTTTCCTCTCCTTTGGTCCTCGTTTCTTTGTAACTCCCATTTCTTCCAGGTGGTTCCGGTTGGTCCCCATACTTCTTAACCCAGATTTGTTTCTCGTCTCCACCAACCCCATATCGACTTTTTTGTCTGCACCCCCCTTCAGAGCACGAGGATCAGGTGCAGCCTCCACCCCCCTCGGGTAAATCACTGCCCCTCACTTTGCTCGTTCACCTATTCATCCCCTCACTCATACAGGGAGGGAGAGGTAGGGTTGGAATTTGTCTTATATCGTGTGGACAATGTTCTTTCTGCTGAGATAAACTCTACAATGGTGGGAGCTAGACTACGGGGGAAGGCACGGTTCTAGGAGAGATCGTAGCGTTTCTTAGTGATCTCTAGAGCTTGTGCGTTTCCAGGGTAAAACTGCAAGAGTTTCACTGGCAAACGTTTCACTAGCAGAAGCTGAGAACAACAATGGTTGAGAATGACAAATGCAACAATGACAACATCAGAGCCTAGCAACCTTGCAGCCGAGCTGGTCGACCGCCAGCGCAGCATGGTCGACAGTCTGCTAGCGTCGCATAGAGGCACCGCGCCAGCGTTGCAGATGTGCGACCTGCCAACAAAACAAGTCCGCGGCTTGCCAACGTTGCATCAGGGCGGCTTGCCAACGCTGCTGCAGAGCGGTCTGCCAGCGTTGCAACCACAGATGACAATAACACATGTGCGCACCCACTTCGCAGGTGCGCGGCGATGGTCGAGCACAACGTGCACTGCCGCGCGGGTGCCTGGTCGGCCACGTGCCAACAGATGAGCTTGAGCTCCACGTCGACCTCGGGATACCAGCCCGAGTCGCCTTCGCCATCGTAGCCTCGACGACGGCCGCGTGCCTCCGCAGAACCTCGTTGAGGTAAACTGGTCGACCGGGCTTCCCCACCTAGCGTCCTAGTCGATGATCTCCCCCGTCGACCACTTCTACCCGTCGAAGAGCACCCAGGTCGACAGACTCCTACGTCGACCATGCCGATCAGCTGCAGCCATCGATCTCCTACCGTCGACGGCTCCGCGATAGCCCCGCGCTGGTCGACGAACTATTTTGTCGACCTCCCCTGTCGAACAAGGCCGCCGACTTCTCTTCGACGGCGGTGTCGCAGCGGTCGCCTGCAGGTCCGACCAACTCTGTCGACGTGCATGCGTCGAACTCTGCAGACGGTCGACTGCTTCTCCCGCGCACCCTACTAGGCAGTCAGCTTCGCCCAAGCGAGGGCGGGGCCAACACTCTATTCCCGTCAACACTCCCCTGCTGCGCTCACGCTTGGACACCCACTTTTCGCGGCAGAACTACACGGAGAAAACTCGTCGTCGGCGTGCACCCCACACACAGTACGCTGTCACCGCACCAGCCGTGCAAAAGGGCACGGCACCTACTCCTGTACGGCACCTACTCCTGCACGTCATTGTCTTCGTCACTGACGTCGGCCAGGCGCACTTGGCCGATTGCGACAGAGCACCGGTTGAAGGCCGGAAAGTGCAGCGCCTTCGTCAGGAAGTCGGTCGGCTGCAAGGTGGTCGGGATGTACTTCAGCACGAACTTCTCGCGCTTCACCATGTGCTGCAGCTAGGCGTATCGCCACTCCATGTGCTTGAGGTTCCCCTTCGACCCAAGCCCTCAGCGATTGTGATAGCCGACTTGTTGTCCACTTGAAGGACGGTCGGCGTCCCAGCGTCGAGCAGCTGGAACTCTGCGAGGAAGTGTAGTCGACGGGCTTCCTTGCCGGCTTCCGTGGCCGCGACGTACTCCGATTCGGTCAACGAAAGTGTCGCGCACTTGATGCGCTGGCTCGACCAAGAGACCGCGGCCCCTCCGAAGACGAACACGTAGCCGCCCATGCTCGTCCGGTTCTGCTTGTTGCCCGCGTCGTCGGCGTCCACGAAGCCGCCAGACTCAGCGACTCTGGTCCACCGCCGAACTGCAGGGCGGTGTCACGCTATGTGGCAAAATACGCCGGACGCAGGACGGACGCCAAGACGGAGGACGCTTGGCAGGTTTTTTTTCGGGCTGAACGGAAAAAAAAATCCAGCACGAAATTGACATTCGCGATTTCGTCGCGAAGGTCAATTTCGCGAAATTTCGATCTAGCCGGCTAGGGACTAAGTTGCCTAGTCTAGAGGTAAAACATACTAAGCGATCAGCAAGGTACTTAGTTGCGTAGTCTAGAGGTAAAACATACTAAACCATCGGCAAGATACTAAGTTGCCTAGTCTACGAAATTAGGTACAAAATTGAGCGCGGTAGCTAAGACTGTTAAGATGTGTGTGTGGAGGGTGGAGGGGATGAGAGGAGGAGATGTGAGTCGCGTCAAACTGTTTCACGAGAATAATTCGCAACCACTTTGACTTGATCGCAGGTGATTCGTGGTAAGGCACGACATTTTCAAGTGCTCGCCAATTTCGCGAGCAGTGGAAATTGTGGTGGTTGGGTACAAATGTGTTTCTCAGATCTGTACCCAACCATTCCCGCAATTTCTCTTTCAGGGTTACGGGACGAGATTCCTGCATGCACGACAAACTCGTTGAGCATGAAGAATTCCCCAGAGTAGCAGAAAATGCTTGTCAGTAAGGCCAATTACACGACGAGCAAAAAAAAAGTCGTGGTACGTCCTTCTCTCCCCCCCCCCCCCCCCCATGCCCTATAAGATGTTTTTATGGTAGCCCGAACTTTTTTTTGCCTGCCCGAGCATGCATCTTTTTCAGCGTCTCAAAGGCCACGAACACGCGTCCTGTGTCTAGGACGCTGCGTCTGGACGCAAGCATCCTAAACGCATGACGCACCTTTTGCCACATAGGTGTCACGGGAGTCAGCGAGGTCGGCACGGCAGCGGTTCACCTCGCGCCAGTGGTTGTCGTTCCCCAGCTTGCTGCAGGCGAAGGCGATGTCCGGCCTCGTCGCCGTCGCTCCGAACTGCAGCGAGCCGACCTCCTCCTCGCACTCCTGAGCCTCCTCATCGTCGAACGCCAGCTTGGTGTAGGCTTCGACAGAGACTGGCGTCTTTGGGATACGCCATGTCAGCTCCTCGTCGATGAAATGCGTGTGCAGCTTGTCGATGTAGCTTTAATGGTGCAGCCACAACTTCCTCGCCGGCCTGTCGTGCACAATCTCCATCTGGAGGTACTTCACTACCGGCGAGACCTCGCGCAGTTCGAAGATGGCTTCCAGTAGCTCCTTCAGCTCCTTCAGCATCGCGATGTTGCTGCTGGTGGCGAGCAGGTCGTCCACGTAGACGAACACCCAGCATGTCACCCCGTCGTCGCCGAACTAAAGTACAGCGCCTCGTCGACCTGACTCTTCTGCCAGTCGGCGCACAATCAGCACGTCGTCAAGTGCCTTGTACCACAGCAGCGGCGACTGCTTCAGCCTGTAGAGGCTCTTCAGCAGCTTGCACACCCAGCCGGTCCCGTCGTCGTAGTAGTCTGGTTGATACATGTACAGTACCCTATCGAGCTTGCTCTGCTAGAAAGCGTTCTTCATTTCAAGGTGCATCAGGCTCAGGTCGAGGACGACGACGATGCTGAGGAAAATCCTTAGCGTGACGTAGCTGCCTACCAGCGTGTACGTCTCGTCGCAGTCGACGCTGTACATATGCGTGAAGCCCTTCACGACCAGCCTCGCCTTCTCGTGCTCGACGTTACCGTCGATGTGGTACTTCGTCATCAGCACCCATCGGTTCTTCATGATGTTTACCCTGCGCAGGCGTTCGACCAGCTCCCACGTGCCGTTGGCAATGAAGCTGCGAATCTCTTCGTCCATCGAAGCCTTCACCGCCTTTCCAGCTCGCCAACGCCTCCTTCACTGTCATCGTCACAATGTCCTAACGGTGCTCCGGGTAGGCGTGCATGTCGGGGTCGAGCTCGGGCATGTCGACGTCGGCCTCTGCATCGTCAAGCAGCAGGGTGAATGTAGCTAACGGCAGATAGGCATGGAAGCTCAGTCGCTCCGGTGGCTTCCGAGCTCGACCCGACCGTTGAAGTTTGGGCTTTTCGATCGGAACTTCCACCACGTCGTTGTCGGTGGACTCCTCCCCTGCCGACAGCTCCCCTTTGTCATTGACAGCTGCTCTACCAGTGACTGCCCCTTGGCCGACTCCTCTCCCGTCTACAACTCCCTTATCGACTGCCCCGTCTGCTGCTCACCTGTCTGCTGCACCTCTGCTGCTGCCTCCTTCTCTATCGGCTCCCCTGTCTGCTGCTCCCCTGTCGTCGACGGCTACACACCCTCGTCGACGAGCTTGACGTCACGTCAGCCGCTGGTGATGCCACTGGCCGGCGCAACACACGACGCCTCAAGGCTCCCCTCATCGCAAGTGGCCTGATGTCGACGAAGGTGGGTCAGCGACAAGGGCGGCAGCGGGGACAGAGAGAGGGGGAGGTGGCGGGACATCCTTGACATCCTCATCAGCAAGCTCGTCGGCTTCGGCGAGGGAACATCGCTGTCTGTGTCTCGTAGAAGATCGTCTCCACCGTGGTGACGATCTTGTTGGCGGTGAGGTTCAGGACCTCCCAGCCCTTGCTCTCCGGCAACACCCCCAAGTGAAGTCCCCAGCGAGCCTTCGGCGCCAGCTTCCCAGTGCGTTGCTGCTCAGGGACCATGAACTGCACCATGCAGCCCCACACCCGCGCCAGCGTAAGGTCAGGCTTCTTGTCGAACAGCAGCTGTTACGGTGTCGTGCCCGGCGGTGTTGCGCCAGGTGTGCCGCGCCAACTTCCCACGACGCACAAAACACACGGCAAGTCTGCCACGGTCGACGGCTTGATGTCGAGGCCGATGGCAACTTCGTGCTTCGCGAACTTGTGATCGTATCGACGCCGATGTGCGCGAGCCTTGCGTGCCACCTGTTCGGCGTCGACTTCATCGCTGATGCAATCGTCCGCGGAGCCACCACCTCGGTCGACTTCGACGACGGCATCGTCGAGCAGGGACGAAGGTCGGTGCAGAGGACCCGGCCAGTGTAGCGAGCTCGACCGAGTACTTCTCCTGCGCTCGACACAAGCACCATCTTGTCGCCGTTGTCTTGCAGCTTCACGCCACTTTCCTGTAGTTGGCCGGCTGATAGCAGGTCCGCCTGCATGCCCGGAACTTAGTGCACGTCGGGGATGAAGACCTGCTTCCCAGCCTCCCCTTGCAGGGTGACAATGCCGTGGCCCTCGACCGTCTGCAGTGCCCCGTTGAAGTTGCGCACGTGCTTCACGTCGCCGCTCGGCCCCATGTCGACGAAGACCTCCTTCGTCCCCATCAGGTGGTGCGAGCAGCCGCTGTCGAGCAGCACCACCATCGGATTTGCTTGCACAGCGGCCGCGACCGCCTTGAATTCCTTACCGGCTTCCGGCGCAAGCACAAGTGTCGGCTCCACGATGCCGACCATCGAGCACAATGCCTCTCCCTCGCCTAGACTCTTGCCGCTGGAGCTGTCGACGTCCTTCGTCGACGACGTCTTCTTCGACGTCTGCTTCTCCTTGCGCAACTTCTCATCTCGTTGCGGAGGACGTCTGACCGACCTCCCGCGGCCTCCCTTGGTGTCGTCATCGATGTCATCGCGATCGGGACACTCGAATGAGAGGTGGTTGGGGTTGCTGCAGACCCAGCACGTTCGCCGTCGACCACCACCACGATCGCCATCCCAAGCTGACCTCTCCTTGTCGACGTCCTTCGCCGGCTTTCCACCTCTGCTACCACCGCCGCCAGGTTTACCACGCTGTCCGGGTCGATTTCCCTCCCTGCTTCGCCGGGGCGACGTAGTTCGCCTGCGGAATGAGCTCTGTGGACCGTTCCGCCTCCTATATTGCCGCGTCCCTGATGATGTGGCTGGTGAGTGTGTCCTCGTCGAGCGACTCCCGCATGTCGGACATGCCAACAAGCAAGTCCGCGGCTTGCTAACGCTGCATCAGGGCGGCTTGCCAACGCTGCTGCAGAGCGGTCTGCCAGCGTTGCAACCGCAGATGACAATATCGCATGTGCGCACAACGCGCACCGTCAAGCTAGTGCAAGGTCGGCCACCTGCCAACAGTTGGCCTGAAGCTCCACGTCGACCTTGGGATATAGCCTGAGGTCGCCTTCGCCATCACAGCCTCGACGACTACCCGTCGCGTGCCTCCGCAGAACCTCGTCGAGGTAACTTGGTCGACTGGGTTTCCCCACCCGGCATCCGTGTGAGAGTACGACAGCTTATGTTTGATTTGCTTGCTTGATTATATTTTGTTATGTTTTATCTAGCTTAGGTTTATTTTATCTTGCATGCGTTTGCTTGATTTCCTAAATTAGATGCTTCACTATTTTTATTATAGTTATAGGCACCGAACTAGGATTGCGTGCATCGAATTCTGTGCTATTCCGATTCCATCGAACGGTTTCTACCGAATTCGGGAAGGATCTATTCGGGACGCTTCGCGATCCTCAGAACCTTCGCGTAACACTTGGTTACCTTGCCTTGTGTCAAGACTATGTATAGCCTCGTGTTGTGCTCAGGTGATTAATCAATTCATTCTGAACCAGTTCCTCGATCCTCACACTTGGTAATCAGAGCTCGTTTACACGCGAAGTCTTCAACCGTTAAAACCCAGTCTTAACAAAACCGCGAGGGCGACGACCCGAGAAGCGCCGATTTCGGGTATGTAATACCAGTTCCGCGTTTTTTCGGTCCCCCTCAATTTCTGTTTTCGGACGCGATGTCAGCGGGCATGGAGGGCCAGAATGGCAACTTCGTACAGGAGACCAGACGCGAGCGGCGCTCCAGCGACTTGACGCACTACTCGCGAACCAGTCGGCAGCCGCCACGGCAGCAGCGAACGCAGCAGCGAATGCAGCGGCGACGGCAGCAGTAGCAGCGGCGACACAGACATTTCAAACTGCAGTAGCGACATCTACAGTAAATCTTGAAGCGGCACGTCCGAGGCTAGAGGCGTTCGATCCGAGCGCGAAGGGATCGGTTGTCCGAGAATTCATCCCAACCCTCGAAATTTATTTCGAGGCCGTTGGCTGTACGACATCGACAAATGATGCAATGCGGATTCGGCTCGCAGCGACACTGTTGCGAGGCCCGGCGCTCGAATGGATTTACAACAGTGAAGAAATCCGAGGCGAAGGTTCGTGGGGCCAGTTACGGGCAGCTTTGATAAAATGTTTCGAATCGATTAATTCGAGCTACATGGCACGGCAACAGATTCACCGGCACCGACAGTTCGGCAGTGTAGCGCAGTACACGCAACAGATGGAGAATCTTTTCAACAAGATTACCGACCTGACCAAAGCCGGAAAACCCCAAGCGTACACTAAGGAACTAAAAAACGAAGCCCGTTGATAGGTGATTGCAGCGAACTACAGTAACTACCGCGATATGATGTGCGCAGCTGAACGTTTCGATGCATTAACTCGAGGTCAACCTGACACACGACGCAACGTGCCGAACAGGAATTTCGGCACGGAGTGATCGACACCCCCCACGATCGTCGACCTGATGGATATCGACAAGGTCGACGCGAAGCAGCGGCCAGCAAAATCCTAAACGTGCAAATTTTGCAGCGCAACCGGACATCCGATCTTGTCGTGTTTGAAAATGAAAAAGTCTCGAGCGGAGCTGAAGTGCAGGACTGTGCAGCACCTTTGAAGTACAAATTTGAGAATCGCCAGCAGCCGCGGATCGACCAGGCGATCGCAAAAACATCTGGAAGGGGGAAAAGGGTGATGACGCGTCGACATCGGAGCGGGCGAAAAAAAAAGGAGAAAATGATGGTGCGAATCTATGATGTCACGACCGGCCGACACTAGGGAAAATCGTCGAGGCTAATGGAGGCTCCGCGAAAAAAGACTTTGCACCGATCGGGAAACTCCAGCAAAACACTTTCGAAATTATCCTATAAAGATACTTTAACTAAGAATATTACTTCTCGTGGTTTTCAAGCCTTAAAAAAAAAGGGGGGGGGGGGGGGGGGGGGGGGGGGGGGGAAATTAAAGGCTAAGGAAAAGCCTTTCGAGTTTATTCAGGTACTTGAGAAGTTGGACAAACAACTCCGGAGCGTAGAAAAGGGTCGTGTGTTCCGATGAATTAATATTCTCTCCCGTGTTAAGGCTCCCCATTGCCGGCAGGCGAAGCCTACACAGCTGCAAAGACTTAGGGGAAGATTCCAGGCTCAGGAAAATTTGTTCAAGCCTCATAAAAATCTTTCTATCCCCTAGGTGAAATTGGAAGTTAAGAGTGCTGAGTCAGGTATTAGAAATACGGGTTATGAATATTTTTATATACCCTATGATCCTATTAACGGGCTATCTTTGACTATTCAGCGCAGTAGAAACCACTACTCCTCAAGGTGTTGTACGAAAGGCGACACCTCCAGGCACAGGTGGATAGTGGTGCGTCCCACTCGGTGTGCGACCGCGGGACGTTGGAGAATATTGGAGAGTCCGCGAAGGAGACCCAGTTCACAGCAACGATGGTGGACGGTACGAAGCTTCCCATCCACGGTGAGTCAACACTGCAGCTGCTAGATGGAAACCAACGTTGCCGATCACGAACATCAATGGATTGGATTTCATCTTGGGGCGTGATTTTCTGAAGCGGTTCAACCCCGAGATTGACTGGGTCAACCAGAAGGCGTGCATCTACAACAATGGGAAACGAGTGGAGCTGCGAAACTGGACGGATATAGGGGATGCGCAGGAGACGACACTAGCACGGTTCGAACGGACAGTGAACGAGAGTAACACGGGTTACATAGTATTGGTGATGGCAGCAATAGAGAAGGAGAAGCCGAACTTGGAGCTACATGCAATGGTACAGAAGGTGTTAGAAGAATACAAGGACATCATGCCGGATGACCTGCCTGCAGGAGTGCCTCCAGCGCGAACCCACGAGCACGAGATCGTGAAAAAACCAGGTGCGAAATCATACAGCCTTAGTCCGACCGAACTGACAGACATAAAGAAACAGATAAAGTATTTACTGGACAGACAACTAATCCGCCCATCCACCTCTCCCTACGGCGCACCAGTTCTCTTCACTCCAAAGCCAAACGGTAGTTTGCCGATGTGCATTGACTACCGCGCACTGAACAAACAGACAGTCAAGAACAAATGCCTCATGCCGTGCATAGACGATCTTCTAGACCAACTGCGTGGTGCGACGGTGCTTTCAAAGCTGGACCTACGGTCGGGTTACTGGCAAATCAAGATGTCATATAATTCCACAAGACGGCGTTCCGTACGAGATACGGCTCCCACGAATACTTAGTGATGTCGGTTCGAATTCTGCAATGCACCAGCGATAATTCAGGTGGAGATGAATCATATCATTTGGCCTTGCTGGACAAGTGCGTGGTAGTGTATCTGGACGACATACGGATTTACTCCAAGAACATGAAGGAGCATGTAGAGCATCCGCGAAAAGTCTTCGAGATCCTGCAAAAAAAAAAAGATGTCAAAGAACGACTGCGCCCAGAAGAAGATGCAGATTCTCGGACACATAGTGAGTGCGGAGGACGTACACGTAGACCTGCGGAAGATTGAAGCCATCAAAAAGTAGAAAGTTTTTGAGAACGTGAAGGGGTTGCAGCAATTATTTGGCTTCGCCAACTACTACAACAGGTTCGTGCCGCAATACGCTAAGATAGCAGCGCCACTGACGAACTTTCTGAAAAATGATACGCCCTATAAATGAGATACCCCTCAACAGCAAGCCATGGAGCAGCTACAGACAGCACTGACCACAGCGCCAGTACTCATGCTATTGAATCCAGACAGATATTACGTGGTAGAAGCAGACGCTAGTGACCGATTAGTCGGAGCAGCTTGATGAAGAATCACGGAAAGGGGGTGCAGCTCATCGCATACCTCAGTTAGAAGCTACATGGAGCTGAACTGAACTACCCAATCCACATTCATCAGTTCGTCACCTGATGCTACACGTGTCAACGGATGAAGAGTAGCGAGCAGAAAAAACCAGGATTATTTTAGCCTGTATTTGTACCGGAGCAGCCATGGCAAGTCGTCAGTCTAGACTTCATCACTGAGCTTCCTTCGTCCTCACGAGGGCATGACGCTGTACTCGTGGTGATTGACAATTTCTCGAAAATGGGACGTTTCATCCCAACCAACGCCACGATTATAGCTGAAGCAACTGCTCGCCTCTTCTTCGATCGCATCATCACCATCCACGGCATCCCCGCTACACTCATCTCAGACAGAGACCCAAAATTCACTAGTAAGTTATAGCAGGAATTCATGGGTTTGTTGGGGACAAAACTTCAGCATACCACCCCTATACAGATG
The DNA here is from genome assembly GCA_947470075.1 of Closterium sp. Yama58-4. Taxonomy (NCBI): domain Eukaryota; kingdom Viridiplantae; phylum Streptophyta; class Zygnematophyceae; order Desmidiales; family Closteriaceae; genus Closterium; species Closterium sp. Yama58-4. The sequence goes on along the minus strand of CANIUD010000688.1, from coordinate 344,628 downwards.
AACAAACCGAGTGACTCAATCAGGTGGTTGAACAGTTACTGCGCACAGCTTGCAAGGACGACATCAGCCACTGGGATCTACAGTTACCGACGCTTGAGTTCGCTTACAACAACGCTTCACATGCGGCCACTGGGAAATATCCATTTTTTCTATGTACGGATGGAAACCACTTACACCATAACAACCAAACAAACCGGCATGCGTCCAAGCCGCACACGACTTCGTCACCACCATGCAGCAGCTATGAAAGAAGACTCGTCGACGCCTGACCACGATGTGGAACTCTTAGAAGCAGTATGCCGATCGACAGGGACGTGGTCATCCAGTAGCAGTCGAAAATCATGTGCTTCTTGACACACGCAACTTGGACTTATCTCATCTTCCGTCCAAACTCCGGCCTCGCTTCTGTGGTCCCTTTCGCGTTGAGGAGAAAGTGACACCAGTAACATTCCGCTTGCGCGTACCTACCACGTCGATGCTTCACAACGCTTTCCATGTTCAGCTACTGAAGCCCTACAATGACCACAACCGACAGTTCCAAGGACGACAGCTACCGTCATCACCACCTGATCTCGTATAGGATGAACCAGAGTACGAAGTGGAACTTGTTCTTATTCATCGACGTCGGTGCGGCATGTCACACGCTCGAGTTCCTGATACGCTGGAAGACCCATCGGAGGACAGTTGGGTTGCAGAAGCTGATGTGGGCAACGTACGCCGTTCTCTTAACGATTATCTTGTGAAGCAGGGTGTTTCTCACGCCGCTCAGTTTTGAAAGGGGGACATGAAAAATACGACGGCTTATGCTTGCTTTTCTTGCTTGATTATATTTTCTTATGCTTTATCTAGCTTGGGTTTATTTTATCTTGCATGCATTTGCTTGATTTCCTGAGTTAAGTGCTTTACTTTTTTTATTACAGTTATAGCCATCGAACTAGGATTGCGTGCACCGAATTCTGTGCTATTCGGCTTCCACCGAATGGGTTCTATCAAATTCAGGAAGGATCCACTCGGAACGCTTCACGTTTCTCAGTTACCTTGCCTTGTGTCGAGACCATACATAGCCTTGTGTTGTACCCAGATGGTCAATCTGTTAGGGTGGTTCGCCACTGCCCTAGTGCCTACCGACCTACGCCCCAGCCCTAGAGACGGTGGAACAACACCAGGAACGGTGGGAAACTACGACCTAATATGGAGAGATGACGGCTAGATCGGTGGGACTGCATGCTAAGAAACTACGGGAGGAAAACGTGAGGAAAACGGAAAAACGGAATGCTAGAAGAATAGGGTTCGGAAATGTCGAGACGACATTTCCGTAGCCTAGAAATGTCCAACCGCAACCGAACCGTGTTCGGTGCGGAAGGGACAAACAGGTTTCGGTTCCGGTGACGGTTACCGAAATCGGTTCCGCGTGCGACTCGGGGTGAAATGCGGATGACGCGTTACGCGAGGCGCACATCACAATTCGAAATGCTTAAATCTGTTTGTTTTGAGTCATTGTGTGTACTTCTCTGTTTTGAGTGAAATCAGTCCTGAAAAACCAGAAATTCTCTCCAAGTATTTACTACCTTCAACGCTAGCCGGAGGCTATACCTAAACTAAGAGCTGGTATCAGAGCGAGGTTCTCGTCGTGTCAAGCCTCATTATAATAGCGTTGGAGGCGTTATTAATTTTCGAGTATTTGGAACGGGCGAATATTCACCGACATGGGGAAAGGAGATGGAGAGACCAGTTCGGGATCATCTGTAAACACCGACGGTGTGCAGCTGCAGAGTCTACTGGATGCCCTTGCTAAGGGGCAAATTGTGGCCAAACCGACGATTGGCCTAAGTGAAGCTCAACGCTTCAATGGAGAGAACTACGGCACATGGCGGCTGAAGTTCATGCGACGCGCCCGGGAGGTGGATTTGTGGCACTTCTACAACCCAGAGGCAGCGACGGAGGAAGACGGACCTGCACCTGCAACCGCACAAGAGAAAAAAGCGTTCAAGAAAAGAAGCCAACAAGCTTTCTTTCAACTCTGCCATTCGGTCTCGGATTCAATCCCGGCACGACTCGACCCATTTTCTGAGGAGGACAACGCTGCAGAGAAGGCGTGGGCCTACATGGAGAGAGTTTACCTCGGGAAGAGCGAAGCAAAATGACAGCAGTGAGGACGAAACTCATACTGCTGGCCATGGAACCTTCCGAGACGGTGGTGGACTACGTGGGACGTGCCAAAGGCTACAACGACGATTTGACGGCTATGGGAGTACCCGAATCGGAGAAGCAAATGATGAGCTACATCATTGGCGGTCTACCAAAGTCATGGGCAGCAGAGAAGCGGATGCTGGCCTGCCGACGCCCGACGGATATGACGGACTTAGTGGAGTCCCTTCAAGATGTGGCACTCATACGTGCCGAGGAAGAACGAAGGGAGGCGCTGCCGGACAACTTCAGCAACGACAAACCTGCCATGTTGAACGCAACCGGGGCTGGAAAATCATTTGGAGCTTGCTTCCACTGTGGGAAGAAAGGGCACAAGGCTGCAGACTGTTATTCCAACCCAAAAGGCAAGAATTTCAAAGGAAAGGCAGCAGGAGCAAGTGGAGAAGGACAACGACCGAGAGGCGGATTTGCTGGAAACTGCAACCACTGCGGGAAATTTGGGCTCAAGGCTTTTGACTGCTACAGCAATCCAATGAGCAAGAGCTTCAAGGGAGGGCAGCAGCAGCAAAAGAGCCACGTACCTGCGAAGATCAACGCCACCGAAGCGGAAACAAGCGACGACGACGTCATCCTCGGGGGAGCCCACAAGGCCAATGTTGCAAGAGCATCGGGAGCATGCCTGCTTGCAAAAGGTCTTAAGGGGAAAGAGTGGTACATGGACAGCGGTTGTACCCAACACATGACGAACCGGAAGGAGTGGCTGAAAATTTTCAAAGCATCACCGATCCCGTACGTGCTGTTGGGAGACGAGGGAAAACTTCCAGTGAAAGGGGAAGGAGACCTAGTGCTGCAAAGCGCTTATGGTGAGGTGAAGCTGGACAACGTGCTGCTGGTGGACAAGCTCACGCTCAACCTTATAAGCCAATCTCAGTTGGATAGCGGTGGATGCAAAACTTTCAGCGACAAGGGGAGCATATGGGTCTTTGGAGCGGATTGGAAGGTGCTAGCGGAAGGATCACGCAAGCAAGGGCTATACGAGATGAAGCTGCACGAAAAACAGAGTGGGGACAAGGTCACGTACCTGGCTGAACCGGAAGCAGGCAAGGTGGCACGAGATGAGCTCCGCACCAAGCTCGAAAGGGTGCCGATTAAGGAGTTGCAGCAGCAGGCGCTTCCTATGGCAGCAGCAGTGAGCACGGTGGACGTCAACCTGCTGCATAGGAGGATGGGGCACGCTGGTCATTATCGAATCAAGGAGCTGATCAAGAAGAACATGGCAGCGGGAGTGAAGGTAGCTGAGGGTGGAGAGGAAAATCTGAAGTGCAGCACATGCGTGGAAGCGAAGGCAACAAAGGCGCCACATCCCAAGCATGGAGCTCGTGAGCCGTACGAGACGCTGGCCATTGTGGCAGCCGACGTATGTGGACCAATGCGGGTGGCTTCACGACATGGCAGCAAGTATTTCGTTACCTTCACCGACCTCGGCACACGACACACGTGGGTGACGGAGATCAAGAACAAGTCGGAAGTCTTCACGAGCTTTCTCGATTGGCAAGCGGAAGCGGAAAGGCAAAGCGGCAAGAAGTTGAAGGTGTTACGCACGGACAACGGGGGAGAATTCGTCAATGCCGAGTTCAACACGTACCTGAAGTCAAAGGGCATACGAAGGCAGCTCACGGTCCCGTACACACCTCAACACAACAGCATAGCGGAGCGGGTGAACCGATCACTGCTGGAGAGTGTGAGGAGCTTGCTCGCGGACAGCAACCTGCCTCTTCACTACTGGGGAGATGCACTAGGAATGGCATGTTGGCTGAAAAACCGGCTACCGACAAAGGGACTAGCAGCGGACGTTACCCCTCACGAGGCATTCTACAAAAGGAAGCCGAATCTGGAGTTTCTGCGCGTTTGGGGCTGCATGACGCAATACCGAGAGGCGGCGGGACCCGATCACAAGCTTCTCCCAAGGACCAAGTGGGGGATTCACTTGGGAATCTGCCCGGAAAGCAAAGGTTGGGTGATACACGATGTGGAGACCGGGAAAGTCACGGCGACCAGAGACGTCACCTTCTACGAGAATGACACCTACGTGGAGTGGAAGGGAAGGAAACAAGGAGCCGTGTTAAAGTAAACGGCAGCAGCACCAACAGTGAGCCTCTCACCATTGAAGAGGCGCTGTCCGGCCCGAACAAGGAGCAATGGAGGGCTGCAATTCAGGAGGAACTTGATACCTTAGCTGAAAGGGGGACATGGGAGCTTGTGAACATGCCCGAGGGGAGGAAAGCAGTGGGGGTGCGTTGGATCTTCAAGATCAAAACGGGAGACATGGGACAACTTGAGCGTTTCAAGGCACGACTTGTGGCTAAAGGTTACACTCAGGTAGAAGGAGAGGACTACGCCCAACTCTACGCACCCGTGAGCAAGTTAGCAACGGCAAGAACCATGTTAAAGGTGGTGACGGCACGTGGATACTTCATGGTGCAGCTGGACATCAAAAATGCCTTTCTCTATGGCATTTTGAAGGAGACCATCTACATGAATCAGCCACCGGGGTGTGAGGATGGCACGGACAGAAAGTGCAAGCTCATTAAAGCACTTTATGGGCTGAAACAAAGCCCGCGGGAGTGGTACCTAGCTATGGACGCGCAGCTGGAAAAAGGGGGGTTCATCAAGAGCCAATGTGACCGTGCATTCTACTGGAAGGGAGAGGGGGAGAACAAGGTGTTCCTGCTCCTCTACGTGGATGACATCCTAGTGGCCGGAGCAAAGGAAGAGAAGGTGGAGGAGGTGTGCACTCACCTCGCAGCCGTATTTCAAGTGAAGAAGATTCCAAGGACCACTCTCTTCCTTGGAATGAACATAGAGAGGAATAGGGAGGAGAAGAAGTTGCTACTATACCAGAAGAAGTACTTCCAGAGGTTGCGGGAGCGGTTTGGAGGGCAATGCAAGACCAAACCGGTGACAACACCTCTCAGCAGCCTTGCGGATAAGGAGGTCGATGTGGAAGCGGAAATTGAGGCATGGGGCAGCAAGGAGAGAGCGCTCAAAGCTTACCAATCCATGGTAGGCTCAGTCATGTACCCGGTGTCATGCACGCGGGTGGATGTGGCCTATGCTGCAAGCTTTCTTGGGCAGAGGGTGTTGCAGCCAGAGGGACGCAAATGGAAGGAAATGGAGCGGACCATCACCTACCTCCTGCAGCGGGACGATGAGGGGCTGCTGTTTGAAGGAGGAGAGGAGAGTCTAGAGCTAGTGGGGTATGCTGACGCCTCACATGGATCAGACAAGAAGGATGGGAGGGGAGCCTATGGCTATGTCTACCTCCTCGGTGGAACGGCAATCATGTGGCAAGCCAAGAAGCTCACCGACGTCGCTCTGTCCACGGCGGAATCTGAATACATGGCGCTGTTTTATGCATGCCCAGAGGGTGTGTGGCTGAGGCGCCTACTTCAAGAGATGGGGGTCAGAGTGGAAGGACCAACAATGATCAAATCGGACAGCAAATCAGCAATTGACCTCGCACGGAACGACAACTGGCATGGGCGCACAAAACACATGAATGTAAGGTACCATTGGGTACGGGAGCAGCTGCAAAAGAAGGTATTCACCTTCGTGCATGTGGGAACACAGGAGCAGCCAGCGGATTTCCTGACTAAGGTGCTACCAAAAGCGAACTTCGAGTATTGCAAGCATTTTGTCGGCATACGTACCTTGCAGGACTTGCAGGGGAGCAGCGGAGCAGCAACCCGAGATGCTACATCATCTTACGGACAGGATCAGCAAGGGAAGAAGAAGGCTGGTTACATGGTAACCACTGGAGCATAGAAGGGTGGCAGCTGGCAAACCACAGGGGAGATTGTTAGGGTGGTTCGCCACTGCCCTAGTGCCTACCGACCTACGCGCCAGCCCTAGAGACGGTGGAACAACACCAGGAACGGTGGGAAACTACGACCTAATATGGAGAGATGACGGCTAGATCGGTGGAACTGCATGCTAAGAAACTACGGGAGGAAAACGTGAGGAAAACGGAAAAACGGAATGCTAGAAGAATAGGGTTCAAGAAATGTCGAGACGACATTTCCGTAGCCTAGAAATGTCCAACCGCAACCGAACCGTGTTCGGTGCGGAAGGGACAAACAGGTTTCGGTTCCGGTGACGGTTACCGAAATCGGTTCCGCGTGCGACTCGGGCTGAAACGCGGATGACGCGTTACGCGAGGCGCACATCACAATTCAAAATGCTTAAATCTGTTTGTTTTGAATCATTGTGTGTACTTCTCTGTTTTGAGTGAAATCAGTCCTGAACCAGAAAACCAGAAATTCTCTCCAAGTATTTACTACCTTCAACGCTAGCCGGAGGCTATACCTAAACTAAGACAATCAACTCATTCTGAACCAGTTCCTCGATCCTCACAGTCCTGGTCAACGATCTCCCCCCGTCGACCACTTCTACCTGTCGAACAGCAGTTTGGTCGAAGGACCCCTCCGTCAACCGCGCCGATCAGGTGCAGTCGTCAGACTCCTACCATCGACGGCTCCGCGACAATCCCACGCTGGTCGACGAACTGCTTCGTCGACCTCCCCTGTCAAACAAGGCGGCCGGCTTCTCTTCAACGGCGGCGTCGCAGCGGTCGCCTGAGGTCGACCAACTCTGTCGACGTGCATACGTCGAACTCTGCAAACGGTCAGCTGCTTCTCCTGTGCACCCGACCAGGCAGCCGGCTTCGCCCAAGCGTGGGCGGGGCCAACACTCTATTCCCGTCAACACTTTCAGAACAAGGGCATTCTAGAGGATGCCAAGTCTGGCTAGTTCGACTTGCTGGGTATTTGGCAGGGGGGGTGTACACGTGTGTTGGGCTTGTACCTGTTTTAGGTGAACATTTTTGTTGGCGTGCCAATCCACCTCTTTTTTTTTATGGAGCCCGCAAACTAGACATGCGCACGAGACGTTTCTCGAGTCCAGTCAAGATTCGAGCCGACATGTGTTGTGACTTGGCTCCTGTCTTGGGCTTTGTGAGCAAGTCAGCTGATGGCTCGACTAGCCTGGAATTGCTCGAGTCGAGCCTGACCCAGGATTTCATCGCTCTAGTAATCAGAATAAATGCTGTCAAATTTTTTTAGCAAATAACTTGGTCATTCTTGGTTGATTTTGGGTGCTTCACTCTGGGTGGAATTTATCGACTAGAGTATTCAGCAAATGTTTCCGCGTTGTACTTAGGGTTTAGGGTTTCGATCCGACCCGACTTCATATCAGTTTGGTTACTGGATGACCTCGATCCAGATGGGTCGAGTCGAGTCAGGTTGAGCTGTGACCCAAAATTTGACAATTTTCTTCGGGTACTGACAACCTGCTGGGTCGAATCGACCCGTCCCAACCTCATGTTTTGTTGCCTTTCCGTGCCGGAAAGGGTCTTCACCACGTGACAGTGGGGTCACAATTGCCGACCCACTTTTCTAGATCTCCCGTTCCAACATACCTAGTTAATTCTATTGTAGCTTAGAAACTAGAAATATGTTAAACATTGAGTTGAACTGGATGGTGCCACGTTCGACTCTAGCCGTTTGGCTGTGTAGAGGAAGTGCAATTCTTACTCCAATTCCCCACTTGTCGAAATTGAAACTCGTACCCCACCACCCCACTAATTTGCCAACAATCTTGTCCCTAACCGATCCCTCTCCGATTGCAGTTTTCACCGCACTGGGTCTAGAAAACCCTGATCTAGATTCGAAAATAAATATATATAGGGTTGAACATGGCTGCTACGAGGGAGAGGTTGTTGAGATGGGGCCGAGTAACAAGAACCAGTGTAGTACTGATGTTGGGCATTTGAGTTATGGTTCCTTGCATGTGGTAATGTTAACCACGATTAATGAAATGCAGCGTACGCTCGTTTTTCAAAGAGCGTACGTAAACACAAAGTGCCAACTAACCTGCAATTGGCGCCCCACCGTTCTCTTCCTTTTCTGTGCAAACTTTTTGGTTGTCCTCGCGGTCTCACACACTGCTCCTCTCATGCTTCTCCATTCTGCTGGGTGCAGTCCAAATCACGAACAGCAGCAGCAGCAGCAGCAGCAGCAGCAGCAGCAGCAACAGCAGCAGCAGCAGCAGCAACAACAGCAGCGAGTATTCTTCTTCAGCAGAATCTGGAGGTGGAGGTGGTTTATCAGTGGGAGCCATCGTTGGCATTGTTGTTGCTGCTGTGGTCGCTCTCCTACTGCTGGGTTTCACGCTGCTCTACGTCAGGCACAAGACACAGCACAAGCCACTAGGTAGGAAGATATAGCCGCCTTAAACCTTTCACTTAAGGAATTTATACTCTTTTTGCGTGTGTGCTGTTCTTTGCTTTATGGTGATAAATGACGAGCAAGATTTCAGACTTGAGCTGAGTCGACCGGACTGGTAGTTTTTTTAGTCAAGATCCACCGCTCGATTTGTTAGGCTCGACCTGCCACTTAATAATAGTACCCCGGTTCATGCCATCTCCCCGCATATCAGCAGCACAACGTATTGTATGCACCCCTTTCACAACAGTGATACTTTCTCAGCATCCCCTATACTGTTGCGAGATGGTAAGTCTACTTCCATTCCCACATAAACACAGGTCTGCGGGTTCATCGAGGCTGACTTATTCACCCCCGAGGCAAATAGTCGAGTGACGAATCTGCATCAGCCTATTAATAAAAAGCTCGGAATCTGCTCGAGTCAAAGCCAATTCAAGCCCGTCTCGATCGGACTCGTCTCATGACATTTCACCCCTTACTCCACGAGCAGGCCTTGGCTCAAGCCTGAAAGCCTCGCACTGCACGGAGTTCTCTCTGGCTGAAGTCCGCAGGGCCACCAATGACTGGTCCCAGGACAACCTGCTTGGCTCGGGTGGCTTTGGTGATGTCTACAAGGGCGTGTCTCCTCGCGATGGCACCACACCCTGGGCCGTGAAGCGTGCCAAGCTCGTAGCCATGGACTTCCAGAGGGAGGTGAGCTGGACTATGGAAAAGCAGCAAGGCATATCTTTTTAAAAAACCTTGTTTGCAAAAAAAAAAAAAAGACGAAGAAAAAAACGTATCTCCAGGTCTAGTATGTTTTGTAGCGCTCCTTGGTTCTTTGCTTCCTGGTCCATTCCTTTCTTTGGCTTTTCTAGTAAAGATTTGGTTCCTCTTTCATCGATTTCTGTTTTTTTTTCTTCGGTGCTTTTTGTTCTCGTCTTTCAGATTCTGCAAATGGCTGACAAAAACCATCCCAACATTGTGCGGCTGCTTGGGTTTGCGGTTGGAGGGGATGTAAGGTCCAAAATAGAGCAGATCTTGATCTACGAGTTTGTGCCCAACGGCGACCTCCACAGGTGGATCGATCCAGGTGAGTGAAAGTAGCTGCATGTCATGCCAATGAACTGGGGCTTTGACCACGACACGTAATACACCTGCCCTAATAATGTAAATGCACTATAAGAGACGTTTTGGTTTTGTTTTCTGTTGTTTATAATTGCTATGAATAGGTGGGTGAGGAAACGATGTATATGCACTCATATGAAAAGGAATCTAATAAAAAATGCTCAAGTCCGCAGAATCTGTTGATTGTTGTAGGTTTAACTGGCCCGGGCGTATTCATAACTTTCCTGGGGTTGTGAGCCTAATACGATGTTGATGTAACGACATATTTACACTCACAGAATAAGGTTAGCTAATTTGCGCTATTTGTTGTTTGCTGTTCATCATCCTTTTTGGTTTATTGATGTTGTCTCAGGTTCGGACTACTTGCCACAGTTTTGAGCTTTTTGCCTCGATACATTTGGTTCTATAAGCACCCGCATGCGGCTGACTGTGTCCATCTTGAATGCTTCCGCTGCAAACCACAGGTCCCGCGGGTTTGGGTGCATATATGTTGGGTCCAATTTGATGTGGATGGAGATACACCACCATGTTGTGTCCGCCCCACTCATGTTGTCAACCCTTGTCACAAAATCTGTCCTTCATTGTTTGCAGAAGCCCCTGCTCCTCTGAGTCTGCAGCAGCGGCTGGACATTCTCATCGGCACTGCACGTGGCTTTGAGTACCTCCACAGCTTTGACATTGTGCATCGCGACATCAAACCTGCCAATGTTCTCATCACCAACGACATGCAGGCAAGCTCAATTGCAATTAGGCACTGTATTTTGGTCACCAAAATTGATTGCAAAGAAACAGCTAGAACTGGAGCCTCAAAGTAGCATGATGAATGCAACGAAGGGATATGCATGAATAAACAGAAGAGTGGATGCATAAAGGAAATTCAAGAAAAGTGCTTACTTGTGTGTGGTATCTCATGTAATATTTTTATTTGTACTTTAGTTCGTAAACCATCATCAAAACCATTATTTTTATATAGATTGATGTTATCATCCAATCACACACCAGGCCAAGATTGCTGATTTCGGGCTTGTGAGGGTCGGAGAGGGCACGACGGTAGGCACCACTCGAGTGATGGGAACACCGGGCTATGTGGATCCAATCTACAACCGGACGTCCAAGGCAACCGCAGCCACTGATGTCTATAGGTGAGCCACGAGACACATGAAAGTCGATCCATCTGAGGTGCGTACACATGGTCTGTTCTACACTATATGGGCACTAGAAAACACAACGATTTTACTAGCATGGAGTGTTGATGACTCTACCTTCAATAAAGTCACCAACTTTGTTGTTTTTACTGCCGTTCTCCTGTTGCAGCTTTGGTGTGCTCATGCTTGTGGTGCTCACCGGGCGTCCTGCACCCTTTGAGTCTGCTGGAGAGAGCAGACATATCGTTTCGTGGGTAAGCGAGCACCAACTGCTGGCCATTTTGCCTGCTGGCCATTTTGCCTGCTGGCCATTTTGCCTGCTGGGCATTTTGCCTGCTGGCCATTTTGCCTGCTGGCCATTTTGCCTGCTGGCCATTTTGCCTGCTGGGCATTTTGCCTGCTGGCCATTTTGCCTGCTGGGCATTTTGCCTGCTGGGCATTTTGCCTGCTGGGCATTTTGCCTGCTGGGCATTTTGCCTGCTGGCCATTTTGCCTGCTGGCCATTTTGCCTGCTGGTCATTTTGCCTGCTGGGCATTTTGCCTGCTGGGCATTTTGCCTGCTGGGCATCTTGCCTGCTGGGCATTTTGCCATGATTTATGCTCGTAATTGAAGAGATAGAAACAGGTCACTCAGTAACTCCTCACCCATTTCTTGCAAATTCTTTCACCCCGATCCACTCCCTGATCTTGCAAACAGGTGGAAGAGTGCCTGGCCTCCGGCACGGCAGCGAGCCTAACGGCAGCGGGCATGGACGCCCCTGCTGATGCCGTACTGCGCGTGGCTCAGCTGGCAGTGAGCTGCACCGTGGAGTGCACTGCAAGCCGCCCAAGCATGGAGGACATTGCCAACCAACTGCAGGCTGTCAGGGAGGAAGTGGTGGGAAAATACCAGCTCAGTGCTGCTGTTAAGGTGGATGCGCAGGTCCGGGACATGAAGAATGGCATGGTCCAAGGGGAAAGTCTTGAGGTGGAACTTCTGAAGATTGCTGAGCACCTTGCTGCCGAAACCCAGTCTTATGTAGTTACAAGATGACACCATCCAACTTAAGTGATAGTGTTGTGCATCAAGTCTCTCCACTTCATTGGTGATCGTGAATGTCAATAGCAATGGAACTGTCCAGGTCTTGCTCAGATTGTTCCAGCACTGGAAAAAGGTTGGAAATTTATTCCCTTCATAAAAGCATGGTTTCTGGATCAGAGTTGATGCTTCTGGAAAAGATGACTGTTTTTGACCCTTAAATATTTCTTTGATGGCACAGGCAGCCGCAAAATGGGCCGTCTGGGTCACAAAAATGCAACTCAGAGCTATTAAGAATGGCAAAATGAAAGAGTTGCTTGCAAGTGGGTGCGTGCGTGTGTGCACGCGTGCGAGCTCCAGGCGTCGGGCCACCTGGGCACAGCACCGTCTCCACTCCCATCCATCCACTCCCATCCATCCACTCCCATCCACTCCCATCCATCCACTCCCGTCTCTCTCCACTCCATTATCAGCATGCCCAACCAGCCTTCGGCTGCTGCATACACAGGGCCCCCTACACCCCTCTATCTGACTCTACTAGGTACAGGCACCGGGCCACGCGGAACAGCACCGTCTCTCTCCACTCCATTATCAGCATGCCCAACCAGCCTTCGGCTGCTGCATATACAGGACACCCTACACCCCGTCGTCCGCCTCCACCAGCTCCAGGCATCGGGCTATGAGCGACAGCACTATCTCCACTCCCATCCACTCTTATCCACACCGCTCCCATCCGACCCATTATAAAGATGCCCAACCAGCCTTTGGCTGCTGGGTGCACATCCTCACTACACCCCTCCGTCTGCCTCCACGAGCTCCAGGCATCGGGCTACAAGCGACAGCACCGTCTCCACTCCGCTCCCATCCACTTCCATCCGCACTTCAGTACCCTGAACTGAACACACCCATAGAGCTCTACACCCCTCTACACGCCTTGGTCTGCCTCCACCAGCTCCAGGCATCGCGCCACCAGCGACAGCACCGTCTCCACTCCCATCCACTCTCGCACCCATGCCTGCTGATCCATCTGACCCTCCTCCTCCCCGTCCATTCCATCCTCCTCCTCCCCACTCTCCTCTCCTTCATCGCCATGTCCACATCCCATCCCTCCCATGCTGCCCCCCACCCGTTGTCTCCTGGATTCGAGGGAGGCCCGGGCGGCGAGGGCGGCGGAGCGCAGAGGCAGCAGCCAGCAGTTGCGCGCACGAAGCAGGCTGGGCTTGGTGCGGAGCGATGTGGGGGTGTGGAGTGCGGTAGATGGTTGCTGTTCCATGGATGCCATGGGAGGCATGGGAGTCACAGGAGAGGCAGTGGGCGTGGGGGCAGCTTGCTGCTCTCTGAGGCAGCCCCCTGCCCTCGCAGCTTGCTGCTCTCTGAGGAGCAGGAAGCGCAGCAGGTTGAGCCCTGCAGCGAGGGCGTCTGAGTGATCCGGCAGTTGGAATGCCAGCGGTGGCAAGGGAGATGAAGCTGAAGGGTCAAGGAGAAGGTCTAGCAGAGAAAGAACGGCTGGAGACACGAAGGCGGGGAGAGGGGGAGAAGAGAGCAGGTGGTGGGGACGAGAGCGAGTGGGTGATCCTGGTGGTGGTGACATTGGGACTGATGTGGAAGGTGGGGATGACGTGGATGGTGGTGCTGACGTGGATGGTGCAGGGTGCAGCAAGCGAGGCCATGCTCGGTCCACCTCGTCCTTGGCGAATGCCACGAGCAGAGCCACCTGCGGAGTGGGTGGATGGGGGAGGAGGGGATGGGAGGTGGGACCGTGGGGGAGAGAATGGAAGGGGGAAGGAAATGGAGGAGATGAGAAGTGAGAAAGGAAGGCGAGGGGGGATGGTGAAGGGTAGGAAGGGGAGGGTGAGAGGATGTGGAAGGGAAACAGGGTTGCAAAATGTAAATCAGAACAGGAAAAGAGAGGCATGGGGTGCCGTGACATGCCTGAATGCGAGGTATCTGACACCCCTTGGGATCGTGGCAGGACCGAGCATCCCACACATATTGCACCATTCACAACACTGAACCGCACTCACCAGCATGCTTTCTTCTCTGTATTCCACAATAAGTTTTTTCACGCAGTTCAGCCTTTCCTCATCTGTTGTTGCCGCCCGCAGCACTGCCAGCATGGCGCGGTGTGCCGCCCGGCGCAGCGCTGATGAGCCGACCGCTGACATCATCACGCCGGCCAATGACGACGCGACACGTGTCACTATTTCTACAGCAGTGGAGTCGTTACTGTCAGTGAATGGGTGTTTGTCTGTAAGTGAGTGTGGTTGAGAGTGTGAGTGAGAGTGAGAGTGAGAAGAGGGAGAGTGTGAGGGAGGGTACGAGGAGGTGTAAGCATCCAGAGCAGCATGAACCAATCGTATGCCAGCAACCCTTCTCAACACAACGTCGCCCACTCCTCCTGTTCTCCCTGAAAAGCCAGCTGGGGAGCGGGCAGCAAGGAGGCAAGGAGCAAAGCGGAGCAGTGTCATGAGAGTGGTGCGGTCCACAACAAGGGTGCTGCTGCTGCTGGTGCTGGTGCTGCTGGTACTGGTGGTGGGGTGAGGCTTTGCAGCTTGGAGAAGCGCCCATAACAGCAGCATCGCCACTCCCCCTTCCACCTCCCCTTGCACCCACCCAACCACTCTGCTTCTCTTTTCGACCTCTCCGCTTCTCTCCTCTTCTTCTCTTCCCTGCTTGCCCTACCACCCTCTCCCTCCTCCTCCTCCTCTCCTCCTCCTCCTCCTCCTCCTCCTCCTCCTCCTCCTCCTCCTCCTCCTCCTCCTCCTCCTCCTCCTCCTCCTCCTCCTCCTCCTCCTCTTCCTCCTCGTCCTCTTCTTCTTCCTCCTCCTCATCTGGCCTCAGAAGAGCCTTCACTGCTCCCAGCCAAGCATTGCCGCCCAAAGCTCTATCCGTATGGGCTGCTGCAGGAGCATCAGCAGCAGCAGACGCAGGAACAGGTGCAGCAGCAACTGTACAGTCGTGAAGGTGGCCAGAGGGCGGGCACACAGAGAGGGAGAGAAGGTCCACTGAGGGGAGGAGAGAGGGTGCCGTGGTAGTGTCAGCCCCAGCTGTTCTGCTGTCTGCACCACCACTCACACCTACTCTGCTGCTGCTGCTAACGCCTGTGCCTCTGCCTGTGCCTTTGCCTATGCCTACGCGTACGTCTGTGCCTGCGCCCATGCTCATAGGCGCGTCTGCAGGTGCTCTCTCCCCAAGGTGCGCGTTCAGAGGCCACAAGGCGCCAAGGCGGCAGTGGAGGGCAGCCAGGGCGCTGACCACTGGGGAGATGAGGGGGAGGGGGGGGGCACAGGAGGGCGCGGGGGAGGGAGTGGGGGAGGGTGCGGGGGAGGGTGCGGGGGAGGGTGCGGGGGAGGGTGCGGGGGAGGGAGTGGGGGAGGGCGTGGGGGAGGGTGCGGGGGAGGGGGCTGGGACTGCAGGAGGTGAAGGGGGTGAGGGTTTAGAGGGGAGAGAGGAGGGGGAGGGGGGATGGGAGGAGAGGATGGAGAGGAGGCAGGCGGAGCAGCGGGAGAGAGAGAGGAGCAGCAGCAGCGTGGCTGTTTGGGCCGCCAGGAGAAGCTGGGGGGAGGCTTGCGGGTGAGAGGAGGTTTCAGTGTGTGCAGCCGCAGTGGAAGTGGTTATGATGGGTGGGACTATAGCGCGTGTGACTGCAGTGAGAACGAGGTGCATGCAGTGGTGGCACACCAGCCATGCTGCCTCTGTGCTGTTGCTGGGAGTTTGAAGGAGGTCCGGGATGATGGAGTGAGTGCCGGGAGGGAAGGGGGGAGTGCTGGTGCGGGCAGGACCAGGTGGTGTGGGAGCAGATACGAAAGGGGTGGGAGCAGGTGCGGTGGGGTTGGGAGGTGGGATGGCAGGAGATAAGTGAGGTGAGGGTGGAATCATGGAGCGAGTGGCGGGAGGGAAGGGAGGGAGGGAGGGAGCAGGCGGTGTGGCAGTCGGAGGGGATTGCATGGGTGGTGTGATGGAAGGGGTGGGGAGCAGTGGTGGTGGAGCGAAGGGGCTGGGAGGAGGCGGGGGGAGGAAGAGCTCAGCAAAGAGTGGGGAGAGCAAGGGGAGAGAAGGAGTAGATTTGGGAGTTTGAGAGCAGGTGGTGCAGGAAGCACGGGGAGTGTGTGTGTGGGGTGATGGCCGTGATAGTGGTGCGGGCAGCAGTGTGTGGTGAGATGGCAGCACGGCACTGTGAGAGGCGCGCTGGGCGAGGTGCAGGAGGAGCGGCGCCAAGTCGACAAAAAACCGATGGCGCTGGCGAGGGATGCGGGGCAGAGCTGGGGGGGAAGGGGAAGGGATGGACGGGGGAGAGATTGGGGTGGGGAGGAGGGAAGCCATTATGTTCAGGGAGGGCGAAGAGGTGGCAGGGAGGGCGAAGAGGTGGCAAGTCAATGAAACATCGATGGCGCTGCCGGGGGATGCGGGGGAGAGCTGTGGGGGAAGGGTTGTGGGGGAAGGGTTGTGGGGGAAGGGTTGTGGGGGAAGGGTTGAGGGGGGGTTTTGGAAAGGGAGGAGAGAGAAGAGATGGGAGCACAGGAGCGGCGCCAAGTTGATGAAACATCGATGGCGCTGCCGGGGGATGCGGGGGAGAGCTGTCGGGGAAGGGAAAAGGGGAGGGAAGGGGGTGGTGCGGGGGTGCAGGTGGGTAGGGAGGCAGAGAAGAAAGACGAGGAAAGCAGATTGGTGAATGGGAGGCAAGGAGGCGCGGAGATGGGAGCGATGAGATGGGAGCGATGAGATGGGAGCGATGAGATGGGAGCGATGAGGGGAAACGGAAGAGAATGCGAGCATGGGTGGAAAAGTAGAAGGCTGTGAGGCAGGCAGGGGCTGAAGGGAGAGTTGCACTGCTAGAAGCTGTGAGAAAAAGGGAGAGTAACATGAACGGGAAGACAGGCGTGCCAGTAGCACTGCTGGTGGGACTTGTGGCATTGCAACGGGAAACGGAAAAAGCCGCTGGAGAATTGAGACAGAAAGTGTGGAGCGTGAGGGGAAGCGTGCGTGATGAGACGATGAAAGTACAGCTGACAGGGTGAATACCCACCCACCCACCCACCCACCCACCCACCCACCCACCAGCCACACATGCACCACGCACCCGCACGAACCCGCACACAGAACCTGAGCGTATGCAATGTGCATAACTTTTAAGTCGACTCAAAATCCACGTCAACACGCAGCACTCACTGGTGTGCAGCCCGGCCAGCAGTGCCAGCTGAGTGCCAAACGGCGCCACAGAATCGCTCCAACGCTCCCCCCTCTTTCCCCCCTCCCCTCCCCCCTCCTCCCCTTCTTCTCCTCCCACTCCCCCCTCCTCCCCCACCTCACCTCCCGATTCCCCCTCCCCCTCTCCCCGCGCATCTCCCTCCCCCAGTGCCGCCCGCCTGACGGCCCCAGATAGCCCCTCCACCAGCGCAGCATGCACCTCGCGGGTGTCACCCGCCCCAGATGCCACCTCCCTCACTACCTGGCATGCCAGCGCGCAGCAGCGGGGGGAGGCGTCTGCTGGTGCAGGTGGTATGTGGGATGGTGAGGAGGAGGGCGAGGAAGGAGGGGAGGAGGGTGGGGAGGAGGGAGGGGAGGAGAAGGGGAGGGAGGAGGGGAGAGGCGAGGAGAGGAAGCGGAGGATGTCCCATGAGGCACGGTCGATGAGGAGTGATGCCTGGCAGGGGGGGGGGGAGGGAGGGAAGGGTGGGGGGAAGGGGGAAAGGGGAGGGGAAAAGGGAATTAGGAGATGTGGAGGGGGGAACGAAGAGTCGTCTTCGTTCAAAGGGGGATGGGTTGGAAAGGGCAATGGGTTGGGAGGAAAGGGCAATGGGTTGGGAGGAGGAAAGGGCAATGGGTTGGGAGGAAAGGGCAATGGGTTGGGAGGAAAGGGCAATGGGTTGGGAGGAAAGGGCAATGGGTTGGGAGGAAAGGGCAATGGGTTGGGAGGAAAGGGCAATGGGTTGGGAGGAAAGGGCAATGGGTTGGGAGGAAAGGGCAATGGGTTGGGAGGAAAGGGCAATGGGTTGGGAGGAAAGGGCAATGGGTTGGGAGGAAAGGGCAATGGGTTGGGAGGAAAGGGCAATGGGTTGGGAGGAAAGGGCAATGGGTTGGGAGGAAAGGGCAATGGGTTGGGAGGAAAGGGCAATGGGTTGGGAGGAAAGGGCAATGGGTTGGGAGGAAAGGGCAATGGGTTGGGAGGAAAGGGCAATGGGTTGGGAGGAAAGGGCAATGGGTTGGGAGGAAAGGGCAATGGGTTGGGAGGAAAGGGCAATGGGTTGGGAGGAAAGGGCAATGGGTTGGGAGGAAAGGGCAATGGGTTGGGAGGAAAGGGCAATGGGTTGGGAGGAAAGGGCAATGGGTTGGGAGGAAAGGGCAATGGGTTGGGAGGAAAGGGCAATGGGTTGGGAGGAAAGGGCAATGGGTTGGGAGGAAAGGGCAATGGGTTGGGAGGAAAGGGCAATGGGTTGGGAGGAAAGGGCAATGGGTTGGGAGGAAAGGGCAATGGGTTGGGAGGAAAGGGCAATGGGTTGGGAGGAAAGGGCAATGGGTTGGGAGGAAAGGGCAATGGGTTGGGAGGAAAGGGCAATGGGTTGGGAGGAAAGGGCAATGGGTTGGGAGGAAAGGGCAATGGGTTGGGAGGAAAGGGCAATGGGTTGGGAGGAAAGGGCAATGGGTTGGGAGGAAAGGGCAATGGGTTGGGAGGAAAGGGCAATGGGTTGGGAGGAAAGGGCAATGGGTTGGGAGGAAAGGGCAATGGGTTGGGAGGAAAGGGCAATGGGTTGGGAGGAAAGGGCAATGGGTTGGGAGGAAAGGGCAATGGGTTGGGAGGAAAGGGCAATGGGTTGGGAGGAAAGGGCAATGGGTTGGGAGGAAAGGGCAATGGGTTGGGAGGAAAGGGCAATGGGTTGGGAGGAAAGGGCAATGGGTTGGGAGGAAAGGGCAATGGGTTGGGAGGAAAGGGCAATGGGTTGGGAGGAAAGGGCAATGGGTTGGGAGGAAAGGGCAATGGGTTGGGAGGAAAGGGCAATGGGTTGGGAGGAAAGGGCAATGGGTTGGGAGGAAAGGGCAATGGGTTGGGAGGAAAGGGCAATGGGTTGGGAGGAAAGGGCAATGGGTTGGGAGGAAAGGGCAATGGGTTGGGAGGAAAGGGCAATGGGTTGGGAGGAAAGGGCAATGGGTTGGGAGGAAAGGGCAATGGGTTGGGAGGAAAGGGCAATGGGTTGGGAGGAAAGGGCAATGGGTTGGGAGGAAAGGGCAATGGGTTGGGAGGAAAGGGCAATGGGTTGGGAGGAAAGGGCAATGGGTTGGGAGGAAAGGGCAATGGGTTGGGAGGAAAGGGCAATGGGTTGGGAGGAAAGGGCAATGGGTTGGGAGGAAAGGGCAATGGGTTGGGAGGAAAGGGCAATGGGTTGGGAGGAAAGGGCAATGGGTTGGGAGGAAAGGGCAATGGGTTGGGAGGAAAGGGCAATGGGTTGGGAGGAAAGGGCAATGGGTTGGGAGGAAAGGGCAATGGGTTGGGAGGAAAGGGCAATGGGTTGGGAGGAAAGGGCAATGGGTTGGGAGGAAAGGGCAATGGGTTGGGAGGAAAGGGCAATGGGTTGGGAGGAAAGGGCAATGGGTTGGGAGGAAAGGGCAATGGGTTGGGAGGAAAGGGCAATGGGTTGGGAGGAAAGGGCAATGGGTTGGGAGGAAAGGGCAATGGGTTGGGAGGAAAGGGCAATGGGTTGGGAGGAAAGGGCAATGGGTTGGGAGGAAAGGGCAATGGGTTGGGAGGAAAGGGCAATGGGTTGGGAGGAAAGGGCAATGGGTTGGGAGGAAAGGGCAATGGGTTGGGAGGAAAGGGCAATGGGTTGGGAGGAAAGGGCAATGGGTTGGGAGGAAAGGGCAATGGGTTGGGAGGAAAGGGCAATGGGTTGGGAGGAAAGGGCAATGGGTTGGGAGGAAAGGGCAATGGGTTGGGAGGAAAGGGCAATGGGTTGGGAGGAAAGGGCAATGGGTTGGGAGGAAAGGGCAATGGGTTGGGAGGAAAGGGCAATGGGTTGGGAGGAAAGGGCAATGGGTTGGGAGGAAAGGGCAATGGGTTGGGAGGAAAGGGCAATGGGTTGGGAGGAAAGGGCAATGGGTTGGGAGGAAAGGGCAATGGGTTGGGAGGAAAGGGCAATGGGTTGGGAGGAAAGGGCAATGGGTTGGGAGGAAAGGGCAATGGGTTGGGAGGAAAGGGCAATGGGTTGGGAGGAAAGGGCAATGGGTTGGGAGGAAAGGGCAATGGGTTGGGAGGAAAGGGCAATGGGTTGGGAGGAAAGGGCAATGGGTTGGGAGGAAAGGGCAATGGGTTGGGAGGAAAGGGCAATGGGTTGGGAGGAAAGGGCAATGGGTTGGGAGGAAAGGGCAATGGGTTGGGAGGAAAGGGCAATGGGTTGGGAGGAAAGGGCAATGGGTTGGGAGGAAAGGGCAATGGGTTGGGAGGAAAGGGCAATGGGTTGGGAGGAAAGGGCAATGGGTTGGGAGGAAAGGGCAATGGGTTGGGAGGAAAGGGCAATGGGTTGGGAGGAAAGGGCAATGGGTTGGGAGGAAAGGGCAATGGGTTGGGAGGAAAGGGCAATGGGTTGGGAGGAAAGGGCAATGGGTTGGGAGGAAAGGGCAATGGGTTGGGAGGAAAGGGCAATGGGTTGGGAGGAAAGGGCAATGGGTTGGGAGGAAAGGGCAATGGGTTGGGAGGAAAGGGCAATGGGTTGGGAGGAAAGGGCAATGGGTTGGGAGGAAAGGGCAATGGGTTGGGAGGAAAGGGCAATGGGTTGGGAGGAAAGGGCAATGGGTTGGGAGGAAAGGGCAATGGGTTGGGAGGAAAGGGCAATGGGTTGGGAGGAAAGGGCAATGGGTTGGGAGGAAAGGGCAATGGGTTGGGAGGAAAGGGCAATGGGTTGGGAGGAAAGGGCAATGGGTTGGGAGGAAAGGGCAATGGGTTGGGAGGAAAGGGCAATGGGTTGGGAGGAAAGGGCAATGGGTTGGGAGGAAAGGGCAATGGGTTGGGAGGAAAGGGCAATGGGTTGGGAGGAAAGGGCAATGGGTTGGGAGGAAAGGGCAATGGGTTGGGAGGAAAGGGCAATGGGTTGGGAGGAAAGGGCAATGGGTTGGGAGGAAAGGGCAATGGGTTGGGAGGAAAGGGCAATGGGTTGGGAGGAAAGGGCAATGGGTTGGGAGGAAAGGGCAATGGGTTGGGAGGAAAGGGCAATGGGTTGGGAGGAAAGGGCAATGGGTTGGGAGGAAAGGGCAATGGGTTGGGAGGAAAGGGCAATGGGTTGGGAGGAAAGGGCAATGGGTTGGGAGGAAAGGGCAATGGGTTGGGAGGAAAGGGCAATGGGTTGGGAGGAAAGGGCAATGGGTTGGGAGGAAAGGGCAATGGGTTGGGAGGAAAGGGCAATGGGTTGGGAGGAAAGGGCAATGGGTTGGGAGGAAAGGGCAATGGGTTGGGAGGAAAGGGCAATGGGTTGGGAGGAAAGGGCAATGGGTTGGGAGGAAAGGGCAATGGGTTGGGAGGAAAGGGCAATGGGTTGGGAGGAAAGGGCAATGGGTTGGGAGGAAAGGGCAATGGGTTGGGAGGAAAGGGCAATGGGTTGGGAGGAAAGGGCAATGGGTTGGGAGGAAAGGGCAATGGGTTGGGAGGAAAGGGCAATGGGTTGGGAGGAAAGGGCAATGGGTTGGGAGGAAAGGGCAATGGGTTGGGAGGAAAGGGCAATGGGTTGGGAGGAAAGGGCAATGGGTTGGGAGGAAAGGGCAATGGGTTGGGAGGAAAGGGCAATGGGTTGGGAGGAAAGGGCAATGGGTTGGGAGGAAAGGGCAATGGGTTGGGAGGAAAGGGCAATGGGTTGGGAGGAAAGGGCAATGGGTTGGGAGGAAAGGGCAATGGGTTGGGAGGAAAGGGCAATGGGTTGGGAGGAAAGGGCAATGGGTTGGGAGGAAAGGGCAATGGGTTGGGAGGAAAGGGCAATGGGTTGGGAGGAAAGGGCAATGGGTTGGGAGGAAAGGGCAATGGGTTGGGAGGAAAGGGCAATGGGTTGGGAGGAAAGGGCAATGGGTTGGGAGGAAAGGGCAATGGGTTGGGAGGAAAGGGCAATGGGTTGGGAGGAAAGGGCAATGGGTTGGGAGGAAAGGGCAATGGGTTGGGAGGAAAGGGCAATGGGTTGGGAGGAAAGGGCAATGGGTTGGGAGGAAAGGGCAATGGGTTGGGAGGAAAGGGACGAGAGGAGGGTGTGTGAGTAATTGGGAGTCGAGCAAAGAAGTGTTGGCTGACTAGGAGTGTGTAATGAAAGGGAGCAGGTTCAATGGGAAGTGAGGACAGGGATAGGGGTGGGGTGGGGCGGGGTGGTATGGGAGGGGGCACGATGACAGGGTATGTATGTTGCTGAGGGGTACAGGGATGGAAGGAGGAGGGAGAGGAGCATGGGGCATGTCATTAGGTTGATTGGAATACTAAAACAAGGAGGTGAGGAAGACACTTAAAACCGGAGTCCCAAACAGGCCTAAACTGCCTCAACCTTCCTAACTTCGGTTGGGTGTGACCCAGTTGGAAGTGACCCACTTCGCAATTTGTCGGGACAAATTTCGTCACACGAATTTACTGTTCTAGCGAGAGCGAGAGCAGTGACGATTTCGCACAAAGATTTGAAGCCCGTCCGAAACTGTTGCGAGCTATTTCTTACGTTGCATTCAAGATCTGGTTACACACGCGAGGTACTCAAGCTCTGCGATCCGCGTCCACAAATCTCGACACCACCCTGGTTCGCCCGCGACTCACATCCCTTGCCCCAAGCAACCTTCCTAACTTCGAAACTCTTGGAACCCCGGTTTTAAGTTTCCGCATGACGAGGAAATCCAGGTGATGCTATGAGAGTGAGACATGCATGAGTGAACCACCTTCTTCCTCACCCGACCTCCCCTCGTCACTCCACTCCACCTCCCCCACTCACCCCACCTCCCCTCCTCACCTCTCATCCCGCCCTACCTTGTGACCTGACAGCAGCGACAGCAGCAGCTGCAGCACGTGCCACACGGCGCGCTCCCGACTCTGCTCACGAGAAGAACAGCCTTCGCTTTCCGAGTCGTTTTCAACAGAGTCCGCAGCGCCATTCACGGCAAGGAGAGCCTCAGAAGCCCCGAATTCTCCCGCTTCTCCTTTTTCTGCCGTCGGTTTCCACGAACTTGCGCATCCCTCCTCCAGCAGCCGCCTTAGCTGTGCTGACGTGGCCTCGATTTTCTCGAATGACGTGTCCGGCAGCTGACACAGCCGCTCGCAGCAAGAGCGGACCCTCGCTTCCCACGTCGCCATTCACGATTGGCGGATCGCCAGACGGTTTTTACCGAATCGGAAAAAAAAAACAAACAAAATATCAATCAAGGGAGGCTTCGTGCATGTGATAATGCTGCAGAGTTTAGAGAAACGTCGCGACACTCGCTATAGTCGCTCGACACTCACGCGGCGGGGACGGACGCTCTTACGACGGACTCAGCGATTAGGGAATCAGCGAGCGTCGCTGCGACTGCAAGCGTAAACACTGAGAGGCCATCCTACTAGGACCAATGGCTACGATTAGTTTGTTGGGACGAAAAGCGCCACGGTAGATTGAATGGCGCGCGATACGTGCAACAGTCAGTCTCGGAAGCAAATCTTGTTCGCAATAAGAAGTCATTCGATTTCACCAGAACGTCAATTTGTAGCTGTCTACCTGTAAAATTGCATACATAAAATGATTGCATTCCATAACTTTTATCATCTGTACAGGAAAGCAGCTGCCCCCAGCGGCATAAGGACAGCCTTGACTGAGGTCAAGGTCATGTTGCCTTCCCTTACACCCAGCCCAAACCCTAAAACAACGATCGATTTTCTTTTCAAGGTGAGCGCATCCCTACCCATCCCAACAGGTGCACACCATTCAACACCCCACAGCGTGGAAATGATTCAGCTGTTGGAAGGTGCTGAGCACTTCACCACACTCAGCTGCAAGCCAGCTCACAGCCATCAATCACCAAGCTAGCATGTTTTGCCTTGCCAGCTTTCATCCCATCACAGTGCTCCCTCCCTCCTCGTATCGTATAATCCTTGTGAAGCGCTGCTTTTGCATGACAAACCAGGCCCACCACATCTTTGAAGCGCCTAAGAGATACCTGCCTACCGGCAGTAGTATTAGCTTTTATCAAGGGCTGAGGCTAGGATAGCCCAGGCCCAGCACCGCACATGACCCCACTGCACCGCACAGCACACATAGCAGCTGAATGCTGGTGCAGGGAGGGAGAAGAGATTATTGCAGCACCTCAAGGATCGGCTGATTGTGCCGCAGCAAGAGAGAGGCGAAGAAATGGGCCAGCCAGGCTCTTGGCAGGTGATTGTCCAGTCCAGTCCAGGCACAAGGCAGCATCCTCCCCCCTCCAACCACCACCTCCAGTCCCACAGCCCATCCCATCCCATCTCACCACTCTCCACCCCACACCCTTCTGCCCTTCCCCAGGCTTGGATGGCCATTTATCTTGCCTGCCTTTGCCAGCCCAGCCCTAGTTCTTCCTCTGCACCCTCCATCCCTCCGCCACCGCCCCTCAAAGTTGGTGGAGATGGGCGGCTGGTGCGTGGTCGAGTGCAGCACAAGCGAGTCAGCCCCCCCAACTCCAACCAACTCCAACCAACTCCAACCAGCTCCAACCAGCTTCAGCACCGCATCCCCCCCCCCCCGGCCCCCTCACCTGCTCCCCGCCACGGGAGTGGACAGCTCAGGTACCTAGCTGGGGTCGGGGCGGCCCTGAATCTCCTCCACCCACTCCTCTCCTAAACACTACATGCCTGTCACCGCCCCGCGAAGTTGGTGGAGATGGGCGGCTGGTGCGTCGTTGAATGCAGTGCTAGCGAGTCAACCCCCCCGACTCCAACCAGCTCCAGCACCGCATCCCGCCCCTCACCACCGCTCCCCGCCACGGGAGTGGACGGCTCAGATACATAGCTGGGGTCGCTCTCGCGCTTGAGGCGCCGTTGGATCTCCACTAGCCACGTCAGCGCGTCGGTCATCTCGGGCCGGTGGCGAGCCTTGTCTCTAGTGCACTTATCAGCTATCTCTGCCATGGCTTTAATGGCCTCCCTGTCGTAATCTCCCTTAAATGCCGGGTCGACAATCTCTTCTAGATTGCCTTTTTTTAGGTACATGATTGCCTGGGGAGGGGAGGAAGGGGAGGTGGGGGGACAGGGGGAAGGGTGGGGGGGCAAGGGACAGGGAGAGGGAGCAGGGAAGGGAGAAGGGGAAAGCAGGAGGGGGAAAGGGAAGGGATGTAAGGGTGGCGTGCCTTGTCTCTAGTCCACTTGTCGGCTATCTCCGCCATGGCTTTAATGGCCTCCTTGTCGTAGTCTCCCTTGAATGCGGGGTCCACAATTTCTTCTAGATTGCCCTTCTTCAGGTACATGATCGCCTGGGGGTAATAGGGGGGAAGGTGGATGAGGAGAACAGAGAGGGATGAGGGGAGGGATGCAATCGCCCTTCAGTGCCGGGTCCATTGTAAAGCTATCTCATCCCCAATTGCATGTCCACCATCCCATTAAATCTCCTCCCATCCCATCCCATCCCATCCCATCCCATCCCATCCCATCCCATCCCATCCCATCCCATCCCATCCCATCCCATCCCATCCCATCCCATCCCATCCCATCCCATCCCATCCCATCCCATCCCATCCCATCCCATCCCATCCCATCCCATCCCATCCCATCCCATCCCATCCCATCCCATCCCATCCCATCCCATCCCATCCCATCCCATCCCATCCCATCCCACCCCATCCCATCCCATCCCATCCCAACCCATCCATCCCATCCCATCCCATCCCATCCCACCCCACCCCACCCCATCCCATCTCAGTCCCATCCCATCCCATCCCATCCCACCCCACCCCACCCCACCCCACCCCACCCCACCCCACCCCACCCCACCCCACCCCACCCCACCCCACCCCACCCCATCCCATCCCATCCCATCCCATCCCATCCCATCCCATCCCATCCCATCTCATCCCCACCCAACCCATCCCACCTCATCCCATCCACCCCACCCCACTCCATTCCACGAGCACTCACCCATATGGGCAGCTGCATGAAGCAGGGCCCATCCCATCACATGCAACCCCACCAAACCTCACCCCACCCCACTTAACCACACCGCACTCACCCAAATCGGCAGCTGCATGAAGCAGGGCCCATCCCCTGGGCCTGACTCGGGGTCCTCCACCTCTAGAATGGGCGATTTACCCGTGATCAGCTCCCACAACACCACGCCGAAGCTGCAGAGGAGTACAGGGAGGAAGAGAGGTGTTAAGAGGGGTGAAGCAGGCTCAAGCCTGCCCGGGTCCTCCACCTCTAAGAGCGATTTACCCGTTATCAGCCTCCACAACAGCGCTCCGAAGCTGCATGACAGGGAGGGAGGGAAGGGGAACCACGGCAGCAGGGGCAGAAAGGGAGGATGACTGGATTCGTGCTCATGACCCAGCCATGTGGCACAGTCAGGTGACCCAGCTGTACACGTCGCACATGGTGATTGGGGAGGGGCCACATACGCCAGTGCGCCCACCCGTCCCACATTAGCTATGTGGACAGGTGGCTATGTATACGGGCCACATACGCCGGTGCGCCCAGCACTCCATACCCGAGCGCCCTATGAGCGTCCTATGTTCGAATCGAGGATGACTCGACTCTACTTCTGCTAATGTGTATACTGTGTGGCTAGGCAAGCGCCATGGGGAATCCACCCACCTGTACACATCGCACTTGGTGGTGACCTTGCAGGTGTAGTAGTATTCAGGGGTCCACATAGGCCGGCGTGCCCAGCACTCCACACTCGAGGGTCTCAACAGAAAATATTCGTCCATCTTTCCAAAGAGTGAGACACCCACCTGTACACCTCACATTTGGTGGTGACCTTGCGCGTGAAGTAGTACTCGGGGTCCACATAGCCCGGCGTGCCCAGCACTCCACACCCGAGTGCCCCAGCAGCCAGCATTCGCCTTGACTTGACTCAAACCAACGGACGACTGCAACTGTGGTGCCGGGCATATTGAAGCAACCCACCTGTACACGTCGCACTTGGTGGTGGCCTTGCACGTGTAGTCGTATTCAGGGTCCACATAGCCGGCCCGGCATGCCCAGCACTCCACCCGAGTGTCCCAAGAAACAGAAAATGACTTGTCTCAACCCTCTGATGTCTCAAGGAAGACTCGACTCGACTCGACTCGTGCTCACGTGTTAGCAATGGGCCACCCACCTGTACACATCGCACTTGGTGGTGACCTTGCACGTGTAGTAGTACTCGGGGTCCACATAGGCCGGCGTGCCCTAGCATAGGGATGCCCAGAGTGGGGAATGCCCGCCAGTCGTATACGTGTGAAGGTGCCTCTGCTCACCTGTACACGTCGCATTTGGTGGTGACCTTGCACGTGTAGTAGTATTCGGGGTCCACATAGCCCGGCGTGCCCAGCACTCGCGTGCTCACCGCCTCCGATGCCCCCTTGCCGCCACTTGCCCCGTCCACCATGTTCTTGAAGAAACCGAAATCCGCCACCTTGGGCTGGTGGGATGAGAGGACACAAGCAGTGGTAGGAGTGGGAAGATGAGTGTACTTCACAGACTCAGTAACCCTCTCTGCCGCCACCCGCCCCATCCACCATGTTCTTGAAAAAAAAAAAAAAAAAATCCGCCACCTTGGGCTGGCAGGGCAGGACAATGGGGAATGGAGCAGAGCGGGGAAGCACAGCAGATGAAATTGTGATATTCCCGCCATTCTCTCCATCAAACAGGGAGCCGAGCAGATGGGTGTCTCTGATGCTCCCTTGCCGCCACTCGCCCCGTCCACCATGTTCTTCAAGAACCCGAAATCCGCCACCTTGGGATGATAGGAGCAAAGGAGGGCAACAAGGAATGGCAGCAGAGGGCACACAGCAGTTTGGGAGATGAGCAAATGGACTTGTCCCGCTAGCCCACCTGCATGTTCTCGTCGAGCAGGATGTTTTCGCTCTTCACGTCGCGGTGCACCACAGAGGGCGTGGTGAAGTTGTGCAGGTAGCGCAGCCCCTCTGCTGCCCCCACCGCCACGTCCACCCGCTGCAGGAAGGTGAGTCCTAGCTTGTGCGCGTCGGGGTGCTCCAAGGCAGCTGGTGGGAGACGAGGAGATTAGAGAAAAAAGGGAACAAGGGGAGATAATCGGAAGGTGAGGCCAGGGATGGTCAGCCACAGCTTGTGCTCGTCGGGGCGCTCCAAGGCGGCTGGTGGGCGGCAAAGTAAATGGCAGGCAAGATCATGGGAAGCCACGGAAAAGAAAAGGGGAAAGGGGAAAGGGGAGAGGGAAAGGGGAAAGGGGAAAGGAAAGGGAAAGGGAAAGGAAAGGGGAAAGGAAAGGGAAGGAAAGGGGAAAGGGGTATGGGGTATGGGGAAAGGGGAAAGGGAAGGAAAGGGAAAGGAAAGGGGTATGGGGTAAGGGGAAGGGGAAAGGGGAAAGGGGAAAGGGGAAAGGGGAAAGGGGAAAGGGGAAAGGGGAAAGGGGTATGGGGATGGAAAGGGGAAAGGGGAAAGGGAAAGGGATGGAAAGGGGAAAGGGGGAAAGGGGTATGGGATGGAAAGGGGTATGGGGTTCGAGCGAGGGTCATAGGGCTTGGGCGGCAGAGGGTGGAAGAGGAAGGGAGAGAAAGTGGGTTCGACTCCTCTACCACAGAGAATCCCTTCGTTATCCGTAAGGTGGTAGCTTCAGCGCCATCATGCGGCTCACCTTTGGAGGGGCGTAGGTGCTGCCGCAGGTTCCCATTCGGCACAAACTCGTACACGAGGATCTGAACACGCAACGAAGGAGGGAAGGGAAGGACCAAACCAAGAGCGTTTTATAGTAATCAAGTAAAGTCAGCAACAAAATCGCACATGAGGATCTGCACAACTTGTGCAGCACAAGGGGGACAAACCAAGAAGGAAAGAAACATACTACAAACCAAGAACTTCCTCAAATAGTACACTGTTTTCCTATACGAACAACCGTACCTGCCGCTCACCTACTACTTGTCCCCACTGCTTACCAGCTCTCCCAGGTCCTCAAAAAAGGCCAGCAGCTTCACCAAATTGCTACATTGTTCCCCACTTTGTCGTAGCCCCTTGCTTCTTCTCCCCCGTCCCTTTACCCCGCCCCTTCACCACTGCTCACCTGCTCGCCCTGGTCGTCACAGAAGCCCAGCAACTTCACCAGGTTGCGGTGGTTGGTCTGCGAGATCAGCTCCACCTGCCCAGTGGGAGGGAACGTGGGGAGGAAGGAAAGAGGAGGATTTTCCGATGCACAGATACACTGTGAGGGTGTTTTTGGACAGAGTATCTGAAAACACCTTCGCGTCCCAATCGTGAGCAAGTGTGCCTCTTTCGCTCACCTCATTCCGGAAGTCCTGAAGCCCCTTGGCGGTAGATCTCGCCTCGAGCCTTTTAACCGCCCACTGCACGCCGTGAGGGCCCTCCCCCAGGTACACCCGCCCATACCCGCCTTGCCCCAGCACCCGCTCCTCGTCCCAGTTGTTGGTCGCTGCTGCCACCTCCTTGAGCGAGTAGACCTGCACGAAGCGCTGCTGCAGGGCCCAGCCAAACGACGAGGAGAGTGCCTGGTTTCCCAGGAAACCTGAGCCGGATATAGAGGACACTGTGGGGTTGGGAGGGGATGGGGAGAGGTGGGAAGAGAGGGAGGGGCGAAAGGTGAGAGGCAGAGAGGGAGTGGTGGTTGAAGGGGCGGGTCAGACGCTGCCGCCACCTCCTTGAGCGAGCAGACCTGCACGAATTACTGCTGCAGAGCCCAGGGCCCAGCCGAGGGAGGAGTAGAGCGCCTGGATGCCCAGGAAACCAGAGCCTGATACTGATGGCACTGTGGGGTGGGGTGAGGGAGGGAGGGAGGGGACAGGGAACGGTAAATGGGAGGAGTGGGAAGGCGGAAAGGCGGGAGGCAGAGAGAAAGTGGCGGTTGAAGGGACGGATCAGAAGCGAAGCAGCTGCCATGCCATCGCCTTGAGCGAGTAGACCCGAATGAGAAGCTTCTGCAGAGGGCCCAGCCGAAGGAGGAGGAGAGCGCCTGGTTACCCAGGAAGCCACTGCCGGATATGGATGACACTGTGGGGTGGGGAGGGGAGGGGGGAGCGGACGGGGAAGGGGAGGCGGGAGGAGAGGGAAGGGAGAACGGAACGAGGGAAGGCGGGAAACAGAGAGCAAGTGGAGGATGAAGGGAGGGCCAGAAGCGGCTGCCAACTCCCTGAGCGAGTAGACCTGCATGAAGCGCTGCTGCAGGGGCCACCCGAAGGAGGAGGAGAGGGAAACAAGCATGCAAGGCCTATCCAAGAAACACAGGCACGGGTCTCCCAGCAACCTCGAGCAAGAAATTCACACTTAATCTATGCAGTGCAGTGGCCCGCTCTCCTGCAACTCAACCCTTGGGGTGCCATGCGCTCCTGTGGTGTGGTGGTTGCAGTGTGGTGGTTGCGGACAAAGAAGTAGAAATAGGCAACACCAACCAACATCAGAGAGCATTTTTGAGGCGCCTCAAAAGACCAACCAACATCAGAGAGCACCAACCAACATCAGAGAGCACCGTTCGCACGACACATCCGAGCAGCACAGGCTCGACAAGCCCCCCTGGCAACTCACGCTTGGAGTGGCGGTTGCGGACGAAGAAGTAGAAATAGGCAACACCGACGCCAAACAGCACGGCGAGCACCACGACGACCACGGCAATGATGACTGTGGTGTAGGACGAGGAGGAGGGCTCGTCTGCGGGAGGCACTGCTGGTGGGGCGGTGTTGTTCCTGTCCGGAAAGGGTGCTGGTGGGGGGGAAGGGGTTGGGGGAGCGAAACGGTGGGGTTGTGGTGTATTGGTGGATGGGTGCGTGGAGGGAAGGGAGGGAGGGAGGGAGGGAGGGAGGGAAGGGAGGGAGGGAGGGAGGGAGGGAGGGAGGGAGGGAGGGAGGGAGGGAGGGAGGGAGGGAGGGAGGGAGGGAGGGAGGGAGGGAGGGAGGGAGGGAAGGGAGGGAGGGAGGGAGGGAGGGAGGGAGGGAGGGAGGGAGGGAGGGAGGGAGGGAGGGAGGGAGGGAGGGAGGGAAGGATGTATGGATGGATGGATGGATGGATGGATGGACGGACGGACGGATGGATGCATGGATGGATGGATGCATGGATGGATGGATGGAGGGCAGGGCAGTGACGTACGCAGGGGGGCTGGGGGCGGCACTTCTTTTTCGTGCTCTGCAGGTGGGTGCAGGTGGGTGCACGCACAAATGAAGAAACGGGGGGTGCACACACAGCCGAGGATAAAGAAGAAATGAGGATCGGGAAGAAACAGGGAGGAGGTGAGGCGAGGACAGAGAGGAACAACCAGCTACGAGCAGAATGCTCAATCTCTCGCTGCACAATCCCACCCAGCCTGCACCAGAGCAGGTCAAGTCAAATGCCAACCCTAGTTCTTCACGACCACCGACTGCACTGCACTCCACGCAGCCTCTCTCCCTCTCCCCCACTCTCCCCCCCACTCACCCACCCAGCCGCTTGAGCACTCCAAACCTGAGGTTTCCCAGAAGATCCGGGTTCTGCACGATCACATACAGACTGCACGAGGCCAAGTCAAATGCCAACGCTCCCTCTGCCTCCCCCCTCACCCTCTCTCCGTCCCCTCCCGCACTCTTCCATCCCATTATCCCCTCTCCCCCACTCACCCAGCCGCCTAAGCATTCCAAATCTGGAGTCTTTCAGAAGGTCTGGATTCTGCACGATCACTGACTGCACCAGCACCTCTTCGTCGCTTGTGAAGTTGCCGAACAGCACCACATACAGCCGCATGTCAAACAGTGGTGTGCCGCTGCTGTCCAGACGCCAGTCGCTCACATAGGCGTGCCACACCCACACCTGCACACAGCAACGGGCATTGCAGATGCGGACGGGTGAGTGAGTGAGTGAGTGAGTGAGTGAGTGAGTGAGAGAGTGAGTGAGTGAGTGAGTGAAGCACCAGATATTCTGAGGCGCCTCAAAAGCCAACAGCACCACAGACAGACAGCCTCCACATGTCAAGGGTCGAGCTTTGAGATGTCAAGGGTCGAGCTTTGAGATGTCTCAACGAGTGGCCTACTGCTCGTGTCCGGTGCCACTCGCTCACATACGCGTGCGGTGCCGCGTACCACAGCCAAAGCTGGCAGGCAGGGGCATGCACGAGACGAGACGAGACGAGACGAGACGGTGCAGAGCACAGCACAGCAGGCTGCTTGCAAGGCTTCGGCTCTGCAGCAGTCCATTCCATTGTGAAGGTCTGGGAATGCATGGATCTGCGGCACACCATGCGAATGCGTTTTTACTCACCATGGTGCTCAGCTCAGCTCAGGTGCCTCGTTTCGACGATGGCAAGAAAAAAACGAACGAGGCAGGCGAGTGTCTTGTCTAGGGGTCATTGATCATGTCTACCTCGAATCCTCCCTCATTCCTCACCCAACCCCTCTCTCGGAACAGTGCATTCTCAAGCCTGGTGATGGTACGGTGAGCCCCTCAACCAATCTGTCCTTCAATCTGTTCCTCACCCCCTTCTCACCTGCTCCAGGCCAATGTGCTGTGCTAGTCAAGGTCTCTGTTAAGCTTTTGAGGCGCCTCAAAAGAAAGTCTGCTCCAGACCAATGTGCCAGTCAAGGTCCCTGTTGAGCCTCCGCTGCTACAACAGCTTATTCTAAATCCAAAGCACCAAAGAAAATGCGCCCCATTCATTTCCCCCCCCCCCCCGCTCTCACCTGCTCCGGGGAAATGCACCTCTTCAGCTTCATGCCAAAGCCTTGAGACACCTTCTCAGAAACAAGCTGCGAGTACTCGTCGCTCCACGCCTGGATTTTGCTGTTGGCGCAGAGCAGGTCAAACTCGTAGAACTGATCGCTGCCCACACACACACACGCCCCCGGCCCCGTCGGCACCGCTACATCACCCGCAGCCGCCGCTGCTGACCCACCACCACCACCACCACCACCACCACCACCACCACGGCCGCCAGCAGCACCGGCACCAGCAGGATCACCACCAGGGGCATCCGGCCCCGGCGCCCCAGTAGGGGGGCCAGCGGACCCAGGAGGGAGTGCAGAGGCGGACACAGACTCCGCCTGGGCAGTGGCAGAGGAGGAGGCGGGGGGGAAGAGCGGGGCAGTAATGGGGCCCTGCCCGTAGATGCAGTTGGAGGGGGGGTACGCGTTGAGGAAGGTGGGGCGGTCGATGTACTGTGTGGGGAGGCAGCGCTGGTTGAGGCAGAAGGGCGTGTGGGTCCACTTGCACGAGTCGTTGAACTGCCCGCTGGTGGATGACAGGTTGAGTGGGCTGCCCCTGGCAACGTCACAGATCTGTGGGTTGCCGTACAGGCTGATGGGGGGGAAGGGGAGGAAGAAGTTGGGCAGAGGGAGGAATTATGGCAGGAGGGCGCGTGGGTCCACTGGCACGAGTCGTTGAACTGCCTGCTGGTGGCTGAGAGGTAGAGAGGGCTGCCTGTGGAGATGTGATCTGTTGATTGCCGTACAGGCTGGTGGAGGGGTGGGGACGGGAAAGGAAGACACAGGCGGAAAAGGGGGAGAAGAGGGGGGGGAGGGTGGGGAGAGGGAAAGAGGTTGAGCGGGCTGCCTGTGGAGATGTCACAGATCTATGTGGGCTGCCGTACAGGCTGGTGGGGGGTGGGAAGGGGGGGGGAAGAAACGGGGGGGAAGGGGGGAGAAGAGGGGCGGGAAGGGGTGTTGTTAGGGAAAGAGGTTGAGGGGTCGACCCGTGGAGATGTCACAGTGTACGTTCTTTTAGAATTCTCAAAAAACATACACGGGTCGACCCGTGGAGATGTCACAGTGTACGTTCTTTTAGAATTCTCAAAAAACATACACGGGTCGACCCGTGGAGATGTCACAGATCTGTGTATTGCTGTGCAGGCTGATGGGGGGTGGGGCTGGGAAAGGAAGGTACATGGGGAAAAGGCATGCCCCATTCCAATTTCCAAGGCAGGCATGCCCCATTCCAAGGCAGGCATGCCCCATTCCAAGGCAGGCATGCCCCATTCCAAGGCAGGCATGCCCCATTCCAAGGCAGGCATGCCCCATTCGATTCCAAAGGCATGCCCGTTCCATTCAAAGGCATGCCCGTTCCATTCAAAGGCATGCCCGTTCCATTCAAAGGCATGCCCGTTCCATTCAAAGGCATGCCCGTTCCATTCAAAGGCATGCCCGTTCCATTCAAAGCATGCCCGTTCCATTCAAAGGCATGCCCGCTCCATTCAAAGGCATGCCCGTTCCATTCAAAGGCATGCCCGTTCCATTCAAAGGCATGCCCGTTCCATTCAAAGGCATGCTCATTCCATTCAAAGGCATGAACATTCCATTCAAAGGCATGCCCATTCCATTCAAAGGCACGCCCATTCCATTCAAAGGCACGGACTCACTCAAGAGTAGCCTTGCCGGCTTGCGAGCTGTTGTCCACAGTGGCATTCACGGTGCGCAGCGACACCATGTTCAGAGACGCGGGCGCCTTGGCCAGATTGGGCACCAGCTGGTTGGTCAGCCAGTTGTTGCCCAGAAGCCTGCAGGCCCGCAGGGGGTTCACAAAGGCATGAGAGGTACCAGGGGGGGGTATTGGGGGGGAGGGGAGAGGGATGAGAGGCAACAGTTGGGTAGACGGAGGCCATGTTGGGCACCGGCTGGATGGTCAGCCAGTTGTTGTCCAGCAGCCTGCAGGCAGGGAGAGGGGAGGGGTGAGAGGCATGCAGGTGCGGCAGGGGTGGGAAATGTTTGTAATCTCTTTGAAATTCTCTAAAATCTTCCGACAGCATGTTCAGAGAGGCGGACGCCTTGGCCATGTTGGGCACCAGCTGGTTGGTCAGCCAGTTGTTGCCCAGCAGGCTGCAGGCAGGGGTGGGAAGTGTTTGATATCTCTTTGAGATTCTTCTAAATCTCTCCACAGCATGCCCTGGGAGGCAGGTGTCAGGTGACCTTGGCCATGAGGGGCACCGTCAGGTTGGTCAGCCAGTGTTGCCCAGAAGCCTGCAGGCAGCAAGTGATTCAGGGAGGGGGGTGTGGCAGAGCAGGTAGCAAGGGGCAAGGAGCACCATGACGCGGCCGGTAGAGGCGTGAGACACAAGCGGCCGGTAAAGGCGTGAGACGCAAGCGGCCGGTAGAGGCGTGAGACACAAGCGGCCGGTAGAGGCGTGAGACGCAAGCGGCCGGAAGAGGCGTGAGACGCAAGCGGCCGGAAGAGGCGTGAGACGCAAGCGGCCGGTAGAGGCGTGAGACGCAAGCGAACAAGGGGCCGGCAGAGGAGTGAACGCAACAGGCGGGCGGGTTCAGGGGGGGAAGAAACTGGAAGAAACGGTGTCTCCGGTGTGAGGCAAGGCATTTGAATCTGCAGACTGGAGGAGGCAGAGTGGAACCAACCAACCTCATGCCTGCTGTCAGGGCTTATTCTTGCAGCGTCTCAAAAAGGAAACCATGAAGGCAACCAAAGGATCTCGAAGCAGTGCTCAACTATGTAGAGAGTGTACAGGGTGCTTACATGCCCTTGAGGTCTGGCATTGAGAAGAGCGCTGCTGGCACAGAAACCCACGAAGAAGACCAAACGATCTTGAAGTAGTGCTCTACTCTATTCTACACTGCAGAGTGTACACATGCATGCACTTCAGAGGATACACAGGGTGCTTACATGCCCTTCAGGTCTGGCATTGAGAAGAGGGCTGCTGGCACAGGCGGCCATATTTGATTGTAGCTCAAATCTCTGCAAGAGTTGCGATGGCATGGGTGATACATTGCAATGAATGCAACACGGAGGGGAAACACATACCGTGTACAGAGAAACCCTACAAACTAGGGTGGAAAAAAACACACATGAGAGGGCATGTGTTCTTAGGATGTTATACAATCTGCATGTTTTTAGGATGTTACACACACTCACAGGTACTTGAGGTTTCTCAGAGTAGTGATTGCATCAGGCAACGGGCCTGAGATGTTGGAACTTCGAACCACCCTGCCAGGAGGAGAGCAGCACATGCAGGAAACCAGCACAAAGACATTGACACATAAACAGGAAACAATAGCAGGGTAAGAACAGATGGCACACGCACACCATAGCTCATCATACTTCAATCAAAATCAAAATTACTCTGCACTGCACCGAGATCTTTTTCCCATGCTGAAAGCTGGCTTGCTGCCATGCTCTCTGGACTATCAGTAAAGGCATACATGATCCAGGAGCGGAACTACGTCTCTAAAGCAACAACACTGAGGTGCTGGAAGGCGAGATGACCACCGTGGTGCAGGTGGAAGGAAAGGGGGTGAGTGCAGGTGAGAGGGAGGGGGTGAGAGTAAAAGAGCGAGAGAAGGCGAGAGGAATAGTGGTGCGTGCAGTAACATGAATAGCAGTCGTTTTAGGTGAGGAGAAGAAAATGAGCCAAATTTCAAAATAGAGGATACAGGCAGAGTGTGACTGACAGGAATTCAAGGCTTTTAAATCTGGAGATGTCGGGAGGCAGGGAGCCAGAGAGTGGCATCTTCACCAGATTGCTGAGCCGCACAAAGACAAGGCAAGGGGAATGCGGGCAGAGGGGAGAGGAGGGGGAAGGGTAGAGGCGGGCAGATGGAATTAGGCAGACAATGCACGATTGACACAATGGAATGGAACCCCCCTCTCTTCTCCCCCTTCCCCAGTTTCCCTTCCTCCTAATGCTCAATTGTCAGGAGGGCGGGAGAGGGTGTGGGGATGGGGAAACAAGGACTGCGAAACTTAAGTTCGATTAGGTTTGACCAAATGATGGCACGGCAACGGCTGTTGCCTTGACTCGCTAACTTAAGCTATGCCCTGAATACATATTCTCCTTGGTTGTAACACATCTGTTTGATAATGATGGCGCTGCCTTTGCGCAGGCACTTCTTTGATCACTGGTGTGGCCTTTGCACGAACACGCAGTTTCTGTCGTCTTTCACACACGCACATTGCTGTGATGGTGGTGTTGTCTTTACACGCACATTGCTGTGATGGTGGTGTTGTCTTTACACGCACATTGCTGTGATGGTGGTGTTGTCTTTACACGCACATTGCTGTGATGGTGGTGTTGTCTTTACACGCACATTGCTGTGATGGTGGTGTTGTCTTTACACGCACATTGCTGTGATGGTGGTGTTGTCTTTACACGCACATTGCTGTGATGGTGGTGTTGTCTTTACACGCACATTGCTGTGATGGTGGTGTTGTCTTTACACGCACATTGCTGTGATGGTGGTGTTGTCTTTACACGCACATTGCTGTGATGGTGGTGTTGTCTTTACACGCACATTGCTGTGATGGTGGTGTTGTCTTTACACGCACATTGCTGTGATGGTGGTGTTGTCTTTACACGCACATTGCTGTGATGGTGGTGTTGTCTTTACACGCACATTGCTGTGATGGTGGTGTTGTCTTTACACGCACATTGCTGTGATGGTGGTGTTGTCTTTACACGCACATTGCTGTGATGGTGGTGTTGTCTTTACACGCAGATTTCTGTGATGGTGGTGTTGTCTTTACACGCACATTGCTGTGATGGTGGTGTTGTCTTTACACGCACATTGCTGTGATGGTGGTGTTGTCTTTACACGCACATTGCTGTGATGGTGGTGTTGTCTTTACACGCACATTGCTGTGATGGTGGTGTTGTCTTTACACGCACATTGCTGTGATGGTGGTGTTGTCTTTACACGCACATTGCTGTGATGGTGGTGTTGTTTTTACATGCACATTGCTGTGATGGTGGTGTTGTCTTTACACGCACATTGCTGTGATGGTGGTGTTGTCTTTACACGCACATTGCTGTGATGGTGGTGTTGTCTTTACACGCACATTGCTGTGATGGTGGTGTTGTCTTTACACGCACATTGCTGTGATGGTGGTGTTGTCTTTACACGCACATTGCTGTGATGGTGGTGTTGTCTTTACATGTGAAGTTGGTCCACCCAGAGCACAGCAGCGGCGACGACCACACGAGCACACTGCTGGGGTCCAGACTGCTCCCCAGCAGCGCCAGAGACACGCCTGCCATGGCCAAGAAGAGGGGAAGGAGGGGTTGAAGTTTGAGTCGATTAAGAAAAGCACAGCAGTGGCGACGACCACACGAGTGCACTGCTGGGGTCCAGACTGCTGCCCAGCACCGCCAGAGACACGCCTGCCATGGTTGGGAAGGAGGTGTGGGGCGCGAAGGGAAGTGGAGCGTTGAGATGTGAGGGTGATGGGTTGCGAGAGTGGTCCACGGTCCAACCAGAGCACAGCAGTGGCTAAGACCACACGAGCGTACTGCTGGGATCCACACTGCTCCCCAGCGCCACAAGAGACACGCCTGCCATGGCCAAGGAAGGATGGGAAAAAGGGGGAGGAGGGGGGAAGTTTGAGTCGACTCAAGAAAGAACAGCAGCGGCGACGACCACACGAATGCGCTGGTGGGGTCCAGACTGCTGCCCAGCACCGCGAGAGACACGCCTCCCACGGCCAT
Organism: Closterium sp. Yama58-4; assembly: GCA_947470075.1. Classification (NCBI taxonomy): domain Eukaryota; kingdom Viridiplantae; phylum Streptophyta; class Zygnematophyceae; order Desmidiales; family Closteriaceae; genus Closterium; species Closterium sp. Yama58-4. The sequence goes on along the minus strand of CANIUD010000688.1, from coordinate 306,425 downwards.
TGGGGGTTGAGAGCGATTAGGGAAGGAAGTGGAGGGTTGAAAATCTGAGGGTGATGGATTGCGAGAATGGTCCAATCCAACCCATCACAGGGCTGCTAGAGAACACGCCCTACATGACCAAGAGTTGGGTCGAGAGGTGGCGGGGTAAAGAGGTAAGAGCCTGAGGTGGATGAGTTGCAAGAGCGCTCTTGCAAGAGCGCTTGGGATCCAGCCTGCTGCCTTGAAATGCACGAGACATGCCTGTCCGGGCCAGGGGTTGATAGCGCACGGATGGAGTGCTGGTGTGCGGCATGAAGGGAAGTGTGGTGTGGGGTTGTTATGATGAGTTGCTAGCTAGCTTGTGGGATTCAGAATGTGGCACCGAGAGGCGAGAAATACACGTGGGAAAGGAGAGAACACGGAAGGAAATGGAGAGGAGGGGGTGTAGAGTCGACTGGCAGTTGACGAGATGGGAGGTGAAAACTGCGTGAATAGGGCAAAGATGTGACCTAATTTGTTGTTGCCTCTGCACAGCTGTCCTTTCTGAAGTTTCGAGCAGTGGGACTGGAATCTGGTTTTTCTTTTATTCCACAAACTAAGGCATTTAGCATCTTGCATCTGACTAGCGGTCTTTCCGAAGTTAACGATGGCTGACGGTCTCATAACGATGGCTGACGGAGTCGTCACCGTGGCTAACAGGGCCGTCAGGACGGCTGACGGAGTCAATAGGACGACTGGCAGATTTGTCAAGACAGTAATCCAGGTGTCGTGGAGCTCAAATAAAGTAAGGCTATAGTTTGTTAATGAATATTCTCCAACTTGGACCGTACGGATAGGAGACTACCGACAGCTCTTTTGAACTACCAGCTCTGTATCCACACGCTATCGACCCTCTCCTCGCAACCCGTTTTCAAGAAGAAAAATGGGTGATGCCTTCTGGGAAAACTCTAAAAGGACCCGGAGAATTCTGAAAGCAGTGTTCGTAACTTTCACGTAGTATGGTCGTTGACAATGTCTGTAAGTCGACGGACTGAAGCGTGCACAGCAGGAAGTTACTTTTGAGTCGACATAAGAATCACCGCACTTATGGGTCTTACGTACGGTCGTTAGAGGCCTGTGAGTCGACGGGTCGAAACGCGCACAGCACGAGCACCGCGACAGAGATAAGCGATGCCGAGCTAGCGGTAAGAAGCTTCCGGAGATTACAAGGAGTCGCGCGACAAGGTCGTGTCCATGGCGCGGAGTAGCGTTGACGCGTGAAGTCTTGACATTCTATCGGCGACGGTCTTCTGCTTTCGCTATGCCGTAATCTGGTGCGCTTTAATAATCTACAAGAAGCTATTGAAGCCGTGGAAGATCCTAATTCCCGGCTGGGGCTACGGAGATGACTGTCGAGAAGTGCCATAGGAACACCTCTAGAGGAACGACGGCACCGGACAACACCTAATGACTCATAACGGGAAACTACGAAGCGCGAGTCGGCAGCTGGATTCGACAAGTTAGGGTTGCGACTACTGGAGCTAAGGTAAGCTTATTCGTGTCGTGTATGTCCATAGGATGTCAGGCAGCGACGCTCAACACTTGCCGCACACCGATAACTAAGGGAAATATGTCGAGACTTGATGCCTGCTGCAGTGATAAATTATCGCTTGTGCAGTTCCCTGCTACGCCCAACACATATACCTCATGCTATTCTCCTACCTACGGCTTGCAGAGGTATGTCTGGTGCGATTCCTGCAGCGATATGCCTTCCCGACGCATGCTTTGCCTGGCATTCCATGTCTGCCATTTCCCTTCTGCCTGGTGCCAGCCTTGGGAACTCCGTTGACATCATCCACGCCTTCCGAACCCAAACTTTTCCCCAAGCCTGCCAAGTCTGGGCTGCACCATCATACCCCGAACCTGACTGAGTTCACCTTCGGGACACACCCGTGCCGTGGATTTGTGTCTCCCCTACCACCCGACCAAAATCTGCCTCTGTACCGTGCCTCAAAGCAGACCAAACCAGGAACCAAACCACGCGTCGCTCGCCCAAACAGCACAGGCAGCACAACCACCAGCTGATGAGTCATGACTGCACGAGGAACCTTGATGTAACCAGACGTTCGTTCACCGACCGTCACTCTCACTGTCACCGACAACTACCCGTGTGGAAAAAAGACCATAAGGTACACCTAAACCTGATACCATTTCGGTAGGAACCCTAGGACGCGTCAACTCCCCCTACGCTTGCACAATCGATCCTGCGCAGGTTCATTATCGGGTAGGCTTTTAAAAGGTCTGAAAGGTTGTGGATGCTAAAAGCGGGTTTTCACTGCGGTGGCTGATCGAAATCGCACTATCGATCGCCGGAATTTCGGGGAGATGACGTGTCCTTACCAGAGTATAGGAAGCGGAATCTGTATAGACTAGGCATGGAAAGGTACAAGGAGTGTTGAGAAAGTTTCAGCACTTTATACCGTGCACTTCAATGTAGCCTTATATATCTAACAAACATATACACACAATTTGACATACTTATGTCTGCCATTTTATATTAGCATTTCTTGTGCAAAGTGGGATGCGAAGGAAAATGAATTGATCTTGTACGAGTTTTATTCGAGTTTAGTAGGATGACAAATTACTCGTCACTACAACCTCCAACGTTTTTTTATTCCTCTCAAGAAGTGATAAGCATCACCTTCATCTCACTGCATTCTGCCTCGGCTCCTTTGCTCCATCTAACGCACGCCTTTCGCGATCCACAGTTCTAATCCAATTGAGTCCTCTCCTGTAGAGACATCCTCGATATAATTTTAACACATCATCCTCCCCAACATCATCCTCATCTCACTGTACTGTGCCGTTGCTCCTCGGCTCCATCAGATGCACAGCCTTGGGAATTCCACAACCCACGTGCTTCTCCTGCAGTTGAGACCATTCCACCAAGTTGCTGCTGATTTTGATTATCCTCGGATGGAATGTAACTGTCGTGCTTTGCCGTTAGCTGCCGGATTCTGCTGGGCTGAAGAGCACGGTTAAGGAGTGGAAAAGGAATAAGATTTGGACAGTTAGAGAAAACCGTAATATCTAGTTGAACAATGAAACGAAAAAAACTGGTGGACTTTTCACCAGAAGCGAGTATAGGTGATGTAGGGAATGTATATCCAATTGGGTTGTGAAGTGATTACTTCCAAGGGAAGCAACGAAGCAAGTGCAGAGAAGTTTAGCTTGAAGCCAAGCATTAGGAAAAAGTTGCAGGTTTCTTGCTATGGTCATTGAAGTGCATGGCTGCTATGCTGTCTCTCACTCAGCCCGCCTTACGCGCCTCCTCTGCTGCACTCATATCTGCCACCATGAATCGGCTTGGAGCAAAGAATTGAGATGGAGAAAGTGGGGTTATTGACTGAAACAAGTTTATTGGTTTCAGTGTTAGAATGAGTCAGTGAAACAAGTCAATGACATTCGATTACTGGAATCGGTTAGCATGTAGAACGAGCCATGGGAATCAGTTACTGAAACAAAAAACTGAAACGAAGTTATTGGATTCATTAGAATCACTGGAATCAGTGACTGGAAGTAGCCACTGAACCACATGACTGAAATCCGTGACTGGAAAAGTCACTAATCAGTGACAGGCACGAGTCGCTGAAAAAAATCATGGCACTCGACGACTGAATGTGTCACCCAGTCACTGGAATCATTCTTTGGCGCTAGTAACCGTAATAGGTACATGGAGATGGAGATTGAACCAAAAGAGTCACTTGAAACAGGTCACTTGAAGTCAGATACTGGAACAAGTCAGCAAAACAAGTCAACGAAATACCGGTAAGCCACCGTAGTCAGTGGCAAGCCACTGGAACAAGACACTGAAACCAGTGACTGGAATGAGTTAGTGAAACAAGCCACTAGAATCGTGAGTCGTGGCTGGAATGAGTTACTGGAAAAACTGACTAAAGGCAATTACTGGAATGTGCCATCGCAACTGCTCATGATATTCAGTGACTGGAATGAGTCACTGAAAACAGTCAGTCAGTGAGTGAATGAGTCACTGAAATAAGTCTGGAGCTAAAAATAGTAACTGAAATAAGTAAATGGAATCAGTTGGTAGATCAAACAAGCCTTTGGAATCGCAGTGACTAATTGAATAAGTCACTGAAGCTAATTGGTGACTGGAATGGGCCACTAAAGCACTTAGTTTGCAATCAGTGAATTATTGGGCAAAGTCAACAAGACAAGTTACTGGAATCAGTCACAAACTCGATGACTGGATGTGTCACTTCAAGAAATCACTGGAACCAATTGTTTGAATGAGTAACTGAAATGGGTATCTACACTAGAATCAGTGACTGTTGGACTGTGATATTAAAACCAGTCACTGGGATCAATTGCCAGAATGAGTTAAAGCTCGCATCTCAGATTTCCTAGCATTCAACACTTGGTTGGGTTTGCCCTACCGTGATTGGGTAGCGAATGACGAAATATGTGACGAGCAGGTGAAACAAACACATCGAACTCCGCTGTGTTCTAGGCCAAACCAAACCAGGTTGGGCAGGTTTGGGTGGAAGTCAAGCCTTGGGGGACAGGTTTGGCCCTGATTGGGAATCGAACTCTAGGACAGGTGAACGTAAAGAGTAAATAAAGGGTAAGTACATACTAGGTGGGCATCATGAAAAAAAAATGCTGTTTACAGTGCCAAGTTTACCCATTTGGTGTGACTTTCTGCTGATTCTCATTTTCGACACCCATATTATTGTTACGTTTCATGTCTACGGGCGATTCTTTTCGCCGCATGTCCATGCTCGTGTAGATTTCATGTGCCTGCAAAATTTAGGTGCGGCTGAACCAGATGTTTCTTTTAGGGTGTAAAAAAAATAAAACACTTCGGGAACGAATGACTAATTTCGACGAATCAACCCTAAACATCTTGCCAGTTCCCATGTTTAAGGTTGATCCCTTACGAAATGTAACGCTTTCGATTAATCAGCCCTAATTACCTGGTCATTCTTGTGTTTAGGGTTGATGCTTCCCATAATGAGTCCGTCTCCCTAGGGTTTTATTTTTTTGTCTACTGCGTCAAAATGTTTCTGAGAAATCGCGTCAAACACGTGGCAAAATTGTTTGCCTGTATCCATGAAACGTGACACTAATCTGGATGTCGCGTGTGAGAATTCGTGTAAAGTGCCAGTCAATGAAAATACTTATGGGTAGAAAACACGAATTTTCAGTAATACACACCCAACAGATACTTACTCGTAAATAAAACACTTGAAATTGTGTGGGAACCCCGCTCCTTGTGGGTATGGTAGAGATGTCCGTCTCATATTTCCGACCCTTGTAAAATGCTTGGTGTGCAGGCGAGAGAGTGCGACACTCTGTTGTCGCACTCTGTGGTTTCGTCGCGCAGGTGTGTCTCCAACCGTGGTTTGGCGAAGGGATCACCCCACGTTGTTTGTACAGTACATTTGGTTTGCAGGGCCAAACCACACCCAATCAAACTTACCAACCCTAACCCTTGCTTGGGGGTGTTATGCGACAAAACAGGCTATTACCGGGTCCCAAGCGTTCAACACTTGGTTCTCACGAAGAAATATGAGACTCGAGCTTTAATATCACTGAAACCAGGCTGGAAACCCACAATAACCATTGCAATCTTAGGCTTGAAGGAGGGAGAGCAGCAAAGACAATAAATTAAGGTAGGAAAGACTGTAAAGGTAGGGAAGACACAGTCAAGGTGGGGACGACTGAAAAGGTAAGGGGGGAAGCTGGGAAACAGGAAATATGATGGGGGGAGGGGGATAGAAGTGTTGAATACGTTTTCCACATGCACATATTTCTGCAAGATCGTAACTCTAATAGTATCCTTCCCCAACCTTCAAGACAATAACGTGCAATAACATATCGTACAAGAGTATGTACAAGTTACTACAACTATGAATTAGGTATCCATATTATTTAGCACACAGAAGCATCTGACATGCTATGCTACTGTTGTCTCTGTGCCAGCGCCGCCTTAAGGCTAGCCATCACAGAAACAACTTGCTGTCAACAAAAAGTCAGCCAACTTCGCCTTCCCTTGGTTCTCGCTAGCTCATGCCGCAACAGCAGCAACAGGCACAGATGTTTTCGTTTTGGTCTATCTGGAAATCTCAAACATCACCTTCATTTGTTGTAGCTTCGATAACCCCTTCTCTGCCAAAGAGCTTCCAGTTTCAGTAACACTTGCTGATCTAGTGCTGCTTGTAGCATTCGCCTTAGCGACTTTCAGAGACATTCTTGAGCATGCAGGCCTTGGGATGTTCGATGGCATGCTTGAAATCGCAGCCAGCGAAGCCAATTTTGGCGACCGTTGCTTCTTCTCCTGCCGTGTCGCCTGTTGTTGCCCATTTGGCAGATCACAGGCGACATGAGCAGCAGCTTCTATCGGAGTAATCACAGCAGCTGGACGCAGGGGGGAGAAGCCAGGAGGTCCACGAAAGGACCTCTGCTGGACTCCCTTCAGTTCCTCGTCGAATCTACCAATTCTGTACCCGACAAAGAACGGGCTGAAGCCTTTTTTTGTTGTCCGGAGCCTCCTGGCGTCGGCGTTTGGCCGTCTGTCCTTCCTGCTAGTATCGCTGTTGCAACTGCTGTTGCTCGTAGCGCTAGCAGCCGAGCTGGAAGTCAGCATAGACAGATTTGCCATCGAGATTGCTTTTAAGAAGCGGGAGAACGAAGACTTTGAAAACCTTGAAACAGAGTGCTTTCGAAGACTGAGGCTAAGAGTAAGAGCTGGTTCCGAGGATCAGAGAACGAAACGAGTGCACTGATTAAACGACTGTGATATGCTCAATATGTACGCGTTTATCCATTTGAGGAGACGAGAGGAAAGGCTCTGTGAAGTCCCCATTCAGGGAGAGCCTCCATGGATGGAATTCTGAAGAGGAATTTTCGGTAGGGCAGGGACGAAATTTTCGGAGATTCCGGGCAGTGGTACGAGCGGCAACGTATCAGCCACGTCGACATTTCCCATGCTGCCCGTAGTAGTGTTTCATACCTTTGCTAACAGCGAGATGAGGCTTCAGGTCGGTAGTCTTGTATTCTGGGACCCCGCGTCAGATAAAATCGGCGCAGGATGGAAGGATGGCATCGCTACGTGCGGAATTCTCGAGGCGCCTCTCGCCGGTTTCCAATTTCGTGCGATTTCGCAGCGCCTTGCCCCATTCCCGCCTTTTTTTTTGTGTCTGACTCAAACGGAAAGGGTTGCGACCATCTGTTACCACCTACGTTGCCAACATGCACTTACTGAAATTTCGCTACATTCTGACATGAGTTCGTGTCGCAAGCCCATGCGATCACATCAGCTTGCAATACCCTACACATGACTAGTATGAAGCTGAATCGTGATCTAGGGTGGTTATCCATGGGTGACAGCTGGAACTATGAGCAGGTTGTTTTGGAGGCTGACTTCTATGGCCTGGGGATTGACGAGAAGATGGTGGTGAAGAACTGGTTCTGTACTCGATCTTGAACGACATCGATTGGAAATGGAAGCAAGTCCAATCAGATCAACTCTAATTCTATCCTTAAAAACAAAAATTTCAGCATAAATTGCTAGCAAGCATCTTACAAGGAGTTGATGCTTATATTGGGCACAACATATTACATAATCAACCTCCCTATATTGCTTTCATCCCTCTGCCGATGTCTGCCATATTTCTTATTCCATCTTTGTGTCGGAGAAATGGGATTTGAAAAAAATGCCATCACACTTGTTGAACATGTTGTAGACTTTTATTCGGATAACATGAATTACTTGTCACTAAATAATAACAACCTCAGCATCATCTTTAAGATCCTCTAAGGAGGTGGTAGTAAGCATCACCTTTATGGCACTGCACTCTGGCTAGGCTCCTCAGCTCCATCTTGAACACACAAATGAGACATACTCGGTATGAATTGGATCCCTCTAAAGAAGTGGCAATCATCATCCTCATTTTGGTGTACTGTGCCGTTGCTCCTTGGCTCCTCCAAATGCACAGCCTTGGGAACTCCACAAACCACACGCTTTTCCTGCAGTAGAGACTTCCCCACCGTGCTGCTGCTGCTGCTGCTATTGATTATCATCGGATGGAAATGTAGCTGTCATGGCTCTGCCTTTAGCTGTCGAGTTCTGCTGGGTGGAAGGGAAGGGGCAAGAAGCGAGAGGAAAGGAAACATGATTTGGACAATCGAAAAACTCAGAACATCAAATTGAAAAATGCAAATGGGCAGACTGGTGGATGCTTTTACCAGAAGAGAGTGTGGGTGAGGCAATGAATATAGATCCTATTGGGATGGTGCACTGATCACTTGCTATAGAAAGCCAGGGAACAAAAGAAACAAAAATAGAGAAGTTTAGCGTGTAGCCAATCATTGGGCAAAGCTTACTGGTTGTTTCATGCGGTCGTCAAAGTGCTACGCTGTCTCCCACTCAGCCCGCCTTATCGGCCTCCTCTGCTGCACTCATATCTGCCACCACGAAACTGCCTGGGGCGAAGAATTGAGATGGAGAAATTGGGGTTAGTGAATGAAACAAGCCGCCGGAGTCAGTGTCAGGAATGAGTCACTGAACCAAGTCAATCATTTAAATCAGCTAGCATGTAAAACGAGTCATGGAAACTGGTGACTGAAATGAGTCACTGAAACAAGGCAATGACAAATGATTGGAATCAGCTACCATGTAGAACGGCTCATGAAAATCGGCGACTGAAATGAGTCACTGAAACAAGGCAATGACATCCAACGACTTGGGATTGGATCAGCTAGGATAAAAAACGAGTCATGGGAATCACTGAAACGAGTCACTGAATCAGGTCAATGACAACCAATGACTGGAATCTGCAAGTATGTAAAATGAGTCATGGAAATTGGCGACCGAAATGAGTCACTGAAACAAGTGAATGACATCCAATGACTGGAATCAGCTAGCATGTAGACCGGGAGATATGAGAATCGGCGACTGAAATGAGCCACTGAAACAAAGCCACTGGAGCCATTGATTCGATTTTTTTAAACAAAGTACGGAAACTAGTGACTTGAAGTAGCCACTGAACCATGTGAATAATTGAAACAGTCTGCGTCACTATGTCATGAAAGAAGAATCAGTGACTGGAGATATCACTGAAACTCTCAGTGACTAGCATGAGTAGCTGAAAGAATTTACAGTACTTGATGATTGAATCTATTTTTGGAATGAGTAACTGCAATAGGTACACCGTAGATGGAAATAGTGACTGATCCAAAGGAGTCACTGAAACAAGTCACTCAAGCCGGTGACTGGAACAATTTGCTAAAATAATCCACGCACTCAATGACTCAATATGTCACCTAATTAAGTCACTGGATTCAGGATTTGGAACGAGTAACCGCAATAGCTCACGGAAGTAGCATCTGCACCAAAAGAGTCACAGAAACAGGCCACTTAAGTCAGTAACTGGAACACGTAAGTGAATAAGTCACTGAAATGAGTCCCCGTCTCAGTAATGAGGTTTTGGAACAGTCGCTAAAACCAGTGACTGGGATGAGATAGTGAAAAAAGCCAAATCCTGAGTCATGGTTGGAGTGCGTCAGTGGAAAAGCTGCCTAAATCCAGTTACTGGAATATGCCAATGCAACTATTGATGATATTCAGTTACTGGAATGAGTCCAAAAACATGTTGCTATCAGTCAGTGACTGGAATGAGTCACTGGAATAAGTCTGGCGCTAAAAATAGTCACTAAAACAAGTCAATGGAATCAGTTAGTAGTTTGAGAGACTAAAGCAACTCTTATACCAGCCGGACAAGTGAAAACGTTACTAGCATCACCGCTGCCAGGAGGCAGTCGGATCTACTCGGGGGGACAACCAACGGTCATTGACAAGCTGAATTTTATTCGAAGAAAAATTAGCCCCTGACGAGCAACGAATTCCGCTTCTCAACAGTCGGAGAATTCCCATTTCGGAACAGGGGCACGAGGCATTTGTTTCATCTGTCGTGGAATAGAGCAAGACGGTACCCTTATCCATCATACGACTTTAACACGACAAACCGTCGGATAAGAAACTGCAACAACCGGGTCATGAGTCAACCGAGGAGGTCAACCATCGATTACAGCCGAGCGAGACCAAACCGCCCGGCCGTTCATGCACCACCACCCATTCGCATCTGCAACTGCCAGAGCATTGGATTTCACTCCTGGTCTCCGAATCGCGTCAACCTCCATCTTCAACTGCCAGAGCATGAGGTTTCACTCCTGGTCTAGCAGCCGAATCACCCAAGAGAATTCAGCAAGGCCGAATTTTACGCTTGGCCCCGCGTCGCAACCACCAGGATAAGACAGGGCATGGGAATCACCCCTTGGCTCATCACGAAGCCGACAAACCGTCACCGGGATCAGGTCTTCACTCCTCGCCCAGTGACGATTCATCTTTCAAGCCGAGGCGCAACCGCCTTTGAGTAGCCATCACTGAGGTTAAGGCTTTCACCCCTTACCCCGCAACGACTCATATGCCGACCCGAAGCGCAACCGCCACGAGCCGACATCTACTAACCGACAAAACATCTACAGGATAAGGATTTCACCCCTCGCCCTGCAACGCTTCATCTTCCAGCCCGAGACGCAACCGTCCGAGCCTAAAGCACCAACTCCCCAAACCACAACCTCCAAATGACCCTTGGGCGAACCTCTTCCCAACCGCCAGGAGCCGGAGAGTGGCCTGAGGCCGGGGCCCTTTAAGAAGAGAAGAAACTCGACCGAGAAATCATTCTTCAATTGCATTGCCAATTCCTTCAAACGCCAATTCCTTCAGCGCCAATTCCTGCATTGTCAATTCCTTTAGAGCGACCCAGCTCGCAGTTTCCCAAGTCAACTCTCGTTCTCATGGAGCTCGATCGCCCCGACTCTCCAATTTACCAGGTTGCCCCAAGAGTGCAACCCGACCCCAAGGACCTGACACCTGAAGATTTCAAGTGGAAATTTGGGTTCAGCATCACGATAATCGAGACAGCCGAGCTTGGGGGCCATGGAGACCTCCCTCTCAATTATCAAATCGAAGGAGAAATTCAGTTTGACAACCAAGGGCGGCCAGCAACCAGCTACGGCAGCAGGGTCGCAACAAACTGGTCGATCGTACGTTCCCAATCAGTTTCGACTGGGAGCCACTAACCGTGTTCCCAATCGACTTCGACGAGATGCCGACAGCCGGACTCTTGATCAACTACGAAAAAGTGCCGAAAGCTGTGATTCCATCTGGCTTCGACGAGGGCGTCAAAAACTTAAGTGGAGGGAGTTACAACTGTAACGGCAATTGGCCTGCTGTGACGGATCAACTTCCCAATGACGAGTCAACGAAGGTTTTTTGCGGTTGCTAAAGCCGCTTGGACCGACGCGGACATTTGATCAGCCGGTCCGGTTGATCCTGTGTGCATGCAGGAATTGGCAATGCAGGAATAGACAAGCTGCTGCGAGCTGGGTAGCTCGGAAGGAATTGACAATGCAGGAATTGACAATGCAGGAATTGACACTGAAGGAATTGGCGTTTGAAGGAATTGGCAATGCAATTGAAGAATGATTTCTCGGTCGAGTTTCTTCTCTTCTTATAGGGCCCCGGCCTCACGCCACTCTCCGGCTCCTGGCGGTTGGGAAGAGGTTCGCCCAAGGGTCATTTGGAGGTTGCGGTTTGGGGAGTTGGTGCATGGCGGCTCGGACGGTTGCATCTCGGGCTGGAAGATGAAGCGTTGCAAGGCGAAGGGTGAAATCCTGATCCTGTAGATGTTTTGTCGGTTAGTAGATGTCGGCTCGAGGCGGTTGCGCTTCGGGTCGGCATATGAGTCGTTGCGGGGTAAGGGGTGAAAGCCTTAACCTCAGTGATGGCTGCTCAGAGGCGGTTGCGCCTCGGCTTGAAAGATGAATCGTCACTGGGCGAGGAGTGAAGACCTGATCCCGGTGACGGTTTGTCGGCTTCGTGATGGGCCAATGGGTGATTCCCATACCCTGTCTTTTCCTGGGGGTTGCGACGCGGGGCTAGGGGTGACATTCGACCTTGCTGAATTCTCTTAGATGATTCGGCTGCTAGACCAGCAATGAAACCCGATGCTCTGGCAGTTGAAGATGGAGGTTGACGTGACTCGGCTGCCAGACCCGGAGTGAAATCCAATGTTCTGGCGGTTGCAGATGCGAATGGGTGGTGGTGCATGAACGGTCGGGTGGTTTGGTTTGCTCGGCTGTAATCGATGGTTGACCTCCTCGGTTGACTCATGACCCGGTTGTTGCAGTTTCTTCTCCGACGGTTTGTCGTGTTGGAGTCGTATGATGGATAAGGGTATGCTCTTGCTCTTTTCCACGACAGATGAAACAAATGTCTCGTGCCCCTGTTCCGAAATGGGAATTCTCCGACTATTGAGAAGCGGACTTCGTTGCTCGTCAGGGGCTAATTTTTCTTCGATGAAATTCAGCTTGTCAATGACCGTTGGTTGTCCCCCCGAGTAGATCCGACTGCCTCCTGGCAGCGGTGATGCTGGGTCGGACGTTTGGGACGATGAAACGACGCCCGACCTGGGGAAGGTCCTTATTGTCGGGGCTTATAAGGGACCACCTTTTCGCGTGGCTGCCAGAAGTGTTTCCCGTCTTTGGTACGGAGCTGGATTTGGTGTGTGTCGACAGCGGCCACCAGGTAAAGTTGACGATATCGATTGGGTTGTTGGCTCTAATCTCGCTTGGTGTTGGCGGGATTGATGGCAACAAAATCGCCGACTTTAATGATGATATCATTTGCTTTCGAGGTACGGGCAGGTCGAAGTTCAGCTTCTGCCGGTCTTGGGCTAAATCAGATTTCCTAGCTGCGTCGTACATCTCTTGGCTGTAGAAGCAGGTGCGGTTGTAGATGGTGGCAGCCCAGCCTCCGCCATGGCTTCTTCCGATAGATTGATGGGGGTAGTGTCACGGGAACCGGTCCAAGTGATTGACGCCGCTCTTCCATTTTGCAGTTGGAACGGGGATTGTTTGGTGGTATCGTGAACAGAGGCACGATATTCGAAGAGGACGAGCCAAATGCTGTCATCCCAGTGCAGGGGGTCAGCATCTCCTAGTCGACTAAGGGCCCCTTTGAGGGTCCGATTGAACTGTTCGACCAGACCCTGAATCTGCAGATGCTCAGGCGTCCCGAAGGAATGATAAATTTTGAATTGCTGCAGGAGAGCATCGACTTCTCCTCGGAAATGACGGTCGTTGTCGGTGTGGAGCACCGCGAAGTACCCGTGGGTGCAAATGAGTTTCTCGAGGACGAACCAAGCGATGTTGGTGGATGTGGCCTCCTTGAGGTTTTGTGCTTCGAGCCATTTGGTGAAATGGTCGTTGGCGATGACGGCTTATTTGTTGCCGCGCAGGGACGTTGGAAGGCTGACCACGTCCGCTACCATTCGAACCCATGGGGCAATGACGGGAACTGGCTTGAGCTCAGTTTTAACCGAATAGCTCTACTTCTGGAAGAAGCAAATAGGAGAGGCCGCCACGAATTCCGCTGTCTGCTGGTACATTCCGCGCCAGAAATACTGGGGTTGCAGCATGGAGTGAGTTTTCCGTGCTCCCGGATGTCCAAATCCGTGAGCTACTGCGATGAGATTTTCCCGCATTTTTTGTGGTGGGACGGGAAGCCTGGTATCCTTGTTGAGCTTGTAGAGCGTACCCTCGGTGTATTCATAAATCTTGGCACGCATCTTAACCCGCTTCTTTTCCTCCTTGGTCCAGTCGGATACCAGCTAACCGGAATAAGTTACTAAAGCTAAATAATGTCTGGAAGGGGTCACTGAAACACTGGTTCCGAATCAGTTACTTACTGGGCGAAGTCAACAAAAGAAGTTACATGAATCTGTCACTTTAACAAATCACTGGAATCGGTGAGTAGAGTGAGTAAATGAAAATGGACTGAATGGAGAGTGGGTCATTAAGACAAGACACTGGAATCAATTACCCTAAGTCATTAGTGTTAGTAAAATCAGACTGGAAAACCACAATAACCATTGCAATTTAAGGCTTGAAGGAGGGAGACCAGTGAAAGACAGTAAAGGTAGGAAAGACAGTAAAGGTAAGGGGGGACAGCTGGGAAACAGAAAAATGATGGGGAGGGGAGAATAGAAGGAGGAACCTAGTGGGCATAGCAAACAGATAAGTGGTGCACATTTTTGCATGTGCTCATAATTCTGCAAGATCGTGACTTCATTATCATCCTAACCACCCTTCAGGACAATAACGTGCAGTAACATATTGTACAGGAGTATTATGTACAAGTTACTAAACTACCAGTTAGGTATCTAGCATAATTTATCACACAGACACATCTGATATGCTATGCTACTGTTGTCTCTGTGCCAGCACCACCTTAGGGCTAGCCATCACAGAAACAACTTGCTATCAACAAAAAGTCATCAGCCAGCTTCGCCATCCCTCCTTGAATCATAGCTCATGCGGCAACAGCCGCAACAGGCACACATATTTTGTCTTGGTCAATCTGGAGACTTCAAACATCACCTTCATTTGTTGCAACTTTGATAGCCCCTTATCTGGCAAGGAGCTTCCAGTTTCAGTAACACTTTCTAATCTAGTGCTGCTTGTAGCATTCACCTTAGCGACCTTCAGAGACATTCTTGAGCATGCAAGCCTTGGGATATTCGATGGCATGCTTGAAATCGCAGCCGACGAAGCCAATTTTGGCGACCGCTGCTTTGTCTCCTGCCGTGTTGTTTGTTGTTGCCCATTTGGCAGATCACAGGCGACATGAGCAGTAGCTTCTATCCGAGTAATCACAGCAGCTGGACGCAGCGGGGAGAAGCCAGGAGGTCCACGGAAGGACCTCTGCTGGACTCCCTTAAGTTCCTCGTCGAATCTACCAGTTCTGTACGCGGCAAAGAACAGGCTGAAGCCTTTTTTTGTTGTCCGAAGCCTCCTGGTGTCGGTGTTCGGCCGTCTGTCCTTCCTGCTAGCATCGCTATTGCAACTGTTGTTGCTCGTAGCGCCAGCAGCCGTTATGGAACCCATCAGATACAGATTCGCCATCGAGATCGCTTTGAGGAAGCGGGAGGACGACGATGTTTAATAGAGCGCTGTCGATAAGATTTGTGCTCAGAGTAGGAGCAGGTTCTTAATCAAGCAGGAAGCTTGAGCAAGAGAACCGGAAAGTGAATCGAGTGAACTGAATTATTGTGATCTGCTCAATATATACCGTTTAGAGCTGGAGAATTCCAGCAGAGGAGGCGAGAGGAAAGTATTTCCGAAGTCAGGGCTCTCTGCATGGAATTCCGAGCCGAAATGTGAATTTCGGGTAGGGCAGGAACGATATCTACTGAAATTCTGGGCAGAGGAACAAGCGCTAATGTACGAGCCACGTCATCACTCCCATCCTGCCCGTGGTAGTATTTTCGTACCTTCGCAGACTGTGCGTGCTGGGGTGTCAGCGTAGGTGTGCCATGCTGCTGGCGCGCCCGCGTCATACGAAATCGGCAGAATGAATCGAGGACATCACTACGTGCGGGATTCCCGGAGCGGCTCTCTCTGGTTTTCCAATTTTGTGCGAATTCGTGGCCTCTCGCCCCATACCTGCCATTTCCCTCCATCTCAGACGGACACTATCCGACCAGCGGTTACCACCAGGCCTATGATAATTTGCGAATATTCTCGCAAAACTGGAAGTCTCTGTCAGAGGTCCACTGGAGATCCCCGATTGATCCTAGGGAAGGGTTACAGGCATGGCGGCCTGGGGGGTTATGGGCGCACTCACCCGCTACACAAACAAGCCCTTTTATCCCAGTGGTTAGTGGCTGGGATTCTGACATGGTATCAGAGCGAAGGTCTCGGGTTCGAATCCCGGTGTGTGCACCTCGGGCATCCCAGTGCGGGGGGGTGTCAGAGGTCCACTGGAGATCCCCGATTGATCCTAGGGAAGGGTTACAGGCACGGCGGCCTGGGGGGTTATGGGCGCACTCACCCGCTACATAAACAAGCCCTTTTATCCCAGTGGTTAGTGGCTGGGATTCTGACAGTCTCTTTCGCGAATTCGATCATGACAAACGTACTTGTGACAGCTGGAAGAATGACCTTGTTCAAAAGCAGCGGCTTGTCAAGGATCTAGGGCGATGTTCGGTAGCCACAGGGGTGTGATGGGAGGGGATGGGGTAGAGCATGAAAACGCCGAGCCTCCTGGTTCGACCTGTTTGAACCAGGCAAAACAATTCGGCCAGACAAGAAATTTGTGAAATAAGTGTCGGACGTGAGCCTAAAACGCGACGCGAACCCCGCGCTAGGCTTGAACCCGCGTCGCGTCCTCCCCTAGATTCCCCCCCCCATGGCGGAAAAACTCCGCCCTAGTGTTCAGGGCATGGAAAGTGCATTCTTGTGGGTGGTCTCAACCTACGGGGGATGAAAAATGCATGCCCCCTTCCACGATTTCCTATTAGAAATTTACCCCATACTCTAAAAAACAAATAATGCGGACATTGAAATTTATAATGCTAAACACACAGATTTAAAATGAATACGCTAAATCAAAATAAGGTCAAATGGTCATTTACACCCTTAAAAATGATTTACGGTGTACTGAGTTTCTGGACAGTGAGCTACCCAAACAAATCGCAACAGTAAATTCGGGAAATCTGTTCATCTCGCGAAGTTTCGATCCGCGCGGCTGCAGTTTCGTGAGCCCCCATTTCCCGAATCGCTCGTCTGCGCCTTTTCCCCGAAATGTTCCGCTTGCGCCTGGACCCGAGACTTGGAGTCAACGATGGTAGACTCCGAGTTGACCACCCCAAACTAGAAACCCTGGCTGAGAAGTTGATCCCTCCCCCCATCCCTTGGTCGATCCCCTGTGGCAGCCGTGTCAGAATGTGATGTTTGTCTAGCCTGCAGTGGGGTACTCTATAGCGAGTACAGCCCAAATTAGGGTTTGCTATATGTACTCAACTGCCTGCTAGTGAAAATCCTCTTTTTCCTGTTTCTTGTTTCAGCCTGCTATTTTGACATGCTATCAGAGCAGGTCGACCCTCCTGGGTCGATCCTGTGGGTGGTCCCGCCCGATGCTTCCGCTGCTGTCCTGCCTATCGCACGCCCTGGGCTCGCGATGTTTGCTGTCTGCCGCGCGCTCAGGGCGCGCGGCGTTTTTTCATCCCGCCGTGCGCTCGGGGCGCGCGGCGGTTTTCTGCCCCGTCGATCCGCTCGTCCCCCCCCCGTCGTTGGTCGTGTCGCCCCCCCGGAACCCTGTCGCGACGCCCTGGGTGTCAGAACTAGCTGTAGAAAGTAAGAATGAAGAAAGGAGGGTTTGCACTAGCAGCAGTTGGCATACATATAGGAAACCCTAATTGGGTTGTACTCGCTATAGAGTACCCCACTGCAGGCTAGAGCATAATATTCTGACACACCCCCATAGCCAAAGTGGGGTGTAATCAGCAGAGAAAGCAAAGCAGTACAAGCTCAGGGTGGATCACAATGTCACCACACATTCTGAGCACAAGTTTAAGAAGCAATAGTTTAAAGTGCACAATTATGAGCAAAGCTAGAGGCAGTTACAGAGGGCAAGTGAGGAGGAGGAGGGCTGGCGAGAGGAGAGAAGAGTGGAGGCGACGACTGAAGCTGCAGACACACGGGCAACAGACGGCTCTGGTGCAACTCTAGTGGCTACCGGGAGCAAGGGCCCCGGAATACAGGAGTAACAGGCTCTGCGTCTGATCAGCAGCGACAGGAGCAACGGACCCACGGGCGACAGGTGCAACCGGCTCTCTGAGCTACCGGTGGCTATCAGAACCCCGGAATACAGGCGCTGCAGACGACACGACGGCTGCCTCCACCCAACCTCCTCCAACTGTCCCACACCCCCCAACACACACCCCCTGCTGAAACCCTAGCTCCACTCCCATGGCACCCCCCTTA
The DNA here is from genome assembly GCA_947470075.1 of Closterium sp. Yama58-4. NCBI lineage: Eukaryota > Viridiplantae > Streptophyta > Zygnematophyceae > Desmidiales > Closteriaceae > Closterium > Closterium sp. Yama58-4. Next base: position 288,554 of record CANIUD010000688.1, on the reverse strand, counting down.
AACCCTAAACCCTCGGCTCCCACACACCCACCCCCCTGAGCAGCAGCTGCAGCAGTGGGAGACGGAGGAGGAGGAGGAGCAGGGGACGGCTGACAGAGACGGCACCCCCATACGCTCCACCCCCAAACCCTAATTCAGGAGTACGGGCAGCAGCAGGGGTGGGGCGCCGTCAGAAGCGCGAGGGACGGCGTGCAGCTCAGTGGGAGAGGAGACCGGGCGCCCGCGGGCCAGGCGCAGCCCGTACGAACCGCGCGCAGGCGGCCCGAGGCGCGCGCGGGCCAGGCGCAGCCCGTACGGGCCGCGCGCGGGCCTGGCGCAGGCCGTACGGGCCGCGCGCGGGCCTGGCGCAGCCCGTACGAGCAGCGCGCGGGTTGTACGGGCCGCGCGCGGGCCTGGCGCAGCCCGTACGGGCCGCGCGCGTGCAGGACAGGCCGCGCGCGGGCCTGGCGCAGCCTGTACGGGCCGCGCTCGTGCAGTACGGGCCGCGCACGGGCGACGGGGGCGACGCGCGGGTCCTCGGAGGCGCTTCGGCGGGCGACGGGGGGAGAAAACCGCCGCGCGCCTCGGGGCGCACGGCGGGCAGAGAACCGCCGCGCGCCTCGGGGCGCACGGCGGGCAGAAAACCGCCGCACACCTCGGGGCGCACGGCGGGATGAAAAATCCGTCGCACGCCACGAGGCGTGCGACACACAGAGTAGCAGTAGCAGTAGCAGTAGCAGCGGAAGGCTTAGGTGGTGGGCCCACCCACAGGATCGACCCAGGAGGGTCGACCTGCTCTGATACCATGTCAGAACTAGCTGTAGAAAGTAAGAATGAAGAAAGGAGGGTTTGCACTAGCAGCAGTTGGCATACATATAGGAAACCCTAATTGGGTTGTACTCGCTATAGAGTACCCCACTGCAGGCTAGAGCATAATATTCTGACACTGGGGAGCCGCGCGCGCACCCCCGCAGCCTCGTCGCGATGCCCTGGGGAGCAGCGCGCGGCCCCCGCTGCTTCATCACGACGCCCTGGGGAGCCGCTCGCGGCCCGCCGCTGCCTCGTCGCGGCGCCCTGGGGAGCCGCGCGCAGCCCCCGCTGCCTCGTCGCAGCGCCCTGGGGAGCCCCCCCCCCCCCCCCCCCCCCCCCCCCCCCCCCCCCCCCCCGAGCTGCTGCCCGCGCTGTCCCCCGCTGCTGCCCACGCTGCTGCCTGTGTTAGGGTTTGGGGGTGGCGAGTGTGGGGGTGGCGAGTATGGGGGTGACGGGTGTGTGCGCCGTCCCCTGCTCCTCCTCCTCCTCCGTCTCCCACTACTGCAGCTGCCGCTGAGGGGGGTGGATGTGTTGGAGCCGTCGGAGTGGTACGAGGGGGGTGGCGTGTGAGCAGTGCTAGAGGTACAGCAGGGGGTGTGTGAAAGGGGTGTGGGACAGTTGGGGGAGGTTGACCGGAGGTAGCCGTTGTGACGTCAGTGTGGAAACTAACAGGCAAGAATGGTTGGATTGGAAGGAGCAAGGGTACAAATAGGAAACCCTAGTTGGGGTTGTACCCCATATTGGCTACCCCACTACAGCCTACCAACATATAGCACATTTATACTTTGACACACCCCCATAGGCAAAGTGGGGGAGAGCAAGGGGTCACAAGACCAGTCAAGCAAAGCAAAGAACAAGCTCAGGGTGGATCACAATGTCACCACACTCTCTGAGCACAAGCAAAGGCCACAAGGCCAGTTCACATGCAGATTTATATAGAAGAACACAAGTGGTACATTGATCAAAGCCTAACAAGGGTAAGCATGCAAGGACATAAATATAAATCACAGTACAAACAAAGTCAAGAAGTAAGCAAGTGAGAGAACGTGGACACAAGGCCTAACGCAGTGCAGTGCCGCTGATGATCACTAGGCGGAAGCGCCTTGGTGAATATATCAGCAGTGTTGGCCTTCGAGTCCACGTACGCAAGGCAAAGCTGGCCACGCTGCTGCAACTCTCGAGCCAGAAAGTAACGGAGAGCAATGTGCTTCGTTCTGTGCTCCAGTCTGTGCTCCTGACACAAGGCAAGAGCTGCCTTGTTGTCGCCGTACAGAACTGGAGGAGAACGAGGCCGCTCACCCAGGTCAGTCAGCAGGTAGGTGAGCCAGCGTAGCTCCTGTGCAGCCATGGCCGTGGCGTAGATCTCAGCCTCACAACTGGAGCTGAGAACAGAAGAAGAACGAATGGAACGCCAAGAAACTGAACCAGAGCCAAGGCTGAAAGTGTAACCTTGTGACGACCGCTGCGTAGCCAGGTCGTCAACCCAAGAGGCGTCTGAGTGTCCAGTGAGGACAACTGAGCCCTGTCCTCCAAGCACCAGCCCTATGCCTGATGTACTGCACAAGTAGCGCAGCACCCTCTTAGCAGCCTCCCAGTGCTCTCGCCTGTGTCTCCCAGGCGCAACGTAACAAGCAAGGATGCTAAGAGGGTACGCAAGGTCAGGTCGAGTGCAGGTCATCAGGTACATGAGGCAGCCCACAAGCTCTGGGTACGGGCCACTCGGCTCTACGGACTCGTCCGAAGGTGGAGCTGAGAGCGAGTGGCTGGTAGACAGAGGAGTGGACTGAGGTGAGGAGAACTGGAAGCCGAAGCGCTGAAGGACCTGCTGCACCATGTGTGACTGAGTCAGGGTGATGGTGCGGCGTGCTCTGTCCCGGGTGATCTGCAAGCCAAGGTAACTGCGCAGCTCACCCAGGTCTGTGCAAGTGTGTCTCTTCTGCAGCTCCGACTTCACAAGAGCAAGTGCCTCAGTGTCAGCAGTAGCAAAGACCAAGTCGACGACGTACACGAGGATGTAGAACGGCGGCAGCGACGTGTCTGTGCGCAGGAACAGTGAAGGGTCTGCAGTGGAGGGAGCAAACCCAAGAGCCGCAAGTGTCGTCCTCAGTGTGTCGTGCCACTCACGTGGCGCCTGGCGGAGACCGTAAACTGGCCGTCGGAGGCTCCACTGGGTACCAGGAGGGAAAGACCCAGTGAAGCCAGGAGGACGGCGCAGCCAGATCTCCTCGTGCAGGCTGCCCTGCAAGAAAGCCGTGCTGAAGTCAAGAGAGTGAAGCTCGTAGTCACGCTGTGCGGCAACGTGCAGCAGCACCCGAAGAGTGGTCATCTTCGGGGTAGGGGAGAAGGTCTGGAAGAAGTCAACTCCCTGTCGCTGACTGAAGCCTTGAGCAACGTAACGAGCCTTGAAGACAGGCGGAGAACCCGGCGGCCGCTTCACCCTGAAAATCCACATGCCATCGACGATGTTCGCCCCAGGAGGGGGAACCTCGTCGACGTAGGTGCCTGTGGACTTCCAGGATGCCATCTCTGCGTCCATGGCTGTCTGCCACTGAGAGGAGTAGGGACCCGAGACCGCCTCTGTGTAAGAGCGGGGGGTAGGGATGTCAAGTGCATCCGGGTCTCCCTCAGGGGCAAGCAGCCAGGCCGTAAGATGAGGTACAGCAGCCGCAAGACAGTCAAGGTCCTCCTGCCTGTCCTCAAGGACGTCCGTGCCAAGAGCACACTCACCCCCGACGGACGGAGGACAGACAGACTCAGACTCAGTAACAAGACTGGCAGTGTAGTCGAGACGACAGGTAGCAGCAAAGTCAACCAGCTCAGCGACCAAGGCAGACGCAGACGCAGACTCAAAGGACGGGTCAGTGACAACAGTGGCTAACAAACGCGTGACAGTAGGGTGCTCAGCACGAAACCGGTCAGACTCAGGGTCGGGAACGTCAGGTAGAGAGGACGCATGGGAAGACAGCAGAGGAACACGCTGCTGAGTGGGAGAAGGACGTCTGACAACCAGGGGCGTGCTGCGAACAGGCGGCTGTCGCAGACTAGAGACACGACGACCGGAACGACCAGGACGGACAGGCGAGACAGGACGCGACGCGGCTCATGACGCTCAGTAAGACCTCCTGGCTGCTCAGAGTAAGGAGAAGGAGCAGGCAGCGGTGAGCCAGGCTGTAAGGGAAGACCAGTAGACGACGGGAGACTAAGAACCTGGCGAAGTGCCGAGTCAGACGGTGGCTGAGAAGACGGAGACGGCGGAGCAAAGAACAGACGCCGCGGCGCCGTGTCACCAGCAGCAGTAGTTCCCGGACCTCCAGTAGCTCCAGTCTCCTCAGCAGCCGCGCCACCAGGACCAGGTCCACTGACAGCAGCACCAGCACCCCCAGTCGCTCCAGCACCTCCAAGACCAGGTCCACTAGTAGGAGCACCCCCAGAACCGGCACCCCCAGTCCCAGGGTCTCCAGCAGTAGAACTCGCACGCACAGCTCCTTCAGCCCCGGCAGCTCTAGTCCCTTCAGGACGAGCACCTCCGGGACCAGGGGAAGGAACTCCAACACCTCCAGAAGCAGAGCCTCGAGCTCCAGCAGCGCGACCCTGACGGCGCCCGAACCAGTCGTGCAGCTGCTGCGAGGTAAGAGGTACACGCGGACGAAGGCGGTCGCTCCACGGGGACCGCGTCGCAGCAGGCGCAGTACCCTCAGGCGGCTCACCTCCAGGCCCAGCTCCCCCAGTCTCCACACACACAGGCACGTCACCCCCAGACACAGCACCCTCAGGCGTAGTACCACCAGGCTCCTGACTCGGAGGCTCAGCACCTCCAGGCACCTCACGCTCACACCCCGCACCCCCAGGCTCAGCACCTCCAGGCTCCGCACCCCCAGGCTCCGCACCCCTAGGCTCCACACCCCGAGGACCCGCACCCCCAGAGCCAACAACACCACCAGCAGGACCAGAGTCACCAGTGACCTCAACAGGCGCAGGTACGGGAGGGTCTACCTGAGAAACACCTGAAGGGGCAGGACCTGGCGCGGGAAGGGGGTCTACCTGGGGAGGACCTGGAGTGAGGAAGAGCGGCGGGGGGGCGCGAGGGGAGGTACGGTAGGGAAAGAGACGGTAGAAGGGAACGGACTCGTCAAAGGTGACATCCTGAGACGCAAAGGTACGGCGCGAGGCGGGGTCGTAGAACTGCCAGCCAGGCGCGTCAGGAGGAAAACCAAGGAAGACACAGGGAATGGCGCAGGCGGAGAGTTTGTCGGCGGTGGTATCGCAGACAAAGGCACGAGCACCCCAGACCTGGAAACGCGACGCATCGCCAACCTTCCCCGTCCACAGCAGTGTGGGTGAGGTCTCCGGCAAGGAGACACGGGGCCAGAGATTGAGCTGATGCGTAGCGTACCGGACCGCAAACGGCCACAGAAAATGGGGGGCAGCCGCATGGATCATGGAGGTACGAGCGACCTCCATGACTAAGCCAATGCGGCGCTCAACAACCCCATTCTGCTGCGGAGAGGCTGGAAGCGTGAACGACTGGGTGATGCCGTGCTCCGCACAGAAGGCTCGCAGGAGGTCGGAGGAGAACTCACCACCTCTGTCAGAGTGCAGACGCAAGACAGGAAAGTCCGACTGGAACCGCTCGCGGAGCTGGAGACGAGCAGCGCGGATCCAGGGGATCAAAACAGCAGGGACTTCCCTCTTGCTGCGCAAGGGGAAGACCGTGGTGTAGCGCGTGTAGTCGTCGACGACCAGCAGGAAGTACCGCTCGCGGCCCTGCCCCTGGACGCGGGCCGGGCCCCACACGTCCAGGTGGAGAGTCTGCAGTGGAGCCTCTGTGGGAGGGAACGAGGAGGAGTGAGGAGCGGCGCGCTGCCGCCCCTCGATGCAAGGAATGCAGGGAGGCGCAGGCAAGGCAGGGAGGGCAGGGAGAGACCTGGGAAGGCCAGAGACCAGGCAACGAGAGTGCATGCTACGAAGGCGAGGCAGGGAGGGGTGACCAAGGCGGTGGTGCCAAAGGAGAGTGTCGTGGGACAGGCGGCGACACTCACACTGGGTGGCTACCTGAGTAGACTCGTACAGCTGTGGAGACAAAGGAGTGTAGCGTGAAACAGTGGTGAGGGTGTACAGACTAGACCCTGGCTCACGGGTGAACGTGGCTAGGTGGCGGCCAGTCCGAGAGCACGTGCAGATCGCCACACGCTGCCCTCCAGGAGACCAAGTGTCAACCCAGTGATCCTGAAGGACGGCGTTGCTCACCAAGTTCGTAGAGAACGAGGGAACATGGAGACCTGACAGCTCACCAGACGGGACCGCCGGGCACGGAAGCACAGTCGTGGCACGTGCAAGCACTGGGCCCCCAGAGGGGTCAGCCAGTGAGACAGGAACAGGTGCAGGGAGGGGGGTGACTGCGGTGCTGTCGCGAAAGAAACAGCGAGAAGCACCAGAGTCAAGTGTAAACGTGTGCAAAGCCTGCGCGGACGCAGTACCAGAGGGGTCAGACGCACGAGCACCTAGGGCTGCTGTCTCTATACCTGGATTAGGTGGAACGCACAAGTAGCAGTCACCCTCAGCACTAACAGTCAATGCATACATGGCAGCAAGGATTGCATCATAGTCAAGATCATAGACATTGAAATCACGCCTACGCAGCTCAGCCCAGTTGGGGAACTCAGTGGCATCAGGAAACTTGGCGCGCCAGGCGTCGCTGAGGCGCGCAAAGCAACGGGACTCAGGGTTAGGGCCGTTGCACGTGCGGCCCTTGCGAGGGCCGTTGAGAATGACATAGGGGCAGCGACCAGAACCCCCAGACGCCCCACGCCCAGCATACCAGTCATGAAGCTGCTGAGAGGAGGGGGTCTGGCGCTGCTGCTGCTGCTGCTGCTGCTGCTTCTGCGGCTGCTGCTGCTGCTGGCCGGTCCCACTCCCGCCTCCACCACCACCCCCACCACCACCGCCTCCTCCCCCCTTGCCTCCGCTGCCACCTCCACCACCCCCACGACCACCTCCACCCCCCACACCACCCCCACCGCCCCCACCACCGCTCCCCCCACCCCCACCCCCGCCACCCCTGCCCCCCTTGCCGCCCCGGCCCCCGCCGCGCTTCCCACTAGGAGCGGAAGCAGCTGCGACCTTCTAAGCACCAGGAAGGTCAATGGGAGTAGCAACCGAGGCGTGCGAGGGGGCGAGGGGGGAGGGGGAGCACCCCTCAAAGAGGGGAGTGCGGGGAGTGCCTCGAGCGGCACCGACAGCTAGGAGATTCTTCTCTGCTGCGGGAAGCTGCCGCTCGAAGTCGTCTAGGGTGATCTCGGGGGCGTCAATGGCGAGGAAGTGGTCCCTGACTGTGCTAAGGGTGTCAGGGAGGCGGGTGACGAGGAGGTAGAGGGTAAAGTAGAGCGGAGGGGGGTTCTTGGCACGGAACTCGTCGTTAAGAGCGGCGTTAAAGCGGGCCTCACTATCGCGAAGGTGAGTAATCAAGTCCGCAGCAGTGGGGAAGGAGGACAGGTCAGGGAACAGGTAGGGCAGGATGAGGCCTCCTACAGCGGCAGTGGCTGGGGAGGAGTAGCGTGCAACTACTGCGTCATAAAGTGCCTTGGCAGTTTTGTGCTGAGTGAAATGCGCGCGCTCAGCAATCGGTAGATGGTTGCGGATAGCAAGGCGCGCAGCAGCATCGCGAGTCAGCCACTGTGAGCGGTCTACAGCAGGAGCACTGTCAGCAGGAGCAGCGGCAGTGCCAGTGGCATAGTCAAAAAGCGAGACACCATCTTTGCCATCAGTCAGAAGGAAAAGCTGCAGATCATCAAGCCAAGTGGGAAATGCGATCGGGCGACCGTCAGGTTCGAAAGCTAGCACATTCATGGTCGCCATGGCAGCAGTGCAAGGCAGGCAGGCGTAAGGCAGGATGCAGGGGCAGGCAGGGGGCCGGGCGCGGGCTTAGGGGCAGCGCGACGGTAGGCAGGGGGCCGGGCGCGGGCTTAGGGGCAACGCGACGGGCAGGCAGGGGGCCGGGCGCGGGCTTAGGGGGAACGCGATGGGCAGGCAGGGGCCGGGCGCGGGCTTAGGGGCAGCGCGACGGTAAGGCAGGGGGCCGGGCGCGGGCTTAGGGGGAACGCGACGAGCAGGCAGGGGCCGGGCGCGGGCTTAGGGGCAGCGCGACGGGCAGGCAGGGGCCGGGCGCGGGCTTAGGGGCAGCGCGACGGTAAGGCAGGGGGCCGGGCGCGGGCTTAGGGGGAACGCGACGGGCAGGCAGGGGCTGGGTGCGGGCTTAGGGCGACGCGACGGGCAGGCAGGGGCCGGGCGCAGGCTTAGGGGCGGCGCGACGGTAAGGTAGGGGCCGGGCGCGAGCCTAGGGGCAGCGCGACGGGCAGGCAGGGGGCCGGGCGCGGGCTTAGGGCGACGCGACGGGCAGGGAAGGGACCGGGCGCGGGATTAGGGGCAGCGCGACGGGCAGGCAAGGCAGGGCGCGTGTGGGGCAGCGCGGTAACCGCAGGCAGGCAGGCGTTCGGTGGGCCCTGGAAAAAAAAAAAATCGGTCCTAACGGACCTACGGCTCTGAAACCATGTGGAAACTAACAGGCAAGAATGGTTGGATTGAAAGAAGCAAGGGTACAAATAGGAAACCCTAGTTGGGGTTGTACCCCATATTGGCTACCCCACTACAGCCTACCAACATATAGCACATTTATACTTTGACAGTCAGCAGCGCCAGTAGCTGGGGGGTTGAGTACTCTGGTAGCCCAGCGAGCCTGCTGCGCCAGCCGCCCGTGGGTCCGTTGCTCCTGCAGCTTAGTGCGGAGCCAGTTACTCCTGTAGTCCGGAGGTTGAGTGCTCCGGTAGCCGCCGTGCGCGCCGTTCCTGTTGCCTGTGTGTCTGTGGCTTCGCCTGATGCTTCCTATCTCCACTCCTCTCACAGTTCCTCCTCCTCCTCACTTGCCCTTTGTGACTGCCTCTAGCTTTGCTTATCATTGTGAACTATTGCTCTGCCTGCTTGTTGTGCTGATTATACCCCACTTTGACTATGGGGGTGTGTCAGAATGTGATGTTTGTCTAGCCTGCAGTGGGGTACTCTATAGCGAGTACAGCCCAAATTAGGGTTTGCTATATGTACTCAACTGCCTGCTAGTGAAAATCATCTCTTTCCTGTTTCTTGTTTCATCCTGCTATTTTGACAAGCCGAACATCGCCTAGGGATTGTGGAAGAAGGCATGAGAGGGGGGATGAGAGCTGTAGTCTCTATAGCTCAAGAGTGTGATGCCAACACAAAATCCACAGTAACTTTGCAAACTGTGATACAACTTGGCGGAACAACTTTTTATTGCATGGGACGACGGACTTAGGGCTTCAATGGAACAGACGTCAGCGAAGATCATACATGTCAAAGAGAGGGGAATAAAATTAGGGGCATTCCGCTAATGCTTCAATCCACAATGATGTGCACAAAATTGCTTCCAGATATGTAGGTGTGGATATTAGGGAACGTTCCTGTGGAGACACTTGTGTCTCAATCCCTTTTTTTCCCGAGTCGCGCCTGTAAATTTGCCGAATGTTATGTCACAAACAACCAATGTATCTCGACTCTGGGCAACAAATGTGCATGGCCAGTTGGGCGCTTTCTATTGGTGGCGACCAATTGGTTCGGTCAGAACTGGGGTTTGGAGTACAAGGACGGAGTGGAGCGGGAGAGCGGTGTCAGCGCGGTCGAAACGGTGTGCTGAAAGTCGGGCAGGGACCACCAGTCATCTGTCTGCCCGGGCAGAGCGGTTTCCTGCTCCCGCGCAAAGTTTGCTGATTTCGGGAGTCCAGGTGCATGCGGTACAGTGTGACATTTCGACACGCGTGCGACTTCCGGGGTGTGACGGGGCCTCGTGTAACTCGTCCGCGACGCCCCCGCAATTCCCGCCAACCAATGTAAAATACAGTGTGGATCGCATCTGTGCGGTCCGCGTTTGTGACACGTGCCGTTATATGCTGTTTTCCAGTGTCACAAAGGAATTGAGACACAAGTGTCTCCACAGGAACATTCCCTTACTCATCATCCTCCTCACTGTCTTCATCATCTGAAACATCCTCCTCAACAAACATTGGTCGATGATTTGGATTCCTCTCCAAAGGAGGCAATCCATCGTCCTCCTCATCATCACCCTCCTCTTCCTCTCCCACACCCTCTTCCTTCATCTGCCCATCTCCTCTTGTTCTTCGCCTTGAATCCTCAGTCCCCTCCCCTGCGCCACCTTGGGAACTCCGCAAACCCTGCCCTTCCTCTCCAGCTGAGCTGTGCTCTGCACCTTGCTTTTGCGGCTCCTGTTGGCTTTGCTCCAGTGGGGCTGCTGCTGATGCTCCGGCTCTTTCCTTGACCACTGCCTCTGCAAATGCCTCTGGCCTGCCGATTGAGGGAACATGTGGAGAGCATCGGATCAGGAAAAGGAAGTGTGTGTGTGTGTGTGTGTGTGTGTGTGTGTGTGTGTGTGTGTGTGTGTGTGTGTGTTTTTTTTTTTTCCGATAGGTCTCACTGAACGAACGGTGTTGCATCAATACACACAAGGACGAACAACTAGAAAAGACAACCAAGAAGCTGAAAATAGAACGAAGTTGTGACCGTCGCTCTTTGCTATCCACAATTTGGAAATTAAAAACTTCTCAAAGCGGCGATCAGAGAGAACTGCCCTATGGTGCCTCGGACTCTCGTCTTGGGTGGAATGAAAAACGGCTTTGTACGAACCACTGATTGGAGGCTACAAGTTCTTTGATGTGGTGGTCAAATAGCACGGCCGTTATGCTGCCTCGCACTCTCCCTCCCGCCTTATCCACCTCCTCTGCTGCACTCACATCTGCCACCACGAAACTGCCTGGTGGGTGGGGGGTGGTGGGGGAAAGGGGGAGACTGATAAGGCAAATGCGTGATGATGTGGTGCGGTGTAAGTGAGTAGGGGATACTACTTGCCGGTCAGGAGAATATGGGGGCCCATTGAGAAGAATAACGAAATCTCCTCAATTAAATCTCTCAAAATTGGCGACATTCAGGTGAGTATGGGAGAGTGGAAGTCGTCTTTATTTTCTTTCGACTGGTGAGTCTAGGGGGGAAAAGAAAGGGAGAACAGAATCGCAGTCCAAGCCATCATCTACCATCGTGTTCCGAGTCGACTCAAAACACAACAGAATGTGAGAACGGAATCACGGTTAAGCGTGGGTGGGCCCACACTCGGCCACGAACAGGGCTGCACGAAAGGTGCAGTTTTCTTTTTGGTGCCTACGAAACAGATCCACATAAATACTACCTACGGCTCACACCTCTCTAGAGTCGCTCCCACCTCTTGAGAGAGTCGAGCCAACATCTCCGGACCCGTCACCCATGCCCACCTCGTTGACCAGCGCACACCTTGCTTTACCAGCACACACCTCGCACAACCCACACACACCTCACTCACACCTCACTCACACCTCACTCACACCTCACTCACACCTCACTCGACCCACTCTCACCACGCTTGAGCCACAGCATGCGGTGGAACTTGGCGGGCAGCATGCACAGCATGGCCGTGCCCTTGCCATCCTCCAGCTGCCAGGGAAGAGGGGACGAGCAGAGGGGAGAGGGGACGAGCGGAGGGAAGAGGGGACGAGCGGAGGGAAGAGGGGACGAGCGGAGGGAAGAGGGGACGAGCGGAGGGAAGAGGGGACGAGCGGAGGGAAGAGGGGACACGCGGAGGGAAGGGGGGACGAGCGGAGGGAAGGGGGGACGAGCGGAGGGAAGGGGGGAAGAGAAAGCACAGAATTCTGAGGGACCAAACATGCACAGCATGGCTGTGCCCTTGCCATTACACAGCTGTGGTGGGAAGAGCGAAGGGAGGGCGAGAGGAGAGAGGAGAAGAGAAAGAGGGCAGGAGTGATTAGGGGAGGGGAGAAGGGAGGTTAGCGGAGGGGAGAGAAGTGAAAGGCAGGCAGGGAGGCGAAAAAAAAAAAAAAAAAAAAAAAAAAAAAAAAAAAAAAAAAAAAAAAAAAAAAAAAACACAAAACTCTCACCTGACGAGAATATACAATGAGAGTAACTGTTATTAAGACCACAGTAAATGTACCCCGCATCCCCCAACCTCCCCCCCCCCCCCCCCCTCCTCTCTCTCCTCCTCCCACTCCTCCCCCACCTCGTCCCCCCTCTCTCTCCACCCCAGACAACCACCTCATCTCACCTTAATGAGGCTGCTACCCCTGAAGGCATAGAGATGATATTTTTGTGGGAGTACCCCGCATTCCACTAACCACCTCCCCCGCCTCCTCTCCCCTCTCTCCCTCCCCAAAAAAAACAGCTCATTTCACCTCGATGAGGTTGCTGCCGCGGGGGACCAGGCCACAACGCGCAAAATCTGCTCGCCCTCGTCCACGCTCGCCCTCGTCCACGCTCATACGCTCGCCTTCCCCACGCTCACACTCTCGCCCAGCGCACTCGCCTTCTGAGGCGCCTCTACAGCCAACGCACCTCGATGAGGTTGCTTGCTGCCCCTGGGAGCAACGACAACAACGCAGAATCTCCTTGCCCTCTCGCACTCCTCCCCCCCTCCCACCCCTCCTCCCCCCCCACTCCCCCCCCCGCTCACCTCGATGAGGTTGCTGCCCCGGGGGGCAACGACGCGCAGAATCTGCTCGCCCTCGCCCACACTCACACGCTCTCCCAGCGCACCCGCCTTCACATGCTTCCGCGCGCGAGTCATGGCGACGTGGTGGTGATGGGAGCTGGTGGGGGATGGACGGGGGTGGAGAGGGGTGGGGAGGGGTGATGGGAGGGATGGGAGGTGATGGGGAATGAAAAAAGGCGTGAAAAAAAAACCCAGCGCACTCGCCTTCACATGCTTCCGTGCGCGAGTCATGGCGATGTGGTGGTGATGGGAGCTGGTGAGGGGTGCACGGGGGTGCACGGGGGTGGACGGGAGTGGAGGGAAGTGACAGGAGGGATGGGAGGTGATGTTGGATGAGAAAGGGCGTGAAAAGACTCGGCCAGCGCACTCACCTTCACATGCTTCCGCGTTTGAGTCATGGCGATGGCAGGCGATGGCAGGCGATGGCAGGCAGCTGATCAGACGTGACAAGCCTTGCCAAACTATGGGTTAGGCTCTTGTCAAGCCTTTTTCGCACGCCCCCTTAACCGCGGTAAGTTTGTCACAGCGGCGTTGCTGACGCCACAATGACAGCTGGAAAAGAGACTTCCGACGGACATGAGATTCTCTTTATTATTAATGAAATAACTGGAGCGGATTACGAGAGGATGAGCCGGCGACCGCGAGGCTGCCTGCCTCTCACGCTCTCGCGCGTCCCTCGCATCCCTCTCCCGTGAATACAACCCAAACGCTCGCCTCGCTTCTTTGCTTGACTTAGGACCGCACTCGACACGCTTCACCCCGAACCTTCAGAAAGCAAATATGCTGCTTTACCATGTGAATTTGAGTGTTCTAAAAGTAAACACAGGGTGCTTCTGTTGCCACTCGTGGGCTCTACAAAGGCGGAAGCAATAACCCTAAGCGATCCCGCTGGATCCAAACAACCCTTATGCTCCCCTAGGCTTTGCAATGTCACTGAAGTGACGATGACCATGATCCTGGCTTATCGTTATTCACTACCCGCCTGCTCTCGTGAAACCATCCAGCCCAACACATTCCCCATGCTAGCTGCTGCTTGGGTGTTCAAAGCTGGCACTCACCACGGTAATGGATCGGAACTTTGCGGACCACGACCCACGTCGAGTAGCCTAACTTTCGGCGAGTTTAGTCCAGAATAGATAGTAGAACGGATAGTAGAATGGCGGCGTTTATTGCTAGGATGCACAGTACAACACTGTTGTGTGGTGTGGTGTGTTTGACTGGCAGAATAATCGCTCACTGTCCTGAAAACCTCGCCTGAAAAACTATTCTATGAAGTAACCCGAGTCCCCCACGTCGCAGACTTGCGCGAAAGCGAGAACCTTCACTTCGCCGTGATATTCGTGAGGCTTGCGAATTACATTCCAGCCTGGAATAACCACACTCCTCCACGTCGCAGGCGTGTTCCTGTAACCGTCGCACATGTTCATAGCCCTCAATCCAGATTCCTAAACAAACAGACCAAGCAACCCCCTCCAGTTTGAGCCTTGTTCAGGTCTTGCGCATCTGAAGCACCTTATTGCATCGCTACATAACTGACAAATATGTACTCTGACCGATCTAGACCCCTTGGCGTTATTTCATAACAGAAAACACAATCACAGGCACCGTAATAAAGAGTGAGGGACCACGATTGCAGCTCACAAGCGCGTACAGCGCAGTTTTTTCCATCAACACGCGGGGCCCGCATCGCATTCTACCAAGTTTATATTCAGGTTTCAGGGTACAGCGCGTGCAGGAGCCACTAACGACCCGACACGACGCCTCGAATCAAATCAACACATAAACCGCTCTGCGTTGCGGGGTTCCTCCACGTAACGCAAGCACCTTCCTAGTTGTAACATCTTCGCACATTCTTGTCGCGATCATCATGACGACGACGACGACGACGAGCATCACGCGAGCCGTGCCGCTCGCGCAGCGTCCGTTCGACATATTCTTCGTGCTCTTCTTCGCCGTCCACGTGCTCACCGCCGTTCTCATCGACGCGCAGATGCTGCTGCCACGTGCCCTCTTCCCAGAGGCGTTGCGCCGCGCTGTGACGTGGCACGTCGAGACCTCAGGCGACTTTCTCGTCGGTGAGCTTATTTGACGCTGCTAGGAAATGCTGCCACGCGCTCTTAGTATCCCAGAGGCGTAAAGCTGCGTTGTGACGTGGCACGTGCAGTCCTCAGGCCTCCTGGGACTTCCTAGTCGGTTAGTTAATAACCTAATTATTTCATTCCCAATCTATAATGCCCATAGAGAAGCTGCTGCGCGCCCTCTTTTCAAATGCGATACGCACGTGACGTGACGTCATGGCACGCAGGGAGGACTTTTTTGTTGTACACCCCATAAAAAATATATATGTTCTGGTAAACGAAATATGAGGGAAATTAACACAGCTGTTTAGGCCGCGTTCTCATGTGGCACCTGGAGTTGACTTTTGGGTTGACTCAAAAGTCAATCTCTCCAGCCCTGGCTCCTCCCCCTTGTCGCCTCTCAGCTCAGCTTCTGCTGCTCCTTATTCCTCCTCAATGCACCCGTCCCCTTCTCCTCGCTTTTTCCACTCTTCTCCCTCCGAACGCTCTTCTCCTCACCTCCTTTCACTGCCTCTCCTCCTTTCACTGCCTCTCCTCCTTTCACTGCCTCTCCTCCTTCCACCCAACCCCCTCTCAGCCTCGCTGCTCACCCCAGCCCTGATTCCTCTCCCTCGTTGCCTTTCGGCTGCTGCTGCCATCCCCCCTCAGTGCACGGTTTTTCCCCTCTTCTGCTTCCATCCCCCCCACAGGCTCGCCGCAGTTATGGTTCCGTTCCCTCGTTTTCTCCCACATGCTGCTGCCATTCCCCCTCAGTACACCGCTTATTCCCTCTTCTGCTTCCATCCAACCAACCCGGTCACAGGCGCGCCCCAGCCATGGTTCCTCTCCCTCGTCATCTCTCAGTTCCTGCTGCATGTGCCCTTAGTGCTTCTGAGGCGCCTCAAGAGTAGTGCACCTTGCTCACCTCAATGCACCGTTTATCCCTTCTTCTACTTCCACCCCCTCCCCCCCCCCCCCCCCCCCAACCCCCCCCTCCCTCACAGGCTCGCCCCAGCCGTGGTTCCTCTCGCTTGTCATCTCCCAGTTCCTGCTGCATGTGCCCTTCTTCCTCGTAGCTATTTACGCCTTCTGCGCTGGTGGGTCATTCTGCTGCCCAACCCACCCGTGGCTCATGTCTCAAGTTCCATGTCCCATGTCCCATGTCCCATGTCCCATGTCCCATGTCCCATGTCCCATGTCCCATGTCCCATGTCCCATGTCCCATGTCCCATGTCCCATGTCCCATGTCCCATGTCCCATGTCCCATGTCCCATGTCCCATGTCCCATGTCCCATGTCCCATGTCCCATGTCTTATGTCCCATGTCTTATGTCCCATGTCTCATGTCCCATGTCTTATGTCCCATGTCTTATGTCCCATGTCTCATGTCCCATGTCTGATGTCGGTTTCTCATCTATGCCTCGTGTCTAATGCCACATGTCTCATGCCTCGTGTCTAATGCCACATGTCTCATGCCTCGTGTCTAATGCCACATGTCTCATGTCTCATCCCTCGTGCGCCCCCATTGATCTCCATCTCACTGCTCTCAGGCAGGGAGTGGATCCGCGTGCCTGCTATTGCCTACTCTGGCCATGCCATCACCAACATGGTCAGTCTCCCCATATCCATCCCATGCAACTGCCAGCATCATATTGCCATCAGCAGCATGGTAATGCCATCGTACCCCTCCTTTCCCTCAAACCCCTCATACCCCTCATACCCCTCATACCCCTCATGTCCCTCATACTCCTCTTGTCCCTCATACCCTCATTTCCCTCATTCCCTTCAAACCCCTCATACCCCTCAAACCCCTCATACCCCTCATTTCCCTCTTACCCCTCATCTCTCTCACACCCCTCATGTCCCTCATACCCCTCATCTCCCTCACGCCGACATATCCCTCGTACCCGTCATGTCCCTGGTGTCCATACATTGCTCATGTCAGTCCCCATTACTGCGTTGTTACGAGGCCTACCATTTCTGACAAGTCCGGGTAAGGGGCCTGCCATGTCCCTTGTCACACCCTCCTGCTCCACTGCTCCCTCCTGCTCCACTGCCACCCTCTCACAAGCATGTCCCCATTCTCTTCGAACCCTCAATGTTCTCATTCTCTCCCATAAAAAAGTTTGCACCTCCACCCCCTTTTCCCACTCCTGCCGATCCACATTCTCTCAGATATCGCACTGAACCCTAAACCCCTGGTCCACCCGTCAGAAGCTGCTGGCCACCTACCTGCCCTCCTTGCATTGCCCTGCCTCCTGCCCTGCTTGCTGCTCTCCATTGTCTCCCTGTTCTCATCTCCCTCTTCTGCTGCTCCCAATCGCCTTTCCTCTTTATCATCCCCTTCCTCACACGTGCAGATCCCCATTCTCTCGGAGATCGCACTGAGCCCACCCCCCTGGTCCACCCGTCAGAAGCTGCTAGCCGTCTACCTGCCCTTCCTTGCAGTGCCCTGCCTGCTGCTCGCCAGAGTCACACTGCCTTCGTCTCTCTTCCATAAGAAATTCGTGCATGCCAAGAAAAGGTTGTGATTCTAAGATTTAGGATTCAGGCCTCCAGATATCAGCGTGATAAGGATGTTTAGTGTGATTTCGTGAAGACCAGTCTGCTATTGATGATTATCTCCAGACTGTCTGTCCCTCCCAGGTGACTCGTTCAATTGTTTTGTGTGGGTCTGATTTCAGTGACTTGTTTTGCTGGCTGTCAGCAAAAAGACTCACTCCCGTCACTACTCCATGAAGCCAAATGCCCCTAAGTAAATTTAGTACCCACCTTTTCTTGACATGAAAAGTCACTTCTTATTGTTCTTTTAGAGACATATGCAAGACTCATGCAATAAAAAGTTGGTCCCCCAAGCTGTATTATGTACGGTAAGAACATGTTGGCACCCCACTTTTCTGGATAGAAGTGGGGTATCCCTGTGACCTATAGAGAATACAGCTCTCATCTTCCTCATGTCCTCGTCGATCCCTAGAACGCTCACAAGCCGCCGCTCTTGAACTGGGTCATGCTTCCAGCTGTCACAAGTACGTTTTTCGTGCTCAAATTCGCAAAAGGAATCCCAGTTTTGCGACACACAGAACAGCTAGCTTTTGCGAGGTCATCCGCGAAGGTCCCTGAGGCGAGAGGTGCTTGGAGGCCTGGTGGTAACTGCTGGTGGCAGTTGTGTCCGTTTGGAACGGAGGGAAATGGTCGGTATGGGCCGAGGCGCCACGAATTCGCACGAAACTGGAAAACCAGAGGGAGCCGCCTCGAGAATCCCACACGTAGCAATTCCCTCGATTCGTCCCGCCGAGTTCCTACGAGCCCTGGTGGGCGCATTTCCACCAGGTGCCCCCCTGGTGGAAACTCGTTTCCACCAGGACGCGGAGCCGGCGGAAGCTGTCTGCCCGGGGCAAAAAAAACTAAACCCCATCGCGACCCGCATGCCATTCGGGAGCCTCAACCCTAAAATTTTAGGGTTGAGGCTCCCGAGCCGCATGCGGGTCGCGATGGGGTTTAGTTTTTTTTTGCCCGCGGGCAGTTCGCTTCCGCGAGCACGCGCAAACGGTTGCGGATTCGCCCGCGTTTTACTGTTACTGCTCGTATGAACCTCTGATTTCGTATGACGCGGCGCGCCAGCATGGCACACCGATCTGACACCCCAGCTCGCAGCCTGCGAAGGTACGAAATACTACCCAGCGGGCAGGTTGGGAAATGATGATGAGGCTGGCACAGTAGCGCTTGTTCCTCTGACCATAATAACCGTAGAAATCGTTCCTGCCCTACACGAAATTCACTGTTTGGCTCGGGATTCCAAGCAGAGAGCCTTTCCTTCTAAGGGGACTTCGCATAGCCTCGCCTCCCCTCCCCTCCGCTGGACCCCCTCAGCTCTAACGCGTACAGATTGACCAGATCACACTCGTTCGTTCATGCAGTCACTCGGTTTGTGTTCTGGTTCTCTAGCTCAAGCTTACTGAATTCAAAACCCTCTCCTACTCCGAGCATAAATTTTATCAAAAGCGCTCTGTTAAACGTAGTCGTTCTCCCGCTTCCTTAAAAGCGATCTTGATGGCACGTCTGTCTCCGCTGGCTTCCAGCACGGCTGCTGGCGCTACAAGCAATCTGTCTCTGCTGGCTTCCAGCACGGCTGCTGGCGCTACAAGTAACAACAGTAGCAACAGCGATACCAGCAGGAAGGACAGACGGCCGAACACGGACACCAGGAGGATCCGGACGACCAAGAAAGGCTTTAGCCCGTTCTTTGCTGCATACAGAATCGGCAGATTTGATGAGGAACTGAAGGGAGTCCAGCAGAGGTCTTTTCGTAGACTTCCTGGTTTCTCCCCCCCTGCGACCGGCTCCCGTGAATGCTGTGGTGAAAGCTGCTGCTGACGTCGCCTGTGATCTGTCACCAAACCAGGAGCAGGCGACACAGCAGAAGATAAAGCAACGGTCGCTAAAATTGGTTTCCTTGGCTGCTATTTCAAGCCTGCCATCGAAAATACCAAGACCTGCGTTTGTGAAGGTCGCTATGGCGAGTGTTACAAGCAGTAGCAGATCAACAAAAGGTACTGAGGCTGGAATCTCCTTGGCGGATAAGGGGTTTTCAAAGCTACAACAAATGAAGGTAACGTTTGAAGCGTCCAGAATGGCGAAGACGAGAATCCTTGTGCCTGTTGCATGAATCTGGGGGATGAAGGGAACCTGAAGCTGGCTGATGGTCCTCTGCTGGAGGCTGATGGCTAACCTTAGGGCGGTGTTCTCACAAAGACAAAAGCATTTCTGATGTTTCTGTGTGCTAAATTATGTTGAATGCCTAGTTGTGCGTTGTACATACATAGTGTAGTTATTGATATATGATTTTGTCTTGCAATACATCTGTAATAAAGTCAAATTTCTCTAGTGCAAAGAAAAGGAACATGCACCACTCCTCTTCCCTGGCTCCTTGACTGGTTCCCCTCCCCAATCGTTCCATCATTGTTTCTGATTCCGATTTCCTCTTTAAGCTGCTCATTGTAGTCACTGACCTGTTTCAGTGACTCACTTCCAATCCAATATCAACCCGAGTACTTTTTTTCAGCGACTCATTCCCATCAGTGATGCGTGACTTGTTTCGCTTTGATTCCGGTGAGTTTGTTTCCGGACTTCAGTGACTCACTCGTCTATGATTATTGTACTTCAATGTTTGTTCCTGATTGATCCAAAATTTTTGTTCCAGCATCTCAATCAGGGTCACTGATTCCACTCATTTCAGTTACTAATTTTGGTCACTTGTTTTAGCGACTGGTTCAAGCCACCGATTTAGTGACTCGTTTCGGTCACTCACTGATTCTAGTGACTCGTCCTAGTTGCTGATTCCAGTTACTTGTTTGATTACCTTATACCCGCCAATCCAGTTTGTTTCAGTTTTCCAACAGAGTCTCTACTGCTTGAGCCACATATTCAAGTGACTTGTTTTGAATATTCATTTGAGTCATTTGTCCCACTGGGATCATCCCAGTGACTTGTGCAGTGCCTGGCTGATATCTCTGTCTGACTTATCCATTCCATGGCAGTCACCGATTCCTATCACTTGTGCCAGTAATTCTATCCAGTTGCTGAATCCATATTCTCGATTGACTCCCTTGTTAGAATCTAGCAGCAGGAATGAGTGAACTAACAGGATGCAGGAGTACAAGTAGTAAACCCTAATTGGGTTGTACCCCATATGGGCTACCCCACTACAGCCTAGACAATATGCAGCACATATAGTTTGACACACCCCCATAGGCAAAGTGGGGGAGAACAAGAGGTCACACGACCAGTCAAGAGAAGCAAAACAAGCTCAGGGTGGATCACAACGTCACCACGCATTCCGAGCACAAGCAAAGGGCCACAGGGCCAGTTCACATGCAGAGATATATATGCAGCAATAACAGTACAGTGATGGCTACCTAGCAAGAGCCAGCATGCATATATATATATGTACAGATCACAGTACAAGCAGAGACTACAGCAAGTGTGGAAACGTAGGCACAAGGCCTAACAGAGTACAAAAGCGCTGATGATCACCAGACGGAAATGCCTTGGTGAATATATCAGCAGTGTTGGCCCGAGTGGCCACGTGGCGAAGACGAAGCTGGCCTCGCTGCTGCAACTCTCGAGCCAGGAAGTACCGCAGAGCAATGTGCTTCGTTCTGTGCTCCAGTCTATGCTCCTCACACAAGGCAATGGCGGCCTTGTTGTCAACGTACAGCACTGGAGGAGAACGAGGCTGCTCTCCCAAGTCAGTCAGCAGGTAGGTGAGCCAGCGTAACTCCTGTGCAGCCATGGCGGTGGCGTAGATCTCAGCCTCACAACTGGAGCCGAGAACTGAAGACGAGCGTGTAGAACGCCACGAAACTGAACCAGAGCCAAGGCTGAAGGTGTAACCCTGTGACGACCGCTGAGTAGCCAGGTCGTCAACCCAAGAAGCGTCTGAGTGCCCAGTGAGGACAACTGGGCTCGTCCCTCCAAGCACTAGCCCCATGCCTGATGTGCTGCACAAGTAACGCAGTACCCTCTTAGCAGCAGCCATGTGCTCAGGTCGGTGCCGACCAGGAGCCACGTAGCGAGCCAGGAGACCAAGAGGGTACGCGAGGTCAGGTCGAGTGCAAGTCATCAGGTACATGAGGCAGCCGACTAGCTCTGGGTAAGGACCACTCGGCTCTACGGACTCGTCCGAAGGTGGAGCTGAGAGCGTGTGACCTGTAGCCAGAGGAGTGGCCTGTGCTGAAGACCAGGTGAAGCCGAAGCGCTGAAGGACCTGCTGCACCATGTGTGACTGAGTCAAGGTGATGGTGCGACGTGCTCTGTCTCGGGTGATCTGCAAGCCAAGGTAGCTGCGCAGCTCACCCAAGTCTGTGCACGTGTGTCTCTTCTGCAGCTCCGACTTCACGTGGGCGAGAGCCTCAGTGTCAGCAGTGGCAAAAACCAAGTCGTCGACGTACACGAGGATGTAGAACGGCGGCAGGGAAGTGTCGGTGCGCAGAAACAGCGACGGGTCAGCAGTAGAAGGCGCAAACCCAAGAGCCGCAAGCGTAGTCCTCAGTGTGTCGTGCCACTCACGTGGCGCCTGGCGGAGACCGTAGACCGGCCGCCGGAGGCTCCACTGGGTACCAGGAGGGAACGACCCAGTGAAGCCCGGGGGGCGGCGCAGCCAGATCTCCTCGTGCAGGCTACCCTGCAAGAAAGCTGTGCTGAAGTCAAGAGAGTGAAGCTCGTAGTCACGGTGAGCAGCAACGTGCAGCAGCATCCGAAGAGTGGTCATCTTCGGGGTGGGGGAGAAGGTCTGGAAGAAGTCAACTCCCTCTCGCTGACTGAAGCCTCGAGCCACGTAACGCGCCTTGAAGACAGGCGGAGAACCCGGCGGCCGCTTCACCCTGAAAATCCACATGCCACTGACGATGTTCGCCCCAGGTGGGGGAACCTCGTCAACGTAGGTGCCTGTGGACTTCCAGGAAGCCATCTCTGCGTCCATGGCTGCCTGCCACTGAGAGGAGTAGGGACCCTCTATCGCCTCTGCGTAAGAGCGCGGAGTCGGGATGTCTGGTGCATCCGGGTCTCCCTCAGGGGCAAGTAGCGAGGACACAAGATGAGGTAAAGCAGCAGCAAGACACTGGAACTCCTCCTGCCTGTCCTCAAGGACGTCCGTGCTAAGAGCACACTCACCCCCGACGGACGGAGGACAGACAGACTCAGACTCAGCGACAAGACTAGTGGCGTAGTCTAGACGACAGGCAGCAGCAAAGTCAACAAGCTCAGCGACCAAGGCAGACGCAGCAGTAGACTCAAACGACGGGTCAGTGACAACAGTGGCTAGGAGACGCGTGACAGTAGGGTGCTCAGTACGAAACCTGTCAGACTCAGGGTCCGGAACGGCAGGCAGAGAGGACGTAGGGGGAGACGGCAGAGGAACAGGCTGCAGAGCAGAGGAAGGACGACGGACTACGAGGCGTGCGCTGGGGACAGCCGGCTGACGCGAACGAGGAACACGACGACCGGTACGACCAGGACGAGCAGGCGAGACAGGACGCGACGCAGGCTCACGACGCTCAGCAGGACTACCAGTCTGCTCAGTGTAAGGAGAAGGAGCAGGCAGCGGTGAGCCAGGCTGTAACGGAAGACCAGTAGACGACGGGAGAGTAACAACCTGACGAAGAGCAGAGTCAGGCGGCGGCAGAGACGACGGAGACGGCGGAGCGAAGAACAGCCCAGCTGCACCAGTACCGGCAGCTCCAGCAGCTCCAGTGCCTCCAGCAGCTCCAGTACCTCCAGCAGCTCCCGTACCTCCAGCAGCTCCAGAAGCTCCAGTCCCAGGGTCTCCAGCCTCAGTGTCTCCAGCAGCAGCACCCCCAGAACCAGCACCTCCAGTCCCAGGGTCTCCAGCCTCAGTGTCTCCAGCACGAGCACCTCCAGAACCAGCGACTCCAGCACCTCCAGTAGACAAAGGACCAGCACCACTCCTAGCTCCAGCAGCGCGACGCTGACGGCGACCGTACCAGTCCTGCAGCTGCTGTGGGGTGAGAGGCACACGTGGACGAAGGCGGCCACTCCAAGGAGACCGCGCAACAGCAGACTCAGAACCCTCAGCGCCCGCACCCCCAACGGCTCCAGAACCTCCGGTGTCAGTACCCTCAGCACCAGTACCTCCAGCGGCTCCAGAACCTCCAGCGCGAGCACCCTCAGCAGCTCCAGAACCTCCAGCTCCAGCGCCACCAGTACTAGGCCCTCCAGCAGCTCCCGAACCTCCAGCGCCACCACCCTCAGTAGCTCCAGAACCTCCAGCGTCAGTACCGCCAAGCTCAGCACCCCCAGACCCCTCACACTCAGGCTCAGCACCACCAGGCTCCACACCCTCAAGCTCCGCACCCTCAGGCTCAGTACCCCCAGGCTCAGCACCCTCAGGCTCCGCACCCCCAGGCTCAGCACCCCCAGAAGTAGTACCCCGAGCAGGACCACTCTCAGTAGGACCTGAGTCACCAGTGACCTCAACCGGCACAGTCAAGGGAGGAGGGTCTACCTGAGAAACACCTGAAGGAGCAGGACCGGGAGCGGGGAGGGGGTCTACCTGGGGAGCACCTGGAGCGAGGAAGAGCGGCGGGGGGGGGGAGCGAGGCAGTGCGGTAGGGGAAGAGACGGTAAAAGGGAACCGACTCGTCGAACGTGACGTCCTGAGACGCAAAGACACGGCGCGAGGCGGGGTGGTAAAACTGCCAACCAGGCGCGTCAGGGACAAAGCCAAGGAAGACACAGGGAACAGCGCGGGCGGAGAGCTTGTCCGCGGTGGTATCACGGACAAAGGCACGAGCACCCCAGACCCGGAAACGCGACGCATCGCCAACCTTCCCCGTCCACAGCAGTGTGGGCGAGGTCTCCGGCAAGGAGACACGGGGCCAAAGGTTGAGCTGATGCGCGGCGTACCGGACCGCAAACGGCCACAGAAAATAGGGGGCAGCCGCATGGATCATGGAGGTACGAGCGACCTCCATGACTAAGCCAATGCGGCGCTCAGCAACCCCATTCTGCTGCGGAGAGGCCGGAAGCGTGAACGACTGGGTGATGCCGTGCTCCGCACAGTAGGCTGCCAAGAGGTCGGAGGAGAACTCACCACCTCTGTCAGAGTGCAGACGCAGGACAGGAAAGTCCGACCGGAACCGCTCGCGGAGCTGGAGACGAACAGCACGGATCCAGGGGATCAAAACAGCAGGGACATCCGCCTTGGTCCGCAAGGGGAAGACCGTGGTGTAAGGACCGGACCCCCAGAGGGGTCCGCCAGGGAGACCGGGACTGGCCGACGGAGCGGCGTGAGTGCGGTGCAGTCGCGAAAGAAGGAGCGGGAAGCTCCTGAGTCAAGGGTGAAGGTGTGCGAGACCGCAGTGGGCGCAGTACCAGAGAGAGCAGACACAGCAGCACCTGAAGCCACGGCCTCACCAGTACCTAGAGCAGTAGACGTACTAGCACCGAGAGCAGCAGCCTCACCAGCACCTAGAGCAGGAGATGCACTAGCACCTAGGGCAGCAGCCTCACCAGGGTCAGGCGGTACGCACAGGCAACAGGCACGGTCAGCACTAGTAGACAATGCATACATGGCAGTGAGAATAGCATCATAGTCACGCGCAAAGATATCTACCCCCTGTCCATGCAGCTCTAGCCAGGTGGGGAGCTCAGCCTCGTCGCCAAACACTGTGCGCCAGTCGTCGCTCAGACGGGCGAAGCAGCGGGACTGTGTGTGACCAAGTGTCCCACAAGGCTGACCAGTCCTAGCACCTGTGCGAATGACGTACGGGCAGCGAACTGTACGTGTAGACCTGCTACACTGAGCGTACCACTCCTGGAGCTGCCGAGGCGTAAGTGTCTCGCGTGGACGCCCCTGCAGCTGCAGCTGGCCACTGCTAGACGCTCCCAACTGACCAGCCCCAGGGCGACAGCTACGACGGCTACCGCGACAACCCCAGCTAGTATACCACTCACTAAGCTGCTGGGGCGTGAGAGGCTCGCGTGAACGTCGCTGGAGCTGCATCTGACCACCTGCCAGTATCATTAGCGCGGGCAGGGCAGGCGTGGCAGGCAGGCAGGCAAGCAGGCAGGCAGGCAGGAACGCAGGCAGGCAGGCAGGCCGGCAGGCAGGCAGGCAGGCAGGCAAGCAGACAGGCAGGCAGGCAGGCAGGCAGGCAGGCAGACAGACAGGCAGGCCGGCAGGCAGGCAGGCAGGCCGGCAGGCAGGCAGGCAGGCAGGTAGGCAGGCAGGCCGGCAGGCAGGCAGGCAGGCAGCCAGGCAGGAAGGCAGGCAGGCAGGCAGGCCGTCAGGCAGGCAGGCAGTCGCTCACCAAAGGCTGGGAGAGCAGGCGCTCACCGGGCGAGCATGGCCGGCGCTCGACAGCGGCGACGTCGGGGCCGCAACACCGGCTGAAGAGCAGGGCCGAAGCAGCTGCAGGGCGGGGCCGCTTCAGCGGCAGGAGCAGGGTGGGGCCGCGTCAGCGGCAGGTCGGGGCCGTGGCAGCTGCAGGGCGGGGCCGCATCAGCGGCAGGTCGGGGCCGTGGCAGCTGCGGGGCGGGGCCGCATCAGCGGCAGGTCGGGGCCGAGGCAGAGGGCCGCGCGCGGCTCGGCGCGGGCAGCGCGGACAGTGCACGGAGCTGCTGCAGGCCGCGCGCGGCCGCGCTAGGTAGTAGCGGGCCGCGCGCGGCTCGGCGCGGGCTGTTGCGGGCCGCGCGCGGGCCGTGCGAGGCAGTAGCAGGCCGCGCGCGGCTCGGCGCGGGCTGCTGCGGGCCGCGCGCGGGCCTCGCGAGGCCGTAGCAGGCCGCGCGCGGCTCGACGCGGGCTGCGTGGGCTCGGCGCGGGCTGCGCGCGGCAGCTGCGAGCTGCGCGCGGCTCGGTGCGGGCTGCGCGCGGCTGCAGCGGGCTGTGCGCGGCTCGGTGCAGGCTGCGCGCGGCTGCAGCGGGCTGCGCGCGGCTCGGTGCGGGCTGCGCGTGGCTGCAGCGGGCTGCGCGCGACTCGGTGCGGGCTGCGCGGTTTCGGTGCGGGCAGCGCGCGGTAGCAGCGTGGTTGCGGGCCTGACAGGCGTGTAGAGGCGGCGCGCGGGCTTTACGGGCCTCTAGGGGCAGCGCGCTGGCCTAGGGCAGCAGGAGGCAGCGCTTGTGCAGCACGTCACAAGGCAAGGCAAGGCAGGCAGGTACGTGGGGTAGCGCGGTAACCGCAGCGGTAGGTGGGCCCGAAAAAAAAAACGGTCCTACGGACCTTAGTGCTCTGAAACCATGTTAGAATCTAGCAGCAGGAATGAGTGAACTAACAGGATGCAGGAGTACAAGTAGTAAACCCTAATTGGGTTGTACCCCATATGGGCTACCCCACTACAGCCTAGACAATATGCAGCACATATAGTTTTGACATCCCTCCCTCCTGTCACTGAAACTATATCTTTCAGTTATTTTCTGACGATGGCTCCAGTGAGGTGCTTCAGTCACCAATCTCTTTGGCTTGTGCAAATGAAATGATTGAGTCACTGATTTCACTGGTCTGCTCTGTGACTTATTCTAATCATTGCCAGTGCGGACTTTTCAGTTGCTCATTTTTCTCATTCATTCTAATGACTTGTTATTCTCACTCGTTCCAGTCAATGATTCCATGACCTGTTTCAGTGACTGACGCATCATTCCAGTCACTAATCCCAGTAACTTATTTGAGTGGTTAGTCCCATGCCATCACCACCATGGTCAGTCTGCCCATATGCATCCCATGCCATCACCACCATGGTCAGTCTGCCCATATGCATCCCATGCCATCACCACCATGGTCAGTCTGCCCATATGCATCCCATGCCATCACCACCATGGTCAGTCTGCTCAAATGCATCCCATACCATCACCACCACCATGGTCAGTCTGCCCATATGCATCCCATGCCATCACCACCATGGTCAGTCTGCCCATATGCATCCCATGCCATCACCACCATGGTCAGTCTGCCCATATGCATCCCATGCCATCACCACCATGGTCAGTCCGCCCAAATGCATCCCATGCCATCACCACCATGGTCAGTCTGCCCATATGCATCCCATGCCATCACCACCATGGTCAGTCTGCTCATATGCATCCCATGCCATCACCGCCACCATGGTCAGTCTGCCCATATGCATCCCATGCCATCACCACCATGGTCAGTCTGCCCATATGCATCCCATGCCATCACCACCATGGTCAGTCTGCCCATATGCATCCCATGCCATCACCACCATGGTCAGTCCGCCCATATGCATCCCATGCCATTGCCATCACCACCATGGTCAGTCTGCCCATATGCATCCCATGCCATCACCACCACCATTAAGCCTGTGCAAGAATACTTGGTATTCGTAAACTATTCGACATTCGCTAGAATATCAGGAATTCGTACAAATACAAAACGACCATGAATTCGAAAATATTCGCCTTCATAGTATTCGTTGATGCAGAATATTTGGAAGAGAAATATTCGGGGTATTCGATACTATTCGTTATTCTAACCTCGATACCTAACACTATTCCATTAATTTTATTTATGCAGGGACCAATGATACAATGATATGGGGGCAATATTTAATGTTGCAGAAAGTTGCTCGAAATTTGCTGTTTCGCAATGCATATTAAATAGTAGAGCCATTTGCCCATGTATCCGTCCTACCCTAGAAAAAAATCGACTACAGTATATAGGAATACATCTTATACTCATGTTAGAGATTCTCCCCTACACCCAACATGCAATGTTGGCAGTAACACTTTACCATGCATACACACAATTCCATTTTTAGAAATTCAGTAGACACTGGAATAATACAATTGCGTGGGAGTAGCCCTACGGGTGTTTGAATGTGAGAAATATTAAGGTATTTGATTACTGTTGCCTACCTTTAAATACTTGACAATTATTTGTAATCGATTCGGATTCGGCACTATTCGAATCGTAATCGTATTCGGTTTTGGGTAACTATTCGGACAAATAAGAAACCACCGAGTATTCGTATTCGTACTCGTTTGCACAGGCTTAACCACACATGGTCAGTCTGCCCATATGCATCCCATGCCATCACCACCATGGTCAGTCTGCCCATATGCATCCCATGCCATCACCACCATGGTCAGTCTGCCCATATGCATCCCATGCCATCACCACCATGGTCAGTCTGCCCATATGCATCCCATGCCATCACCACCATGGTCAGTCTGCCCATATGCATCCCATGCCATCACCACCATGGTCAGTCTGCCCATATGCATCCCATGCCATCACCACCATGGTCAGTCTGCCCATATGCATCCCATGCCATCACCACCATGGTCAGTCTGCCCATATGCATCCCATGCCATCACCACCATGGTCAGTCTGCCCATATGCATCCCATGCCATCACCACCATGGTCAATCCGCCCATATGCATCCCATGCCATCATCACCATGGTCAGTCTGCCCATATGCATCCCATGCCATCACCACCATGGTCAGTCTGCCCATATGCATCCCATGCCATCACCACCATGGTCAGTCTGCCCATATGCATCCCATGCCATCACCACCACCATGGTCACTCCGCCCATATGCATCCCATGCCATCACCACCACCATGGTCAGTCTGCCCATATGCATCCCATGCCATCACCACCATGGTCAGTCTGCCCATATGCATCCCATGCCATCACCACCATGGTCAGTCTGCCCATATGCATCCCATGCCATCACCACCACCATGGTCAGTCTGCCCATATGCATCCCATGCCAGCACCACCATGGTCAGTCTGCCCATATGCATCCCATGCCATCACCACCATGGTCAGTCTGCCCATATGCATCCCATGCCATCACCACCATGGTCAGTCTGCCCATATGCATCCCATGCCATCACCACCATGGTCAGTCTGCCCATATGCATCCCATGCCATCACCACCATGGTCAGTCTGCCCATATGCATCCCATGCCATCACCACCATGGTCAGTCTGCCCATATGCATCCCATGCCATCACCACCACCATGGTCAGTCTGCCCATATGCATCCCATGCCATCACCACCACCATGGTCAGTCTGCCCATATGCATCCCATGCCATCACCACCATGGTCAGTCTGCCCATATGCATCCCATGCCATCACCACCATGGTCAGTCTGCCCGTATGCATCTCTGTGATTGGTTCAAGTGACTTAGTCGATGGACTGATTAAATGCCTAAACTTTTGTGACTGATTGTCAGACTAGTTTGTTTCTTGCCAAAAGGGTGCCTTATTTGCATCGATTCCAATGAGCTGTTTGTGTGACTCATTAGTGTCTTCCCATCCCATGATCCCACCTCACCCTTCCTCCTTACCCTTTTTGGTTCCAGGCATGAGTGCAGCAGGAGGCTGCAAAGCAGCTGTGCACTAAACCACCACATCAAACACCTTGTAACCTTGTCCAATGGTTTGCTGCAATCTATGCCCTGTTCTCGCGTGCTTCCTTCCTTCTCTGAATTTCTTGCTTCTTATAGCTAGTATCAGATCTACATTGCATGCAACAGTCAGGGCGTGTTCCTACGGCCCCTTATCAGGCAACCTCTTATCAAGCTCGTGTCAAAACACACTGAAAATTCCCTAAACCCAGAAACCCTCGCTACTTTTACCAGGCAAGGCTGACAAGAGGTTTGCCTGATAAGAGCGTAGGAACACGCCCTAATGCTTGCTTTTGCTAAAAAATCCACCAGTGGTCTTATTTTTCTAACCATATGAATTATATTTCCTTCCTCATTCCCTTCGAACGCCTGCTCTTCAACCTAGCGGCATTTGCCAACACAAGGCAGATCCACAACAGCCATCGTATATTCCGATCCGGGGAAAATCATTAGCAGCAGCAGCATGGTGGACAGGTCACTACGAGACTAGAAGCGTCTGGTCTGAGGAGTTCCCAAGGTCGTGCATTATGAGCAATGTCAGAGTAGAGCAAGATTAAGATCATAAACGCCACCTCTTGAGGGAATCAAGTCAAGTCGATGATCTACTGACGAGTAGCTTTTGCTCAAATATATGGCTTTTGGCTAGAAAGCATCACAATGTACGGTGCATTTGTGGTACTTACCAATACCGGTATTACAATTGAAAGGACAGGCCTAGCTCTTCCTGACCCCGTTAGTGCAACAATCATTCGCTCATACAAAACCACACGTAACATTCCATCTGGAATCTCGCTGCCTCTCGTTCTCCGTCGATTTCGGGTTCGTCGATTGTTGCCACAGCCAGGTTCATTGACGGGCGGCAGGGATGGCATTTGTGCTGCTGCTGCTGAATCTCGAGCTGCCAAGATGGAATCGATAGTGCACCTTTCCACCACGCAACAGCCGCAATCAACCTAGCTGCACCGACGGATCGAACATGGAATCAACGGTTTTTGTGTTCGTTTGACAACCACAACTTTAGGTCAACTGCGCAAGCACTAGCAGCAGCGCAGCGCAGAGAGTGTATTTCCCCTCCCCTGCTATCTGCTTAGTCGGCACGGCGGACGATAAAGCGGTTACATTACGGCGAAGCGTCCTCCCGCATGTGCCAAAATACGGATACTACCTCCCGTCCCGACCTCCCTATGGACGGCGTAGTGTATTTCTCTCGCGATGTAGTCGCTGCTCGCATAGGTTTTAGCGGGTCTCACGCAAACACGTGGAGCAATTCTGAGGCATACATTCTTCATTGGACCTATGATTCTTGGAGTTTCCATCTGGGGAATCGCGACGATGACGAGAGTCAACGCAAGCACCGGTCGCGCCGACAGCACCGCCTGTCAGAAGAACTAGGCAAGAATGGATGAACTAGCAGAAGTTTGGGTACAAATATGAAACCCTAGTTGGGGTTGTACCCCATATTGGCTACCCCACTACAGCCTACAAGCATAATACAGTTTAACACACCCCCATAGGCAAAGTGGGGGAGAACAAAGGGTCACAAGACCAGTCCAGCAAAGCAAAACAAAGCCCAGGGTGGATCACAACGTCACCACACTCCGAGCACAAGTAAAGGCCACAAGGCCAGTTCACATGCAGTGCTAGATATAGTACAAGACAAGCAACACAGTGATCAAAACCTAGCAAGTAAGCAACAAGATATATATAAAGTACAGTACAAAGAATGTCAAGCAGTGAGCAAGTGAGGAAACGTGGACACAAGGCCTAAAGAAGTACAGTGCCGCTGATGATCACTAGGCGGGAGCGCCTTGGTGAAGATATCAGCAGTGTTGGCCTTCGAGTCCACGTACACAAGTCGAAGCTGACCGCGCTGCTGAAGCTCTCGAGCAAGAAAGTAGCGAAGAGCAATGTGCTTCGTCCTGTGCTCCAGTCTGTGCTCCTGACACAAGGCAAGAGCCGCCTTGTTGTCACCGTACAGAACTGGAGGAGAACTAGGCCGCTCTCCCAAGTCAGTCAGCAGGTAGGTGAGCCAGCGTAACTCCTGTGCAGCCATGGCTGTGGCGTAGATCTCAGCCTCACAACTAGAGCCGAGAACAGAGGAAGAGCGGGTGGACCGCCACGAGACAGAACCTGAGCCAAGGCTGAAGGTGTAACCCTGTGACGACCGCTGCGTAGCCAGGTCGTCCACCCAAGAAGCGTCCGAGTGACCAGTGAGGACAACTCTGTCGCGTCCTCCAAGCACCAGCCCCATGCCTGATGTACTGCACAGGTACCGCAGCACCCTCTTAGCAGCCTCCCAGTGCTCTCGCATGTGTCTCCCAGGCGCAACGTAACGAGCAAGGATGCTAAGAGGGTACGCGAGGTCAGGTCGCGTGCAAGTCATCAGGTACATGAGGCAGCCTACAAGCTCTGGGTACGGGCCACTCGGCTCTACGGACTCGTCCGAAGGTGGAGCTGAGAGTGAGTGGCTGGTAGCCAGAGGTGTGGCCTGTGGTGAGGAGAACTGGAAGCCGAAGCGCTGAAGGACCTGCTGCACCATGTGTGACTGAGTCAGGGTGATGGTGCGACGGGCTCTGTCCCGGGTGATCTGCAAGCCAAGGTAGCTACGCAGTTCACCCAGATCAGTGCAGGTGTGTCTCTTCTGCAGCTCCGACTTCACACGAGCGAGTGCCTCAGTGTCAGCAGTAGCAAAGACCAAGTCGTCGACGTACACGAGGATGTAGAACGGCGGCAGCGACGTGTCAGTGCGCAGAAACAGCGACGGGTCAGCAGTAGACGGCGCGAACCCAAGAGCCGCAAGAGTAGTCCTCAGTGTGTCGTGCCACTCACGTGGCGCCTGGCGGAGACCGTAGACTGGCCGGCGGAGACTCCACTGGGTACCAGGGGGAAACGACCCAGTAAAGCCAGGTGGGCGGCGCAGCCAGATCTCCTCGTGCAGGCTGCCCTGCAGGAACGCTGTGCTGAAGTCAAGAGAGTGAAGCTCGTAGTCACGCTGAGCAGCAACGTGCAGCAGAACCCGAAGAGTGGTCATCTTCGGGGTGGGGGAGAAGGTCTGGAAGAAGTCGACCCCCTGACGCTGACTGAAGCCTCTAGCAACGTAACGAGCCTTGAAGACAGGCGGAGAACCTGGCGGCCGCTTCACCCTGAAAATCCACATGCCATCGACGATGTTCGCCCCAGGAGGGGGAACCTCGTCGACGTAGGTGCCTGTGGACTTCCAGGATGCCATCTCTGCGTCCATGGCTGTCTGCCACTGAGAGGAGTAGGGACCCGAGATCGCCTCTGCGTAAGTGCGCGGAGTGGGGATGTCTAGTGCATCCGGGTCTCCCTCAGGGGCAAGCAACCAGGCCACGAGATGAGGTACAGCAGCCGCAAGAGAGTCAAAGTCCTCCTGCCTGTCCTCAAGGACGTCCGTGCCAAGAGCACACTCACCCCCGACGGACGGAGGACAGACAGACGCAGACTCTGACTCAGCGACAAGGCTAGCAGCGTAGTCTAGACGACAGGCAGCAGCAAAGTCAACCAACTCAGCGACCAGAGCAGACGCAGCCGAGGACTCAAAGGTGGGGTCAGTGACAACAGTAGCAAGGAGACGCGTGACAGTAGGGTGCTCAGCGCGATACCGGTCAGACTCAGGGTCCGGAACGGCAGGCAAAGAGGACGCAGGAGGAGACGGTAGAGGGACACGCCGAGGAGCAGTAGAGGGACGCAGAGTCATGTAGTGAGTGCCTGGGACAGGAGGAGGACGCTCACGACGGACACGACTACCAGTGCGAGCAGGACGAACAGGCGACGCAGGACGAGACTCAGGCTCACGACGCTCTGTAAGACCTCCTGTGGGACCAGTATAAGGAGAGGGAGCAGGGAGAGGCGAGGCAGGCGGTAACTGTGACTGCGGCTGGACAGGCGGAGGACACTCTACGGAGGGAGGAGGACAAGGAGGAGGAGCCTGCCCAAGAACCTGCTGAAGGAGCGGTACGAAGTACGGTCGCGGCCGCGCAGCGTCTCCAGAAGCAGACGGGACTCCAGCGGCCGGGTCCTCAGCACCAGTAGGAGCTCCAGCGTCCGGGTCCACAGCACCAGCAGCAGCTCCACCGGCCGGGTCCCCAGCTCCAGCAGTAGCTCCACCGTCCGACTCCTCAGCACCAGCAGCAGCTCCACCAGGTGGGTCCGCAGCACCAGCAGCCGCGCCACCCCCAGAGTCGGCAGCTCCAACTCCGCTAGCACCGCCAGCGCCAGAGTCCCCAGCTCCAGCAGCTCCAGTCACAGTGCTCCCAGAACAGCCAGTCCCGGCAGCTCCAGTACCCCCAGTACGAGCACCCCCAGGACGAGCAGCTCCAGCACCCCAAACTCCAGCCGAGCCACTAGGACGGCGAAAGCGGCGGACGTACCAGTCGCGAAGCTGCTGCGGTGTGAGAGACTGCTCAGCACCCCGAACCGGAGCACCCCCAGACGCAGTAACCCGAGGCTCCGTAGGCTCAGTAGCAGCACCCCCAGGCTCAGTACCCGCAGGCTCAGTACCCGCAGGCTCAGCACCCCCAGTCGCAGCACCCCCAGGCGGCAAACTCTCAGGCACAGTACCCTCAGCTCCAGCACCCTCAGTCCCAGCACCTGCAGCCCCAGCACCCCCAGGCCCAGCACCCCCAGGCTCAGCACCCCCAGGCTCAGCACTCCCAGCAGCACCACCCGCAGCAGCACCTGAGTCACCTGTGACCTCGACAGGCTCAGCGACGGGAGGAGGGTCTACCTGAGAGACACCTGAAGGAGCAGGACCCTGAGGGGGAAGGGGGTCTACCGGAGGGGGACCAGGAGCAAGGAAAAGCGGCGGGGGAGGGAGGGGGGCAGTGCGGTAGGGGAAGAGACGGTAAAAAGGGACCGACTCGTCAAAGGTGACATCCTGAGAGGCGAAGACCCGGCGCGAGGTGGGGTGGTAAAACTGCCAGCCAGGCGCGTCAGGGACAAAGCCAAGGAAGACACAGGGAAGCGTGCGGGAGGAGAGCTTGTCCGCGGACGTATCGCGGACAAGGGCACGAGCACCCCACACCCGGAAGCGCGACGCATCGCCAACCTCCCCCGTCCAACGCAGTGTGGGCGAGGTCTCCGGCAAGGAGACACGGGGCCAGAGGTTGAGCTGATGCGCGGCGTACCGGACAGCAAACGGCCACAGAAAATGGGGAGCCGCCGCGTGGACCAAGGAGGTACGAGCGATCTCCATGACCAGGCCAATGCGGCGCTCAGCAACCCCATTCTGCTGTGGGGAGTCCGGAAGCGTGAAGGTCTGCTCGATGCCCTCTGCCTGACAGAAGGTCCTCAGGAGATCGGAGGAAAACTCACCACCTCTGTCAGAGTGCAGACGCAGGACAGGAAGATCCGTCCGGAAACGGCGGCGGAGCTGGAGACGAACCGTGCGGATCCAAGGGATCAGAACAGCAGGGACCTCACCCTTGGTGCGCAAGGGGAAGACCGTGGTGTAACGCGAGTAGTCGTCGACAACCAGCAGAAAGTACCGCTCACCGCCCTGACCACGAACGCGGGCTGGGCCCCACACGTCCAGGTGGAGGGTCTCCAGAGGAGCCTCTGTCGGGGGGAACGAGGAGGAGTGAGGAGCGGCGCGCTGCCGCCCCTCGACGCAAGGAAGGCAAGGCGGCGCAGGCGAGGCAAGTAGGGGAGGGAGGGACCTGGGAAGACCGGACACAAGGAGGCGACGGTGCATGCCACGAAGGCGTGGCAAGGAGGGGTGACCCAGGCGGTGGTGCCAGAGAAGAGTCTGGTGCGACAGGGAACGACACTCACAGGCGTGGGCCACCAGACCTGACGCAGACACCTGACCGACAGCAGCTACCTGAGGAGACACAGTGGTCAGTGTGTAGAGACTCGACCCCGGCCGACGGGTGAACGTAGCCAGGTGACGGCCAGTCCTGGAGCACGTGCAGATCGCCACACGCTGTCCGCCAGGGGTAAAGGTGTCAACCCACTGATCCTGGAGGACAGCGTTGCTCACCAGGTTCGTCGAGAACGAGGGGAGGTGGAAACCCGACAACGAGCCAGACGGAACCGCCGGACAAGGGAGGACAGTGGTGGACTGGGCAAGGACTGGGCCCCCAGAGGGGTCAGCCAAGGAGACTGGGACCGGTGCAGGAAGCGGTGTGAGCTCAGTACTGTCACGAAAGAAGCAACGGGAAGCACCTGAGTCAAGGGTGAAGGTGTGACAGGCCTCAGCCGGTGCGGTACCTGAGAGAGGAGTCTGTGTGGGTGCTGTACCTGAGAGAGCAGACTCGAAACCAGCCGGGACAGCACTGGGGGGAGCAAGTACAGGGGGTACCATACCAGAGAGAGCAGACTCACTAGTACCCAGGGCAGCGGGCTCTATACCTGGGTCAGGCGGCACACACAAGTAACAGTCTCCCTCGGCACTAACAGTCAATGCATACATGGCAGCAATAATAGCATCATAGTCAAGAGCAAAGACATCAACACCAGCCCTCATCAGCTCCGCCCAGCGGGGGCGCTCAACATCCGCACCCATCTCCTCACGCCAAGCGTCGTCAAGGCGGGAGAAGCAGCGGTACGGGGTGTGGAACCTCCCACACGTCTGTCCCTTGCGGTCACCTGTGCGAATGACATAAGAACAGCGGGCACTGGCCCCCGACGTCCCACGCTGAGCAAGCCACTCACGAAGCTGCTGGGTCGTCTGGGGACGCTGCTGCTGCTGGGAGCTCTGGCCCGAGCCAGTGCCTCCACTCCGACCTCCGCCGCCACCACTACCACCGCTCCGACCGGCACCGCCACCACCGCCACCACCGCCACCGCCGCCACCGCCGCCGCCGCCACTACTGCCACTGCTTCCTCCGCCGCCCCCGTCTCCACCACCGACCCCACTCCCACCAGCGCTCCCGCCACCGCTCCCTCCAGCACCGCCTCCCCCCCCACCTCCCCCACCTCCTCCCCCCCCAGCGCCACCACCACCACCCTTGCCCCCCTTGCCCTTGCCGGTGCGGCGCCTCCCACCAGGAGCAGAAGCAGCGCCAACAGACTCAGCACCAAGGAAGTCAACAGCAGCAGCAGCAGCGTAGGAGGGAGCGAGGGGAGAGGGAGAACACCCCTCAAAGATGGGGGTGCGAGGAGCGCCACGAGCAGCACCGACAGCTACAATGCTCTTTTCGGCCGCGAGCAGGTGCTCCTCTAGGAGGGCGACTGTGAGCTCAGTGGGACAGCGAGCAAGGAAGTGGTCTCGAACTGAGCGGAGGGTGTCAGGGAGACGAGTGACTATAAAGTGGAGTGTCCAGTACAGTGGAGGGGGGTTCTTAGCGCAGAACTCGGTGGGAAGGGCGGCACGCAGGCGAGCATCACTAGTGCGAAGGTGGGTGATAAGATCGGCGACTGTAGTAAAGGTGGACAGATCGGGGAACAGGTACGGCAGCATGAGGCGGCTAAGCTCGGCTGTGGCAGGCGAGGAGTAGCGAGCGACGACAGCGTCGTACAGGGCCTTAGCGGATTTGCAGTCGCCAAAATGCTCTAGCTCAGCTAACGGCAGGTGACTGCGAATGGCTAGGCGAGCAGCTGCGTCACGAGTCTGCCAGTGGGAACGAACACTAAGCTCAGCTGTGGCAGGAGGGGCAGGCGCAGCACCAGACGCGTAGTCATAGAGCGACACATGCTCCTTGCTATCGCTCAGGAGGAACAGCTGCAGGTCATCTAGCCAAGCGGTGAACCGCACAGGGCGGCCCTCAGCATCGAACGACAGCACGCGGATGGAAGCCATAGCGACAGTGTGACAGAGTAACGCAAGCTGCCGCAGCAGGGGAAGGCGACTGTGCACGGATAGAGAGCAGCGGGCGAGGCTGGCGCTACGGGCAGGCGGCGCTGCAAGCGGTCAGCGCGACGGGAGGGCGACGCTGCGAGTGGGCAGCGCGGCGGACGGGCCGGGAAGCGGGCAGCGCGGCGGGCAGGCGGCGCTGCAAGCGGGCAGCACGGCGGGCGGGCGACGCTGCGAGGCGGGCGGGCCGCGAAGCGGGCAGCGGGCGGGCGGGCGGGCTGCGAAGCGGGCAGCGGGGCGAGCGGGCTGCGATGCGGGCGGGCCGCGAAGTGGGCAGCTAGCGGGCGGGCGGGCTGCGAAGTGGGCGGGCCGCGAAGCGGGCAGCGGGGCGAGCGGGCTGCGAGGCGGGCGGGCCGCGAAGCGGGCAGCGAGCGGGCGGGCGGGCTGCGAAGTGGGCGGGCCGCGAAGCGGGCAGCGAGCGAGCGGGCCGCGAAGCGGGCAGCGAGCGGGCGGGCGGGCTGCGAGCGGGCGGCTCGGCGAGGGGCGCGCGAGGGCGCTAGTGAGGGGCGCGCGAGGGCGCTAGCAAGGGGCGCGCGAGGGCGCTAACGAAGGGGCGCGCGAGGGCGCTAACGAAGGGGCGCGCGAGGGCGCTAACGTGGGCGCACGAGGGCGCTACGAGGCTAGGGCACGGGGTAGCGTGGTAACCGCATGCGAGCGGTGGTGGGCCCTTAAAAAAAAAACGGTCGGTAGGTCCTAGGGACCTCCTGCTCTGATACCATGTCAGAAGAACTAGGCAAGAATGGATGAACTAGCAGAAGTTTGGGTACAAATATGAAACCCTAGTTGGGGTTGTACCCCATATTGGCTACCCCACTACAGCCTACAAGCATAATACAGTTTAACACCGCCTTCCCGCATTTCGCGGAGAGACGCAAGGGCGAACTTCGGCCCTTGCGATCGCTAAGAAAGTGCCTTGGGCGCACGCGGTTAACTCTCATTGTAACGCTTGTGGGCTAGTGTTAAGGGCAATCCGCTGCGCCAAATAACACCCTCGTTTTGACCCAGTGGGTAGCGAGGTGTTACCTTTGGTATCAGAGCCTAGGGTTCGAATCCCGGCTGGATCACACTTTCCGCCTTTGGCGAGAATTGAAGTGTGGTTACAACCAGCTCGAACCCAGCGAACGATCCTCCGCTAGCCTGAGCAACCAGCGAAGTCACAGCTAGCAGCACTGCGAAATCTAGGTCCCAGCAGCAGGGGGCCGACTCCCTGAAGTAGAGAGCCAACGGGGACGTTGGCGCCGGGGGGGGACGAGTGTAACGCCTGTGGGCTAGTGTTAAGGGCAATCCGCTGCGCCAAATAACACCCTCGTTTTGACCCAGTAAGTAGCGAGAGCAAGGTTCTTCCTTGGCCTTGTGTGGCCATTTGCTACTTGGATATATATATATATTTTTTGGAGGATCCTAGATTGTGGATCTAGGAGTTCATTCAAGGAGTTGTGAAGATTTTGAAGAAATTTTAAGATCTACAATTATTTCTTCAAGATCTACAAGAGGATCTTCAAGATCTACAAGAGGATTTTCAAGATCTACAACATTCAAGCTTCAATCTCTTCAACACACCATTGGAGCTTGCAAGATCTACAACTACTTTCTTCTTCTTCATCAACGTTGAGAAGAAATTTGAAGAGATTAATTTCTCTCACCCACCTTTTGGTGGAAGACTCTAATCTACCTTTGGTAGAGGAGTGTATTTTCAGATCTACAAGGACTTGTTGAGGATTACTCTCTTGAGTATATCTTGCTCTATCATTGAGGTGATAGAGAGATATAGCAAACAAGTCAATCTTAAGAGATTCTGTATTGGATTATTCTATAAGAGTAATTAGATCTGTTGAGATTTCCTCTCCTTAACCTGTTTCATGGCTTCTGGTCAAGAGATGGATGCTACTAAGAAGGTGCCCGTTGCTGGCAATGAGGGAGATAATGCTGCTGCTGCTGCTGACATTGATCTCAACCTTGAGGATTTCGTGGTTGACATGGAGATCAATGGAAGTGAAGCTGACCTTGAGGCTGATGCTGAAAATGAGGATGAGGCAGGCTCTGATGAGGGGGTCTCTAACGAGACTGAGAACATTGCTGTCAAACTCTAGACTCAACTCGCGGAGCAGAAAATTCTCATTGGAGAGCAGCAGTGCCGCATCCAGAACTTGGAGGCTGATTCTGTTAAGCTTCAGGCCTTGATTGAGAAGCTGACTAGGGAGGTGCAGTTGATCGCTAAGGAACACGAAACCTCCAGCTTCATTCAGGACCTGCAGACCACTCTCTAGTTCGTGCAGGATCAACTCAAGAGGCAAGAGAAAAGCATCTCTGTGCTTCAGACTCAGTACAGGGAGATCCGGCGTGGCAACCTCTATCAGCCTGCTCCTGCAGCAGAGCGAGTCGCCAATGCCACTAAAAGTCATGCTGCAATTGCTGCTGCACCTCCTGCTGTTTCTCCTCCTTCTGGAGCACGTGCTTAGCCTCCTACTGCAGGTGCAAATGCCTTTGGCTCCTGCCCTTCGGCCCTGCCTCGTTTTGTCCATGGCAAAACTGACGTTGAGACTTGGCTCTCCATTGCGGAGGACTTTATGTCCATCCACAATGTGCGTAGCGAGGCTCGCGTGGTCGCTGCGACCCTTGCCCTAGACAACATTGCGAGCAAGTTGGTGTATGCCAACAAGCGCCACGCAGAGGCGACTGGCCACCCCTTTGGCTGGGAGGAGTTCAAAGCGGCCATGCTGACGGCGTTCCTGGTTCAGCCCCCGGCGCTCGAGGTGCGTAGCCGCCTGGAGAACATCCAGTGCGGTGACCAGCCTGTACGCGAGTACGCCAAGGAGTTTGAGAAAACTCTGTCGCTGCTGAAGACTGCTCTTCCTGAGAGCGAGGTCATCCACCAGTTCTTCAAGGGACTCCCCGAACACATCAAGCGTGTGCATGTGGTAAAAGGGGAGCACCAGTGGAAGACCTACAAGGAGTGTAAGGAGCAGGTCATCAGCACGGATGTCCACTTCCGTGCATACTTGGACCTCAAGAGCAGTCGTGCTCAGCAGCAGCCTAGTGCCGAAGGCCCTAGGAGGGGTGGTAGCAGGACCTAGGCGCCCAGGGGCTATGGCTCTTGGAAGAGGCCCTATCAGCAGAGGGGGGAATCCTCTGGGACTTGGTCCAAGAGGGCCCATGCTGGGCCTGCCAAGGATCCTCGGGATGAGGATAAGCCCCAGCGGGCTGCCGCATCTGTGGCAAGCTCGGCCACAAGTCCTATCACTGCCATTGGAGGAAGTCCGTCAAGAACTCCGGCAAGCCCAACCAGGGCAAGAAGCCGGATGGTTCGGGTCCTTCGGGTTCGAAGGATTTTCCAAAGTCCAACTAGGGCGTGGGTACCTAGTTGGTGAGCGAGATCGAGTAGACG
Source organism: Closterium sp. Yama58-4 (assembly GCA_947470075.1). Classification (NCBI taxonomy): domain Eukaryota; kingdom Viridiplantae; phylum Streptophyta; class Zygnematophyceae; order Desmidiales; family Closteriaceae; genus Closterium; species Closterium sp. Yama58-4. Next base: position 248,001 of record CANIUD010000688.1, on the reverse strand, counting down.
GGGCTTATGTCCTTTGTGATGAGGATTTGCTAAAGCTTGAGAAGCTTGCATCATGCAAAATTGCTTGTTTGTATGCCTCTTCTATTAATGGAAAATCTGTTTTTAAAACTCGATGATACCCACTTGAAAACATTTCAATTGAATCTTTGAGAGATAAATTTTCAATCATCTCTTGCTCGTTCAACGAGTTGCCAGCAATCATGGATATTGTGGACCGTTGTGTCCAAGATCACCCGCTCACATTAGTGGGATTGGTGACTCGAATCGTGAAAGGAGAATTATTCCGCCGATTGGACGAATGGCATATCCTGGCAACATGGGACAAAGGGCACCACATCTGGTGGACCAGCTCCCAAAGGTTTGGACGTGCTCACAACAAATTTAGGGCGTATTATCGACCCCCTAAACTAATTGTCGCGTGTCCCATTCGTCCAAGATTTCAACAGAATTTACTGTTATGTGGACGCATAAATGGGGACGAAGCATGGATTCTTGTCGGTACGGGCGCATCGGTTCCCCTTGTTGACGAAACCTGGGTTACGACACGCAACGTCCTCGTTGTAGGACCGTCTTGTCCCATTCGCTTGGGTGACGATCGTGTCATTCCAAGTAAAGGACAGACACATATCGACGTGAATGTACAGGACTATAGCGAAACAGTTCGCGTGTACGTCCTGCCTCTTTTGTCAGGTGCCGACCTGATCCTTGGCATGGATTGGTTACGAGCCAACGAAGTCAAATTAGACTTCCAGTACAACATTGTCTCGTTCAACAAGAGCAAAAAGGCAATCAAGTGGCAAGTCAATGATACTTTGCTCACTGAAACACAGACGCCAGAACGTCCCAGTGCGCTGTGTGTGTTGGCCAACCAGTTCGGACTTTGTGTCAAATCAGCTGATACACTATTCGTTGTACAGCTTGAAAATGTCGATACCTCGGAGCCAGCAATTGAGGATTTTCCTCCTCAAATGCAAATACTGGCAGAGGGATTCAAGGAAGTTTTTGAAGCCATCCCTGATGGACTTCCACCTGACCGCGCAGTGGGATACACCATCCCTGTTGAACTTGGAAAGGTTCCACCCTTTCGACCTCTGTATCGCCTCAGTCCAGCTGAGTACGAGGAGGCTAAACAACAGATCGAGGAATACCTCAGAAAAGGATGGATTGAACCCAGTGCATCCCCTTACCGATTTTGTTCGTTAACAAGAAGGGCGGAGGATTACGCATGTGCGTAGATTATCGCGCCTTGAACAAGTTCACGGTGAAAAATCGATACCCTCTACTACGGATAGAGGATTTCTTCGATCGGCTCCAAGGAGCTCAGTGGTTCAGCGCGCTGGACTTAGCTCAAGGGTATCATCAGCTGCGCATCACTAAGGAAGATGTTCCTAAAATGGCTTTTTGAACGCCGTTTGGGCAGACATTTTCAGTGGCGTGTGTTAAGTTTTGGCTTGACAAATGCTCCCGCGTCATTTCAGCGAGCAATGAATGATGTGTTTCGGGAGGCAATTGGCCAATTTGTCCTAGTATACTTGGATGATATCCTCGTTTACTCAAAGACGGAAGAGGAACACACGCAACACCTGAAATGGGTGTTAGGAAAACTGCGAGAGCATAAATTCTATGCTCGGTTGTGGAAGTGTCACCTCTACAAACGAGAGCTGGAATATCTTGGTCACTTGGTAGGCAATGATGGCCTAAAAGTTGATCCAAAGAAAGTGGCGGCAGTCCTTCAGTGGCCCGTTCCACAAGACGTGGGACAGGTCAGATCGTTTCTTAGAGAATTATTCATCCGTAGTCGCTCCACTGAATGCCCTCACTCGCAAGGGTAATGCTTGGCAGTGGACCGATCAGTGCCAGAAGGCATTTGAGGAGGTTAAAACCATGCTAACCAATGCCCTAGTGCTGGCTTTGCCAGACCCATCGAAACCCTACGAGGTAGTAACTGATGCCTCGACAGTAGGGATTGGAGCAGTTCTTTTGCAAGAAGGACGCCACGTGACATTTGAGAGTAGAAAGCTTTCACCGGCTGAGCAGCGCTATACAACTTCCGAACAGGAATTGTTGGCGGTTGTACATGCGCTACGAACATGGAGATGTTATCTGGAAGGTGTTGACTTCGTGGTCACGACCGACCATTGTCCGAACACCTATTTTGCCACGCAAGCCACACTCATCCGCCGTCAAGCTCGATGGGCTGAACTCCTTAGTGGGTTCACCTACGATATTCGATATCGAGCAGGCTCAACGAACATGGCTGATTCTCTGAGCAGACAGCAGATTAATGCAGCAACGGGGGTTGATGATAGTGAACACGAAGCGGTGTTTGCTGCTTGTGTCATAATCCTCGCAGCTGCTCGAGTGAGCGAGATCGTCTTTGGTGGTTTTCTGAAACGCATCCGCGCAGGGTATAATATTGATCCCTGGTTTCAGAACCCACAAAATAAAAAGGATCTCTTGTGGGAGCATGAGCTCTGGTGGCACAAGAAAGAGATTGTAGTCCCACATGTGGGAAACCTGCGGAATGATATTCTAGCAGAGGTGCACGCCACTAAGTATGGAGGACACCTGGGTGTCAAGAAAACCCGGTGGGCCCTTAGTGATGTATATTGGTGGTCGGGATTGGGCATCGAGGTCCAGCAGTTTGTAACTCGCTGTGACACGTGTGCACGGAACAAGCCAAGCACACAGAAGCCTGGTGGTTTGCTTCAACCACTCGAGATTCCCGATGAACCTTGGGAGAGTGTATCGATGGATTTTATCACCGATCTCCCCAAAACACGAGATGGTCATACAGTGATACTAGTGTTTGTGGATCGCTTGACCAAAATGGTGCACTTTGTGCCCACAAGGACTGACGTGTCTGTGGAGGATATGGCAACGTTGTTTGTGACGCACGTTTTCCGCTTACACGGTTTGCCTCGTGTGATGGTGTCTGACCGAGACCCGCGCTTCACAAGCCGGTTCTGGCAAGAGGTCATTAAGACACTGGGAACGAAACTCAAGATGTCGTCTGCTTTCCACCCACAAACGGATGGACAGACAGAGCGGACCAACCGCACCCTTGAGCAAATGCTTCGTTCTTTCATAAGCCTAACTCAGGACGATTGGGATGAGTTGTTGCCAGTCGTGGAATTCGCTGTGAACAATTCAGTGCATGAAAGCACGCATGAGAAACCCTTTGTCTTGAGGCACCCCATAACCCCTGCGACGCATGGGATTAAGAACCTCAAAATCCCAGCCGCAAAGGACTTTATTGGAAAACAGCAAGTGGCGTTAAAGTCCGCTCGCCATTGGCTGCAGCTTGCCCAACAGAGGCAAAAGTCCTATGCCGACATGAAACGCCGGGAAGTCGTCTTTGCAGTTGGCGACAAAGTGTTATTGAGTACGAAGAACATTCGTCTCAAGATCTCGGGAGCACGAAAGCTCTTCCCTCGTTGGATTGGGCCCTTCGAGGTGATTGCGCGTGTTGGTGAGGTCGCTTATCGGCTCAAGTTGCCTGCGGCATTGCAGATTCACAACGTCTTCCACGTGTCTCTGTTGAATAAGTACGTTGCAGAAGGCAAGTACTTACCACCACCAACCATCGTACTCGAGAAGGAACTCTTTTATGAAGTCGAGCGTGTGCTCATGCACCGTGATCGACAACGCGGCCGCAAAACAGTTCGTGAGTTCCTAATTCAGTGGAAAGGCTATGGGCCGGAACACAACTCTTGGGAGCCTGAGGAACATTTGACCGAAGCGGCGGTTCAAGCGTATATGGAAGACCTGGCTCTACGAGCAGACCCACAACCAGTGGACGGGGTTGACCCTGGTCGTAATGTGGTGCGCCGTGCTCGAAGCACTCGTCCTCAGAAGCACCCTAGGGCAACGGGGACGTTGCCACCTGGGGGGGGGGGAGTGTAACGCATGCCCTACTCCTACCTACCAGCCTACCCCGCTCCTAAAGCAACCATCGAGATTGAGCTCGATGAAGGTTGAGTTGCGGGAGATTGTAGTTGGGGTTGGGAAGGAAGGGTTGGTTAGGTTTGTCCAAAGTGAAATCACAAAGATTGGATTTCCAACCAATCACAAAATGCTAGTTCAGTGTTACAAACTACTCTATTTAAAAAACAACCATACAAATGGTTCTATGTTGGGTTTTCCCAACCCAACTAATTGCCACATAGGCTCCAAGCCTAGGAACCCTCCCACCATGGAAGCCATGGTTGGGAGAGTTCCCAAAGGGGTGTATTGAGGGGGTTTGAGCTTCCAAGCTCATTCTCAACCTCCCACTCCAACTAATCAATTGGAAATGGGATTGTTTTGCTTAAGTCATTGAGAGCTCTCTCACACAACTCCCTACACAACTTCTTCAGGTGCTTCCTATCAAAGGCTTCAACAAGACTCACATCTCCGAGGCTACTAAGAGGGGTTAGCTAGAGCTACCATTTTGTACCGGGATTATTATTAAAGCCTTGTAATCTCTACTATAATAGCCTTGGCATTACACTCATGGTGCGAGGTTAACGCCTGAGCGCAGTTAACGCCTGAGTGCGGTTAATGTCTTAGCGCGGTCAACGCCTAAGCGTGGTTAACACCTGGCGCTGGTGCCTCATTGCATCTGAGGTACATCTGTTGCTAGAAAGTTCAAGCACGGTAGTATAAAGCTGAGGTTGCACTCGCAACTTACTTAGAAGCAGTAACAACAACTCAGCTCAAAACCCTCCTGTACCGATCCCTCGTGGCGCTGCTGCCGTTGAATCATACAATAAGGGCTCAGTCGTTTGTTCCAGAATCACTATTCGTGGACTCGGCGCTTCACACTCTCTTCCTGGGGTCAAGAGACCTTCACACATCGTCACATCATGGCGACAACGCGTCTGAGAGCCCTGCTGGTGATTGCAAATTATACTGGCAATATTTGTTAAAAGAAGGCTAGGCAAGAATGATTGAAAGGAGAGGGCTTTCACTAGCAGCAGTTGGGGTACATATAGCAAACCCTAACTGGGTTGTACTCGCTATAGAGCACCCCACTACAGGCTAGACAATAATAACATTCTGACACACCCCCATAGCCAAAGTGGGGTGTAATCAGTACAATGAGCAGGCATAGCAATAGTTCACAATTATAAGCAAAGCTAGAGGTGATCATAGAGGGCAAGTGAGGAGGAGGAGAGACTGTGAGGGCGAGAAGATGAAAGGCGCCGACTGAAGCTGCAGACACACGGGCAACAGGAGCGGCGCGCACAGTGGCTACCGAGCGCACGAGGGCACCGGACTACGGGAGTATCTGGCTCCGCGGCTACGACGAGCACACACAGGAGCAACGGACCCACAGGCGACTGGCGAAGCAGGCTCGCTGGGCTACCGAAACGCGCGAGGGCATCCGGACTACTGGCGCTGCTGGCGTCACGACGGCTACCTCCACGCAACCTCCCCCGACCGTCCCACGCCCCTCTCACACACCCCCTGCTGACACCCTAGCTCCACTTCCACGGCACCCCCCTTAAACCCTAAACCCTCGGCTCCCACACACCCACCCCCCTCAGCGGCAGCTGCAGCAGTGGGAGACGGAGGAGGAGGAGGAGCCGCAGGTTACCCACACCGGTCACCCCCATGCCCGCCACCCCCAAACCCTAACGCAGGCAGGAGCGCGGGAAACAGCAGGGGCGGGGCACGGAGGGAAAGGGAGGCAGCGGGGTGGCTCTTGGGCGCCACGAAGAAGCAGGGCGCGGGCCCCCCGAGGGCGCCACGGCGGGTGACGGGAGGGGGGCCGCGCACGGGCCCCCGAGGGCGGCTCGACGGGCGACGGGAGGGGCCGCGCGCGGGCCCCCTAGGCGCCGCGACGAGGCGACGGGAGGGGGCGGCGCGCGGGCCCCCAAGGTGCCGCGACGAGGCGACGGGAGGGGGGGGACGCGCGGGCCCCCAGGGCGCCGCGACGAGGCGACGGGAGGAGGACGACGGGGGGCAGCGCGCAGGTCCCCGGGGGCGCCACGACGGGCAGGAAACCGCCGCGCGCCTCGGGGCGCACGGCGGGCAGAAAACCGCCGTACGCCCTGAGCGCACGGCGGGATGAAAAACCCTAAAATTTTTCGCCGCGCGCTCCGTGCACGGCAGGAAGAAGACGGCGCGCGCCCGAGGCGTGCGAGAAGCAGAATAGCAGCGGAAGCAGTTAGGTGGCGGGCCCACCCACAGGATCGACCCAAGGGGGTCGACCTGCTCTGATACCATGTTAAAAGAAGGCTAGGCAAGAATGATTGAAAGGAGAGGGCTTTCACTAGCAGCAGTTGGGGTACATATAGCAAACCCTAACTGGGTTGTACTTGCTATAGAGCACCCCACTACAGGCTAGACAATAATAACATTCTGACAATATTATTCCTGGGAATGATTAAACTCCTTGTGATTCTGTAACCGTCGCGGCGGTGCAGGCTTTGACTCTTTTTTTTTTCGTGAAATATTGCAGTTTGGGTTGCGACCCTTGTATCCACTGCCGTGGCAGACGATGGCAACAGCAACAAGAACCGCAGTGAGTCCCTCCTTTCCAGCGTTATCCCTGCTGCCACCCCTGCTGCCGCCCCTGCTGCTACCCCTGCTGCTACACGCTCCTGTTACTCCCGCTTCCGCATCTGCCGCTCTCCCTTTAGCTTCTGCCTTCTCCGATTCACTCAGGCGCCTTGTACCACCCGAGTCATTCCGCAGCAATGCGCCAATCAATCCAACTTGTCGCTGTGTGCCGCCGCTTGCTGCAGGGGCATTCATGGCAGTGCTGCGGGGAGCCAATGAGGTTCCTCAGAACAACTCCAGGGCAGCCCGGAGATCTGTGGGGGACATGTGAAGCTGGGGTTCCCTGCGCCTCACAATCCACTTGTACGTCCCACTTGCCCGCTTTCTCACTTGATCTGTCTTTTGATCTCTCTCTCTCTCTCTCTCTCTCTCTCTCTCTCTCTCTCTCTCTCTCTCTCTCTCTCTCTCTCTCTCTCTCTCTCTCTCTCTCTCTCTCTCTCTCTCTCTCTCTCTCTCTCTCTCTCTCTCTCTCTCTCTCTCTCTCTCTCTCTCTCTCTCTCTCTCTCTTCTCTTTCCCCTCCTCTTCCTCTACCCACTGTCTTCATCTCACACTGAACTTCCATGGTTCTCTTTGTGACCTGTGCCACATGACATGCTGGTGCATGTGTTTATCTATCAATGATGACGATGGCGATGCATGATGTGTTTCTCAATGCATGCAGGGGTGGTGGTGATGATGATGATGATAGCGGCGCCAACAATAGCGACGATGATGGCGATGATGATGGTGGTGATGATGATGGTGGCAGTGCAATCTGGGTGAAGTATGTGGTGAATCTGTACCGCCTGAGTGGAGCCCAACCGCCCATCCAGACCCACGTGCACACGGGAAGCAAGGGCAGAAATGGCAACGTGCTGCTCACTCTGCCCGGGCGCTATGTCAAGCGAGGGCTGATCAACTGGAGATGCCAGGGAACCCTAGGCAGGAGGCACCGCAGCGCACTAGTGCACTCAGGTCTGCACTTTCCCAGATCCACGACCGCCCGAGCAACTACTATGGGAATGTTCACACCCGACGCTACCCTGATGGTGATGTGAGAGGCCAGCTGCGCAGGGTGTAGGATCCATGGTGCCATGGCTTTGAGTTAGCGTTGCGCCACTGTACGGAAGTTTGTATGGGGAGGGGAGGGGAGATGAACTTGGGTATATTGCGATGTGCAGGTTGTCCAAAAAATGTTTTTATATATGTGATCTGTAACATCCAAGGTTCCATGGCTTTGAGTTGGCATTGCGCCATTGTACGGACGTTTGTGTGGGGAGGCGAGGCCACGAGGGGAGATGAACTCGGGTATATTGCGATGAAGGACTCCACTTGAGCACCTTGGCTTTTGAGTCGACTCAAACGTTTGTGCAGGGAGGGAGGCGAGGGGACAGGGCTCAGGTTATCAGTGTAATTTACCCTTCTATACTGATTACAAGGGTGAAATTTTGGGTCTACACTGATGTGCTGGGGTATTTATTTGGAGAATTAGTGTTACACTGATCTGTAAGTGTATCGACATAGGCCACACTGATGCCTTGGGGTGAATTTTCCCTTAGCGAAGATTACACTGAAGAGCGTACAAGGACCCCCCCCTTCCCCCCCCCCCCCTCCCCCCCCCCCCCTTTTCCCCGAAATTTGTCGGATCGTGATTCCCTCACGGAAATACCGATGATTTCTTCCATGCAGTACGTGCGTTGGCCGCAGTCACGTGTCCGATTGGTCTGTTACGAATGATTCCCTTACAAGCACGCCACGAAACCGAACACTACAACAACTACAGCAACTGTCGGTGCGTGGAAATGCTATCCGCGTCACCCACCGAGGCGGCCATGGTGGTTCTGTCTGGATGCATTGCCGTGTTGGTTCAGCAAGCACAGCAAGCAGTTTCGCCACACACCGCCATTCCTCCACCCCCCCCAAATTTCTATTTGTTTGTGTAGAAAAAAAACCACACTGATGATGCAGGGTAAATTTTTCAAAACCTGATGTTACACTGCTCTATCAGTGTAATGGAAAAGTACACACTGCCCATAAGGGTTTTCAAAAAAGCTACACTGCCAATCGTGAGTAGGCCAAATCCAAACCTGAGCCCTGCGAGGGGATATGGATTCGGGTATATTGCCATCAAGGACTCCCCATCCTTGAGCTCGTCGCCATCGCTTCGCCTCCTCACCCTCTTCCTTACCGTATCTTAGAACCATCTTCCTCCTACATTCTCAACTCTCTTCCTCTACTTTCCATCTCTGTGTCACTTCCCTCCCACACCCCCTTCCCCCCTTCTTTCCTGCTCCCCTGCTTCTCGCTGTCAGAATGTAATATTTTGTCAAGAACTGAATGATGTGTCAAACTATATATGTGTTAGTTCTATGTAGGCTGTAGTGAGGTAGCCCATATGGGGTACAACCCAATGTTAGGGTTAGTACTTGTACCCAGACTCTCGTCAGTGCAACCATTCCTGTTCGTTCATTCTGACATGGTTTCAGAGCAGTAGGTTTGTAGGACCGTTTTTTTTTTCCGGGCCCACCATTAGCTAGTGACCGACTGCGGTTACCGCGCTACCCCACGCCCTGCCCTGCGTCGCGCTGCCAACGCATTCCCTGCCCTGCCCTGCGTTGCGCCGCCCCGCGCACGCCCTGCTCTGCCCTGAGTTGCGCTGCCCCGCGCTCGCCCTGCCTGTCGCGCAGCCCTAGAGCCCGCGCGCCGCCCCTGCCTGCCCGTCGCGCCACCCCAGAGCCTGCATGTGGCCCCTGCCCTTGCCGTGCGCCGCCCCAAAGCCCGCGCGCCGCCCCTGCCGGCCTGCGCGCCGCCCTGTCCGCCCGCGCAGCGCTCTGCTAGCCCGCGCGCCCGGCCCTGCCTTGCCCTACGCCCGCCCTGCCCTGCCGAGCGTCGTCCCGGATCCCGCGCACCGCTCTGCTAGCCAGCGCGCCGCTCTCCTAGCCCGCGCGCTCGCCTCCTGCCCACCTACACGTCGCCCTCTCCAGCACGTACGTCTCCGTTCCTGCCTTGCCCTGCCCTACCTCCTTCCTCTGCCCACTATGGCTTCTCTTAGTGGTAGTGGTGGGAGTCGTGGTGGTGGTGGGGGCAGCGGTGGGAGTGGTGGAGGCGGCCGCAGCGGCAGTCGAGGTGGAGACTTTCGGTGGGGAGGTTCTGGTGGTGGCCAGCTGCAGCTTCAGCGAGGTCCGCGCGTCACCCTTCCGCCCCAGCAGCTTCATGAGTGGTATTTCCTGCGTGGGAAGTCTCCGAGTTCTGGTCGCTGCCAGTACGTCATTCGCACAGGTGCTCGGGCCGGGCAGACCTGCGGGACACCTGGCCATTCACAGCCCCGCTGCTTCGCCTATTTGAGTGACGCCTGGAGAGAGGTGTTTGGCGACGAGGCTGAGCCCCCCAGCTGGCTGGAGCTGCTTCGACACAGGGTGGACGTCTTTGCTCTCGACTTGGACGCTATACTTACTGCCATGTATACTCTGACTGTGGGTACTGCGGGTGACTGTTATCTCTGTGTGCCGCCCAACCCTGGCATAGCAGTTGCTCCTCTAGGTACTAGTGCGTCTGCTCTAGGTGCTAGTGAGTCTGCTCTCTCTGGTACTGCGTCTGCTGAGCCCTTGCACACCTTCACGCTTGACTCAGGTGCTTCACGCTGTTTCTTTCGCGACAGTACCGCACTCACACCGCTCCCTAGACCGGTTGCGGTCTCCCTGGCTGACCCCTCTGGGGGTCCGGTTCTTGCGCGTTCCTCCACCGTGCTCCCGTGCCCGGCGGTTCCGTCCGGTTTGCTGTCAGGTCTCCACCTCCCCTCGTTCTCGATGAACTTGGTGAGTAACGCAGCTCTTCAGGATGAGTGGGTTAATACCTTTATCCTTGGAGGCCAGCGTATGACGATCAGCACGTGTGCACGGACGGGCCACGTTTACCCGTCGGCCAGGGTCGAGTCTGTACACACTGACTACTGAGCCTCCCCAGGTTGCTGCGTCTGGTCAGGTGGCTGCGTCAGGTCTGGTAGCCCCCCCTGCGAGTGTCGTCACCTATCGCACCAAACTCTCCTTTGGCACCACCGCCTTGGTCACCCCTCCTTGCCACGCCTGCGTGGCATGCACTCTCGCTACCTGGTCTCTGGTCTTCCCAGGTCTTTGCCTTCGCTCCTGCCCTGCATTCCTTGCGTCGAGGGGCGGCAACGCGCCGCTCCTCACTCCTCCTCGTTTCCCCCGACAGATGCTCCCCTGCAGACTCTCCACCTGGACGTGTGGGGCCCAGCCCGCGTCTAGGGACAGGGCCGCGAGCGGTACTTTCTGCTGGTTGTCGACGACTACTCGCGTTACACCATGGTCTTCCCCTTGCGCAGCAAGGGTGAAGTCCCTACTGTTTTGATCCCTTGGATCCGCGCTGTGCGTCTCCAGCTCCGCGAGCGGTTCGACACGGACCTTCCCGTCCTGCGTCTGCACTCTGACAAAGGTGGTGAGTTCTCCTCTGACCAGTTGCGGGACTTCTGTCAGGGGGAGGGCATCCTCCAGTCGTTCACGCTTCCGGCCTCTCCACAGCAGAATGGGGTTGCTGAGCGCCGCATTGGCTTAGTCATGGAGGTGGCTCGTACCTCCATGATCCATGCGGCGGCTCCCCATTTTCTGTGGTCGTTTGCGGTCCGGTACGCTGCGCATCAGCTCAACCTCTGGCCCCGTGTCTCTTTGCCGGAGACCTCGCCCACACTGTGTTGGACGGGGGAGGTTGGCGATGCGTCGCGCTTCCGGGTCTGGGGTTCTCGTGCCTTTGTCCGCGATACCACCGCGGACAAGCTCTCCGCTCGCGCCATTCCCTGCGTCTTCCTTGGTTTTCCCCCTGACGTGCCTGGCTGGCAGTTTTACCACCCCACGTCGCGTCGGGTGTTTGCCTTTCTAACGTCACGTTTGACGAGTCGGTTCCCTTCTACCGCCTCTTTCCCTACCGCACTGCCCCTCTCCCCTCGCCGCCCCTCTTCCTCGCTCCAGGTTCCCCTCCGGTTGACCCCCCCCCCCCCCCCCCTCAGGGTCCTGCTCCTTCAGGTGTGTCTCAGGTAGACCCGCCTCCCTTGCCTGAGCCTGTCGAGGTCACTGGTGACTCAGGTGCCGCTGAGGGTGGTGCTGCTCGGGGTGCTGCGTCTGGGGGTGTTGTGCTTGGGGGTGTTGAGCCTGCGAGTGAGGAGCCTGAGCGTGTGGGGCCCGGGGGTGTTGTGCCTGGGGGTGCTGAGCCTGGGGGTGCTACGCCAGAGCGGGAGGAGCCTAGGGGTGCTGAGTCTGGGGGTGCTGAGCCTGGTGGTGCTACGTCTACTGGTCCTGGCGGTTCTCCCGGGGCCTCGCCCCAGCAGTCTAGCCGGCGGGAGCCTCTCTCACCACAGCAGCTGCGCGAGTGGTACACTCAGCGCTACTGCCTTCCGCGTGGAGCTGCTGGAGCTGGAGGCCCTGGAGCTACTGGTACCGGAGGAGCTGGCACTGCTGGTCCCGGAGGTGCTCGTCCTGGAGGTACTGGAGCTGCCGAAGCTGGTGGTGCTGCAGGTGCTGGAGGTGCTTGTGGTGCTGGCACTGCTGGTCCCAGAGGTGCTCGTACTGGAGGTACTGGAGCTGCCGGAGCTGGTGGTGCTGCTGGTGCTGGAGGTGCTGGTGGTGCTGGCACTGCTCGTCCCGGAGGTGCTGGTCCTGGAGCTACTAGAGATGCTGGAGCTGGTGGTGCTGCCGGTTCTGGGGGTGCTGCTGCTGGAGGCACTGAGGCTGGAGACCCTGGCGCTAGAGGTGCCGGTTCTGGGGGTGCTGCTGCTGGAGGCACTGGAGCTGGAGAGCCTGGAGCTGGAGGTGCCGGTTCTGGGGGTGCTGCTGCTGGTCGTTCTGAGGCTGGAGACCCTGGAGCTGGAGGTGTCGGTTTTGGGGGTTGCTGCTGCTGGAGAGCCTGGAGCTGGAGGTGCCGGTTCTGGGGGAGCTGCGCCTGGAGGTACTGAGGCGGGAGGCCCTGGAGCTGGAGGTTCTGGAGCTGCTGGAGGCGCTGGAGCTGGCGGTTCTGGAGCTGCTGGAGGCGCTGGAGCTGGAGGCTCTGGAGCTGCCGGAGGCGCTAGCGCTACTGGTGCTGGTGACACAGCACAGCCGCAGCTGTTTTTCGCTCCGCCGTCACCGTCGTTGCTGCCACCGCCTGACTCCGTGCTTCGTCAGGTTCTTAGCCTCCCGTCTTCTACTGGCCTCCCGTTACAGCCAGGCTCCCCACTGCCCGCTCCTTCTCCTTACACTGAGCAGATTGACTCGCTTACAGAGCGTCATGAGCCTGCGTCTCGTCCTGCCTCCCCTGTTCGCACTGTTCGCCGTGCTCGTCGAGTCCCGCGTCCGCGTCCTCCTCCTGTGCCTGGTACTCACTATATGGCACTTCGTCCCTCCTCTGCTCCGCAGCGTGTCCCCCTGCCGTCTCCTCCTACGTCCTCTCTGCCTGACGTTCCGGACCCTGAGTCTGACCTGGTTCGTGCTGCTCACCCTACTGTCACGCGTCTGCTCGCCACTGTTGTCACTGACCCGTCGTTTGAGTCTACTGCTGCGTCTGCCCTAGTCTCTGAGCTTGTTGACTTTGCTGCTGTCTGTCGTCTTGACTACGTTGCAAGTCTTGTTGCTGAGTCTGAGTCTGTCTGTCCTCCGTCCGTCGGGGGTGAGTGTGCTCTTGGCACGGACGTCCTTGAGGACAGACAGGAGGACTTTGAGTGTCTTGCAGCCGCTGTACCTCATCTCGTGGCCATGTTGCTTGCTCCTAAGGGAGACCCGGATGCACTGGACATCCCGACCCCGCGCTCTTACGCAGAGGCGATTTCGGGTCAGTACTCCTCTCAGTGGCAGACAGCCATGGACGCGGAGATGGCATCCTGGAAGTCCACAGGCACTTACGTCGACGAGGTTCCCCCTCCTGGGGCGAACATCGTTGATGGCATGTGGATTTTCAGGGTGAAGCGGCCGCCGGGTTCTCCGCCTGTCTTCAAGGCTCGTTACGTTGCACGAGGCTTCAGTCAGCGACAGGGAGTTGACTTCTTCCAGACCTTCTCCCCTACCCCGAAGATGACCACTCTTCGGGTGCTGCTGCACGTTGCCGCTCAGCGTGACTACGAGCTTCACTCTCTTGACTTCAGCACAGCCTTCTTACAAGGCAGTCTGCACGAGGAGATCTGGCTGTGCCGCCCACCTGGCTTCACTGGGTCGTTTCCTCCTGGTACCCAGTGGAGCCTCCGGCGGCTAGTCTACGGTCTCCGTCAGGCGCCTCGTGAGTGGCACGACACACTGAGGACGACACTGGCGGCTCTTAGTTTTTCTCCTTCCACTGCTGACCCGTCGCTGTTTTTACACACCGACGCCTCGCTGCCGCCGTTCTACATCCTCGTCTACGTCGACGACTTGGTCTTTGCCACTGCTGACACTGAGGCACTCGCTCTTGTGAAGTCGGAGCTGCAGAAGCGACACACGTGCACGGACCTGGGTGAGCTACGCAGTTACCTTGGCTTGCAGATCACCCGGGACAGAGCACGCCGCACCATCACCCTGACTCAGTCACACATGGTGCAGTAGGTCCTTCAGTGCTTCGGCTTCACTTGGTCCTCGCCACAGTCCACTCCTATGGCTACCGGTCACTTGCTCTCAGCTCTGCCTTCGGATGAGTCCGTAGAGCCGAGTGGCCCGTATCCAGAGCTTGTGGGCTGCCTCATGTACCTGATGACCTGCACTCGACCTGACCTTGCGTACCCTCTTAGCATCTTGGCTCGCTACGTTGCGCCCGGGAGACACCGGCGAGAGCACTGGGAGGCTGCTAAGAGGGTGTTACGCTACTTGTGCAGTACATCAGGCATGGGGCTCGTGCTTGGAGGACGGGGTGACGTTGTCCTCACTGGACACTCCGACGCTTCTTGGGTCGACGACCTGGCTACGCAACGGTCGTCACAGGGTTACACGTTCAGCCTTGGCTCCGGCTCTGTTTCTTGGCGGTCTACCCGCTTGTCTTCTGTTCTCAGCTCCAGTTGTGAGGCTAAGATCTACGCCACAGCCATGGCTGCTCAGGAGTTACGCTGGCTCACCTACCTGCTGACCGACTTGGGAGAGAGGCCTCGTTCTCCTCCAAAACTGTACGTAGACAACAAGGCTGCTATTGCCTTGTGTCAGGAGCACAGAATGGAGCACAGAACGAAGCACATCGCTCTACGTTACTTCCTTGCTCGAGAGTTGCAGCAGCGTGGTCAGCTTCGTGTTTCTTACGTGGCCACCAGGGCCAACACTGCTGATGTGTTCACCAAGGCACTTCCGCCTTGTGACCATCAGCGCTTTTGCACAGCTTTAGGCCTGGTGCCAGTGTTTGCTCACTTGCTTACCTCTTGACTTTGCTTGTACTGTGATCTATATTATATACCTGCATGCCTACTTCTGCTAGGTAGTGATCACTTCACTGTTGTTGTTGCATATATGTCTCTGCATGTGAACTGGCCTTGTGGCCCTTTGTTTGTGCTCAGTGTGTGTGGTGACGTTGTGATCCACTTCGAGCTTGCTTTGTTTTTCTTGACTGGTCTTGTGACCCTTTGTTCTCCCCCACTTTGCCTATGGGGGTGTGTCAAACTATATATGTGTTAGTTCTGTGTAGGCTATAGTGGGGTAGCCCATATGGGGTACAACCCAATGTTAGGGTTAGTCCTTGTGCCCAGACTCTCTTCAATGCAACCATTCCTGCTCGTTCATTCTGACATGATGCATTGACAATGTTGGTTGGGGTACATAAACCTAACCCTAACAACTGTACCCCATATGACATGCCTCACTATAGGCTACAACCAGGGCCCAAAATTGGTCCACGTCCACCCTGGCTAATAAGGGTTGGAGCCCGTCTCACCCTGACTGCTTAGGGTAATTTTTTTGTTAGGCTGACAAATACAGGGTAAATTTTTTTCTAGGCTGATATTGTCTGAGTAACTATTAAGGTAGACTGACTTGCTGGGTAAAAGCAACACTACACGCTATCGCATACACAATTGCCAGCAAAGTCAGCTGCAAAGTAATGTGAACACACACGAAGAGCACAGGCAGTTGTGGTGGCATGGTACCGTAAGCCCCCGGATAGAAGCGCAGGCCTATGATAAGCGCCGGCGCTTATAAAAGGATGAGGGCGCTTATATCCGGTCCTCGATTATAAGCGCCACCCTCTGTAATATTTTTTTATATTTTTACTAGAAACGCTTTAACGAAACACAATTTTGCACCCCTCGGTTCCGAATTTCGAATCCCTTCACCCTCGCGCGACTCAATGCCTTCGCGTCCAGTCAGAATGAGCTGTCATGGGGTCAATCTGACTCATTTTGACTGTGTGTGTTGGCAGAGAATCAACCACTGCCAATTTATGCAAAATTCACATTCATTGCCCTCTACAATATCGATTCGATTCAGATCGCAAGGACGAGAAGAACACTTGGGTGTAAAAAAAAATAGATTTCCTATATGTCATTTTGTAAGCCCCGGCACTACCAAAAATCTCAATTATAAGCCCACCCCCTAAAAAACAGTGTTTTTTTATAACCCCAGGGGCGCTTCTATCCGGGGGCTGACGGTATGGGTGCTTCATTGTGCCCTGACGTGTGCTCCAATCCAGGTTCAATGCAAGTTCCGTTCATAGTGCCCTACCGTGTGCCTTGACGTGCACAGGAGAGGATGACGGCATGCTGAGTTCACATTTCTCAAGTGCCGTACAGCTGCCCGTGCACCTCGTGCCATACATTAATGCTGGCACACATATCCGCCTTGGTGGCAGATATGTTGCCAAACCGACCAATGGTCGAGCCCCGCGCAGCGGAGGGGAAATTTTCTCTACCCACATTGGGTACGCAGCGCAGGGCGGCGGGGGGTTACGTGTGAGGTGCAGTGATTTCGGGCGAATCCTCGCTAAGGGAGATTCGGTTTCAGGGTAACTCTGAGCCTACCCTTTCTAGTCAAGGAAAAGAAATGCCTACGCTGTTTTTGACAGGGGAAAAAAAAAACCACTAATTTGGAGAAAGGGTAACTATACAGCTAGCCGGCCTTGATCAGGAAAATTTGAAAAAAAAAGCGGCCTATAGAAAGGGCAAAAATTGTATTTTACCTTGATATTTTGGGCCCTGCTACAACATTTGACACACCCCCATAGCCTAAGTGAGGGGTGTCTAGCAAAACCAACACAGTACGGTCACAGGATCCGTCACAAGAAACAAAGCTCAGGGTGGATCACAACGTCACCACACAGTCTGAGCACAAGCAAAAGGGGCCACATGGCCAGTCCAAGAATTTACAGAGGCATATCTAAAGCGTACAAACAAAGCAAGCAAAGATCTCACTCTACGCAAGACGAGAACATGAGTCAACAAGACCTCTAGTGGTCACAAGGCGGAAGCGCCTTGGTGAAGATGTCTGCAATGTTGGCCTCGGACTCCACAAACTCGAAGCGAGCCTGTCCACGCCTCTGCAACTCTCGCAGAAGAAAGTACCTAACGTTAATGTGCTTCACTTTGCTCTCCAGACGCGGCTCTTGACAGAAGAGAATCGACACCTTGTTGTCAGTGAACAAGGTCGGTGCAGAGCTCGGCCGCTCACCAAGGTCGGCGAGCAAGAAGGTCAACCAACGCAACTCCTGTGCCGCCATGGCACCAGCATAGATCTCAGCCTCAGCGGTAGAGGTCGAGACCGAGGAGGAACGCGTGGACCTCCACGAAACAGCTCCAGAACCCAGGCTGAAGCAGTACCCCTGAGTAGACCTGTCAGTCTCAGCGTCATCAGCGTAAGAAGAGTCACAGTGACCAGTAAGTACGATAGACTGCTGCCCTCCAAGAACCAGCCCCATGCCTGATGTCGTCGCTAGGTACTTCGCCACCCTCACAGCTGCCGCCCAGTGAACAGGACGGTGTCTCCCTGGCGCAACAAAGCGCGCAAGGATGCTCAGAGGGAAGGCGAGGTCCAGGCAATACAAGTCATCAGGTACATGAGGCAGCCCACCAGCTCTGCGGAAAGACCACTAGGCTCAAACGACTCGTCAGGAAAGGGTCCAGTGAGTCTGTGGTCAATAGCAAGAGGTGTGCGCTGTACTGTGGAGTGCTGAAGCTCGAACCGCTGAAGGACCTGCTGCACCATGTGTGACTGTGAGAGTGTAATGGTGCGAGCAGCTCTGTCCCTAGTGATCTGCAGGCCAAGGTAGTGGCGCAGCTCACCAAGGTCAGTGCACGTGTGTCTCTTCTGCACTTCAGACTTCACGTCTGCCAAAGCAACCCTGTCAGCAGTGGCGAAAACCAGGTCGTCGACGTAGACCAGTACAAAGAACGGGGTGGAGCCACGACGGACGAACGACGAGGGTCGGCAGAAGAAGGTTAAAAACCAAGGTCCGACAGCGTAGAACGAAGGGTGTCGTGCCACTCATGAGAAGCCTGACGGAGAGGGACGATGTAACCAGATCTCCTCGTGTAAGCTATCCTGAAGGAAGGCAGTGGAGAAGTCAAGAGAGTGTAACTCGTAGTCTCTCTATGCTGCTACGCACAGTAACACCCGAAGAGTGGTCATCTTCGGGGTAGGCGCGAAGGTCTGAAAGAAGTCAACTCCCTCGTGCTGACTGAAACCTCTAGCCACGTAGCGTGCCTTGAAGACCGGAGGAGATCCCGGTGGCCGCTTCACCCTGAAGATCCACATGCCATCGACTACGTTCGCCCCAGGGGGGGGAACCTCGTTGACGTAGGTGCCTGCGGATCTGTAGGGAGCCATCTCTACGTCCATGGCAGCTCTCCACTGAGAGGTCCAAGGCCCTGACACTGCCTCAGCGTAAGTGCGAGGAGTCAGTATGTCAAGGGCGTCGGGGTCTCCCTCAGGGGCGAGCAGCATGGCACAGAGATGAGGGGAAGCGGCTGCCAGGAACTCTAGCTCAAACTGCCTGTCCTCTAGGGCGTCATAGCCAAGGGCAGACTCACCCCCGACGGCCAGAGGACTGGTAGGAGGAGCAGCCACAAGACTGGTGGCATAGTCAAGGCGGCGAGTAGAGGCAAACTCAGTGACTGCGGCAGTAAGAGCGGAGACAGAGGACAAAGAGGCACGAGGGTCGGTAACAAGAGAGGCGAGAACACGAGAGAGAACAGGACGGTATGTGCGGTTGTAGTTTGTGACAGGAGTAGAGAGGGAAGCAGTGAGGGCCGACTCAGGAGGAGAAGGAAGTGTCAGAATGTTGTATTTGTCTAGCCTGCAATGGGGTACTCTATAGCGAGTACAACCCAAATTAGGGTTTCCTATATGTACCTTGCATGCTGCTAGTACAAACCCTCTTCTCTGTTCTATCTTTCCTTCCACTATCTCGTCGTGCCGCCCTGGGGAGCCGCGCGCGACCCCCCGCGGCCCCGATTTCCCGTCGTGCCGCCCTGGGGAGCCGCGCGCGACCCCCCGCGGCCCCGATTTCCCGTCGTGCCGCCCTGGGGAGCCGCGCGCGACCCCCCGCGGCCCCGATTTCCCGTCGTGCCGCCCTGGGGAGCCGCGCGCGACCCCCCGCGGCCCCGATCTCCCGTCGCGCCGCCCTGGGGAGCCGCGCGCGGCCCCTCGCTGCCCCGTGGTCGCGTTCTGGGGGCCGAGCGCCGTCCCCCTCGCCGTCCCCCGCGCTCCTTCCCCCGTTCCGCCCGTTTTTAGGGTTTGGGGGTGCGGAGTGTGGGGGTGGCAGCTATGGGGGTGCCGTGTATGTGCGTCGTCCCCTGCTCCTCCTCCTCCTCCGTCTCCCACTGCTGCAGCTGCCGCTGAGGGGGGTGGATGTGTGGGAGCCGAGGTTTAGGGTTTAAGGGGGGTGTCGTGGAAGTGGAGCTAGGGTGTCAGCAGGGGGTGTGTGAGAGGGGCGTGGGACGGTCGGGGGAGGTTGCGTGGAGGTAGCCGTCGTGACGCCAGCAGCGCCAGTAGTCCGGATGCCCTCGCGCGTTTCGGTAGCCCAGCGAGCCTGCTTCGCCAGTCGCCTGTGGGTCAGTTGCTCCTGTGTGTGCTCGTCGTAGCCGCGGAGCCAGATACTCCCGTAGTCCGGTGCCCTCGTGCGCTCGGTAGCCACTGTGCACGCCGCTCCTGTTGCCCGTTGTGTCTGCAGCTTCGCCCATCGCCTGCAGCAGATCGCCCCTCACAGTCTCTCCTCCTCCTCACTTGCCCTCTGTGACTGCCTCTAGCTTTACTTGCATTTGTGGACTTGATCTATGACTGGTTATTTGTGCTGATTACACCCCACTTTGGCTATGGGGGTGTGTCAGAATGTTGTAATTGTCTAGCCTGCAGTGGGGTACTCTATAGCGAGTACAACCCAAATTAGGGTTTCCTATATGTACCTTGCATGCTGCTAGTACAAACCCTCTTCTCTGTTCTATCTTTCCTTCCACTATCTCGATAGGAAGTACAGAAGGAGACGAACGAGGTGGACTAGAACGAAACAGGGCAGAACGAAGGTCAGTGTCGGGAACAGGTGACGAGGGACGAGCACGAGGATAGCAACGAGAAGGCCAAGTGTGAGAAAGAGGAGGGGACAACGGAGGCTGAGAACGAGGGGAAACAGATGGGGAGGGGTCAGGAGGAGGAAGTGGAAGACCAGAGACGGGAGGAGAGGGGGAGGAGGGAGGAGAGGGAGAGGGGAGACCGAGGGTCCGAAGACGGGAGGAGGTGGCGGCTGCTGCTGCTGCGGCTGCTCAACCTCCAGCTTCTACTGCTGCTGGTGCTCCACCGGCTGTGGCTGCTGCTGCCGCTCCTCCAGGTGCCGTAGCTCCAGCTGCTGCCGCTCCAACTCTAGGCTTTCTCTCTCCAACTCCAAATGCTCCTCACGTGCACAACGAAGACGGGCCTGGTGCCGGGTCGGGTAGGGGTGCGGGCGCGGAGTAGTGTCCGGGGCAGGGGCAGCCCCAGGACTACCCTCCAAGGCACTAGATGTACCACCCCCAGAGCCAGCACCACCAGAAGTAACAGGGTTAGTCCCAGGCTCTCTTGGTCCAGCAGAGGGCGCACCCCCAGTCGTAGCACCCCCAGGGACAGCTCGACTAACACCAGCTCCCCAAAGACCAGCGGCTACTGCAGGCACGGGCTCAGCTCCAACTCCAGCACCCCCAGAACCAAGACCTTGGATAGGGACGCTCTCAGCTCCAACTCCAACTCCTCTAGAGCTAGCACCGCCAAGGCCCTCGTCACGAACACCGGCTCCCGCAGAGTCTGCAGTGGGTTGTGAGGAGGACTGCGGGGAAGGAGGCTGCACCTGAGGGGCTATCGAGGGGGGAGGGGTAGCGTGAGACACACCAGACGGGGCTGGACCAGGGGGGGGAGGCTGTACTGTGGGAGCAGGAGGGGGAGCGGAAGTCACGAAGAGAGGGGGAGGAGGAACCACGAGACCTCGACAGGGGTACCGGACGTAGTAGGGGACGGACTCGTCGAAACGGACGTCACGGGAGTCAAAGAACCAGTGAAGGGGAGTAAAAGGTGAAGTCAGAGGAGTCCTCAGGGAAACCAAGGAAGACACAGGGAACGGCGCGAGGCGAGATCTTGTCCGCGGAGGTGTCGCGAACAAGTGCCAAGCAACCCCAGACACGAAAACGCGACGCAGCACCAGGGCACCCAGTCCAAAGACCGGTCGACGAAACCTCTGGCCTAGAGACATGTGGCTAGAGGTTCAGCTGGTGAGCGGCGTACCGAACCGCGTAGGGCCACAGAAAATGGGGGGCACGGGCGTGAGTCATGGAGGTGCGGGCAATCTCCATGACCAAGCCTATGCGGCGCTCAGCAACCCCATTCTGCTGTGGGGACTCTAGAAGCGTCCAGGACCGACGGATGCCCTGCTCGCGATAGAATCCAGCGAGTATGCTGGAGCGAAACTTACCCCCATGGTCGGAGTGAAGACAGCTGACACGACGACCACGAGTGTCCGCAGTGGTAAGCAACCACCTGATCAGCGTAGAAGTCACCTCAGACTTCTTCGCCAAGGGGAACACTGTGGTGTAGCGGGAGTAGTCGTCAACGACCACCAGAAAGAAACTCTCTCGCTCACAGCCAGGGCGATAGGCAGGGCCCCAGACGTCCAAGTGGAGAGTCTCAAAAGGCTCGGTGGCCGGATGAAGGGAGGAGGAGTGAGGGGTGGCGCGCACCCTACCCTCGACGCAGGGACTGCAAGGTGGTGCAAGTGAAGACGGCAGCGACGGCAAGACACGTGGGAGGCCTAAGACAAGACGCCGACAAGACATAGCGCGCAGGCGAGGAATGGACGGGTGCCCCAGCCGGTGGTGCCACAGAACGGTGGGGTGGGCAAGCGACCGGTAGGAGCAAGACGCGACAACAGGACCAGACACGGGAACCTGACCAGACACAGCTACCTGGTGAGACGCGGCAACCTGGCAAGACGCAGGGACCTGACGGGGGGCAGTGACAGGGGTCGGGGGCAGTAGCTGCTCCTGCTCCAATAAAGGTGGCCAAAGGCGCGTACGTGTCACCGGCTACACAAACCGCAGTCTCCCCAGAAGGCTCAATCCAAACACCCACGTGGCTACTCACGAGTGGCCTCACACCCACCAAGTTCCAGGAGAACGAGGGGACATGAAAGCCCGTCAGGAAACCCAACGGATCAGCTGGGCACGGAAGCGTAGTAGTGTAGCGAGTAGTGACTGGTCCCGAAGTGGGATCAGCCAGTGCTACAGCGACTGGCACAGGAAGCGGAGTAAGCGTCGTGTAGTTACGGAAGAAGCAGTGCAAAGCTCCGGAGTCAAGAGTGAAAGACAACGAAGCGTCCTTCGAAGCACCTCTTGGACTAGTGTTTACACAAGTACCAACACTAGCAACAGGCAAATTAGCAACACTAGCACCTAAGCTAAAAACACGCGAGTAAATAGAGTCAGAAGCACTAGAGTCAACAACAGCATACATAGCATGAGGAGTTCCTAAGAGATCAAGCAACTGAGAAGCAGACATGCCCCACAGAGCGGGACCATGCTGCTGAACAAGGGGAAGCCAGTCAGGGGCGGGGCCATCGGCGCCGTAGGCCGCACGAAGTGTGTCAGTGAGCTGAACGAAGCACTGACCCGGTGGGTGGCGGCGGTCACAGCGGTAGCCACTGCGAGGACCTGTCTAGATGAAGTAGGGGCAGGGTGGGTGGACGGCACCACGCGACAGCTGACGCTGGCCTGACCCCTGCCTCAGTACGTGCTGGTGCTCCTGCTGCTGCTGTGGCTGCTGCGAAAGGAGTGGCTGCTGCTGTTGCTGTCGCTGTGCCTAGTACCAAGCCGCCACTCCACCACCCGCAGCTGGTAGTACAGCAGATGCTGGACTAACCCGAGCGTCACCTCCACCAGCTGCAGCAGGTGAGTCACTAGCCGCTGCACGAGGCACTCCACCAACTCCCGCACTCCCGCCATCGTTGCTCGCAACGCCACCTCCGCCGCCTCCGCCGGTGCCCGCTCCCAGGTCGCCACCTCCTCCGCCCCTCCTACCGCTCCTACCTCAAGACCACGCAGACGTCGTAGCAGCAGCTGCGGTCATGTCAGTAGTGGAAGTAGCGAGGAAGGCAGTAAAGATAGGCAGCTGAGGAACAGTGCACCCGTGAAACAGTGGAGGGGGCACAGCGCCAGAGGCGGAGGCTACCGAGCGGAGGTTGCTCTCGACGTCCTTGAGGGCAGACTCAAGGACCTCGATAGTGAGCTCGCTAGGGTGCTTCAGAAGAAGCGCGTCACAAACGGAGGCAAGGCAGTCAGGGAGACTAGTTGCGATGAAATAGATAGCAATCGCCATGGGAGGAGGGAGTAGAGCAAGCTGTGCGTCAGTGCAAGCAGCGCAGGTGAGCGATCAAGTCAGCAGTGCGCTCAAACGAGGCGAGGTCAGGAAACAGGAACGGGAGGAACAGTCGACCAAGAGAGACAGTGGTGGGAGTAGCGTAGCGGGCCTTGATCGCAGTCAGGAACTCACTAGCCGTGCGAACCTGAGTGAAGTGGGTCTCCTCAGACTTAGGGAGGAGGTTGCTGAGGGAGATGCAGGCCCCAGCGTTACGCGACTTCCACGCTGTCTGGTCAGCACGCTGCCGTGCATAATAGTCTCTGTCGGCAGTGGTGGGGTCAACGCCTAAGGGTGCAGGGTCAGGGGGCGCAGAAAGGTCACCGGAAGCGTGCACCCACAGAGACTCGTCAGCCTGATCCTGGCTCTCTAGGAGACGCTGCGCACGTATGAGCCTGACAGAGAACTCCAGTGGCCTACCCTCGGCATCAAAGCGAAAAGGCGGGAACTGCCACTGCTGAAACCCTAAACGCCTAGAGTAGGGCGCTAATGGCAGATCATGAGGCTGAGGGCGCTTCGGGACGCACAGTAGGGAGCAACACGGCGCTGGGTAGGGCGCGACACAACGAGCCAAGTAGGGCACGACGCGACGGGCAGAGACAGCGCAACTTGACGAGATGGGACGGGTAGCGCGACGCGACGCGGTGGGCGGAATGGGACGGACGAGGCGCGACGGGAAGGGACGGACGAGGCACGACGGGAAGGGACGGACGAGGCGCGACGGGAAAGGACGGACGAGGCGCAACGGGCAGGGGACGGAAACGCGACGACAGGGGACAGAAACGCGACAGGCAGGGATCGGGACGGGCAGCACGACGCGATAGGCAAGGGACGCAACGGAAAGGGGACGGGATGGGCAGAGGACGCGAGGCGACGGGCAGGGGACGGAAACGTGACGGGCAGGGGACGGAAACGCGACGGGCAGGGGACGGGACGGGCAGCGCGACGCGACAGGCAGGGGCCGCGAAGGGCAGGGGACGGGACGGGCAGGGGACGGAAACGCTTACGAACACCCTTTTACAAAGGGGGGTGGGGAGGAGTGAGGGAAAAGGAGAGAAGGTGGGGGGCCATGCATGAGTGTACCAACTTCATGCCTGCGATCCCTCTTGAGAACCTTCAACACTCAACTCAACCACCCCCCTTTAACTGCACCCCTTGAATCTGCCGTCCTCTCAATTCTCACCCTCACCCTCCTTTCACCATCACATACCCGCCACCCTCTCATCACCCCCCCGCCACCCCCTCATCTCCCCCCCCCACGGTGAAAGCCGCGGAATGGAGGGGGGGGGGCGGCGGTAGCTGCTGCTGGTTCTCGCACCCTGGCGTGGGGCGGGCGGCGTACGCTGCCGCTGGCGTTGGTGGGTGGCGCTGGTGCCAGCGCTGGCGGTTCACACCTGCCACCCCCACATCACCCCCCCCCCTCACGGCAGAAGTCACGGAAGGGAAGGGGGGGGGCGGCGTACGGAGCTGCTGGCGTTGGCGCAAGCGCTGGCGATCGCAGATGACGCATGCGCTGGCGCTTTACGGCTGGCGCAGGTGCTGGCGCACGCGCTGGTGCCGGTCGTTGGTTGCTGGCGCTCGCGGCTGGCGCTCGTCGCTGGGCGCTGGCACGCGAGGCTGGCGCTCGTTGCTGGCGACCCGCGGGGCGTCGAAATGGCGCGGGGCGACGAGGGGGGGGGGGGGGGGGGGGGGGGGGGGGGGGGGGGGGGGGGGGGGGACGGGACGGCGCGGAGCGAGGGGGGGGGGGGGAGGGGGGCGCGGACGACGGGACGGCGCAGAGCGACGAGGGCGACGACGGAACGGGACAGGCAGGCGCTTCGGGCGCGACCGGGCAGAGCGCGACGGGCATGATGGGACGGGCCAAGTAGGCGCCTCGGACGCGACCGGTGACTAAAAAAAAAATAGTGCATTTAGAGCGATGAATGTGCTCGATGAACTGGGCCCCCTGAGGGGTCAGCCAGAAACAGGTGCAGGGAGTGGTGTGACTGTGGTACTGTCACGAAAGAAGCAGCGGGAAGCACCTGAGTCAAGCGTGAAGGTGTGCGAGGCCTCAGCAGGCGCAGTACCAGAGAGAGCAGACGCACTAGCACCTAGAGCAGCAGCCTCTATACCTGGGTCGGGCGGCACACACAGGTAACAGTCACCCTCAGCACTAACACCCTCAGCACTAACAGCGCCACTCCGAAGGCGGGTGCGCCGAGCAAACCACTCACGAAGCTGCTGGGGCGTAAGGGTCTCGGGCGGACACTGCTGCTGCCGCCTCTGGTCACCGCCAGAGCCTCCCCTTTGGACCGCCTACCCTGACCGCCACCACTCCCACTACTGCCACCACCGCCGCCACCGACGCCTCCACCCCAGCCACCACTCCTATCGCCAACACCGCCACCTCCACCTCCTCCACCACCGCCTCCACCGCCGCCACCCCCACCACTCTTGCCTCCCTTGCCCTTGCCGCAGCGGCGCTGCCCACTAGGAGCAGACGCAGCCCCGACCTCCTCAGCACGAAGGAAGTCAACAGCAGCAGCAGAAGCGACAGAGGGGGCAAGGGGGGAGGGGGAACACCCCTCAAAGAAGGGAGTGCGAGGAGTGCCACGAGAAGCAGCTACAGTGACTACGCTAGTCTCAGCTGCAAGGAGATGCTTCTCGAGCAGGTCGACAGTGAGGTCTGTGGGGTCAAGGGAAAGAAAGTGGTCCCTGACTGCGCGAAGAGAGTCAGGGAGGCGGGTGACGATGAAGTAGAGAGTGATGTACATGGGGGGGGGGGGGGGTCTTGTCTAGAAACTCGAATGCACGGCGTGGTAGCGAGTGTCGCTAGTGCGAAGATGGGTGATGAGGTCGTCGACTGTGGAAAAGGCTGACAGCTCAGGAAAGAGGTAGTGCAGTATGAGTCGGCCTAAAGCAACAGTGGCAGGGGAGGAGTAACGAGTGACTACATCGTCAAACAGTGCTTGCCTTAGCAGTTTTGTGCTGGCCAAAGTGCGCACGTTCGACTAATGGCAGGTGGTTGCGAACGGCGAGGCGAGCAGTAGCGTCACGGGTAAGCCACTGTGAGCGAGTCACACTGTAAGCTGTCTCGGGAGGAGCAATTGAGGTCCCAGACGTGTGGTCAAACCGGGAGACACCGTCCCTAGACTCGCTGGTACAGCTGTAAGTCGTCTAGCCAGATCTCAGACTGGATCGGACGGCCGTCAGAATCGAAGGTGAGAATACTAAGAGAGGCCATAGTTGGCAGAGGAGGGTGGCGCACGACCAGCAGGGCAGCACGCAGGCAAGGCAGAGCGGCGCGCAGGCAGCAGGTAGGCGCGACGGACAGGGCAGGGCGTGCGCGGGGCGACGCGACGCAGGTCAGGGCGTGCGCGGGGCGGTGCAACGCAGGGCAGGGCGTGCGCGGGGCGGCGCGACGCAGGGCAGGGCGTGCGCGGGCAGCGCGACGCAGGGCAGGGCGTGCGCGGGGCGGCGCGACGCAGGGCAGGGCGTGCGCGGGCGGCGCCACGTAGGGCAGGGCGTGCGCGGGGCGGCGCGACGCAGGGCAGGGCGTGCGCGGGGCGGCGCGACGCAGGGCAGGGCGTGCGCGGGCGGCGCGACGCAGGGCAGGGCGTGCGCGGGGCGGCGCGACGCAGGGCAGGGCGTGCGCGGGGCGGCGCGACGCAGGGCAGGGCAGGGCGTACGCGGGCAGCGCAACGGGCAGCAGGGCAGCGCGCGGCCAGCAGGGCGGCGCGACGGGGAGCAGGGTAGGGTGGCGCGGCCAGCAGGGTAGCGCGACGGGCAGCAGGGCGGCGCACGGCCAGAAGGGCGACGCGACGCGCAGCATGGCAGGGTGGCGCGGCCAGCAGGGCGGCGCGACGTGCAGCAGGGCAGCGTGCGGCCAGAAGGGCGACGCGCGGGCAGGGCAGGGCGCTACGGACAGGGTAACACGTTATGGGCAGGGAACTAGTCGGTGGGCCCTAAAAAAACGGTCCTGGAACAGGACCTGCTCTGATACCATGTCAGAATCCTGAACGAGAATGGATGCATTGAGAACAAGCTGAGTACAAGTACTAACCCTAATTGGGTTGTACCCCTTATGGGCTACCCCACTACAGCCTACACAACATAAACATTATCATGTTTTGACACACTTTAGTTCGCTGATAATTTCGGTGATTAAGTTGCGAAGGATTCCCGAATAGCTCTCATACCATGCTGCGATCAAAAGTTGATCGTAACTTAGGATCATCTCAGGAAGGTTCGCGGTGAGTTCTGCAGTTGGTGGTGGGCCCTTGACCTCAATTCAGAGTGAATGTAAAATGACTGAGATGATAAAAACATATAAACAAGAGCATATAAGTAGTAGTACAGGGGAATACGAAACAACCTAGCTAGCCATGTACTCTGAGGGGTACATTCTCTTATTCTAATTCAAAACCAACCGTGCGGCTCGAACAGTTACGAGACTGTTCCCGCCAATTCCTCCGCCCTTACAGCTGCCAATGCCGTTTCACGCGGACGGTCTCGATGCATCCAACTGTCTGCGTCGCTTCGGGTCATTTCTGACTCTTCGTTCTCCCATCTTCGATACGGGGTGACTCATTTGCTGATGTCAGGAGTGCACAGTTCTTTTCTTAATTCACCATTCGTAACAGGAATTGGCAGGCAAAGCATTGGAAAATCAATGGGATTCTCCTTACAAAGTGGTTTTAGATGGTTTTCCTATTGTTGCTGGTAAAGAGAATTATAATTCGGATGAGAGAATAATTTTGTTATTATACTCGTCATTCTTTCCGTTACAAACCACTACGCTTAACACAGTTTGTGCAAAAACGAGTACATTATCAAGATAGTAAGGACAGTGAGAAGCCATAGCTAGGGTTGACCTAGCTAGGCAAGCAAGAAATGAACAAAGGAGAGGGTTGCACTAGCAAGAATGGGGATACAAATAGCAAACCCTAGAAGGGTTGTACTCGCTATAGAGCACCCCACTACAGGCTAGAGCATAATATTCTGACACACCCCCATAGCCAAAGTGGGGTGTAATCAGCAGAGCAAGCAAAGCAGTACAAGCTCAGGGTGGATCACAATGTCACCACACATTCTGAGCACAAGTTCAAGAAGCAATAGTTTAAAGTTCACAATTATGAGCAAAGCTAGAGGCAGTCACAGAGGGCAAGTGAGGAGGAGGAGGGCTGGCGAGAGGAGAGAAGAGTGGAGGCGACGACTGAAGCTGCAGACACACGGGCAACAGACGGCTCTGGTGCAACTCTAGTGGCTACCGGGAGCAAGGGCCCCGGAATACAGGAGTAACAGGCTCTGCGTCTGATCAGGAGCGGCAAGAGCAACGGACCCACGGGCGACAGGTGCAACCGGCTCTCTGAGCTACCGGTGGCTATCAGAACCCCGGAATACAGGCGCTGCGGACGACACGACGGCGGCCTCCGCTCAACCTCCCCCAACAGTCCCACACCCCTCGACACACACCCCCTGCTTCGCCCCTAGCTCCACTCCCCTTTCACCCCCCCCTTAGTACCACTCCGACGGCTCCAACAGGTCCACCCCCCTCAGCGGCAGCTGCAGCACAGGGAGACGGAGGAGGAGGAGGAGCAGGGAACGGCACACAGAAGCTGCACCCCCATACGCCCCACCCCCAAACCCTAATCCAGGAGTACGGGCAGAAGGAGGGGTGGGGCGCCTTCAGAAGCACGGGGGACAGCGGGGAGGACAGGGGCAGCGAAGATCGGGCCACCCACGGGTCTGGCACAGCCTCCCGAACCGCGCGCAGGCGGCCCGAGCCGCGCGCGGGCCTGGCGCAGCCCGTACGGGCCGCGCGCGGGCCTGGCGCAGCCCGTACGGGCCGCGCGCGGGCCTGGCGCAGCCCGTACGGGCCGCGCGCCGGCTGTACGGGCCGCGCGCAGGCCACGACGGGCGACGGGGGGCGACGCGCGGGTCCCCGTCGCCCGTCGCAGCGCCTCCCGGGAGCAACGCGCGGTGTGACGGGGCAGAAACCCGCCGCGCGCCTCGGGGCGCACGGCGGGCAGAGAACCGCCGCGCGCCTCGGGGCGCACGGCGGGCAGAAAACCGCCGCGCGCCTCGGGGCGCACGGCGGGCTGAAAACCCTAATTTCAACGCCGCGTACCACGAGGCGCGCGGCGGACAGGGAGTAGCAGTAGCAGCGGAAGCAGTGAAGTGGTGGGCCCACAGGACAGGAGCGTAACCGCTCTGTTACCATATCAAGATAGTAAGGACAGTGAGAAGCCATAGCTAGGGTTGACCTAGCTAGGCAAGCAAGAAATGAACAAAGGAGAGGGTTGCACTAGCAAGAATGGGGATACAAATAGCAAACCCTAGAAGGGTTGTACTCGCTATAGAGCACCCCACTACAGGCTAGAGCATAATATTCTGACATACATATCTAGTTTCTTCACCACCCCCTTCTCGTAAATCCCTAAAGCGAAGTACCAGGCACCAGCCTCGATGAACAAGATCCTCCTAATTCCAGCTGTCACAACCATGGATCAGCATTCTAGTTCGCGAAAGCGCTTCGTATTGGTCGCGAAAGGTGTCGCGAGCTCGTGTCCATAATTTTGCGAAAGCGGTTTGAGTGCATGTCGGTAATGAAGCTAGTAACAGCTGGTCGCAAATCTGTCCATTTGAGTCGGAGACAAAAAGCGGGAATGGAGTGAGGCGCGGCAAAATCGCACGAAACTGAAAGTTCAGCGAGACCCGCCTCGGGTATCCCGCACGTAACGCTTTCCTGCATTCATCCCGCCGAGTTTGCCTGACGCGCGTCATGGTAGCACAATGGCCAGCGAGGCACACCGACTCTGAAACCCCTCCTCACGGTCAGCGGAGGTACGAAACGCAACCATGCGCAGCATAGATATTGTTGACATCGCTGGCCGACTTGCCCTGGGTTTCCTGCCCAGGCTCTCCGGATTCCACCTCAAAATCCGCGCGGGGATTCCACCCACCGAGCATGTCTCACCCAAGAATCCGCTAGGGGGTTCCACCCGCCGAGCCTGTCTCACCCATAAATCCGCTAGGGGATTCCACCCACCGAGCCTGTCTCACCAATAATTCGCTAGGGGATTCCACCCCCGAGCCTGTCTCACCCAAAAATCCGCTAGGGAATTTCCAAAAAGCCTCTCCTCTCCTCTGGTCCCCTCTCCTTGCTGCTTGGTTGTACATATTCAAGAAGCTGACCTCATTTTCTTCACCAGTTTCTTGCTCTGAAGTAATTTGGCTCTCCTTATCGCTTTCTCGATTCGTACTCTCACTAACAAGTTCCTGAATCTGCTCTAAGACTCTGTTTCGAGACTGCAAATTTATCTTGTTGAAAAATCAGCCTTCTCAAATCGTCTATAGCACTACGATGGCAAATGTCTGCATGGTGAACGGCAGCCAGCCCCCCAGCAATGACAGACGACCCAACACTGACACAAGGAGGCTTCGAACTACCAAGAAAGGCTTCAGTGCCTTCTTCGCTGCCATGAAATTCGGCAGATTCGAAGAAAATAACATACTACCGCAGGATAGGTCCTTCCGTGCACCACTTGGGTTTTCTCCCCTGCGTCCAGCGGCTGCGAGATCTGCCAAGGAGACTGTTGTTCGAGTTGCCTCCTGTGACGTGCCACCGAAGCAATGAGGACAGACGAAGCAGCGCAAGCTGCAGCAAAAAGCTCAGAAAACGCTTTCGTTGGCTGCACTTTCCTGCATACCTACGAAGATTCCGAAGCCTGTGGGCTCAAAGGCTGTTGTAAAGGCACCTGAAGCGAGACCTACACGCAACAACATGCCGGCTAGAAGGGTCGAGAACGAAACATCTAAGTTGGAACAAATTCGGCGGAGGTTTGAAGTATCAAGACTTTTTAAGACGAGGAGTTCGTCCGCTGCTGCCGTTGCAGCATGAGCCATTAGCAAAATAATGAAATCTGCTGAAGTGCAAATCACAGCAAGATTCTCTCTGCTGTAATATGCTAGAGATTAGAGCAACATATGTAATTAGGTGTGTATATCTGTGTCAAAATGAGGAATGAATGATGCATTGATGTTGGTTGGGGTACATATAGCTAACCCTAACTTTTGTACCCCCTAAGACAATCCTCACTATAGGCTACAACATTTGACACACCCCCATAGCCTAAGTGAGGGGTGTCTAGCAGAACCAAAAGAGTACGGTCACAAGACCAGTCCAAGAAACAAATCTCAGGGTGGATCACAACGTCACCACACACTCTGAGCACAAACACCGGTGGCCAAAAGGCCAGTCCAAGATGTAACAGAGAAATATAGAAAGCGTACAAGCAAAGTAAACAGTGCACTCAAGTCTAAGCAAGACGAGAACCAGTGTCAACAAGGCCTAACTGCACACAGCACCTCTGGTGGTCACAAGGCGGAAGCGTCTTGGTGAAGATGTCTGCAGTGTTGGCCTCGGACTCCACAAACTCGAAGCGAGCCTGTCCACGTCTCTGCAACTCTCGCAGAAGAAAGTACCTGACGTGAATGTGCTTCACTCTGCTCTCCAGTCGCGGCTCTCGACAAAGGAGAATCGACGCCTTGTTGTCAGTGAACAAGGTCGGTGCAGAGCTCGGCCGCTCACCAAGGTCGGCGAGCAAGAACGTCAACCAACGCAGCTCCTGTGCCGCCATGGCACCAGCGTAGATCTCAGCCTCAGCTGTAGAGGTCGAGACCGAAGAGGAGCGCGTGGACCGCCAGGAAACAGCTCCAGAACCCAGGCTGAAACAGTACCCCTGAGTAGACCTGTGAGTCTCAGCGTCGTCAGCGTAAGAAGAGTCACAGTGACCAGTAAGTACGACAGACTGCTGCCCTCCAAGAACTAGCCCCATGCCTGATGTCGTCGCTAGGTACTTTGCCACCCTCACAGCTGCTGTCCAGTGAACAGGACGGTGTCTCCCTGGCGCAACAAAGCGCGCAAGGACGCTGAGAGGGAAGGCGAGGTCTGGGCGAGTACAAGTCATCAGGTACATGAGGCAACCCACAAGCTCTGCGTAGGGACCACTAGGCTCAAACGGCTCGTCAGGAAAGGGTCCAGTGAGTCTGTGGTCAACAGCAAGAGGTGTGCACTGTACTGTGGAGTGCTGAAGCCCGAACCGCTGAAGGACCTGCTGCACCATGTGTGACTGTGAAAGTGTAATGGTGCGAGCAGCTCTGTCCCTGGTGATCTGCAGGCCAAGGTAGTGGCGCAGCTCACCAAGGTCAGTGCAGGTGTGTCTCTTCTGCAGTTCGGACTTCACGTCTGCCAAAGCAACCCTGTCAGCAGTGGCGAAAACGAGGTCGTCGACGTAGACCAGAACAAAGAACGGTGTGGAGCCACGACGAACGAACAGCGACGGGTCGGCAGAAGACGGCTGGAACCCAAGGTCAGAGAGGGTAGAACGCAGAGTGTCGTGCCACTCACGAGGGGCCTGGCGAAGACCGTAGACAGGTCGCCTCAGCCTCCACTGGGTCCCAGGAGGGAAGGTGCCAGTGAAGGCAGAGGGACGACGCAGCCAGACCTCCTCGTGTAGGCTGCCCTGAAGGAAAGCAGTGGAGAAGTCGAGAGACTGTAACTCGTAGTCTCTTTGTGCTGCTACGTGTAGTATCACCCGAAGAGTGGTCATCTTCGGGGTAGGCGCGAAGGTCTGAAAGAAGTCAACTCCCTCGCGCTGACTGAAACCTCTAGCCACGTAGCGCGCCTTGAAGACCGGGGGAGATCCCGGTGGCCGCTTCACCCTGTAGATCCACATGCCGTCGACTACGTTCGCCCCAGGGGGGGGAACCTCATCGACGTAGGTGCCTGTGGATCTGTAGGAGGCCATCTCTGCGTCCATGGCAGCTCTCCACTGAGAGGCCCAAGGCCCTGACACTGCCTCAGCATAAGTGCGAGGAGTCGGAATGTCAAGGGCGTCGGGGTCACCCTCAGGGGCGAGGAGCATGGCACAGAGATGAGGGGAAGCGGCTGCCAGGAACTCTAGCTCAAACTGCCTGTCCTCTAGGGCGTCACAGCCAAGGGCAGACACACCCCCGACGGCCAGAGGACTGGAAGGAGGAGCAGCCACAAGACCGGTGGCGAAGTCAAGGCGGCGGGTAGAGGCAAAGTCAGTGACTGCGGCAGTAAGAGCGGACACAGAGGACAGAGAGGCACGAGGGTGAGTAACAAGAGAGGCGAGAACACGAGAGAGAACAGGACGGTACGTGCGGTAGTAGTCAGTGACAGGAGTAGGAAGCGACGCAGTGAGGGCAGACTCAGGAGGAGACGGAAGCACAGACGGAGACGGTCGAGGTGGACGAGAACAAAGTAAGGCAGTACGAAGGTCAGTGAAGGGAACAGGAGACGAGGGACGAGCACGAGGGGAGCGACGAGAGGCCCAAGTCTGAGAAGGAGGAGGGGACAACGAAGACTGAGAACGAGGGAAAACAGCGGGAGAGGGGTCAGGAGGAGGAAGCGGAGGACCAGAGACGGGAGGAGAGGGGGAGGAGGAAGGAGAGCGAGAGGGGAGACCAAGGGTCCGAAGACCCGAGACAGGAGGAGGAGGCGGCTGCTGCTGCTGCTGCTAGGGCTGCTGCGGCTTCTGCTGCTGCTGCTGCTGCTGCTGCTCCAGCTGCTGCTGCTGCTGCTGCTCCTGCGGCTGCGGCTGTTATTGCTCCTGCTGCTGCTTCTCCTGCTGCTGCTGTCGCTCCTGCTCCTCGAGCCGCTGCAACTCTCGCTCCTCTCTCTCCAACTCCAGCTGCTCCTCACGAGCACGGCGAACACGAGCCTGGAACCTGGTCGGGTAGGGGTGGGGGGTAGTAGTAGTGGTCGGGGCAGCGGCAGCCCCAGAGTCCACCTCCGAAGCACCAGGCACACCACCCCCAGAGTCAGCACCAACACCAGCTCCAGACCCAGGCTCACCAGAAACCGAAGGGGGGTCACCCTCACCCCCAGACGCAGCACCCCCAGACTCCGCACGACCAGCACCAGCTCCCGGAAGACAAGAGTCCCCTGCAACCCGCTGCGCAGCTCCAACTCCAGCACCCCCAGAACCAAAAACCGGTACAGGAACAGTCTCAGTACCATCCTCTCGAGAGGGAGCACCTGCAGGACGTGGCAAGGAAGACTGTGGGGAGGGAGGCTGTACATGAGGGGCTACCGAAGGGGGAGGGCTAGCCTGAGACACACCAGACGGGGCTGGACCAGGGGGGGAGGCTGTACCGGGGGAGCAGGAGGGGGAGCGGCAGTCAGGAAGAGAGGGGGAGGAGGAACCGGGAGACCTCGACTGGGGTACCTGACGTAGTAGGGGGTGGACTCCTCAAAACGAACGTCACGGGAGTCAAAGAACCGGTGAGAGGGAGGGTGGTAAAAGGTGAAGTCAGAGGAGTCCTCAGGGAAACCAAGGAAGACACAAGGAACGGCGCGAGGCGAGAGCTTGTCCGCGGAGGTGTCGCGGACAAGAGCCAAGCACCCCCAGACACGAAACCTCGACGCAACACCAGGGGACCCGGTCCAAAGACTGGTCGGTGAAGCCTCTGGCCGAGAGACGCGTGGCCAGAGGTTCAGCTGGTGCGCGGCGTACCTGACCGCGTAGGGCCACAGGAAATGGGGGGCACGGGCGTGAGTCATGGAGGTGCGGGCAATCTCCATGACCAGGCCTATGCGGCGCTCAGCAACCCCATTCTGCTGTGGGGACTCTGGAAGCGTCCAAGACTGAAGAAAGCCCTGTTCGCGACAGAATCCAGCGAGAATGCCGGAGCGAAACTCACCCCCGCGGTCGGAGTGGAGACAGCTGACACGACGACCACGAGTGTCCTGCGTGGTAAGCAACCACCTGATCAGCGTAGAAGTCACCTCAGACTTCTTCGCCAGGGGGAACACTGTGGTGTAGCGGGAGTAGTCGTCAACGACCACCAGAAAGAAACGCTCACGCTCAGGGCCAAGGCGAGAGGCGGGGCCCCAGACGTCCAAGTGAAGCGTCTCAAAAGGCTTGGTGGCCGGACGAAGGGAGGAGGAGTGAGGGGTGGCGCGCAGCCTACCCTCGACGCAAGGACCGCACGGTGGTGCAAGGGACGGCGGCAGCGACGGCAAGACACGCGGGAGACCTAAGACAAGACGCTGACGAGACATAGCGCGCAGACGGGGAAGAGAAGGGTGCCCCATCCGGTGGTGCCACAGAACGGTGGGGTGGGCAAGCGACTGGCAGGAGCACGACGCAGCGACCGGACTAGACGGAGGAACCTGACAAGACACAGCTACCTGGGGGGACGGAGCAACCTGGTGAGACGCGGGGACTCGAACGGGGGGCGGAACAGGGGCCGGTGGCAGTAGGGGTGGCTGCCGCTGCGGCTACTGCTGCGGCTGCTGCTGCTGCTGCTGCGGCTGCGGCTGCGGCGGCGGCTGCTGCGGCTGCTGCTGCTGCTGCTGCTGCTGCTGGGGCTGCTGCGGCTGCTGCTGCGGCTGCTGCTGCTGCTGCTGCTGCGGCTGCTGCTGCGCACGCGGGCCAGTGTGAAGAGTGTAGAGACCTGAGCCCGGCTCAGCAGCAAAGGTGGCCAGAGGCTGGTAAGAGTCCCCGTCAACACACACCGCAGTCTCTCCAGAAGGCTCAAACCACACACCCACGTGCTGACTCACGAGGGGTCGCACGCCAACCAAGTTCCGGGAGAACGAGGGGACGTGAAACCCAGTGAGAGACCCGGAGGGAGCAGCAGGACACGGCAAAGTGGTAGTGTGACGCGCAGTGACTGGTCCCGAAGTGGGATCAGCCAGCGCCACAGAAACAGGCGCAGGAAGTGGTGTAAGTGCCGTGCTGTCACGAAAGAAGCAATGTAAGGCTCCAGAGTCCAGCGTGAACGACAGCGAAGCGTCCTCCGAGGTAGCCGCTGGACTAGAGTCTACACAAGAACCTACACTAGCAACAGGCAACTGAGCAAGGCTAGCACCTAAGCTAACAACACCAGAGTAAACAGAGTCAGAAACACTAGAGTCAACAACAGCATACATAGCATGAGGAGTTCCAATCAGATCTGCTAACTGCTCAGCAGACATGCCCCACAGAGCGGAGCCGTAACGCTGAACAAGAGGAAGCCAGTCAGGGGCAGGACCGCCAACCCCGTAGACCAAACGAACCGTGTCAGTGAGCTGAGCAAAGCACTGACCAGGGGGGTGAAGGCGGCCACAAGGGTGGCCCCGGCGAGGACCTGTCAGGGAGTGTAAGCAGCACCACGCTGGGTCTGACGCAACCCCGACCCCGGATCCAGCTGCGGCCGCTGGGCGCTAGGCTCGGTAACAACGAGAGCTAGGCTTGGCGCTAGGCTCGGTAACAACGGGACCGGTACGAACGAGAGCTAGGATCAGGCTCGGGTGGTACGAACGGAGAACGGAGGAACGGGATCCCACAGGATCCTAACCTAACTGATACCATGTCAAAATGAGGAATGAATGATGCATTGATGTTGGTTGGGGTACATATAGCTAACCCTAACTTTTGTACCCCCTAAGACAATCCTCACTATAGGCTACAACATTTGACAATCTGTATATTAAATTATTGGAACACATGCATTAATTCCCTCTTGTTCATTGATTGGCCTGATTAAGAGACCTGTTCCAGTGGGGAACTCATGTAGGACTCTTCTTGAGTTCATTGTCCATTTCTCAGCCTCTCCAGTAAAACCCTCTTCCCATCACTACAGCCTTTCTCCTTCCCCTGTTGCTTCCTAGTATGTACCCTAATCTCCTCTGTACCCTGATCTCTTTCCCCTTGATTCATTCTCATTTCCTTCTATATATTTAATCCCTTCCCATACTCCCTGCATTTTCTCCTCTCTCCGTTCCCATCAGCCCATCCCCCACCACTCAACCCCTATCCAAGAGGTCCAGACCCCTTTTTTTCTCATATCTGTGATGGAATTAGGTAGCATCATCAGCCAGCATCACTAGGCGTCAACAGCCATCACCTGACACCATATGGCATCACATGCCATCACCTGACACTATATGGCACAGATGGCATCAGATGGCATCATGTGGCATCAGATGGCATCAGATGGCATCAGATGGCATTAGATGGCATCACATGGCATCATATGACATCATACAGCATCATATGGCATCATATGCCATCACCTGACACTATATGGCACAGATGGCATCAGATGGCATCAGATGGCATCATGTGGCATCAGATGGCATCAGATGGCATCATATGGCATCACATGGCATCATATGACATCATACAGCATCATATGGCATCAGATGGCATCATATGACATCATATGGCATCAGATGGCATCATATGGTATCACATGGCATGATGTGGCATCATATGGCATCATATGGCATCATTTGGCATCATATGGCTTCGTATGGCGTCACATGCCATCAACTAACATTTCTCTATTCTTTGTCGCCCTTCTTTCTCTCCCTTCTTGTGTCGTTCCTCTCTATTTGCTTTCTCCTTCCTTGTTAGCTCTCTCAAGTCTTCCCTAATCTCACCCCCCCCCCCCACCCCCCACCTCCCTTACCCCCTCCCCTCCAACCCAACAGCATTGAGTCGCAACGGCTCCCTTCTATTACATTTCACCCTTTCCTCCTTTTCTACAGAAAATACCTTCTTATGTTATTCTCTCTCTCTGCCGACCCTCCTGTGCCCTGTCTTTCCACTCCTTTCCCCTGTCCCTCCCATGGCAAGCATGTTACCATAACACTTACACACGTATATATCACCATTTTCACTTAACGGCTTGTAGCATATGATTGCTTAAAACCCTCTTTTATCCTCGACCTTTCAGCTTGTCTTATTGCCCCTTCTTTTCATCTGTATTTTCCTCGCTGCATCTCTCCCTTGCTGCATGCTGTTACTCCCTCCAACTTGTTGCATTTATAATCTACAATATTTGCGCATTCCCCTTGTCATCATCATATAAGCATTCGCATATGACCCAAGCACCACTGATGGATTGATAACCAGCCAAAAGCAGTCATTCTAAGGAACACTGAAGGACATACGAAACTACTTACTTCATAGTCTTCTTTTCATTGCAGCCCTTGTAGTGGCAGTCCCTGCAGATCGTTGATATGGTGCTGCTGGTGGGATAAATGGGTCGAGGCTTATCACACTCAGGACAGCAACATGCAATCAAGCCACGAAACGATTGTGGTGAAATGACTTGCCTGTATTGGTGGAAATCACCCTGTAAATATTTTCTTGTAACTGATTCCAAAGACCTGGTTCAGTGGCTCATTTCTAGTCACTGATCCTATGACTTGGTTCAGTGGCTCATATCTAGTCACTGATTTCCATGACTTGGTTCAGTGTTTCGTATCTAGATACTGATTCCTATGACTTGGTTCAGTGGCTCATTTCTATTCACTGATTCCTATGACTTGATTCAGTGGCTCATTTCTAGTCACTAATTCCTATGACTTGGTTCAGTGGCTCATATCTAGTCACTGATTCCTATAGCTTGTTTCAGTGACTCGTTCTAGTCACTAATGCCCAGGACGAGTTTCAGTGACTTGTTCTAGGACGCATTCCAGTTACGGATTGCTATGAGTTCAGTCACTCTTTTTTCAGCGCGACTCGTTTCATTGAGTGATTTTTACGTTCATTATTCAACGATTCCGTCCATTTCTTATTGCAGTAACTATTTCAGTAGCGTAATTTCACAAAGGATTCCAGTGACTTGTTTCAGTAACTCATTTCACTCACTGATTTCCATTACTAGTTATACAAATGACCTTGAATCCAGTCACTGG
This sequence comes from Closterium sp. Yama58-4, assembly GCA_947470075.1. NCBI lineage: Eukaryota > Viridiplantae > Streptophyta > Zygnematophyceae > Desmidiales > Closteriaceae > Closterium > Closterium sp. Yama58-4. The sequence goes on along the minus strand of CANIUD010000688.1, from coordinate 208,982 downwards.
AGACAAATTACTTGTTTCAGTTACTCATTCCAACAACTTGTTTTACTCAATAACCCCTTATTCTCCCTCTCAATTCCTCGTCCTGGGCAGTTTTGTGGTGGCAGTCTGGCAGACGTAAGAGCAGCACAGGCAAATGATCAGGCTGACTGAGAGGCAGCATAGAAGCCATGCACTTTGACGACCACGGCAAACAACCAGTAACTCTTCCTCAATGCGTGGCTGCAAGCTAACCTCTTCTCTCCTCTTGCTTACTTTCTGCCTGGCGTTCGATCAGTACTACCCGCACCACCCATTCTTGCTTCTGTTGAAAATCTGTGCAGTTGTTTCCTCAGCTTGTTGCATTCAACTTAATGTTTTGTTTCCTCAACTTCCTATAGGAGGGAGAATATTGCAGCAGCAGCAAGGAGGAAAGATCCCCAGCTGAAGAGGTTGTCAAAATATATATGTGATATATGCTTGTGTAGGCTGTAGTGGGGTAGCTAATATGGGGTACAACCCCATTAGGGTTTTCCATTTGTGCCAAACTCTGACCTAGTCATTCTCATTCTTGTCTCTAGACTTCAACATGGTATTCAGAGCAGGAGGTCCCTAGGACCTCAGGATCGATTTTTTAGGGCCCACCAACTACTGCCTGCGGTTGCCGTGCTACCCCACGCCCTAACTGCCTTGCCTGCCTAGCCTGCCTGCCTGCCAGTCGCGCTGCCCCGCAGCCCCGCGCGCCGCCCGTCGCTTTGCCCTGCAGCCCCGCGCGCGCTCTGCCCTGGCCCGTCGCGCTGCCCTGCAGACCCGCGCGCCGCCCGTTGCCCTGCCTTGCGGCCCCGCGCGAGCCCTGCCCTGGCCCGTCGCGCTGCCCTGCAACCCCGCGCGTCGCCCGCTCCGCTGCCCCGCAGCCCCGCGCGCGCATTACCGCCCGCGCACGGCCCAGCCGAGCACCCGCGCAGCCCGCCCTGAGCCACGCCCGCCCGCGCACGGCCCATCCCACCGCCCCAGCAGCCCGTGCCGCCCGTTCCGCCGCCCACACTGCCCCACCCGCAGCCCGCGCAGCCCGTGCACCGCTGCACCCTGCCTGTCTATCGCGCCTACCTACTTGCCTGGCGCCTGCCTGCCTGCCTAGCGCCTGCCTGCCTGCCTAGCACCTGCCTGCCTGCCTAGCGCCTGCCTACGCTGCTACCATGGCGACGCTGAACGTCCTTGCCTTTGAGCCTGACGGTTGCCCCATAGAATTCTCCACCTGGCTTGACGATTTGCAGCTGTCCCTTATGACCGATGCCAAAGATGGCGTTTCCCTTTACGATCACGCCACTGGCACTGCCGCTGCTCCTGCTGACAGTGCTCCTGCTCTTGACCGCTCACAGTGGCAGACTCGCGATGCTGCTGCACGCCTCGTTATCCGCAACCACCTACCAATCATTGAGCGCGCGCATTTTAGTCAGCACAAGAGTGCTAAGACCCTGTACGACGCTGTAGTTGCACGCTACTCCTCCCCAGCCACTGCCGCTGTAGGACGTCTCATCCTGCCCTACCTGTTCCCCGACCTGTCCTCCTTTCCCACTGCTGAGGACCTCATCTCTCACCTCCGCGCTAGTGACGCTCGCTTTCGAGCCGCTCTTAAGGCCGAGTTCCTTGCCGCCAACCCTCCTCCGCTCTACTGGACCCTCTATCTCCTCGTCACCCGCCTCCCTGACACCCTTAGCGTAGTCAGGGACCATTTTCTCGCCATGGATCCCACCGAGATCACTCTAGCAGACTTCGAGCAGCAGCTTCTCGCAGCAGGGAAGAATATCCTAGCCGTCGGTGCCGCTAGAGGTACTCCCCGCACTCCCCTCTTTGAGGGGTGCTCCCCCTCCCCCCTTACCCCCTCCTACACCTCAGCTGCTACTGCCGTTGACCTCTCTAGCACTAAGCAGGTCGCAGCAGCCTCCGCCCCTAGTGGGAAGCGTGGCGGTGGCAGGAGCGGCAAGGATGGCAAGGGTGGTGGAGGCGGGGGTGGAAGGAGCGGTGGTGGAGGCAGGAGGTGGTCGCGGGGGTGGAGGTGGTGGGTGGGGTGGCAGTGGGGCCGGGAGTGGTGGAGGCGGTAGCGGCGGTAAGGGGGGAGGAAGAGGTGGCGGTGGTGGAGGAGGTGGGGGCGGGAGTGGGACCGGTCAGCAGCAGCAGCAGCAGCAGCAGCAGCCACAGCAGCAGTCGTCGCAGCGCCAAACCCCCTCTTCCCAGCAGCTTCATGACTGGTATGCTGGACGTGGGGCGCCTGGGGGTTCTGGTCGTTGCCCCTATGTCATTCGTTCTGGCCCTCGCAAGGGTCGCACGTGCAACGGATTCCACACTGAGTACCGTTGCTTTGCGCGCCTCAGCGACGCCTGGCGCGCCAAGTTCCCTGATGCCACTGAGTTCCCCAACTGGGCAGATCTGCTTAGGCGTGATGTACCTGTCTATGATCTTGATTATGATGCAATCCTTGCTGCCATGTATGCATTGACTGTTAGTGCTGAGGGTGACTGCTACTTGTGCGTTCCGCCTGACCCAGGTATAGAGACTGCAGCCCTAGGTACTAGTGAGTCTGCCCTCTCTGGTACTGCGTCCGCCCAGGCCTTGCACACGTTTACACTTGACTCTGGTGCTTCGCGCTGTTTCTTTCGCGACAGTACCGCAGTCACCCCCCTCCCTGCACCTGTTCCTGTCTCGCTGGCTGACCCCTCTGGGGGCCCAGTGCTGGCACGAGCCTCGACTGTGCTTCCGTGCCCGGCGGTCCCGTCCGGTGAGCTGTCAGGTCTCCATGTTCCCTCGTTCTCTACGAACTTGGTGAGCAACGCTGTTCTTCAGGATCACTGGGTTGACACCTGGACTCCTGGGGGACAGCGTGTGGCGATCTGCACCTGCTCTCGGACTGGCCGCCACCTAGCCACGTTCACCCGTGAGCCAGGGTCCAGTCTGTACACCCTCACCACTGTTTCACGCTACACTCCTTTGTCTCCACAGCTGTACGCGTCTGCTCAGGTAGCCACCCAGTGTGAGTGCCGCCGCCTGTCCCACGACACTCTCCTTTGGCACCACCGCCTTGGTCACCCCTCCCTGCCTCGCCTTCGTAGCATGCACTCTCGCTGCCTGGTCTCTGGCCTTCCCAGGTCTCTCCCTGCCCTCCCTCCCTCGCCTGCGCCTCCCTCAATTCCTTGCGTCGAGGGGCGGCAGCGCGCCGCTCCTCACTCCTCCTCGTTCCCTCCCACAGAGGCTCCACTGCAGACTCTCCACCTGGACGTGTGGGGCCCGGCCCGCGTCCAGGGGCAGGGCCGCGAGCGGTACTTCCTGCTGGTAGTCGACGACTACACGCGCTACACCACGGTCTTCCCCTTGCGCAGCAAGGGGGACGTCCCTGCTGTTTTGATCCCCTGGATCCGCGCTGCTCGTCTCCAGCTCCGCGAGCGATTCCAGTCGGACTTCCCTGTCTTGCGTCTGCACTCTGACCGAGGTGGTGAGTTCTCCTCCGACCTCCTGAAAGCCTTCTGTGTAGAGCACGGCATCACCCAGTCGTTCACGCTTCCGGCCTCTCTGCAGCAGAATGGGGTTGCTGAGCGCCGCATTGGCTTAGTCATGGAGGTCGCTCATACCTCCATGATCCATGCGGCTGCCCCCCATTTTCTGTGGCCGTTTGCGGTCCGGTACGCTGCGCATCAGCTCAACCTTTGGCCCCGTGTCTCCTTGCCGGAGACCTCGCCCACCCTGCTATGGACGGGGAAGGTTGGCGATGCGTCGCGTTTCCGGGTCTGGGGTGCTCGTGCCTTTGTCCGCGATACCACCGCGGACAAGCTCTCCGCTCGCGCCGTTCCCTGTGTCTTCCTTGGTTTCCCTCCTGACGCGCCTGGTTGGCAGTTCTACGAGCCCTCCTAGCGCCGTGTCTTTTCGTCTCAGGACGTCACCTTTGACGAGTCCGTTCCCTTCTACCGTCTCTTTCCCTACCGTACCTCCCCTCGCACCCCCCCACCGCTCTTCCTCACTCCAGGTCCTCCTCAGGTAGACCCTCTTCTCGCGCCAGGTCCTGCCCCTTCAGGTGTTTCCCAGGTAGACCCTCCCGTGCCTGCGCCTGTTGAGGTCACTGGTGACTCAGGTCCTGCTGGAGGTAGTGCTGGTCCTGGAGGTGCGGAGCCTAGGGGTGCGCAACTTGGGGGTACTAAGCTTGGGAGTGCGGAGCCTGGGGGTGAGGGGTCTGGGGGTGCGGAGCTTGGGGGTGCGGAGCCTGGGGGTGCGGTTCTTGGACGTGCTGAGCCTGGGGGTGAGGAGCGTGAGTGTGAGGTGCCTAGAGGTACTGAGCCTGGGGGTGCAGAGCGTGAGTGTGAGGTGCCTGGGGGTGCTGAGCCTGGGGGTGTGGAGTCTGAGGGCACTGCGCTTGCCCGTACTGAGCCTGCGAGTCAAGAGCCTGGAGGTACTCTGCCTGGGGGGACTGCGTCTGAGGGTGCCGAGCCTGTGTCTGTGGAGACTGGGGGTTCTGGGCCTGGAGTTGAGCTACCTGCGGGTGCGGCTGGGACGCGGTCCCTTTGGAGTGCCCGCCTTCGTCCACGTGTCCCCCTCACCTCGCAGCAGCTGCACGATTGGTACGGTCGCCGTCAGGGTCGAGCTACTGGAGAACGGGGCACTGCTTCTGGGGGTGTTGGAGTTGCGGCCTCTGGTCCCGGAGGTGCTCGTACTGGGGGTACTGGAGCTGCTGGGACTGGAGGCACGGAGCGTGAGGGTGCTGCTGCTGGAGACTCTGGGTCTGGGGGTGCTACTGCTGGAGACACGGAGCCTAGAGACCCTGGGACTGGAGGTGCCGGTTCTGGGGGTGCTGCGGCTGGTGACGCTGAGCCTGGAGGAGCTGCTACTGGGGGTGCTGGAGCTGCTGGAGGTACTGGAGCTGCAGGAGGCGCTGGAGCTGGTGGCGCCTGTGGCCCGGAGCAGCCGAGACTGTTCTTCGCTCCGCCGTCTCCGTCGTTTCAGCTACCGCCTGACTCTGCGCTTCGCCAGGTTCTTAGCCTACCGTCGTCTACTGGTCTTCCGTTACAGCCTGGCTCACCGCTGCCTGCACCTTCTCCTTACTCTGAGCAGCCCGGTGGTCCTGCTGAGCGTCGTGAGCCTGCGTCGCGTCCTGTCTCGCCTGTCCGTCCTGGTCGTTCCGGTCGTCGTGTTCCTCGTCCGCGTCAGCCGGCTGTCCCCGGCACACACCTCGTAGTTCGTCGTCCTTCCTCGTCTCCGCAGTCTGTTCCTCTGCCGTCTCCTCCTGCGTCCTCTCTGCCTGACGTTCCGGACCCTGAGTCTGACCGGTTTCGTGCTGAGCACCCTACTGTCACACGTCTGTTAGCTACTGTTGTCACTGACCCTTCTTTTGAGTCTACTGCTGCGTCTGCCTTGGTCACTGAGCTTGTTGACTTTGCTGTTGCCTGTCGTCTAGACTACGCTGCCAGTCTTGTTACTGAGTCTGAGTCTGTCTGTCCTCCGTCCGTTGGGGGTGAGTGTGCTCTTAGCACGGACGTCCTTGAGGACAGGCAGGAGGACTTTGACTGTCTTGCGGCTGCTGTACCTCATCTCACGGCCTGGCTGCTTGCCCCTGAGGGAGACCCGGATGCACTTGACATCCCTACCCCCCGCTCTTACACAGAGGCGGTCTCGGGTCCCTACTCCTCTCAGTGGCAGACAGCCATGGACGCAGAGATGGCATCCTGGAAGTCCACAGGCACCTACGTCGACGCAGTTCCCCCTCCTGGGGCGAACATCGTCGATGGCATGTGGATTTTCAGGGTGAAGCGGCCGCCGGGTTCTCCGCCTGTCTTCAAGGCTCGTTACGTTGCTCGAGGCTTCAGTCAGCGACAAGGAGTTGACTTCTTCCAGACCTTCTCTCCCACCTCGAAGATGACCACTCTTCGGGTGTTGCTGCACGTTGCCGCTCAGCGTGACTACGAGCTTCACTCTCTTGACTTCAGCACGACTCTCTTGCAGGGCAGCCTACACGAGGAGATCTGGCTACGCCGTCCTCCTGGCTTCACTGGGTCTTTCCCTCCTGGTACCCAGTGGAGCCTCCGACGGCCTGTCTATGGTCTCTGCCAGGCGCCACGCGAGTGGCACGACACACTGAGGACGACGCTTGCGGCTCTTGGGTTTGCTCCCTCCACTGCAGACCCGTCACTGTTCCTGCGCACAGACACGTCGCTGCCGCCGTTCTACATACTCGTGTACGTCGACGACTTGGTCTTTGCAACTGCTGACACTGAGGCACTTGCCCTTGTGAAGTCGGAGCTGCAGAAGAGACACACGTGCACAGACCTGGGTGAGCTGCGCAGTTACCTTGGCTTGCAGATCACCCGGGACAGAGCACGCCACACCATCACCCTGACCCAGTCACACATCGTGCGGCAGGTCCTTCAGCGCTTCGGCTTCCAGTTCTCCTCACCACAGTCCACTCCTCTGTCTACCAGCCACTCGCTCTCAGCTCCACCTTCAGACGAGTCCGTAGAGCCGAGTGGCCCATACCCAGAGCTTGTGGGCTGCCTCATGTACCTGATGACCTGCACTCGACCTGACCTCGCGTACCCTCTTAGCATCCTAGCTCGCTACGTCGCGCCTGGGAGACACAGGCGAGAGCACTGGGAGGCTGCTAAGAGGGTGCTGCGCTACTTGTGCAGTACATCAGGCATGGGGCTGGTGCTTGGAGGACAGGGCCCTGTTGTCCTCACTGGACACTCAGACGCCTCTTGGGTTGACGACCTGACTACGCAGCGGTCGTCGCAGGGTTACACTTTCAGCCTTGGCTCTGGTTCTGTCTCGTGGCGGTCCACCCGCTCTTCTTCTGTTCTCAGCTCTAGTTGTGAGGCTGAGATCTACGCCACGGCCATGGCTGCACAGGAGCTTCGTTGGCTCACCTACCTGCTGACTGACTTGGGAGAGCGGCCTCGTTCTCCTCCAGTTCTGTACGGTGACAACAAGGCAGCCCTTGCCTTGTGTCAGGAGCACAGACTGGAGCACAGAACGAAGCACATTGCTCTCCGGTACTTTCTTGCTCGAGAGCTGCAGCAGCGTGGTCAGCTTCGTCTTGTGTACGTGGACTCAAAGGCCAACACTGCTGATATATTCACCAAGGCACTTCTGCCTAGTGATCATCAGCGGCACTGCACTGCGTTAGGCCTTGTGTCTACATCCTGTCACCTGCTTACTGCTTGACTTTGTTTGTACGGTGATCTATATATATACTTGCATGTTTACTCTTGCTAGGCTTTGATCACTGTGTTGCTTGTATTGTTCTATATACCTCTGCATGTGAACTGGCCTTGTGGCCTTTGCTTGTGCTCAGACAGTGTGGTGACGTTGTGATCCACCCTGGGCTTGCTCTGTCTTGCTTGACTGGTCTTGCGACCCCTTGTTCTCCCCCATTTCGCCTATGGGGGTGTGTCAAATTATATATGTGATATATGGGTGTAGGCTGTAGTGGGGTAGCTAATATGGGGTATAACCCCATTAGGGTTTTCCATTTGTACCAAACTCTGACCTAGTCATTCTCATTCCTGTCTCTAGACTTCAACAGAGGTCCTCTGATTTAGATGGAGCATGGGGAGCTGGCAGAGTACGACAGAATGAAGGTTGTGGTTTGGAGTGTTTTGATGAGATTTAAAAATGCCACAAAAATGCATTTATGGTAAATTCTTATGAAGCTTGAATTGTAATGGCACTCTTCTACATATATCCTATTTCTCACGCTGAATTGTTTATCAGAATGGCAGAAGTTGGCAAGGCATTTGCAAGAAATGAAAAAAATTGCCGTATGAAGTAGTTTCTGGAGGCTTTTGTTTTTCTGCCGTTTGGGAAGAGAATGAAGGTTGGGTTCAGTAAATTGTTTCGGTTAATGATTACTCATAATACTTTCCGTAGTTAATCTGCTTGCTCACTCTTCTCACAAGCGAGTACAGATCAAGGTTCCCCACCACCCTCTTCTCGCCAATCCCTAGACAAAATCCAGCCTCAATGAGCTAGCTACAAGTTCCAGCTGTCGCAACCATGGATCACCACCCCAGTTCGCGAAACAACTTCGGAGTGGTGATTCGAAAGATGTAGCGAGTTTGACGAGAAGTTCTAGTTAGTGCATATCGGCAATCTAGGTGGTAACAACTGGTCGCAAACCTGCTCGTTTGATTCGGAGATAAATGGCGGGAATGGGGCGAGGCGCCTCGAAATCGCACGAAACTGAAAGTTCAGCAAGAATCGCCTCGAGTATCCCGCACGTAGCGCTTTCCTGCATTCATCCCGCCGAGTTCGCCTGACGCGCGTCATGGTAGCGCAATGGCCAGCAAGGCACAGTGACTCTAAAGCCCCTACTCGCTGTCAGCCAAGGTACGAAACGCAACCATGGGCAGCATAGAAAACGATTGCCATGGCTGGCTGACTTGCCCTGGGTTTCCAGCCCGGTCTCTCCGGATTTTCAGTTCGTGCCCCACCCAATGATAATCCGCTTGGGAATTCCACCCACCGTGCCTGTCTCACCCAAAAATCCGCTAGGGGGTTCCACCCGCCGAGCCTGTCTCACCCAGAAATCCGCTAGGGGATTCCACCCACCGAGCCTGTCTCACCCAAAAATCCGCTTGGGAATCCCCACCACCGAGCCTGTCTCTATGTGTTTTCCAGAAAGCCTCTCCTCCCCTCTGGTCTCCTCCCCTCGCTGTTGAATGTACATATTCAACCAGCTTGCAATTTCCTTCACCAGTTTCTTGCTCTGAAGTAATTCTGCTGTCTTGATCGCTTCCTCTATCGGTACTCTCACGAATAATTTCCTGAACCTGCTCTAAGACTCTGTTCTGAGACTGCAGATTTAACAACTTAAAAAAGCAGCCTTTTCTGCAAACTTAACTGCCTTTCAACTCTTTAGCACTACGATGGCAACTGTCTGCATGGTGAACGGCAGCCAGCCCGCCAGCAATGACAGACGACCCAACACTGACACAAGGAGGCTTCGAACTACCAAGCAAGGCTTCAGTGCCTTCTTCGCTGCTATGAAATTCGGCAGATTCGAAGAAAATAACAAGCTACCGCAGGAAAGGTCCTTCCGTGCACCACTTGGGTTTTCTCCCCTGCGTCCAGCCGCTGCGAGTGCTGGTAAGGAGGCTGCTGTTCGAGTTGCCTCCTCTGACCTGCCACAGAAGCAACGAGGACAGACGACGCAGCGCAAGCTGCAGAAAAAAGCCCAACAAGTGCTTTCGTTGGCTGCACTTTCCTGCATGCCTACGAAGATTCCGAAGCCTGTGGGCTCAAAGGCTGTTGTGAAGGCACCTGAAGTGAGACCTACACGCAGCAGCGTGCAAGCACAACGGGTCGAGAAGGAAACGTCAAAGTTGGAACAGATCCGGTTGCGGTTTGAAGTGTCAAGACTGTCCAAGACGAGGAGTGCGCCTGCTGCTGCTGTTGCAGCATGAGCCATGAGCAAAGGAATGAATATTGCAAGTGCGAAGCACAGCAGATATTCTGCCTGCAGCTTGCTTACCAGCCATAGAGTTTAGATTAACAGCTGTAAATAGGTGTGTTGAATATGTACATTACCTTATACGACGCAAATGCGTTTATCTATTGAAATCCTTGTTCAATGAATTGTCATTCTCTGATTTTTTTTCTTACTTCAGCTCATTGGTCACTGGCCAACCTGCTATCACTCTTCCCCCACCTGTCTGGTCTCTTCTCCTACCTTCCGTCTCTTTGTCACTTCCCTCACACATCACCTCGCTTTACTTAACTGTTTCTTAAGTGCCATACTTAATTTTTGAATTCCTTCCGAGTCGGCCTGTTGCCTTTTACCTTGATCCTTTACCATTTCCACTTCCTTCTCCGCCTACTCTCTTTCACTTTCTCCTCCCCCACCAACCATCTCTATCTCACCATCCCTTGTCGCACAGGTCTGAACTTTAAGAATCCCCATGAGAGCCGCTCCATCCCACCCCTTCCCCCAACAAACTTTGTCTTGCTACACTCCTTGTTTTCATCAGTAGTTGGCCTTTTCCAACTGCCGTTCCACCTTCAAATCTCTAATTTTTGTGAAAGCTATTGTTCAGAAGGTTTACTGCAGCAGCTGAGCTAGCATCAGGTAACAATAGCTGGCATGAGATGGCATCAGATGTCATCAGCTAGCATAGAATGGCATTAGATGCCATCAAATGACGTCAGATCTAGTGTCATTCTCCTCCCCTCCACTCCTGTCTTCCAGCCTCAAGCGTCCTTCGCCCACCTTTCGTCCAACATCGACTGCCTTCACTGCCCTCCCTCCTTCCAACAACCCATGGTTGAATACGGTGAGGTGAGTGGTTTCTCTCTCCAGTCCTTGTACATATTTGTTTTGACAGTTTGACAATTTCAGCAACTACGTTTTGTTGTTTTTCTATCTCATTCGATCATGTATAGCGAAATTCCAATGGCTGGTACGAGTGACTGTTTGTACTTATTCCAATGAGCATTACTGATTTGTTCAATGTGATGTTTGGAATCGGAATTATCACATTCCATCCCTTTCATCGACATGGTTTAAAGCTCCGGTATACATTTGACAGAAGGGGTTCAAGTTCCTTAGGAACTTGAAAAGTTGCCCCAGAACTGGGAGGCTCAGTTATAAACCCTAAACCCCCACTGACAAATGTATACTGCCGCTTTAACTGACTCGCTTCAATGACTGATTCCGTCAAGTCCTACCAATCATTGTGCGACTGACTGGTGTTCGTTGTCCTGTTGGATCAACTCATGTTAGTGACACCTTTTTGTTACAGAATTCTTTCACTTTGCCGTTATAAACACATCGAAGTGACTGATCTCAGTGAGGGATTCCATTAACCGTTCCATTGATATTTCCAGTGACTCGTCAGAACACCATATTTCAGATGTTGCAATTCAGTGACAGATTCTCTGGATTCGCTTGCCTGAATCCACTAATCACCAGCACCAGTTATTGAATACCACGACCCTTTTTTTTTTTTAAGACCAATTTCACGTAGTCAGCAATCTCACTGAGTGATTCATGTCACTATTTCCAATGACTTGATAGAATCTGGTGCGTATTGTTCCATTCCAGTTGAGAAATGTGCTCTTATTTAAATAACTGATGTAGACTGCAGTGCAGTCTGATAGCTAGTAACTGGTTATATTCTGAATGGCTGTGTTCATTGCACCGGCTGGGCTAACATTTTCCAGCGACTATTTCTAGGGATTTCAGTGTTTGTATTCCAGTTATCATCTTCAAAAACTTCCCTCCAGTGACCTTTCTGATGTGCGCAATGATGGAGTCCCATGACTAAATTTCAGTGAGTGATGGTTCAGCCTGTTTGCACTTTTGTGACTGATTTTTTATACTAGCTTCGTACTTCACAGGAACTGCCATTGCCTTACTAAAGTATTTCCAGTGTCATTTCCCATCCCATCTCAACCCCTCTCTTCCCCTTCTTGGATCCAGAAATGATTGCAGCAGGAGGGCTGGATTAAGAGGCAGCGTGGCAGCTGCGATTAGATGGCATTGTACAGCACCAAAGGGCCTCAGGTGGCATGAGATGGCATCACATGGGATTATTTGGCCATATGGCATCCAGTGGCACATGATGGCAGCAGCTCACATTACATCACCTAGACACAGTCCTTTTTCGCACGTCCTCTCATTGCTGGGGTTCCATTCATTTATGTCAATCCACTTCTTGTTGTTTGTCCTTAAAGTCTTTCATCCTAGCTCTCCTTCCGTTCCCTCTCCTCCCTCACATCCCAACATCAATTCCATTCTATTCCCTCTTTACCTTCTGTCATGCGCTTACTCCTCCCTCCTGTACCTGCCTTGTCACCCTCGACTCTTTCTTAGTTCCTGAAGCAAGTAAGTTACAGTAACAGCTGCACTCTTCAAATTGCTAAAAGTGTTTAATTTCTTCAAGCCTAAACTTGGTTGGTTGGTTGGTTGATTGGTTGGTTGGACGCTTATCTCTCATTCTCAGCTTAATGATTGCCCTTATTCCATTCTTCGTGTCTTTTCTGATTTCTGCCGTTATTTGTTCCAACGTGTTCTCTCCCATAAACAACTCTGTTTATTTACTCCGCTAATCATCTACGTATTCGCGTCTTACTGTTGTAATCAAAGCAAGAGCTGTACTTTTCACTGTTGGGCCAGCATCTCCCCAGGTTAACTTGCTGAAAGCTTTGGCCTAAGCAGGAACATGTATGAGGGTGAATGAATGACACATTAATCAGTGCCCAGCAGCTGTGGCAGGCTCTGGCAGCTCCTGTAGTGGCAATCACTGCAGAGCCATTGACATGGTGCTGGGTGGAATTCAAGGAGCTGATCTGATGCTGCAGATCAGGACCGCAACACGCCAGCAAGCCAGGAAAGGGTGTGATGGCTTCTGGCATTGCCTCTGCCTCAAACGCTGTTACAATTTTGGTGATGTGATGGCTTGCCTTACGGTAATTCGCGCAAAAATTTCGAGCAAACCAAACAAGGCTTTTGACTAGGAGTAATTGAGTAGGTTTAATGTATGCTGCACAATACTAATGAATATTACTGATGAATGGCTTTACTTACTATTACGTATGTGTATGTAATGCCTCAGCTGAAAATAAAGGACCATCGGTGATAGTGATACCTTGCTAGTGGCGAGCCCTCTCGTAACGGGAAAGTTTCAAAATGTTACCGTTGGTCTCAGCGCGAGATCTGCCCTCCTTTGACAGATTGTCCAACCTCGATGGTCTGTCACAGATTGTCACAGCTATTACCGTTTACAATACTAGCTGATCACCCAGACCAGACCTGTTCCTAGCTTCCTTACCTCCGCACAATGTCATCCCTTGGAATTGCCGCCGCGATGTCCGTCGCTTCCGCCGCTCCTCCTCTCTCCGCTAGCGCCGCCTTGACTTGTAAGCTCGACGTTTCTTTTTTGCTGAATGAAGTAAACAATGCGGCTCGATTCTCGCTTATTTAGTATTCTTTTGACTTGTGGATTCGATCTCGACTCGCGCCGTGCCGCCAGTCCACTCGAATTCCTCCGCATTACCTGAATCTCGAGTAGGCGGTTTTGAAAATTCTCAGAAACCACCCAGCACATTACCTAGACCTTCAAGTAGTGATGCGCCGAGGAGGTTCCGAACAACACGAGGCTGCGAAACTGTGCTCGAGATTGCATTGACTGGTGCTATCAAGCCGCTCAAATTCTGATAAGCCTCAACAATAGACTCGAGCTACTAGCATTGACTAATGCTATCATGATGCATTAGTCAATGCTCAAGTAGTGATCAAGTTTTGAGCTCGACGGCGCCTCAATCCGCGCCGACGGCCGTCGCGCTAGCAGTGATCAAGTTTCGAGACGTCTCGAAGCTCAATCCGCGCCCGTTGCGCTAGTAGTGATCATGACAGCGCATAACGAGCGAAGTTTTAGTCGACTCAAAAGCCGTCGCGCTAGTAGTACTTGTCATGACAACGCATAGTAGCGAGAATCGCGCCACGCGATGAGTCTGCATCGCCGCGCAACGCGATCAGTCTGCAAAGAAAATCCGAAGTGGGAACTGCTTTCGCAACCTTTCCCCTCCCTCAAACTCCTTTCGCAACCTCCCCCGAGTGTTCTGATTGAGAATTTCTCACTGGCTGACGCGGCTCCACTCCGCACCCCCTGTTCCGGCTCAACCCCTTTAAAAAAACATCTCTCCCACCCCTCCCATCTCCTCTCCCGGTATTGAATGATATTCCTTTTCCTTTCCCTTTCCCGTTTCATTTTATTGGATCCCATCCCTTACCCATATTTCTCTGCCTTTCCCTTCGCTTCTCCTTCTCTCCTCCGCCTCTCCTCCTCTCCTCCTCCTCGCTTCTGTCACCCCTTCCCCGCCCCCATCGCTCCCATGGTCCCGCCACGCCGATCTGATCGCCCTCACCATTCCTCCGCTCTTATCGTCCCCACCCTCCCCATCGTGCAGCCAGAACCTCAATTCCCTCGCAACAGCGCTTCGCCACGCCACGCCAGCGCGCCTCCTTCGCATCTCCTTGTGCCACGTCATCACCACCACCACCATCATCACCACCATCACCATCATCATCATCCCATCAGCAGCAGCGCCAGCAGCAGCAGCAGCAGCAGCAGCAGCAGCAGCAGGCATCACGGGAGCACCGCACAGAAGCACAGAATGGGCACGCGGGAACCATGGCTGCATGTGCTGCTGCAGTGCTCTCTGCCACTCTGCTCTGTACGTATCTGCCTTCCCATAAGTTGTGTCTTGTCACACATAGTCCGTCTGGAGAAATCTTCCCAAAGGAATCTTTCCAAATAATTCTTCCCAGAGGGATCTTCTGAGGAATCTTCCCAGAGGGATCTTCTCAGAGGAATCTTCCCAGAGGGATCTTCTCAGAGGAATCTTCCCAGAGGAATCATCCTAGAGGAACCTTTCCAGAGGAATCTTCCTAGAGGAATCTTCCTAGAGGAATCTTTCCTGAGGAATTTTCCCAAATGAATCCTCCCAACCTAGTCACCAGAGGGCAGCAGTACACCTTTTTTCGCTTCTTGCTCTTTCCTCCATGGTATGGCAATGCATTGCGCGAGATTCTCAACAAACTTTCTGTTTATTACCCGTCCGTCTGCTCCTTTCGCTCCGTCTATTTGCTACATCCCTCCCTCCCCCGTCCCCACCCATCCCATTGCCTCAACGCTTCTTCCTGTAGCATTTCTGAAACCCTTACTCCTTAATTGGCTGATCCCATTATCGATGCACTTACCCTCACCTGCAGTGCTGCAGCCACCTCTCGCCCAGGACTTCTCCTTCTCATCGCCCTCCCCCTCCCTCCACCCTCCTCACCCACCCCATTGCGTCAACGCTTCTTTCTATACCATTTCTGAAGCCCTTATGCCCCAACTCAATGTTCACACTAACCTTGCACTTACCCTCACCTGCAGTGAAGCAGCCACGTCTCGCTCAGACGTCTCCTCCTGCTCACCCCTCCCTTTTTCTCCTTCCCTTGTAACCTCTCTCCTACCCCCTTCCACTTCACCTGCAGGGCAACAGCCCGCTCTAGCTCAGGACGTCTCCGTGTCATCACCAGCAGCAGCAGTGTTTGAGCGCACATGTGCTGGCTGCCACGCTGGCGGCGGTAACCTGCTCAAGCCGGTACGTCTAGTCATGTCACACCCTTTTCACTGTCGCCACCACCAGCAGCAGTGTTTGAGCGCACGTGTGCTGGCTGCCATGCTGGGGGAGGCAACCTGCTGAAGCCGGTATAACGTTAGGTCAGGCACATAACAGCCCATGAGTCCCTTCGCTGCCACGCCCACCACCATCACCGCCAACAGCAGCAGCAGTGTTTGAGCGCACGTGTGCGGGCTGCCAGGCTGGCAGGGCACCTGCTCAAGCAGGTACGTTGTTAAGGCAGGCACCCTAGCAGCCCAGGAGTACATCTCTCCTTATTGCGCCCATCATTGCCAGCAGCAGCAGCAGTGGTTGCGTGCACATGTGTCCCAGCCACCATGCTGCTGGACCTCAGCAGCAGGAACCCCCCACCCCGTTTCGCCACGTGATAAAAGAAGTGTTTCGAGGCATCTCAAGGCAGAACACGATGAAAGAAAAAGTTCACGTGGACCTTAGCAGGACACCCCCACCCCGTTTCCCAGCGCTCCCACCATTTTCACCAGTGGTAGTGTTTGAGCATATGTGTGCTGGCTGTCACGCTGGTGGGGGAAACCTGCTCAAGCTGGTGTGCTGTTAAGGCAGCAAGACCCCCCACCCCCTCCTTCCCCACTCCTCCACATCCTCACCAGCAGCAGCAGTGTTTGAACATACGTGTGCTAGCTGTCACGCTGGTGGATGGCTAAACTGCTCAAGCCGGTATGCTGTTAAGGCAGGCACCTTAGTAGACCAAGACTTCCCCACCACCAGCTTCACCAGCAGCAGAGTTTTAAGGCGGCTCGAAAGCCTTAGCAGCCCAAGACTCCCCCACCCACCACCTGGCTGGTGGCACCAGCTTCACCAGCAGTGGTCTTTGAGTACACTTCAATAACCCAGCACATGTGCTGCACTGCTGCTATGGCACATGTGCTGCACTGCTGCTATGGCACATGTGCTGCACTGCTGCTATGGCACATGTGCTGCACTGCTGCTATGGCACATGTGCTGCACTGCTGCTATGGCACATGTGCTGCACTGCTGCTATGGCAGCTGCCTGCCAGCCTCTCCTCTCAGCAATCCCCGATGTTCTTCCCATTGGGTGATTTCTGAGAATTGCTGCTACACTGCTACGCTTGGTTGTTGGCCCATCGATTCTCATTTGAGTTATTGTTCGCCCTTCAGGGCTACTCCTGGTTTTTTAGAATTCTCATAAACCAGCTCTGTCATCATTTGGTCTTTGAAAGTGGGCTGGCCTCTGTTGGCTGCTATGACAGCCTCTCCAGTTCACCACACTCTTGAATTGAGTCGAATGCTCACCTGCACATTGTCTCCTCTTCACAATTTCACCACACACCCTCTTGGTTGTGTTTTTCCCGTATCTTCTCTTGTCTCCTCCCTCTTTGCTCATTTCTTCCTTCTCGCAGGGTGCGGGCCTCTCACTCGCCGATCTCCAAAGGTACATTCAGTGAGAGTGAGGAAGGGAAGAGGTACGTACAGTACATCTTCCCTTCCGCATCAACTTCCTATCTCGCTCTCTCGCTTTCTCTATTGCACACTTTTCGATACTCTCGTCATCTTGCATGACATCCACCCATTCAGGCAGTACCTTATCCTGGCAAATGTGAGATTCTTGAAGTTTCTCAAAAATCACAAACCCCCTCCCTCACTCAATACTCGTAGCCTTTCTCTCTTGTATTTTAGAGAGCCTCAGACAAGCCTCATGGTTCGCTTCGCTTCACCCACCCCCACTCGTCAATTCCCATGCTTGCTTCAGGAATGGGCTCACCTCAGCAGATGACATTGCTAGAGTCACTGCATTTGGCATCGGTCGCATGCCTGTACGTATTAGAGCATTCTGGACTCTACTAGAATGCCGATATGTATCCATAGTATGTATCAGAGCATGTCGGACTCTAGTAGCATGTGTATATCTCTTCGCATGTATCCCGCTGAACTCCAGTTAGTCTGTATGTACCCAGAGTTCTCATTTTGACTTTTGAGATGTCTCAAAACTGCATGTATCCCACATGTACTCCAGTCGTTCTGTACCCTGAAAATTTATCGAAGGCTTTGCTCGACCAGTGCTTGTCGGTGTGTTCAGCCTTTAGCTTTCGAGCCTGAAGAAGCCTTACAAAATGATTTGAGTGCTCCTTTCAAACATCTAGTAACTTGTAATTGAAGTCTCATAGAATCTCCAAACGTCTATGAAACCATTTGTTTAGGTGCCTAAAAAAACACACCGCCCTCATCATACCCTCATTTTGATTCAAAGTCGGTCTCTTTGAACAAGTCCTCCCATTTTTTTCTTGCATTTTTTGTCCCTCTCACTTCCTTATAGATTGCCCCCATTCTCTTTCTTGGTAGATCCAAACCCACTCCATTAGAAACTATTTACTCTTCCCGTGAGTGCGCGCCATGGCGTTTTTCAACACCACATCTCAATTGCTTGGCGTTCTTTAGCCCGACATTCGCTAGTTTCGCAGTCTTCACTTTTGAATGAACATGATGGAGCCTCGTGCAAGCATTCCATAGTCTGTCAGACGACCTTCTTCTTGCGATTCTGAGACGGTCATTCAAACAACCCGATTCATGCGTAAGTTACATAGGTAGCTTGTGGTCCCCCTCTTTCACTTGGTTCTGAGACCGTGATTTACTTGCATCTTTATCATGGTCCTACAACCAAGTGAAATGGGGGACCACAATCAACCAATGCAATACTCGCACGAGTTGGGTTGTTTGAACGACCGCCTCAGAATCGCAAGGAGAGCGTCGTCTGACAGACTATGGACGCTTGTACGAGGCTCCATCGTGATGGTTCAAAAATAAGGACTGCGAAACTAGCGGATGACCGGCTAAGGAACGGCAAGCAATTGAGATGTGGCATTGAGAAGCGCCGCGAGAAAAAGAAATTAGCGTATTCACGATAAGAGTAGCCCCTTTCCCTTTCACGTTTCCCCCTCCCTCTCCATTAATATGTTTTTCCATCTCATTTCCCCTTTCCCGCCTCTCCTTCCCCCTCCCTCTCCCTTTTCCGCCTTCCCCTTCCCCTTCCCCTTCCCCTTCCCCTTCCCCTTCCCCTCTCCTTTCCCCCGTTCCCCTTGCTTCAGGGCTATGCCAAGGCCAGTGTAAGCACCTCGCTCCCCCACCACTGCTAGTCTAACATTCTACCTCATGCCCCCTCTCTCATCCCACTTCCCTTTCCCCCTTTCTCCCTGCTCCCCTCAACCCGACACGTCCCCCCCATTGTCTCCCCGCCAGGGCTACATTGGCTACATGGGAGCAATGCAAGGGCTTTGAGGCTAGATTTTCACTGCCCCCCTGCGCCCCCCTCACCCTGCCAACACTCTCCCCTCTCCCCTCCTCTCTTTTCCCACTCTCTCCTCCCATGGCTATGGGGAGGAGTGCAAGCCGCGGGGGCAGTGGACATTTGCCTTTCTCCCCCCCTCGTTTCCCCCAAACCTCCCCCCTCCCTCTCCAACTCTCACACCAAACCCTCAACCCCCCTCTTTCCCTCCAAACACGCTCCCCCCTCCTCCCCAAACCTTCCCTCCCCGGCCCTATCTCCCTCCCAGGGCTATGGGGAGGACTGCAAGCCGCGGGGGCAGTGCACGTTTGGCCCGCGCCTGAGTGCTGACGTCATCCGCCAGCTGGCAGAGTACACCCTGGCACAGGCAGAGGCAGGGTGGCCACGCTGAGTCTGCTTCTTGAAGGTTTTACTATACTGTACGAGATAATAAAATGCTTTTGACTGGTACCGGTACTTGGAGCTTGGACTGGCATGGCAGGCAGGATTGTACTACATCATGATGCACTAGAACGTAGCAATGCCACGATTACTAGCATTCCTCGCTTTCTGATCTTGTAACGCAACAACTGGCTCTAATCACAAGCTACTGTAGTATGTTTCTCTCCGCTCCTGCCTTGGCACATCCAGCAGCAGTCATTGGCATTGCCCTGAGTTACCATGACCCATTATGACCCATAGAGGATTGATTGATTGGCTTCACTCCACCCAGGAATGACTACGGTACTTGATTGATAGGGCCTGAGCGGCAGCCAATGCCATCGAAATCTAAGAGCGTGTTACGTACCCCTTATTTTGGGGCCCGGTGTCAAACTATGCATATTGTGTTTGTGTAGGCTGCTAGTGGGGTAGCCCATATGGGGTACAACCCAATGTTAGGGTTAGCTTATGTACCCAACTCTTGATCAATGCATTCATTCTTGTCTCTAGATTCTAACATGGTTTCAGAGCAGTAGGTCCGTAGGACCGTTTTTTTTTCGGGCCCACCTACCGCTACCCCACGCCTGTGCCTGTGCCTGTGCCTGTGACGTGCTGCGCTGCGCGCGCCGTCTGCCTGTAGCCTACTGCCTGCTGCCTACTGTGTTGTCTGCTGCTGCTACCGCGCAGACCTAAGTCACGCACGCTGCCCGCTGCTGCCTCAAGCGTCGCCCTCGCTGCTCGCGCCGCTCTGCTGCCCCTCACACGCCGTCAGCGCAGCGCACAGCCCCCAGCGAGCCGCGTGCAGCCCCGTCAAACCGCGTGCAGCCCCGTCGAGCCGCGCGCAGCCCGGATCTGCCGCGCGCAGCCCCCGCCGAGCCGCGCGCAGCCCCGTCGAGCCGCGCGCAGCCCCGTCGAGCCGCGCGCAGCCCGTTTTCTGCTGCGCGCAGCCCCGTCGAGCCGCGCGCAGCCCGTTTTCTGCTGCGCGTGGCCCCGCCGAGCCGCGCGCAGCCTGCTGCTGCCGCGCGCGACCCCCCCCGAGCCGCGCGCAGCCCCTGCCGAGCCGCGCGCGGCCTGCTGCTGCTGCGCGCAGTCCCTGCCGAGCCGCGCGCGGCCAGCTGCTGCTGCGCGCGGCCTGTTTCTGCCTCCCGCAGCCCGCGCTCGGCCCACAGCAGCCCCGCGCGCTGCCCTGCATAGCCTGCAGCTGCATCGGCCCCGACCTTCCGCTGCTGCGGCCCCTCGCTGCTGCTGCCGAGGCCCCGACCTGCCGCTGATGCGGCCCCCACTCTGCGACTGCCGCTGAAGCGGCCCCCCACCCTGCAGTTGCTGCGGCCATACTCTACAGTCGCTGTTACGGCCCCATCGCCGCTGCAGTCGTGCGCCTACTCGGCCCTGCTCGCCCGGCGAGCACCTGCCCTTCCAGCCTTTGGTGAGCACCTGCCTGCCTGCCTGCCTGCCGGCCTGTCTGCCTGTCGGCTTGCCTGCCTGCCTGCTGGCCTGCCTGCCTGCCTGCCTGCCTTTCGGCCTGCCTGCCTGTCTTTTTGCCTGCCTGACTGCCTGCCTGCCAGTCTACCTGCCTGCCTGCTGGCCTGCCTGCCTGCCTGCCTGCCTGCCAGCCTGCCTGCCTGCCTGCCTGCCTGCCGGCCTGCCTGCCTGCTGGCCTGCCTGCCTGCCTGCCTGCCTGCCTGCCAGCCTGCCTGCCTGCCTGCCGGCCTGTCTGCCTGTCGGCCTGCCTGCCTGCCTGCTGGCCTGCCTGCCTGCCTGCCTGCCTGTCAGCCTGCCTGCCTGCCTGCCGGCCTGTCTGCCTGTCAGCCTGCCTGCCTACCTGCCTGCCTGCCTGCCTGCCTGCCGGCCTGCCTGCCTGTCTGCCGGCCTGCCGCGCCTGCCCTGCCCGAGCTGCTGCTGCTACTAGCTATTAGCAAGGGACCAGATGCAGCTCCAGCGACGCTCACGCGAGTCTCTCACGCCCCAGCAGCTTAGTGAGTGGTATACTAGTTGGGGCTGTCGCGGTAGCCGTCGTAGCTGTCGCCCTGGAGCTGGTCAGTTGGGGGCCTCTAGCAGTGGCCAGCTGCAGCTGCAGCGGCGTCCACGCGAGACACTTACGTCTCGGCAGCTCGAGGAGTGGTACGCTCAGAGTAGAGGGTCTCTCAGTCCAGTCCGCTGCCGGTACGTCATTCGCACAGGTGATCGAGCTGGTCAGACCTGCGGGACGCCTGGTCACACACAGTCCCGCTGCTTCGCCCGCCTGAGCGACGCCTGGCGTACCGAGTTTGGTGACGAGGCTGAGCTCCCCACCTGGCTGGAGCTGCTTAGCCAGAGGGTAGATATCTTTGCTCTTGACTATGATGCTATTCTCACTGCCATGTATGCATTGCCTACTAGTGCTGACCGAGCCTGTTACCTGTGCGTACCGCCTGACCCAGGTATAGAGCCTGCTGCTCTCGGTGCTGGTGAGGCTGCTGCTCTAGGTGCTCGTGCGTCGCCTGCTCTAGGTGCTGGTGAGGCTGCTGCTCTCGGTGCTACTGCGTCTTCTGCTCTAGGTGCTGGTGAGGCTGCCGCCCCAGGTGCCTGTGAGTCTGCTCTCTCTGGTACTGCGCCTGCTGCGGCCTTGCACACCTTCACCCTCGACTCAGGAGCTTCTCGCTCCTTCTTTCGCGACTGCACCACACTCACGCCGCTTAGTCGGCCGGTTGCAGTCTCCCTGGCGGACCCCTCTGGGGGTCCGGTTGTTGCCCACTACTCCACGGTTTTGCCGTGTCCGGCCGTCCCATCTGGCGTGCTGTCAGGTCTCTACCTCCCCTCGTTCTCTACGAACTTGGTGAGTGGAGCTGACCTCCAGGATGGGGGGGTTGACCAGTTCACTCCTGCGGGTCAGCGGGTGACTCACTGTACGTGTGCTCGGACGGGCCGACACCTGGCCACGTTTACCCGTGCACCTGGCTCGAGTCTGTACACACTGACCACTGCGGCCCCTCAGGTAGCTGCGTCTGCGTCTGCGTCAGGTCAGCTGTCGGCCCCCTGCGAGTGTCGTGCTTTGTCGCACCAGACCCTCCTGTGGCACCACCGCCTTGGTCACCCCTCGGTGCAGCGCCTTCGTGGCATGCACTCTCGCTCTCTGGTTTCTGGTCTCCCCAGGACTCTGCCTGCCCTCCCTCCCTCGCCTGCGCCGCCTTGCATTCCCTGCGTCGAGGGGCGGCAGCGCACCGCTCCTCACTCCTCCTCGTTCCCTCCCACAGAGGCTCCCCTGCAGACTCTCCACCTGGACGTGTGGGGCCCAGCCCGCGTCCGTGGACAGGGCCACGAGCGGTACTTCCTGCTGGTCGTCGACGACTTCACGCGTTACACCACGGTCTTCCCCTTGCGCAGCAAGGGTCAGGTCCCTGATGTTTTGATCCCTTGGATCCGCGCTGTTCGTCTCCAGCTCCGCGAGCGGTTCGAGAGGGACTTTCCTGTCCTGCGTCTGCACTCTGACAGAGGTGGTGAGTTCACCTCCGACCTCTTGGCAGCCTACTGTGCGGAGCACGGCGTCCGCCAGACGTTCACGCTTCCGGCCTCTCCGCAGCAGAATGGGGTTGCTGAGCGCCGCATTGGCTTAGTCATGGAGGTCGCTCGTACCTCCATGATCCATGCGGCTGCCCCTCATTTTCTGTGGCCGTTTGCGGTCCGGTACGCCGCGCATCAGCTCAACCTCTGGCCCCGTGTCTCCTTGCCGGAGACCTCGCCCACACTGCTGTGGACGGGGAAGGTTGGCGATGCATCGCGTTTCCGGGTCTGGGGTGCTCGTGCCTTTGTCCGCGATACCACTGCGGACAAGCTCTCCGCCCGCGCTATTCCCTGTGTCTTCCTTGGCTTTGTCCCTGACGCGCCTGGTTGGCAGTTTTACCACCCCACCTCGCGTCGTGTCTTTGCGTCTCAGGACGTCACGTTCGACGAGTCGGTTCCCTTTTACCGTCTCTTCCCCTACCGCACTGCCCCTCTCCCTCCCCCGCCGCTCTTCCTCGCTCCAGGTGCTCCCCAGGTCGACCCTCTCCCCGCTCCAGGTCCTGCTCCCTCAGGTGTGTCTCAGGTAGACCCTCCTCCCTTCCCTGCGCCGGTTGAGGTCACTGGTGACTCAGAGCCTGCTGGGGGTGGTCCTGCTCGGGGTGCTACTTCTGGGGGTGCTGAGCCTGGGGGTGCGGAGCCTGGGGGTGCTGAGCCTGGGGGTGCGGAGCCTGGGGGTGCGGAGCCTGAGGGTGCGAGCGCTGGAGGTTCTGGAGCTGCTGGAGGTCCTGGTGCTGGTGGCGCTGGAGCTGCTGAGGGTGCTGGCGCTGAGGGTTCTGAGTCTGCTGTTGCGCGGTCTCCTTGGAGTAGCCACCTTCGTCCGCGTGTGCCTCTCACCTCGCAGCAGCTGCACGACTGGTACGGTCGCCGTCAGGGTCGCGCTGCTGGAGCCCGGGGCTCTACTGCTGGAGGTACTTCTGCTGCCGTCCCTGGAGCTAGGAGTGGTGCTGGTACTTTGTCTACTGGAGGTGCTGGAGTTGCTGGTCCCGGAGCTGCTGGTGCTGGAGGTACTGGAGCTGCTGGGGCTGGGGGTGCTGCGTCTGGAGGTGCTGCTGCTGGAGACACCGAGGCTGGAGACCCTGGGACTGGAGGTGCTGGTTCTGGGGGTGCTGCTGCTGGAGACGTGGAGGCTGGAGACCCTGGGACTGGAGGTACTGGTTCTGGGGGTGCTGCTGCTGGAGACGTGGAGGCTGGAGACCCTGGGACTGGAGGTACTGGTTCTGGGGGTGCTGCTGCTGGAGGCACTGGAGGTGTCGGTTCTGCTGCTGGAGCTTCTGGAGCTGCTGGAGGTGCTGGAGCTGCTGGGGGTGCTGGAGCTGCTGGAGCTGCCGGTACTGGTGCAGCTGCGCCGCCACGACTGTTCTTCGCTCCGCCGTCTCCGTCGTCTCTGCCGCTGCCTGACTCTGTTCTTCGTCAGGTTCTTACTCTCCCGTCGTCTACTGGTCTTCCGTTACAGCCTGGCTCACCGCTGCCTGCTCCTTCTCCTTACACTGAGCAGACAGGTAGTCTTGCTGAGCGTTGTGAGCCTGCGTCGCGTCCTGTCTCGCCTGTTCGTCCTAGTCGTACCGGTCGTCGTGTTCCGCGTCCGCGTTCGCCGCCTGTCCCCACCGCACACCTAGTCATCCGTCGTCCTTCCTCTGTTCCACAGTCTGTTTCTCTGCCGTCTCCTCCTGCGTCTTCCTTGCCTCACGTTCCGGACCCTGAGTCTGACCGGTTTCGTGCTGAGCACCCTACTATCACGCGTCTGCTCGCCACTGTTGTCACTGACCCCTCGTTTGAGTCTGCTGCTGCGACTGCTTTGGTTGCTGAGCTTGTTGACTTTGCGGCTGCCTGTCGTCTAGACTACGCTGCTAGTCTTGTCGCTGAGTCTGAGTCTGTCTGTCCTCCGTCCGTCGGGGTTGAGTGTGCTCTTAGCACGGACGTCCTTGAGGACAGGCACGAGGACCTTGAGTGTCTTGCAGCCGCTGCGCCTCATCTCGTGACCATGCTGCTTGCCCCTGAGGGAGACCCGGATGCACTAGACATCCCCACCCCGCGCTCGTACGCTGAGGCGGTCGCGGGTCCCTACTCCTCTCAGTGGCAGGCAGCCATGGACGCAGAGATGGCATCCTGGAAGTCCACATGCACCTACGTCGACGACGTTCCCCCTCCTGGGGCGAACATCGTCAGTGGCATGTGGATTTTCAGGGTGAAGCGGCCGCCTGGTTCTCCGCCTGTCTTCAAGGCACGTTACGTTGCTCGAGGCTTCAGTCAGCGAGAGGGGGTTGACTTCTTCCAGACCTTCTCCCCCACCCCGAAGATGACCACTCTTCGGGTACTGCTGCACGTTGCCGCCCAGCGTGACTACGAGCTTCACTCGCTTGACTTCAGCACAGCTTTCTTGCAAGGCAGCCTGCACGAGGAGATCTGGCTGCGCCGCCCACTTGGCTTCACTGGGTCGTTCCCTCCTGGTACCCAGTGGAGCCTCCGCCGGCCAGTCTACGGTCTCCGTCAGGCGCCTCGTGAGTGGCACGACACACTGAGGACTACGCTTGCGGCTCTCGGGTTTGCGCCCTCCACAGCTGACCCGTCGCTGTTTCTTCGCACCGACACTTCGCTGCCGCCGTTCTACATCCTCGTGTACGTCGACGACTTGGTCTTTGCCACTGCTGACACTGAGGCTCTCGCCCTGGTGAAGTCGGAGCTGCAGAAGAGACACACGTGCACAGACCTGGGTGAGCTGCGCAGCTACCTTGGCTTGCAGATCACCCGGGACAGAGCACGTCGCACCATCACTCTGACTCAGTCACACATGGTGCAGCAGGTCCTTCAGCGCTTCGGCTTCACCTGGTCCTCGGCACAGTCCACTCCTCTGGCTACAGATCACTCGCTCTCAGCTCCACCTTCGGACGAGTCCGTAGAGCCGAGTGGTCCTTACCCAGAGCTAGTGGGCTGCCTCATGTACCTGATGACTTGCACTCATCCTGACCTTGCGTACCCTCTTGGCCTTCTGGCTCGCTACGTGGCTCCTGGTCGGCACCGAAAGGTGCACTGGGATGCTGCGAAGAGGGTACTGCGCTACTTGTGCAGTACATCGGGCATGGGGCTCGTGCTTGGAGGACGGCGAGAGGTGGTCCTCACTGGGCACTCAGACGCGTCTTGGGTTGACGACCAGGCTACACAGCGGTCGTCACAGGGTTACACTTTCAGCCTCGGCTCTGGTTCTGTTTCGTGGCGTTCTACTCGCTCGTCTTCTGTTCTCAGCTCCAGTTGTGAGGCTGAGATCTACGCCACCGCCATGGCTGCTCAGGAGCTGCGCTGGCTCACGTACCTGCTGACCGACCTGGGAGAGCGGCCTCGTTCTCCTCCAGTTCTGTACGTTGACAACAAGGCAGCCATTGCCTTGTGTGAGGAGCACAGACTGGAGCACAGAACGAAGCACATCGCTCTGCGTTACTTCCTGGCTCGAGAGTTGCAGCAGCGTGGTCAGCTTCGTCTTGCACACGTGGCCACTCGGGCCAACACTGCTGATATATTCACCAAGGCACTTCCGTCTGGTGATCATCAGCGCTTTTGTACCCTGTTGGGCCTTGTGCCTACGTTTCCACACTTGCTGTAGACTCTGCCTGTACTGTGATCTTTATATATATATATATCTGCATGCTTGCTCTTGCTAGGTAGTGATCACTGTACTTTGTTTGTTGCATATATACCTCTGCATGTGGACTGGCCTTGTGGCCCTTTGCTTGTGCTCAGTGTGTGTGGTGACGTTGTGATCCACCCTGAGCTTGTTTTGTTTCTCTTGACTGGTCTTGTGACCCCTTGTTCTCCCCCACTTTGCCTATGGGGGTGTGTCAAACTATGCATATTGTGTTTGTGTAGGCTGCTAGTGGGGTAGCCCATATGGGGTACAACCCAATGTTAGGGTTAGCTTATGTACCCAACTCTTGATCAATGCATTCACTCTTGTCTCTAGATTCTAACACCCGGTCGCGGTTGCCTCAAACATGCCGGTTGGGTTGAACGTAGGGTTACCGGATAACCCTACGCTCTACAGTGTACAGTAATGTACGTGCGTACCATACCCGTCTGGCAGCTGGTCGAGGCAACCACGTAGTCGGGCAACCGACTGGTCTCGACCAGGTACAACCGTGTCAAATGTTAATGTTATGATAGGCTGCAGTGAGGCACTCCCTAAAGGGTACAACATTTGTAGGACTCCTATTTGTATGCTTGCAAACCCTAATTCCAATCATTCCGTTGCATGTAGACTTTGAGATGGTATCACGAGTAGGTATCGATCCTCCGTCACGCCTAGCGCCCTCCGCGCCCTCCGTAGCGCCTAGCGCCCTCCGTAGCGCCTAGCGCCCTCCGCGCCCTCCGTCACGCCTAGCGCCCTCCGCGCTCTCCGCACTCCTAGCGCCCTCTCGCGCCTTAGCGCGGCCCTCAGCCCGCCCCACGTCGCGCCCCTTAGTAACCCCCCCTCCGTGCCCTCCCCTTCCCCTCCCCGTCGCGTTACCTCCCGTCCCCCTGCCCGTCGCGTCGCCTCCCTTCCCCCTGCCCGTCGCGTCAACCGTCGCCCAGGCCCGCGCGTAGCCCGTCGCCCAGGCCCGCGCCTAGCCCGTCGCCCAGGCCCGCGCGTAGCCCGTCGCCCAGGCCCGCGCGTAGCCCGTCGCCCAGGCCCGCGCCTAGCCCGTCGCCCAGGCCCGCGCCTAGCCCGTCGCCCAGGCCCGCGCGTAGCCCGTCGCCCAGGCCCGCGCCTAGCCCGTACGCCCTGGCCCCCGCCCATCCCCACCGTCAAAACCGCCCACCCGCCCTTTCCCACCGTCCAAACCGCCCTCCCGCCCATTCCCACCGTCGAAACCGCCCTCCCCGCCCATTCCCACCGTCAAAACCGCCCTCCCGCCCATTCCCACCGTCAAAACCGCCCTCCCCTCCCCTCTCTCACTGTTCATCACCTTAGCCCCACCGCCGCCTTGTGCGCGAGGCCCTCCCCAAATCTGATGACACTGGACTATCCCTCAGCGGCTGGCAGCCGCTCTCCCTCGCCGGTCACCTAGGTTAGAGCCGTTTTAGCCACTCATACCTCGCTCCTCGCACCTGTAGCTGGCGATCCACGATTTCACGCCTAGTCTATGTCCTCCTCCTCCTCGTTCTTAGCTCCGCCTCCGCCGTGCTCCAGCCGCCTCTAGCATGGGCTCCGCTATGGAGGCCCGTCGCCTCCGTTTCGATGCGGAGGGACGCCCAATCGAGTTCGGTACCTGGCAGCGCCAGACCACACGCTTCCTCACCAGCCAGCGACAGGACGGCGCCACTCTGTGGGCTCACGCGTCTGGTGCCCTACAGGCCCCCCCGTCCCCCGCCGCCCTGCCGACCACCCCGGAGCCGACCCCTACGGCCCAGGCGGAGTACGACCGTCGGGTCCTGGCCAGGGACGTGTGGCTCTCGCGTGACGCTGCCGCCGCTCTCACACTGTCGGAGCTTCTCCCCCCGACTGAGGCCGCCCACTTTGACCAGGTGGAGACAGCCAAGGGGGTGTGGGATGCTATTGTTGCCCGCTACTCCACCCCCTCCTCCGCCTCCCTCAGTCGCCTCCTCATGCCGTTTGTGTTTCCCGACCTAGGCTCGTTTGCCACTGTTTCCGACCTAGTGACTCACCTCCGCTCGCTTGACGCCGGTTTTCGTGCTGCCTGTACCGACGCACAGCTCCTTGTTGCTCCCCCCCCCATGTGGCTCACTGTACACTGGTTAGTCACCCGCCTCCCTGACCGCCTTGCCACTGCCCGCGACGCGCTTCTTCAGAAGCACCCCACTGAGCTCACTATAGACCTCCTTCAGACTGCTCTCGGGACCATCGAGAGCAGCCTCCTCACCGTTGCCTCCGCCACTGATGCGGTGGCCCCCCGTCTCTTTGCGGGGTGTGCCGCCCCTCAGCTTCCCACTTTCACTGCTACCCGCGCTTCTGCTGCTGTGTCGGTTTCTGAGGACACCGCTGCCGTTTCTGCCGCAGACTGGCAGAAACGGGGCAAGAGTGGCAAGAAGGGCGGAAAGGGGGGAGGTGGGGGCGGTGGAGGCGGCGGTGGAGGTGGCGGTGGAGGTGGGAGCGGCGGTGGTGGCGGAGGCGGCGGAGGCGGCGGCGGTGGTGCACCAGGGGGAGGGGGCCCTGGAGGAGGTGCTGGACAGACAGGCCCACCCACAGGTGGAGGCCCGACCGGTGGGGGCGTTCCCCCACAGCAGCAGCAGCCACAGCAGCACCACCCGCAGCAGGGACAGCAGCAGCAGCAGGCACCGCAGCAGTTCCAGCAGTGGGGGCCCCCGCTGCAGTGGGGTCCGCAGCAGCACTGGGGTCCCCCGCCGCAGTGGGGTCCGGGAGGCCCTGGGAGCACCAGCCGCAGCAGCAGTACTTCCAGCTGGGCCCCTCGCCCCCCTCGCCGTGACGCTGGCCCGTGCACTCACTGGTGCGTCACCGGGCCGGGTAGCCCCTGTCTCTGTGGTCGCGACGACCACTCTGCCGCGCGGTGCTTCCGCCGCCTCGACGACCTCTACCGGGCTCGTTGGGGCCCTTTGGCGAGCACGCCTCGCTGGTCTCGTCTGTTAGCCCGTAAGATTGATGTATTTGCTTTGTCCATGGACGATGCGCGTCAATATGCTTTGTATGTTGATGCTGACTCTAGTGCTGATGGATCTGTGTGCTCGCGTGTTCGTAGGTTAGACTGCTTGCCTCCTGCTAGTGTAGCCTTGTGCCTGTCTAGATTAGGTGCTTGTGTTGCTGCTCTAGGTGCTTGTGTAGCGACTGGGTCGAGTGACCCACCGGCTGAGGCCTCTCTTTCGTTCACGCTGGACTCGGGCGCGTCTCAGTGTTTCTTCCGCGACCGCACGACCCTTACGCCTCTCCTCACACCTGTGTCGGTGGCTCTGGCTGATCCTACCTCTGGACCAGCCGTTGCGCGTAGCTCCACCACCCTCCCGTGCCCTGTGGTCCCCTCTGGTGTCCTGCGTGGCCTCCACATCCCCTCGTTCACTCGGAACTTGGTGGGTGTTGGATACCTTCAGGACAGGGGGATCACGGTTACCTTCTTGGGGGGTGGGCGGACTGCAGTCTGTACTGACGCTACCACAGGTGCTGTTCTGGCCACGTTCACCAGGGAGCCCCGCTCCGGTCTCTACGTTCTCCACACCGAGCGCTCCCCGGTCGCGTCCTCCCCTCCGGTTGTTGCGTCCCCTCCGACCCAGGTCCCCAGTCCAGTGGCTGTGTCTAGCCAGGTAGTCGTGTCCAGTCCGGTCGCTGTGTCCAGTCCAGTCGCTGCGTCTTGCTCCTGTCGCTCTCTCGCCCACCGCACCGTTCTGTGGCACCACCGTCTTGGCCACCCGTCGATCCCTCGCCTTCGTGGCATGCTCAGTCACGGACTAGTCACAGGTCTCCCACGCACCTTCCCGTCGCTCCCTCTCTCGCTTGCCCCTCCTTGCTCTCCGTGCGTCGCCGGTCGCTTACGCGCCACTCCCCACTCCTCCTCCCTTCGTCCGGCCACCGCTCCCTTCGAGACTCTCCACTTGGACGTCTGGGGCCCTGCCCCGACGCAGGGGTCTGGGAGGGAGCGTTACTTTCTGGTGGTCGTCGACGACTTCTCCAGGTACACCACAGTGTTCCCTCTTGCGAAGAAGTCCGAGGTGACTGCTACGCTGATCAGGTGGCTTCTAGCCACTGAGGGCACTCGTGGTCGTCGAGTCAGTTGTCTCCACTCCGACCGTGGGGGCGAGTTTCGCTCCGGCATTCTCGGCGGATTCTGCGGCGAACAGGGCATCACCCAGTCCTGGACTCTGCCAGAGTCCCCACAGCAGAATGGGGTTGCTGAGCGCCGCATAGGCTTGGTCATGGACATCGCCCGCACGTCCATGATCCATGCCCGTGCGCCCCATTTTCTGTGGCCCCACGCGGTTCGCTACGCCGCACACCAGCTGAACCTCCAGCCGCGTGTCTCGCGGCCCGAGGCTTCACCGACCAGTCTTTGGACTGGTTCCCCTGGTGTCGGGTCGGCCTTTCGAGTCTGGGGCTGCCTTGCGCAGGTCCGCGACACCTCTGCGGACAAGCTCTCGGCACGCGCCATTCCCTGTGTCTTCCTTGGTTTCCCGGTAGACTCGGCCGACTGGTCCTTCTACCACCCGCCCCTCCACCAGTTCCTAGACTCCCGTGACGTCCGGTTTGACGAGTCCGTGTCCTACTACACCCGGTACCCTTGTCGAGGTCTCCCGGTACCCCCTCCCCCTCTTTTCCTCGCACCCTCTCCTCCTCCTGCTCCCGCTCCTCCGGTACCCCTGCCCCCCCCTGGTCCTGCCCCGTCTGGTGTGTCTCACGCTACCCCTCTACCCTCGGTCGCGCGTCAGGTAGCGTCTCCCTCCCCGCAGTCCTCCTCACAGCCCCCTCAGCAGCCTTCGGCGCTTCCGCGACAGGTTCCTGTGGACTCGGTTGGTGCTGGAGCTGGAGGTGCTGGCGCAGGCGGCGCTAGCTCTGGGGGTGCTGGAGCTGGAGGTGCTGGCGCAGGTGGCGCTGGCTCTGGGGGTGCTGGAGCTGGAGGTACTGGCACTAGAGGTGCTAGTTCTGGGGGTGCTGGAGTTGGAGGTGCTGGCGCTGGCGGTGCTAGTTCTGGGGGAGCTGAGTCTGAGGAGACTGACGCTGGAGGCCCTGGTTCTGCGGAGTCCACTCCGCCTCCCCACCGCCACGACACGCGTCTCCAGGCTGCCCGTCGGCGTGAGCGTGAGGAGCAGGAGCGGCTGGAGAGGGAGCGGCAGGAGCTGCGGGTGCTGGACCTTCTGGAGCAGCAGCGCCAGCAGCAGCAGCAGCAGCAGCAACAGCAGCAGCAGCAGCCGCAGCAGCAGCAGCCGCAGCCGCAGCCGCAGCCGCAGCAGCAGCAGCAGCAGCCGCCTCCGCAGCTTCCTCTTGAGCGGCAGTTGTTCCCACCTGTGAGTGGCCTGCGGGCCCTTGGCCTTTCCTCCTCTCCTCCTGTCCGCTCCCAGTCTCCTCCTGTGTTTGTTTCTCCGTTGCCTCCTCCTGACGACCGTCCGGCGGTCTGGTCTTCTCCTCCTCCACAGTCTCCTCCTCCTTCTGTCCGTCGCGACTTGGTCACCCGTTGTTCGCCGCGTGCTCGTCACTCGTCCCCTGTTACTGACCTCCACACTGCCCTCCTTTGTTCGTCTCGTCGTCGTTCTCCTTCTCCTGAGTCCGTTCTCCCGTCTCCTCCTCCGTCCTCTCTCCCTTCCCTCCCCACTCCTATCACCGACTACTACCGCGCTGTTCGTCCTGTTGCCGCACGTGTCCTCGCCACTCTTGTCACCGACTCTCGTTTCCCTCCGTCGTCGGTCTCTACTCTCACTGCCGCTGTCGCTGAGTTTGCTGCCGCCAGCCGCCTTGACTACGCCACCCGTGTGGTGCCAGCTCCTCCCTACCGTCCTCTGTCCGTCGGGGGTGAGTTTGCCCTTGGCTGTGACGTCCTAGAGGACAGAGAGTCTGAGCTGGAGTACTGGGCAGCCGCTTCTCCCTCTGTGTGTGCCATGCTGCTCTCCCCTGAGGGAGACCCCGACGCCCTTGACATACCGACTCCTCGCACTTACCGCGAGGCAGTGTCAGGGGCGTGGGCCTCTCAGTGGAAAGCGGCTATGGACTCAGAGTTGGCGTCTTGGAGATCCACAGGCACCTACGTCGACGCAGTTCCCCCTCCCAGGGCGAACGTAGTCGATGGCATGTGGCTCTTCAAGGTGAAGCGGCCGCCTGGAGCACCGCCAATGTTCAAGGCGCGCTACGTGGCTAGGGGCTTCAGTCAGCGTGAGGGAGTTGACTTCTTCCAGACCTTCGCCCCGACCCCGAAGATGACTACTCTTCGGGTGTTACTCCACATAGCAGCGCAGCGAGACTACGAGCTGCACTCCCTCGACTTCTCCACTGCGTTCCTCCAGGGCCGACTGCACGAGGAGATCTGGCTGCGCCGTCCTCCTGGTTTCACTGACACCTTCCCACCAGGGACCCAGTGGAGCCTGAGGCGACCAGTCTACGGTCTCCGCCAGTCGCCCCGTGAGTGGCACGACACTCTTCGCTCCACGCTTCGTGACCTTGGGTTCAGCCCGTCCTCCGCCGACCCGTCGCTGTTTGTTCGAGCGGGTTCTACTCCTTTCTTTATCCTTGTCTACGTCGACGACTTGGTGTTTGCTACAGCAGACAGGGCAGCCCTGGCTCAGGTGAAGTTCGAACTGCAGAAGAGACACAAGTGCACTGACCTGGGTGAGCTGCAGCGTTACCTTGGCTTGCAGATCACCCGGGACAGAGCCGCTCGCACCATCACACTGACGCAGTCACACATGGTGCAGCAGGTCCTTCGGCGGTTCGACTTCCAGTTCTCCACCACACAGCCCACTCCTCTTGCTGTTGACCACAGACTCACTGGCCCCTTTCCCGACGAGCCTTTTGAGTCCAGTGGTCCCTACGCAGAGCTGGTGGGCTGCCTCATGTACCTGATGACTTGTACTCGGCCGGACCTCGCCTTTCCTCTCAGCGTCCTCTCTCGCTTTGTTGCGACTGGGAGACACCGTCCTGTCCACTGGACAGCTGCTGTGAGGGTGGCGAAGTACCTGGCGACTACATCAGGCATGGGGCTTGTGCTTGGAGGGACTCAGCCAGTGGCGTTGACTGGGCACTGCGACTCTTCCTACGCTGACGACGTGGAGACTCAGCGTTCGACTCAGGGTTACTGCTTCAGTCTGGGAGCTGGTGCTGTGTCGTGGAGGTCTACTCGGTCGTCGTCTGTGGCTACTTCCAGTGCAGAGGCAGAGATCTACGCTGGTGCCATGGCGGCACAGGAGCTTCGTTGGTTGACCTTCTTGCTCACCGACCTTGGTGAGCGGCCTCGTTCTGCACCGACCTTGTATGCTGACAACAAGGCCATGATCCTCCTGTGTCGAGAGCCGCGACTGGAGAGCAGAGTAAAGCATATTGACGTGAGGTACTTCCTCCTGCGAGAGCTGCAGCGACGCGGCCAGGCACGCCTGGACTTTGTGGCCTCAGAGGCCAACACTGCAGACGTCTTCACCAAGGCCTTGGCGCCTGGTGATCACCACAGGTTCTGTGTGCAGTTGGGGCTTGTTGAGGTAGGCCCCCGGTTGCTGTAGTCTTGTTGCTTGCTCTGCTTGTTGTGTTTTCATATTTATATCCTAGTGAACTGTTGAACTGGCCTTGTGGCCACTTGCTTGTGCTCGGAATTTGTGTGGTGTCCTTGAGCTCCACCCTGAGCTTGTCTTGCCTTGACTGGTCTTGTGACCGTTTGTTTTCACCTTGCTTGCCCTGGTGTCCCTCACTTAGCCTATGGGGGTGTGTCAAATGTTAATGTTATGATAGGCTGCAGTGAGGCACTCCCTAAAGGGTACAACATTTGTAGGACTCCTATTTGTATGCTTGCAAACCCTAATTCCAATCATTCCGTTGCATGTAGACTTTGAGAAACCGTATTGAGGCAACCAGGGTTGAACGTACCTAACCGCCGCGCAAACAGAGGGTGCACGAAAACATTGCGGGCAGGTTGCACTAGCGAGACTTGATGTGACTGGTGCAATCAAAATTTCATCAAATTTTGGCCACTAAGACTGACACAGTGACTGTTGGGTCTACCCGAAATACTGTTGGCACGGTTGGGTCCCAAAAGCAGGCGAGTGGTACATTTGCAGGTTGCCTGCTAGGTACCCAACCGGCCAAGTTGACAGCCCCGGTTGACCTGACCAGTCAGGTTGAGTCGACTTTTGGAGGCAACCGGGGCCTAACACCAAAATAAGGGGTACGTAACACGCTCTAAAGACTACAAAAATTAGCTGCTTGACACCTCCACTAAACTGCTACCTTCAACCTTTTCTCATTCCTTTGCCCTCCAAACCATTTCTTTCCGTCAGCCTTCTCTTCGCTTCGCTCCCCCTCGTCCCTTCCGCTCGTCGCTCCTGCATGCTTTTCCCAAGCTGAGCCTGGGCTCTCACGATCAGCTTCTGTGATCTTAACGAGGGACATCATCAACATCACATCACATCAGACCTTCCGTTCGCCCTAGGACCGGTCCCGAGAGTTTCGCGAATGTACCGAACTGAAGCCGCAAGCACTGGCGCAAGATCCGGCGCGAACCTACTGGCGAACCAATCCTGAGTCTTAAAACTTGGGTGTGTTTTTATATTGATGGACACGTGAGGATCAACAAACACTTCGGAGGGGTTCCGCCATTGTCCCCACCACAGGGGTCCATGGCTCCACTGAATGTCGCACGACCAAGCCTTCGGTAACATACGGGTCCGTGTCAATTAAATCGCGAATGACTTCTTCGCGATTGTTCGCACGGACGATCAGCAATGCGCCTGTGGGAGGGTTACCAGTCGCAGCACCTGCGACCATTTTCCCTTCTGCGGCCAGCGACCGGCACAGCTGCACATGCTCCTCGCGATATTTCTCGCGACGGGTTACAATGTCCGGCACGTATTCGTAAATCACCGCGAACAGCTGCTGCTGTTGCTCTGCAGGAACGCTGCTGCTGCTGGTGCTGCTGCTGCTGGCCGCACATTTCGTTGTGAGTGCGACGCGCGGAGGCGAGGAGAGGTGCGCAAGCGAGCGACGGAATGGCAGCGGTCGGCCGTGGTGGAGGGAGAAGCGGCAGGCAATGGCGGTGGTGGCTTGGGAGACGATAAATGCCGTCATGTCTGCACTAGATCTGCAGGGATTCCAATAGAAGCAATGGCAGTCTAGACTGTACTAGACCACGAGAATATACGACAGCAACTCAATCACAATTCGCACAGCTTGGAATTTGGATCTGATCTACTGGCACCCAAGGGGAGGAGATAACGCAGGAAGGGTTTGTTCGCGGCACATGCATACGCATTAGCCACATTGCCATTGTACACTTCAATAGGCTCGCAATGTTATCTGCATGCACATGCTTTCGCGCCCAATTCAGCAGAAGCCAATCATCAGCCTCAAACGAGTACAGTAACCGTAAGAAAACATATCGATGTATCTAGGACGGAATGTCATATCCCTGAGCAACACTAGGTGATTGTCCAAGCTTGCTTAGCTTCCCAGGCTTTTTTGCACCATCCCCCATGCCAAGCGCAGCACCACCACCACCACCACCACCACCACCACCACCACTACCACCACCACCACCACTCCCAACAGATGACTTCTTTCCTCTATGTGCCTCCTCCACACTTCTGTCCCCATCTTCGCCCACCTTCCCTTCCCCCTCCCCACCACTCGTGTATTCCCCTTCCCCAGCTGCCTCCATTGCTGCTCTGTTCTTCTCCAAAGCTGCTGCCACCTCCTTAGGCATATATTTCTAAGGTAGAAAAAAGGGGGGGGGGGGGGGGGAGAGAGCAGAGGGGAAAAATTTGGTGGGGATGTTGGGATCAAGAAACGCCCCAAGCCCTTCCAAGAGCTGCTGCCACCTCCTTAGGCATGTATTTCAAAGGTAAGAAAAAAAGAGGGGGGGGGAGGGTGGGGGGGAGGGGGAGAGGGTAGGGGGAGGGGGGATGTTGAGATCAAGGGACGCCCCAAGCCCTTCCCAGAGCTGCTGCCACTCCTTGGGCATAATTTTCTAAGGTAGACAAAAGGAGGGGGAAAGGGCGGGAGGAGGGGTAGAGGGTGGGGCAGGAAAATGGTGGGAATGTTGAGATCAAGAAACGTTCTACGTCCTTTCGAGAGCTCCTGCCACCTCCTTATGTATTTATTTCCACGGTAGAAGGAAAGGGGGGGGGGGAGGGTGGGGGAATGTTGGGATCAAGAAACGTCCCACAAACTCTTTCCAGAGCTGCTGCCAGTCCTTGGGCATAAATTTCTATGGTAGGAGGAAAGGAGGAGAAAAAGGGTGGGGGGAGGGGGGAGAAAAAGGGGGGGGGAGGGGGGAGAAAAAGGGTGGGGGGAGGGGGGAGAGGGTAGGGCGGGAATTTGGTGGAGATGTTGAGATCAAGGGAGGGACGTCCCATGAACTCTTTCCAGAGAAGCTTTTGAGACTTCTCAAAACCGAATGTTAAGATTAAGGGACGTCCCACAAACTCTTCCCAGAGCTGCTGCCACCTCCTTATGCATGTATTTCTATTGTAGGAGGAGGGGAGGGGTGGAGGGAGGGCGGGGGAAGGAGAGAGTGAGGGACACGTCATCTTGCTCAGCGGACCACATTAAACACCCACAATGCTTGAGAGGAAGAGAAAAATGTGGAAAAAAAGTAAGGAGGAGAAAAAAAAACACACACACACACACACACACACACACACACACACACACACACACACACACACACACACACACACACACACACATTAGGCACCTGATTCAGATACAGTGACAAAGAGAGCACATTACTGTGACTAACCTTAGTTATACCATGGCTTGACCACAACTAGAAACAACCTCAACATTCATCCAGCACTCACCTCATCATGCTTTGCCAGCACTTCAGTCGCAGCAAAGAAGTAACCCACACTCCGCGCACTCGCACTCACATCCTCCCACTCCTCCGCCCCCTTCTCCCCACCGCCCTCACCCTCCCCTCTCGCTCCCCCCTCCCCAATCCCTCTCTCCTCCACTACCGCACCCTCCGCCTCTGCAACCCCCAGCACACTCGTCCCCCTCCCAGAAAATCCGCTGCCGCTGCTGCCACTGCTGCTGCTGGTGGCACTGCCGATGCTGCTGGCTGTGCTCCCAGCGGTGAAAGCAGCGGTGTTGGCTTGGCTGAGTGGCCGCAGAAAGCCCTCCGCCACCACGGAGTGGCCCTCCCTGAACAGGTCCGGCAACGCACCCCTGTACCGGACCAGGATCTGGTGTCCAAAGGTGGGGGATTGGTGGGGGAAGTGGGTGGAGGAATGGAAAAATGGGTGGGGTGAAGCATTTAACGGAGCAGCACTGTTGGCTTGGCTGAGAGGCCGTAGGAGCCTGTCTGCCACCACGGCGTGGCCCTTCCTGAACAGATCTGGCAAGGCACCCCTGTAGCAGACCAGGATCCGCAGTGAGGGTGGTTGGGGGGGGGGGAGAGGAGGGAGAAAAAGGGGTTTGATCTGAATCCAAGCAAGCACTGATGTTGCCTCGGCTGAGTGGCCGCAAGAACCACCCTGCCACCATGGGGTGGCCTCCTTGGACGGATTCAGCACGGCACCCCATGGTGGCAGCATGGGTACCGGACCAAAATCTGGTGTAAAGGAGAAAGGACAGAAGGGATGAGGTGGGCGCCCATGGAAGCAGCAACGTGGCCTTGGCTCAGCAGCCGCAGGAACCCCTCCGCCACCACAGAGCGGCCCTCGCTGAACAGATATGGTGACTTTAAGTCGACTCAAAGAATGGTCTAGTTTTGAGGCGCCTTGTTTTGAGTCGACTCAAAAGTCACCTCAGCGGCTGCAGGAACCCCTCCACCACCACAGAGCGGCCCTCGCTGAACAGATCTGGCAGGGCGCCAGTGTCTGTACCTCGGGGATCTGCAGTGAAAGGGGCGGGGCGGGGGTGGGGTCTAGTTTTGAGGCGCCTTGTATTGAGTCGAGTCCACTCAAAACACGGCTCTAAGAAAAATTGTTGTGAGTTGACTCAAAGCACGGTCTTGTTTTGAGCTGACTCAAAGCACGGTCTTGTTTTGAGCTGACTCAAAGCACGGTCTTGTTCTGAGCTGACTCAAAGCACGGTCTTGTTTTGAGCTGACTCAAAGCACGGTCTTGTTCTGAGCTGACTCAAAGCACGGTCTTGTTTTGAGCTGACTCAAAGCACGGTCTTGTTTTGAGCTGACTCAAAGCACAGTCTTGTTTTGAGCTGACTCAAAGCACGGTCTTGTTCTGAGCTGACTCAAAGCACGGTCTTGTTTTGAGCTGACTCAAAGCACGGTCTTGTTTTGAGCTGACTCAAAGCACGGTCTTGCTTTGAGCTGACTCAAAGCACGGTCTTGTTTTGAGCTGACTCAAAGCACGGTCTTGTTTTGAGCCGACTCAAGCACGGTCTTGTTTTGAGCCGACTCAAAGCACGGTCTTGTTTTGAGCCGACTCAAAGCACGGTCTTGTTTTGAGCTGACTCAAAGCACGGTCTTGTTTTGAGCTGACTCAAAGCACGGTCTTGTTTTGAGCTGACTCAAAGCACAGTCTTGCTTTGAGCTGACTCAAAGCACGGTCTTTGAGCTGACTCAAAGCACAGTCTTGTTTTGAGGCGCCTCAAATCTACATCAAGGATTTGCAGTGGGAGAGACGCGACGGGGGTGGGGGGTGGGGGGGAGGGAGGGAGGGAGGGAGGGAGGGAGGGAGGGAGGGAGGGAGAGAAAGAGTGTGCGTAGGCGTAGAAAATTCTGTGTCATAGAAAATCATCTGCTACAAATGGGAAAATCTTGCATTCACATCTGTTACACCTCGTTTTACTCACATCTGTTGCAGTCTTTAACCCCTTATGCTCACATCAATTGCACTTTCAAAACTCTTGAAACCACATCTGTTACAACTTAAAAACTCTTACAGCCACATCTCTTACAACTTTTAATCTCTTATACCCACGTCTGTTACAAATTCTAAACTATTATACCCACCCCTGTTAGAAACTTTTAGATTCTTATACTCACATCGGTTGCAAGGTCGGTGACAACAAATTCCATCTCAATGCTTCCGGCAGGGATGCGAACACTGGTGAGATACAGAGGGCGGCGGGGGGGGAGGGGGGAGGGGGGGGGGGAGGGGGGGGGGTCGGAGGGGAGGAAAGGAGCAGAGAGACGAAGACACGAAGCGAGCACTTGGCAACAAAGAAACGCAATGAAGCAAAATAAAAGCGCGGAATGCTGAACAAAAAATACCTTTCGGAATGTCTCACTCAGAAGCGAACAGGGCAAACTCGAAATGCCAAATCATGTGGATTTCCTCCGCCTCCAACTTCTAGCCCCTCGCCCCTCGCCCCTCGCCCCTCGCCCCTCGCCCCTCGCCCCTCGCCCTTCACACCAACCCTCCTCGCGCCAGCCCTCATTCTCTCCTCTCACATTTCCTCCTCTCCAATCTCCCAACTTCCCCCTCTGTCACCTCTCACATTCCTTCCTCCCCATTCAACAACCCTCCTCTCTCCTCTCACCTGCACTCCTCTCTCCTCTCACCTGCACTCCTCTCTCCTCTCTCCTCTCTCCTCTCTCCTCTCTCACCTCCCCTCCTCTCTCCTCTCACCTCCCCTCCTCTCTCCTCTCTCACCTCCCCTCCTCTCTCCTCTCTCACCTCCCCTCCTCTCTCCTCTCTCACCTCCCCTACTCTCTATCCTCTCACCTGCCCTCCTTCACAAGCCCTCCCAGCCTGAACCGGTTGGCAGACGAGTTTTCTGCAAACTTCTCAAGTGCCTGAAAGGGAGGTGCGAAGGGACGTGATATGAGCGAGATCAGTGAGTGGGTGTGACATGGAACAGCAGCAGCAGCAGCAGCAGCACCAGAAGCAGCAGCCAGCCCACCCAAGGTTCCTCCGCCAATCATAAGTGTTGGCCTTTTAAACACCTCCTCAGAAACAGTAAACACAACGCACCTGCGTGGGTGTTATATAGAACATCAGGTTCTCTTGAAACGAGTTCATCGCGAATATTGCCAGCCCAGCCACCGCCCCTCCGCCAATCACAAGCGTCCACATGCGCTGCGTCTGCCGCGCCCGGGCCCTCGCCCCTATGTCCACATGCACTGCACCTGCCCCCGCCCCTGTCCCAACTTTTGCCTTCGCGCCCACAGCGCGTACGCGTCCCGCACTCGTTTTCAGCCATCTCAGACCCCCAATGTCCAGATTCACTGCACCAGAATGTGCGGCGGCTGGGGATCTGGTGGGGAGGTTGAGCATGCCGCGAGCGATAGCATCTACAGGACGGCTGACAACTGCTGTTCGTGCCGCTGCTGCTGTTTGGATGCTAGCATCGTAACGCGCCGCTGCGGCTGCTGTGTTTGCTGTTGTTTGTCGGGTGCAGGCGTTACATGCCCCTGCTGCTGCTGCTGCTGTGACTCCTGCTCGTGTTGTTGCTGATGATGACGATGACAAATGAACTCGCGTTAAAAGGATCCTTGCAGCGTGTCGCACGCTGTCCGAGCGACCCATTATAATGATCGAAAGAGACCAAAAGCTTACAGTCAACGTCAATGACTGGACACAAAACGTTTGACTAGCAGATCTGCCTTGACCAGATCCGGTATGTCGATTGGATATGCGTTGAAAAGATCTGGTCCGTTGATTGGATCTGCTCGCTGATTCCACAGATAGCACGAGACGCCGATCAGATATGCTTGATCTCGAGTCGCTGGATCGAGATTGCGATGGCGGCGGATCTAGCGAACTTGGATGAAGACGCGTGGCGGATGAGAGAGGTATACAGGCACCTTGGGAATGCTCGGCTATACCGTACGCGTGCGCTATGTTATCATTCGCACACCCTAGTCGCGCTGCATGAATGAAGCCTGCGACACTGAAGGGACCCAGCGAGAACAGAAAGAACCCCGCTGCGTGAAAGGTTTGTGTTCGGATGATTGAGGGTCATCCTTCGCCACTTGCTTCCCCATCAAGGGGCTTTCGATAATGACGACGGAGCGGACGAAAGCTGCGAATTTTTCAAGGTTGCGAAAACGAACAATCGGACCAATCAGACAATTTAAAGAAGGTAACCCTAGACCGTAAAAAAAAATTCTGTTCGCCTGTCTGCGGTTTGAGTTCGCAAAGCAGGTTCTCGCATCACCAGGGATGGAGGGTAGGGGGGAGTCAATTGTGCCTGCTAGAACCCTCGGCACTTCCATTCTGCTATGGACCACCTACTGATCCGCATCCGACGGTCGACAGAGGGGTCAGGCAGCGAAACGCGAGCGCTGAACGGTGCGCCTAGCACTTCATCGCTTTCTTCAACTGCAAGTTCGAAGCAGCCGGCGGCTGCTGGGGAGCTTGCACGCCGTGCATTCCCTTTCTGCCAAAGCGTTGCGGTGTGTTTGTTAACGCGTGAGTAGATTAATTCGTCACGTCGTTTCACCTTTACATGATTTTTTCTCGAGATTGGCCGTTATTAGAAAGCGAACCTCCAAAACGCAGTCGAGATGGGTCATTTGAGGGTCCTGGCGGGTTCCCTGTGGGGAGTCCATCCGATGTTTCGAATTGAAAACAGTCCTTTTGGAGTTCAATACAGGGTCCTTCTCGTTGTCACGTCGCTTGACGTTCACTGGACATTTCTCTAAATTCGTCCGTTTTCTTGCAGTTATCTCATGGAGCCTGCTCACGACATTATTTTCTTGTCGCTTCAGTCATTCGCAAGAACCTGTACAAGTCGCCAGTGGAAAGGGGAACTCACGGCAGGGGGAGCTTCACTTCCAGTGGAAGGGCGAGCTCACGGCAGTCACGCTACCAGAAGGCCGGCTTTTGGCAGTTTTCCAAATAGACAGCAACGACTGCATCGACGAGAACATTGCCGAAAGCCAGATTAGTTTCGCGAAATGCGGATTCGTTTTGCGGGGAGAAACGTCATGGAGCCACGCTACTTTCGATACGTCTCAAAACGCTACTTTTATAACGTCATGGAGCAACGCTACTTTCGTGTACTTCGAGGGCCGCCAAGCCATCCATGCAATCTGCTCGCGTGCCAACGGAACGGATGGATCCGTCGAACCCAGCCTGCTGCGGATCTATTACGACACACACAGCGTAGATCTCCTCGTGCGCAAGCTTCATCAGGCATCCTGGGATAGATTAGTGTATGCTGCAGCAGCTGAACCAGAAGGCCTATATGTCTGGGCGAAAGGCATTACTAACCTTCAGAACAGGAGTCACGGTCAGGTCAGGTGCATGGTGGATGGAGCTGAGACAGCTCCTTTGATACTCTCCCAGG
Source organism: Closterium sp. Yama58-4 (assembly GCA_947470075.1). NCBI lineage: Eukaryota > Viridiplantae > Streptophyta > Zygnematophyceae > Desmidiales > Closteriaceae > Closterium > Closterium sp. Yama58-4. The sequence goes on along the minus strand of CANIUD010000688.1, from coordinate 166,800 downwards.
AGATTGCACTCTGCCCCATTCCTCAAGCCAACTCTATACGTTCAGCATGTGGCTGCCTCAACACTCCAGTCACGCTTTCAGTGCGTGGATCACCTTTACCCTCTGTAGCTTCTGTTTGTAGGCTCAACTCCGCACTCAATTTTATCAGCCTGGTATCCGGTGAGCCACCACAGGCAGCCAATCACAGCGAAGACACCACAGCCACTACAGCCAGCCAAAGCGGACGCAGTGTTCTTCAAAACGGGTATTCCCACACCAGCCGTGTGCCATCCATCGGCGATCGCCCCATGAAGCAGTACTACCTGTGTGCATGCACAATGGTCCTTGACAGCGCAAAGTTTATAAAGGAGTGGCTGCTGTACCATGCATTTCTTGGTGTGGAGCATTTCATTGTGTATGACAACGGCAGTGAAGACGGGCTTTGGGAGTCCATCAAAGAAGCTGAGGGGACCGGCCGTGCTCGAGGCTTTCAAATTTCAGCCACTATACGTAGCTGGCCCTGGCTCAAGTCACAGGAAGGCGGCTTCTCTCATTGTGCTCTGCAAGCCAAGAAGCTCTGCACGTGGGCCATGTTCATAGATGTGGACGAGTTCCTCTTCCCGGCACGGATGGTGAAGGAAATTGACTCACGGAGTCTGTTTGCAACTGGAAGTCAGTACGCCGTTCTTCTCAACAAGTTTGTGAGAGATATGGTTAAGGGGCATGCTGCAGCAAAGAAGGCCGCAGGTAGAAACGAGTCGTGTCAACAGCTTGGGCAGATTGCGCTACCCAGCCTTTTGTTTGGCCCATCAGGACATCAAGAACACCCAGAAAAGGGAGTTGTATCTGGGTACACATGCAGGCTGAAGCTTCCTGATCGTCACAAGTCAATTATCCTCACTGAAGCCATAGCTCCTCCGTTACGCAACGTGATACACCACTTCACAATCTTGGAGCATCAGTACTGCACAGCACATGTGGGCAATAAGCGTGCTGCTCTTTTCCACTACAAGTACCAGGCATGGCCGGAGTTCAAGACCAAGTTCAGGAGGAGAGCTTCCACCTTTGTGCCTGATTGGATGCAGATGGATAGAATGCAGTCCCAGGATCGGGTTCCTGGCTTGGGTGTTGAGCCAGTTGAGCCTGCTGACTGGAAGGATCGGTACTGTGAGGAGGAAGATCCAAGACTGAAGAGAATTTTGGCACAAATCTTATCAGCAACTTCCCCCTGGCGCTTAGCGAATGTGTTCAATGTTATGCGCCGCACCTTAGAGAAATTGTTTCTTTCGTGTGGACTTGTCTGATCATGTATACTAAGGCATGTTAATCTCTATTATGGTATATGGGAAGATGGTTCATGCACCGGTATTACGATGATGCTTTCCAGCACGAATCACCACCTTCCAACCAAACCTCGGCATTGGTTACCATATACCGACCATTTTTTTCTATTACTACATTTGCGAAAACCCACACTATACCGTCTTGTGAAGAAAGTGCTTCAACTAATTTGGAGATGTTTGTCAGACTTCGTTCGAGCAGCCTTCCTTCAAGAACTGTTAAATAACCTAATTCAACAATTTTCCAAGACAGAGTTTGAGGTGCACTTTCTGATTAAAGACGGAATCGTCATAAAGACGCCACCCCTACATTGTTCCTGCTGGGATTACCCCCATTTATGTTGCTCTGTGCGGATCTGCTTCCTCTTCCGTGACTTCCCTAGCAGACATTCTTCTGTCCGTCCGTCCCGGCATATTTTGCTTCCGTTTCGTTTCGACTTATGCGACTATGGGCGCGTCAGACCTAGTTCGCTCTCGGTTCAGTATCTGCGGTGGAGAAAAGTTCTGTGCATTCTAGAGCGGTTTGCCTGCTCCACCGCTTTGAACCGTCACTTACCAGTCTGAACAGTGATTCATGAGCTGGAAATAAACTGGTGTGACACGCCCTAATTCACAACTGCGCTGCTGTTCACCATTCTGATACATCCTAGAGTAGTTTACCCCAGAACCGCAATCTAGGGATCTACCGTGGGGGATGTCAGATGTGAGTCTCAGCTGTCGCAGCAACATCGAGTAACTCGCACGTTTTCGCCTCTCACGGACCTCTTTTAACCCATTTAGAGACGATTAAAGCTTGTATAAGTATAGCAGATTCTTAGACCATGTCTGGTCTTGGCGTTTTAGCGCGGCGGTTTTCAGGCAGAAGGGCCCGCCAATGCTTTAAAAACACGTGGGAGGTCTCAGCTTGCGGGTTTGACTGTACGCGTGGTTCTTTAGGGTTGGATGGTCTTGTCAGCAGCAACGGCGACATCAGCATTTGTAACATTGTTACAAGGCAAACCGGCAGAGACAGCAGCAGCAGCATCCCTGTGGTTCCCAGTGGTAACATTCCTATGGCTAGAAGCAGCTTGAATGTGGACACACAAATTTTGACTAACAATACTGCCTGGGTCTCAGCTGACGTGGCCATGACAATAACTGACGTGGCCAACTGCAGTAAAGAACCTTGTCGCCACCAACCCTGGGCTTTGGCAAATTCCATGCCGCTTTGCAAGCCTCGTCACTGGGCTGTTTCCGAACCTCTTGCACATGCTGCCACAGTAGGCTCGGTTGCTGCTTCAGTTCAACTGCATGGATTGGGTCGGAATAGGACAATTGCGGCTGGTGGAGATGGAATCAGAAGGAGGGGCATTTATGGCGGGCTCTCTGTTGCAAGATTCAGCTCATCAAAAGGTGAGAAAGGTTGGACTGTATTGTTTTTTAGTAGACTAAAAAACCGTAATGTATTCGTATATGGTCTGTTGAAATGTTGCGGCTGTTTTGAACCGCACTGGCGTCGCAGTGGCAACGTCGCAGTGGCGGCTGCTCCATTACTTTACTCCTTGTTTCTGTCACTGCATCTGCTCATTCTCTGTGCAGGTCGGCGCAGTGGAAAGGCTGCAGTGCAGCAGACGAGGGACGGAAAGGCAGGGAGAGGAGGGAAGGTGGAGGAGAAGAGTGAGGAGGACCTAGTCACGCGGAAGCAGCAGCTGCTGGAGCAAGCAGTTCAGGAGGTATGGTGGTGATTAATAGGTATGCTGTTGATTTAATAGGTGTGGTGGTGTGAGAGATATGGTCGAGACGATCTAGTGGTGTGTGGAGGTATGATGGTAACCTGTTTTGAAGAATGCATGCAACAGGAGGCACGAGCAAGCGGTTCACGAGGTAAGGCTTAGGATTCAGGGTTGCGAGCAAGCTGTGAGCCAAGTTTGGGCAGTAGGCTGTGATGCCCCTCCCCTCCCCTCACGCTTTCCCGTGCTCCTGCCGCTCACGCTTCCCATACTCTCCACCTCCGTTGTCTCCCCCTCCCTCCGCACCTGTGCAGCTGCGAGCCAAGTTCGGCCGGGAGGCAGTGATGGTTCTGGGCGGCACTGAGGCGGACTTGGCCGCCCACCGTGTCCCGGTCATCCCCTCAGGCTCCATTGCCCTGGACGCGGCCCTTGGGATTGGGGGCTTCCCTAGAGTGAGTCATGAGTCACGAGTGTGTGTGATTGTGTGGGTGGGCACTGGGGCAATGCAATGCATGGTGCACAAATGCTGATCTGGCGCCCTCAGGCTCCATTGCCCTGGACGCGGCCCTTGGGATTGGGGGCTTCCCTACAGTGAGTCACGAATGTGTGTGGGCTAGGCATTCGTCCAGGGGAATATGGTTACAATCGGGCACTCGCTGAAGCACCAATACCAACTTGACCGCCCACCGCGCGTCCCGGTCATCCCCTCAGGCTCCATCGCCCTGGATGCCGCCCTTGAGATCCAGGGCTTCCTTCGGGTGAGTCCCTTTGTGACTGCATGTTTTTTTTTTTTTTCAAGTTGCTTCGAATCCCCTCAGCTCAGGCTCCATTGCTCTGGACGTGGCCCTTGGGTTTGGGGGCTTTCCACACACTCAGCAATCAACGTTTCCTTTTTTTTCCTGTCACTCTATTTATGCCTCTCTACCTTGGGTTGGGCTCCCCCAGGGCCGAGTGGTGGAGATCTATGGGCCCGAAGCAACAGGCAAGACAACCCTGGCGCTGAGGTGACTTTGAGTCAACTCAAAAGTCAACATTCTTTCTTTCTTTCTTTCTTTCACCCCTGGCATGTATTCGCCTGTCACTCTGTGCCTCTGGACCTTGGGCTCCCCTCCCCAGGGCCGAGTGGTGGAGATCTATGGGCCCGAAGCAACAGGCAAGACAACCCTGGCGCTGCACGTGGTTGCAGAGGCACAGAGGAGAGGCGGTGAGTTGGAGGAGGCAGGGGCGTGGGGAGGGGAAGAGGGGAGTTGTGAAGGAAACGGGCATGACATGATAACTCTGAAGGGAAGGGGCAACCCTGGTTTGCTGGTTCATTGTGTTGTGAACCCAACGGGCAATCAAGACAACCCTGGCACTGCAAGCGGTGGCAGAGGCACAGAAGCGAGGAGGTGAGAGGAGGAAGGGGTGAGGGGGGAGGAAGGTGGGGGGGATTAAGAAAGGATTTGTAGTGAAGGCAACGGGCAAGACAATTCTGGCGCTGCACGTGGTGGCAGAGGCACAGAAGAGAGGCGGTGAGTGAAGAGGGGAGGGTGTGTGTGTTCATGCGTGTGTAGTGCTGGAAACATTGTGACGATGAGAGTGGCGCTGCACGTGGCAGCAGAGGCACAGAAGAGAGGAGGTGAGTCGGGTGAGGAGTGGGTGTGCGTGTGCACGTGCGTAACATAGGCACTGGCACATTGTGACTAGTTGTATTGTACTCAAGGCATCAGAAGACATGGCGCACATTGCAACGAGGTGACTTTTGAGTCGACTCAAAAGTCACCTCGTGACAATGGCACACGACACATTTTGAGTATTGTACTGAAGGCATCAGAAGACATGGCGCACATTGCCCTGCATACGTGTGCCTGTTTCATTATTTCTTTTTTAGAATTCTCAAGATTGGTTTTGAGAATTCTGAAAAACAATCTGCAGCGACATGGCGCACATTGCCCTGCATACGCGTGCCTGTTTGATTATTTCTTTTCCCCTCAACCCCTTGAAAACTCCACCTTCAGATGTGGCTTACTGTGTGAATGCAATCCCTCAATATTAACCTTGCCAGGGCGTTGGGTATGGATATGACTCGCGTGCACCTCTCTGTCTCCTTCATTGTCCCTCCTTGCTTTCACTTCACCTTGCCTGGGAGGGAGGGAGGGGAGGGAGGGAGGGGAGAGGGAGGGAGGGAGGGAGGGAGGGAGGGAGGGAGGGAGGGAGGGAGGGAGGGAGGGAGGGAGGGAGGGAGGGAGGGCACTGGGAGTGGATATGACTCGCATGCACCTCTCTCGATCCCTTTTCGTTCCTTCTAAACCCCACCTCCAGGAGCGGCCTACTTTGTGGATGCGGAGCATTCGCTCGACGTTGACCTTGCTAAGGCGCTAGGAGTGGACATGACTCGCATGCACCTGTCTCAGCCCGACAGTGGGGAGACAGGCCTTGCCCTGGTGGATCAGAACGTCAGGAGCGGCGCTTATGACGTCATTGTGGTCGATAGTGTGAGTGCTGTGCTGTGGGGTTCCGATTTTCAGGTTTAGGGTCGGGTATGGGGTTTCAAGTTTAAGGCTCTGGGGGTGGAGTAGACACGACTTGCATGCACCTGTCCCAGCCTGACAGTGGCGAGACTGGCTTGGCTCTGGTGGATTAAAACGTCAGGAGCGGCGCTTATGACGTGGTTGTGGTCGACAGTGTGAGTGATTTCGAGTGGTGTAGAATCAAGGTTTACAGTTGCAGGCTTAGATTAAAGGCCCTGGGAGTGGATATGACTCGCATGCTCCTGTCACAGCCCAACAGTGGGGAGACCGGATTGGCTCTGGTGTGGTGGGTCAGAACTTAAGGGGTGGCGCCTATGACATCATTGTGGTTGATAGTTTGAGTGCTTTCGAGTTGTGGGTTTCAGGATTATGGTTTACGAACAGTGGGGAGACAGGTCTTGCCCTGGTGGATCAGAATGTTAGGAGCGGCGCCTATGACGTGATTGTGGTTGATAGTGTGAGTGGCGTAGGGATCTGGGATATAGGTTTTCGGAGTGGCTTTGACTCTTGAGTTCTCAAAAGGTTTTCGGAGTGGCTATGACTCTTGAGTTCTCAAAAGGTTTTCGGAGTGGCTATGACTCTTGAGTTCTCAAAAGGTTTTCGGAGTGGCTATGACTCGCATGCACCACTCTTAGCCTGACTGTGGCGAGACGGGCTTGGCTCTGGTGGATCAGAACGTCAGGAGCGGCGCCTACGGCGTCATTGTGGTTGATAGTGTGAGTGGTGGGGTGGACATTTAGATGTTAAATGTTTTGGCAAGGTTTAGGGTTTTGTCTTCTACCCTTCTTCTTTCCCCCCTTCTCTTCAATCATCAATCCTCCCTTGTTCTTACCACAGCTGGCAGAACTTGTACTGCACGCGGGAGGAGCTGGAGGGAGAGATGGGAAACTCTTTCATAGCCCCGCAGGCGCGCATCACTTGGTGATTTCAATATCTCATTGGCCTCACTTGGCCCCTCTTGCCCCTCCATGCTCCACTCGCTTCCATGTTGCTTGCTTGTGCAACACAGGTGGCAGCACTCGTACCACAAGCAGAGCTGGAGGGGGAGATGGGCGACTCGTTTGTAGCCCTGCAGGCGCGCATGATGTCTCAGGCACTGCGGAAGCTGTCAGGGGCGCTCAACCGCTCCCAAGCGGTCCTCATATTCGTTAACCAGGTGGGTGCAGTGCAGTGGAGATGGGTAGGTGGGAGGCTCTTCTCCCCCTCCCCTTCGTTGCCCTGCAGGCGCGCATGATGTCGCAGGCACTGCGGAAGCTGTCAGGGGCGCTCAACCGCTCGCAGGCTGTGCTCATATTCGTCAACCAGGTGGGTTCAGTGCGGTGGGAATTCCATGCAGGTGGGTGCAGTGTGGTGGCGCATGGTGCAATGCGGTTGGGATGGGAGGTAGGTGATAGTCGTCCCCAACAGATAGCCCTGCAGGCGCGCATGATGTCGCAGGCGCTGAGGAAGTTGTCAGGGGCGCTCAACCGGTCCCAGGCCGTGCTCATATTCGTCAACCAGGTGGGTGAAGTGCGGTTGGGATGGCAGGTGGGGGGTGCAGTGCGGTGGGAATGGCAGGGAGGAGCGCTCCTTGCCACCAGATAGCCCTGCAGGCGCTCATGATGTCGCAGACGCTGCGGAAGCTGTCAGGAGCGCTTGACCACTCCCAGGCGGTGCTCATCTTTGTCAACCAGGTGGATGCAGTGGTTGGAATGGTAAGTGGGTGGGTGCAGTCTGGTGGCAGATGGTGCAGTGCGGTGGGGATGGCAGGAGGGAGAGATGGGATGGGTGACTACTCCTCACCTGATAGCCCTGCCTGCAGGCAAGTGCGCATGATATTGCCAGGATGAGGAGATTGAGGCTCTGAGAAGGAGGCTGTCAGTGGGGGGTTCTCAACCGATGACAAGCAAGCAGTGCTCGTATGCGTCAACCAGGTGGGTTGAATGACAGGGGGGAAAAACCAGGTTAAATTGTATGCTGCGTGTGGTTTGAATGACAGTTTTGCTCTGACTAGCCCCCACTCCAAGCCCCCACATTCTTCCCCGTGTCCAAATGCACCTGTTCAGGTGCGCTCGAAGCTCATGCTGAGACAGCCCGGCATGGCCATACCCGTGGAGGTGACGTCGCGGGGTAGTACCCAAGTGACGTCGCAGGATAGTACCCTAACTTCCTTTCCCGCCCCCCACCCTCCCTCCTCTCCCTCCTCCCCACCCTTCGCACGGTCTGGTAACCATGTGCAGGTGCGATCGAAGCTCATGATGGGAGGACCGGGCATGGCCATGCCTGTGGGGGTGACATCCAAGGCTGAGTGAATGCTCTTTCCCTAACTCCTTTGCTCCTCCTCCTCTCTCCCCTCCTCTCTCCCCTCCTCTCTCCCCCCTCTCCTCTCTCCCCTCCTCTCCTTCCTCCCCTCTCTCCCCTCCTCTCTCCTCCCCTCTCTCCCCTCCTCCTCTCCTTCCCCTCCTCTTTCCCCTCCTCTTTCCCCTCCTCTCTCCCCTCCTCTCACCCCTCCTCTCTCCCCTCCTCTCTCGTTTTCCATGTGCAGGTGCGGTCGAAGCTAATGATGGGAGGGCCGGGCATGGGCATGCCCGTGGAGGTGACGTCTGGAGGCAATGCGCTCAAGTTCTACGCCTCGTTGCGGCTGCACATTAAACGAGTGGCGCAGCTGAAGCAGGGAGAGAAGGTAGGTTTAGCCCCCCTGTAGCACTCCACAGCACACCTTCACACCTTCTCTCATCCTCTCTCTGACTTAGTGCTTTTCATTTCCTCTCCCTGCCACCACTCTTCACCACTCCTCCATATACCTCCTCACTCTCGGCCCCTCCGTCCGCTCCTCTCCGCCAAATTTGTAACCACATGTGGGTAATGGTCAACAAGAACAATCTCACCCCACCCTTTTGCACAGCAGAGTTTGACATTGAGTTTGGCCACGGGATATCCTGGGAGGGGGAACTCCTAGACTTGGGAGTAAAAGAAGGGTTGCCTTCACTCAACTCCTCCCTCCACTCTTCCCATCCTCTCTCTACCCTCCATCCCCTCACATTCTCTCCTCCTCTCCCTCCCGCCCCTCCCTGCTCCCCTCTTCTCCACCTCAGATTGTTGGTAACCGCGTGCGGGTAACAGTCAACAAGAACAAGCTCGCGCCGCCCTTCCGCACGGCGGAATTCGATATTGAGTTTGGCCACGGGATATCCCGGGAGGGGGAACTGCTAGACTTGGGTGTAAAAGAAGGGTTGCTCACGCTCTCTGGTGCGTGGTACAAAAAAGGTGGTGAAGTGATTGGGCAAGGGAAGGAAGGTGCGAGGAGCTTTTTGAAGGAGAATGTGGAGGTTGCGAGGGAGCTTGAGGAGGGGATTAGGGAGAGGTTGGGTGGGCGGAAGAGAGAGGGTGATGGGGAGGGTAAGAAGGGTGTGGTGGAAGGAGGGGAAGTGGAGGAAAGTGGAGAGGGAAGGAGGGAGGATGGAAGTGGGGAGGAGGGAGAAGAGGTTGCTTTGGATTCTGAGGAAAGCAGTGCTGTCACTGGAGTGTCTGGTTAGAATGTGCAGTGCAGTCTAAAGGTGATAGAATTTGCGTGTGTAACATGTACCGTACCATGTTCAGGTACGTGCACTAATATTTGGTGCAGCATTGTTTGTAGCATTAATAGATAGATATCCTGTCCTCTATAGCATATGTTCCACCCATCATCCATGGTAGAGACAGATTGAAATATGGACTGTTGCTTGGTCGCTCACAAATAACAAAACCACTTGAAGTATAATTAGAGAATCTACCGTACGTGTACCTTCGCACAACAAATTAAAGCAGCAGTATACATTTGGCAGCACTGTTGTTTCTGTACAGTGTGCCAGGCGATTTCGCCTCAACGAAAATGTAAACAGAATAGCGAGAGTGTTGGCGAAAAACTGGAGCACTTCCGTTGTAAGACGAGCAGGGTTGGGTAGGTTGTGGGTCACAAAATGGGAAACACCTCCCGTCACCGAACTTGCCACATCACACACTACGGGGAATACGCATCTAGTAGCTACTAGTTTAGGTACTAGGCAGCAGGCCGGAGGGTGCTAGGCCAGCAGCGCGACCACATACATAGACGCGGGTGAGTATTTAGCCGTGTGCAGAACAGGCGACGCCTGCGAGCGTCACTAGCGCCAGCGATGGTGGCACTCCGTGTGTGTCGTGTCATTCCGCGCGCGTCACTGGCGCCAGCAATGATAGCATTCCGTTAGCGGGACTTGCGCCAGTTACGCTATCATTCCGCGCGCAACACTTGCGCGCGCTGTGCTGGCATCCGCGCGCGGCACTTGTGCGCGCTATGCTGGCATTCCGCGCGCGCTAGCATAGCGCGCTCAGCAGAGCTGCGCTTGCCAGCAAAACGCGCGCCGCAAAGCGGCACCTGCATACCGCGCGGCGCGCCAGCACAGCGAGCGCATGTGACGCTTAGATGCCCCAGCAAACAGCACGCGGTTGCAAGCGCGCGCTCTCCAGCGAAATTCAGTCTAGAAGCGCGCGCGAGCCAGCCATCCTACTGCAGCCACCAGCAACGCATTGCTCGCCTCACGGATTTCTCCAATACACGAAATGCGTAAGGCCGCGTCCATACGTTTGGACTCATTTCCGCCCCTGCTTCCCCTCATTTCCGCCCCTGCTTCCCCTCATTTCCGCCCCTGCTTCCCCTCCTTTCCCCCCACGCATCCCCTCATTTCCGCCCCTGCTTCCCCTCATTTCCGCCCCTGCATCCCCTCATTTCCGCCCCTGCTTCCCCTCCTTTCCCCCCACGCATCCCCTCATTTCCGCCCCTGCATCCCCTCATTTCCGCCCCTGCTTCCCCTCCTTTCCCCCCACGCATCCCCTCATTTCCGTCCCTGCTTCCCCTCCTTTCCCACCACGAATCCCCTCAATTCCCCCCTGCCTCCCCTCCTTTCCCCCCTTGCTTCCCCTCCTTTCCCCCACTTCTTCGCATCCCTTCTCACCCCCTCATTTCCTCTCCGCATCCCTTCTCACCCCATCCTTTCCTCTCCGCATCCCTTCTCACCCCATCCTTTCCTCTCCGCATCCCTCCTCACCCCATCCTTTCCTCTCCGCATCCCTCCACACTCCATCTATCCTCTCAGCATCCTTTCTCTCCCCATCCCTCCTTGCCACCATCCCCTCAGGTTTTGTGGCGCAGTGTCCAGGAAAGGCGACCTGCTGCGTGCACTCTTTGCTTAGTTACTAGTATGCATGGATTGCCTCTGCTTTTACTCGTGACCACTGCTTTGTTTACATACTGTGTTATGGTAGGGAACATGCTACAAAGAGTGTTGAAGTCAGCAACCTGTAATGATGTCACAAAGCACTACGTTCAATAACCAGTTGGTAAAAACACAAACATGAGTTTGATGGCACGATGTGTTGGGTCAGTAAGAAATACCTAAAAGGGGAAAAGAGGGTGTGTTTATGTGCTAATGTTCAAGGCGGAAGATTGAATACTTGGATCGTATAAGGACAGGCCGATTGACCGAGAGGCTTGAAGCTGCTTTGCTCGTAGCCGTTGCCATGCTCCCCTGCCATTCCCATTGCAATCGCAGCCTATCCAAGCCCAGGTTGCAGGCTGTTATGTGCCCTGTGAGGCGTAGGATGTGCAGTCAGGAAAGCACCCCACCTGCAACACAAGCACAGAAATCGAGCAAGGGAATACAATGTGAGGGCTGTAGGAGGTCAGATTCAACTAAGAAAGAAACAAAATGTGGGGGATGGAGAGTGTGGCAGGGGGTGGAGCACTTGGTAAGAGGGGGAGAAGGGTGGGAGGGGGGTGAGAAAATGGGAAACACCTGCCGTAGGGCGAAGGTTGCAGATCAACAGGGGGATAGGGGAATAGGGGATCAGTAGTACTAGTTTAGGTATAGGCAGAGGCGGAGGGTGCTAGGAGAGGGGAGGCACATAGTATAGAGGCGGGTGGTATCCCGTGTAAGAAGGGGAGGTGAGATTGGAGAGTAGGTGGTAGGAGGAGGTGGATGGGGTAGGGTGTGTGTGTGTGAAATTCCGCGCGCGTGCTGGCGACAGAATGAAGCTTGGTTACGTTAGCGAAGGATGGCAGAGTAGGATTGCGAGAAGAATGGGCTGTGCTGGATGGGGGCGCGGGAAGGGAGGGCAGGGGAGAAGGGAGAAGGAGTGAAGAGAGAAGGCTTGCCAGCAAAACGCGCGCCGCAAAGCGGCACCTGCATACCGCGCGGCGCGCCAGCACAGCGAGCGCATGTGACGCTTAGATGCCCCAGCAAACAGCACGCGGTTGCAAGCGCGCGCTCTCCAGCGAAATTCAGTCTAGAAGCGCGCGCGAGCCAGCCATCCTACTGCAGCCACCAGTAACGCATTGCTCGCCTCACGGATTTCTCCAATACACGAAATGCGTAAGCCGCGTCCATACGTTTGGACTCATTTCCGCCCCTGCTTCCCCTCATTTCCGCCCCTGCTTCCCCTCATTTCCGCCCCTGCTTCCCCTCCTTTCCCCCCACGCATCCCCTCATTTCCGCCCCTGCTTCCCCTCATTTCCGCCCCTGCATCCCTCATTTCCGCCCCTGCTTCCCCTCCTTTCCCCCCACGCATCCCCTCATTCCGCCCCTGCATCCCCTCATTTCCGCCCCTGCTTCCCCTCCTTTCCCCCCACGCATCCCCTCATTTCCGTCCCTGCTTCCCCTCCTTTCCCACCACGAATCCCCTCAATTCCCCCCTGCCTCCCCTCCTTTCCCCCCTTGCTTCCCCTCCTTTCCCCCACTTCTTCGCATCCCTCTCACCCCCTCATTTCCTCTCCGCATCCCTTCTCACCCCATCCTTTCCTCTCCGCATCCCTTCTCACCCCATCCTTCCTCTCCGCATCCTCCTCACCCCATCCTTCCTCTCCGCATCCCTCCACACTCCATCTATCCTCTCAGCATCCTTTCTCTCCCCATCCCTCCTTGCCACCATCCCCTCAGGTTTTGTGGCGCAGTGTCCAGGAAAGGCGACCTGCTGCGTGCACTCTTTGCTTAGTTACTAGTATGCATGGATTGCCTCTGCTTTTACTCGTGACCACTGCTTTGTTTACATACTGTGTTATGGTAGGGAACATGCTACAAAGAGTGTTGAAGTCAGCAACCTGTAATGATGTCACAAAGCACTACGTTCAATAACCAGTTGGTAAAAACACAAACATGAGTTTGATGGCACGATGTGTTGGGTCAGTAAGAAATACCTAAAAGGGGAAAAGAGGGTGTGTTTATGTGCTAATGTTCAAGGCGGGGAAAATTGAATACTTGGATCGTATAAGGACCGGCCGATGACCGAGAGGCTTGAAGCTGCTTTGCTCGTAGCCGTTGCCATGCTCCCCTGCCATTCCCATTGCAATCGCAGCCTATCCAAGCCCAGGTTGCAGCTGTTGTTATGTGCCCTGTGAGGCGTAGGATGTGCAGTCAGGAAAGCACCCCACCTGCAACACAACACAGAAAGAAATCGAGCAAGGGAATACAATGTGAGGGCTGTAGGAGGTCAGATTCAACTAAGAAAGAAACACATAAGTGTGGGGGACCTGGAGGGGCAGGGTGTGAGCAGAGCGCCCTTGGTAGAGGAGGGGGTAAGAAGAGGTAGGAGAGGGGAGGTGAGAAGAATGCCCTGGTAGGGGGATGGGAGGTGAGCAAAGAGTGCCTGATAGGGCTAGGAGAGGTGGTAGGGGAGGGAGATGAGAAGGGAGTAGGTGGTAGGGGAAGGGGAGGTCAGATGGGAGTATGTCGTATGTGGTAGGGGGAGGGGAGGCAACGATGTGAGTAGGTGGTATGGGGAGGCGTGGTGGGCTGTGAAATCCCGTGGTAAGGGGGGGAAAGGGGAGGTGAGATTGGAGTAGGTGGTAGGGGGAGGGGGAGGGGAGGGAGATGGAGTAGGTGGGGGTAGGTGGGAGATGCATGTTGAAATTTCCCATGGCAATGCCGCTGTTGCTTGGGAGGTGACGACAAGAGAATCGAAAGGGGCTTGGTTACAGGTTTAGCGGAAGGGAAGGATGGCAGTGAGGATTGCAAGAGGAGAGAATGGCTGGAGGAGTGCGTAAGGATGGAAGATGGGGGACAGGAAGGCAGGGAGAGAAGGGAGAGAAGGGAGGGAAGGGAGAGAAGGGAGGGAAGGGAGTGAGTGAAGGGAGAGGAAGAGACATGGGAGAGAAGGGAGGGAAGGGAGTGAAGGGCGAGGAAGGGAGACACGGAGAGAGAGGGAGAGAAAAGGAGGGAACAGAGAGACTTCTATCGAAGGGAGAGAAGGGAGGGAAGGTAGTCAAGGGAGGCAAGGGATGAAAGGGAGTGAAAGGAGAAGCAGGAGAGATGTCGGGAGGGAGAGACGAGGAAGGGTAGGGATGAAATGGAAGGTAACGGATAAGATACGGTGGGGGGGAGGAGAAGGGCGGGAAGGGAGCGAAGGTATTGAAGGGAGAGAAGGGCGGGAAGGGAGCGAAGGTATTGAAGGGAGAGAAGGGCGGGAAGGGAGGGACGGGAGGGACGGGAGGGACGGGAGGGACGGGAGGGACGGGAGGGACGGGAGAGAAGGGAGAGAAAGGAGAGACAGGAGATTGCATGGAGGGATGAGAGGGAAGGGAGAAAAGGGAGAGAAGGTAAGGGGGGAGAGAAGGGAGGGAAGGGAGAGAAGGGAGGGAAGGAAGGGAGGGAGGGAAGGGAGGAAGCGAGGGAAGGGAGACAGGGAGGGAAGGGAGAGACTGGAGAGAAGGGAGGGATTGGAGGGAAAGGAGGGAAGGGAGGGAAGGGAGAGAAGGGAGGGAAGGGAGAGAAGGGAGGGAAGGGAGAGAAGGGAGGGAAGGGAGAGAAGGGAGGGAAGGGAGAGAAGGGAGGGAAGGGAGAGAAGGGAGGGAAGGGAGAGAAGGGAGGGAAGGGAGAGAAGGGAGGGAAGGGAGAGAAGGGAGGGAAGGAGAGAAGGGATGGAAGGGAGAGAAGGAAGGGAAGGGGGTCGGGCGACGGACAGGGGAAAAGGGAGGCGGCGGGAAAATGGGATCGGGCGGCGGGAATGCGCATCGGGCGGCGGGAAAGGGGAAGCGGGCGGCGGGAAGGCGCATCGGGCGGCGGGAAAGGGGGAAGAGGGCGGCGTGGGAACGGGAATCGGACGGCGGGAAGGGGCGGACGGGCGGCCCGCCTGGAATCAATGGGCGGGAAAGGGGATTCAGCGGCGCGGAGTGAGATTCGGGCGGCGGGGAAAGGGGAACCGGGCGGCGGGAGGGAACATGAATCGGGCGGCGGGAACATGAATCGGGCGACGGGAAGGGGGGTAGTAGGGCGACGGGAAAGGAAAATCGGGCGACGGGAAAGGAAAATCGGGCGGCGGGAAAGAAGAATCGCGAGGCATGACGGGGAATCGGGCGGGGGCGCGAGAACAAGGAGTCGAGCGGCGTTCCGAATCGGGCAGCGTGACTGGGGTTTCATGGCAGCGGGAAAGGGAAATCGGGCGCCGGGAAGGGGGATTAGGCGACGGGAAAGAGGAACTTTGCGTCGGCGAAGGGAAATCGGGCCGCAGGAAAGGGAATGGCTAAGGCGTTCTCACTTTGATGCGGAATGCTCCGTGTATCAGGCGCCGAAAAATAAACAATGGCTCTGTCGGCGTATGACCTATGCGTGAGAAGAGCTATAATCGCAATGGCTTGCACCGCTTTTGGAAGTTACCTTTTTAGTGCTGAGTAAGGACGCCGTGGGTGTGGGCATAGTGGCGAGGAGGTATGTCCTTCAGTATACTTTTGGCTAGGTATAAACTTTTGACGAGTGAGTCAGGTGACTGGGGTTGGGTTTGGACTTGTCGCTGTGTCTGAAGTCGAGGGACCCTGTAATTTGGTTACCACCATGTACCTTTTATAAACTTTTGGACTTTCCCCTGGCAAATGTATACCGCCCCGCTTTAATGTGCTTCCCGAAAATATATAAGGTGACGAGGGAGGCAGTAGCCACCTGGTTCAGCTGGCAACCACATGACCACCTGCAGCAGCCTGGCGAAACACACCTGGCGAAATTCTGTAGCGCCAATTGACTAGTCACGGGGTCCGTGTTCTCTGGTCGAACACCGCCGACATCGGGGGGGTACAGTCCTCCAGGTTCGATTTCAAATTTCAAGCCATGTACCGGGTTTCCTATCGGTGCGGGGCGTTTCGAAGCGGTGAGATTAAAACACCCAAACCACCAGAAGTGCTTGCGCACGGATTGTTGTGGCATCACAGGCTGAGGATGATGAGGGGATTTGGTTCGGTCTGTTGCGTTCCTGACCGGTATTATCACAAACTGTGTACATTCCAGCCGAACCACACCCGACAAGCCCCATGATCTCGTCTTGCTCGCCTCTCGCACAAACAAGTCAAGCGATCTCCGTCCATTACGTGAACGAACTACTCCACATATCATAGTGCTGCTGAATCAGAGCGACTAGGATTTGTTGTAGAGTCAGTGTTCCACGCCTGACAAGGGTGGCTGATGAGAGAATAGCTTTCCGTAAAAAGCCACTGATTGTCTAAAGCTCGAGTTGCAACACAGCGCCGGCCAATTCGCCGTTTCTTCCGCGCTAGGGGTCTCGTGTGTGCCGGATCTTCAGCTTCCTGTGTTACGACGCTCCTCTGTTGATTAATCCGTACTCATTGCGCTGTGTGAACACTCTCACTGCTTTCGAAACCCTCTCGAGATGGCAGTCATGGTTGGAACAGCATCGGAACTACGGTTTTCCGTTCCATGGCCGTCTCCTCCCGCCACAATGATTCGCTCCCGCTCGTACCGATCCCCTTCCTTCCGATCCCCTTCCTTCTCACACCGTATTCGATTCGTCGTCGTCCGGTTCCAGGTCGTCGCGGTCATCGCATTGTCGCTGCTCGCTTTCGCAACCGCGTCCACGTCTAGCACCTCGACGAAGTTTCGCGATGCCGTTCCTGTAACCACTTCGCACAACGCCGTTTCGTCGAGCAAGTCTCAGAATGTACCCCCTCCGCCAAGCTCTCATGATGCGGGGTACCGCCGCGAAGATCGCATCCGGGATCGATCTCTAGCGTCCTTTCGTCCATCGGCGATACTTTTCCGTCCATTGATTCTCGTCCGGCCATTGATTATCATCCGTTCGGTTCCTTGATTTTAGACGAAGACGATGACGTGGCTCCATGGAGATTGGACAATGACGAATCAGGCAATCTAGATCCACAAATCTCGGACACACGAGGAGGGCGGATCGCCGCGGGAATGGCGCAGATCGCCGAAGGAGAAGGGGAGCGGATCACCTTAGACAACAGGGGAGGCGACGAGCAGAGCAGCGAACCTCACCGCAGAAAGCTCATTGCGGTTGACGCGCGCGCAAGGATGCCTTTCCGCCGCGCAGGAGGCTGGGTGCGGGCGATATGCGCGCGGGTGCCTTTTCGCGGCGGAAGCGGTGGATGGAGGAGCGGCTGGTGCGCAAGCTGGGTCCGGGGAAGAACAATCTCCGCGAGTACCTCCGCGCGGAAGGCTCCCTGCGGTCCGAGAATTTAACCACGCGATACCTAATGGAGTCGCTACAACCACGTGTTCTTAGACTATCACAACCAGTCGCATCAGCAGACGGAGGATATGCATATCAGGTGCAAAGGCGGCGAGTGCCCGGATTTTCAGCAGTGCTCGGGGAATTTTACCGCTGTAGACGCGTGCCACTGCCCGGATATGGAAGATTTGAGCCGGCGGGCAGCTTTACCGCCGCTGAACTGCCCCGGGAAAAAGAAAGTTATGGTGGATTCGCCGTTGAATATCAAGCCGGTGAAGATTCTGTTTGATCCGAACTGCTCTCACGCGGAGGATGATATTCCGCACTTTGCGTGGGTGAGCCAGATGTTTATTCTGCGCCACGTGTACTTCAACTCGCGCGGACAGGCGTTTAACGATTCGTTCCTCTACGACCGCAATGGGTGTGGGAGCGAGCATAAGGTGAGAGGCCAGGAACAGAAGGTAAGTGGAGGCGAGCATAAGGTAAGGGGGAAGGAGCACATGAGTACTTCAACTCGCGCGGACAGGCGTTTAACGAGTCGTTCCTCTATGATAGAAATGGCTGTGGCAACGAACACAAGGTGAGAGGAGAGGAGCACAAGCGAGAGGGAGGAGCACAAGCGAGAGGAGAGGAGCACAAGCGAGAGGAGAGGAGCACAAGCGAGAGGAGAGGAGCACAAGCGAGACGAGAGGAGCACAAGCGAGAGGGGAGGAGCACAAGCGAGAGGAGAGGAGCACAAGCGAGAGGAGAGGAGCACAAGCGAGAGGAGAGGAGCACAAGCGAGACGAGAGGAGCACAAGCGAGAGGGGAGGAGCACAAGCGAGAGGGGAGGAGCACAGACGAGAGGGGAGGAGCACAAGCGAGAGGAGAGCACAAGGTAACAGAAGGGACAGGGTTGCCGTGTGCGAGGGGATAATCAACCTGGCGCATTGGAACGCGTACCAGTTCTACCACGGTATTCTCGAGCTCGTGCCCGTCTTCTTCATGCTCTCCAATGCGCCACACCTCCTGTGCTCGTTCTCCTCCCTAGCCTTCTTGTTCTCCTCCCTAGCCTTCTTGTTCTCCTCCCTAGCCTTCTTGTTCTCCTCCCTAGCCTTCTTGTTCTCCTCCCTAGCCTTCTTCTTCTCCTCCCTAGCCTTCTTGTTCTCCTCCCTAGCCTTCTTGTTCTCCTCCCTAGCCTTCTTGTTCTCCTCCCTAGCCTTCTTGTTCTCCTCCCTAGCCTTCTTGTTCTCCTCCCTAGCCTTCTTGTTCTCCTCCCTAGCCTTCTTGTTCTCCTCCCTAGCCTTCTTGTTCTCCTCCCTAGCCTTCTTGTTCTCCTCCCTAGCCTTCTTGTTCTCCTCCCTAGCCTTCTTGTTCTCCTCCCTAGCCTTCTTGTTCTCCTCCCTAGCCTTCTTGTTCTCCTCCCTAGCCTTCTTGTTCTCCTCCCTAGCCTTCTTGTTCTCCTCCCTAGCCTTCTTGTTCTCCTCCCTAGCCTTCTTGTTCTCCTCCCTAGCCTTCTTGTTCTCCTCCCTAGCCTTCTTGTTCTCCTCCCTAGCCTTCTTGTTCTCCTCCCTAGCCTTCTTGTTCTCCTCCCTAGCCTTCTTGTTCTCCTCCCTAGCCTTCTTGTTCTCCTCCCTAGCCTTCTTGTTCTCCTCCCTAGCCTTCTTGTTCTCCTCCCTAGCCTTCTTGTTCTCCTCCCTAGCCTTCTTGTTCTCCTCCCTAGCCTTCTTGTTCTCCTCCCTAGCCTTCTTGTTCTCCTCCCTAGCCTTCTTGTTCTCCTCCCTAGCCTTCTTGTTCTCCTCCCTAGCCTTCTTGTTCTCCTCCCTAGCCTTCTTGTTCTCCTCCCTAGCCTTCTTGTTCTCCTCCCTAGCCTTCTTGTTCTCCTCCCTAGCCTTCTTGTTCTCCTCCCTAGCCTTCTTGTTCTCCTCCCTAGCCTTCTTGTTCTCCTCCCTAGCCTTCTTGTTCTCCTCCCTAGCCTTCTTGTTCTCCTCCCTAGCCTTCTTGTTCTCCTCCCTAGCCTTCTTGTTCTCCTCCCTAGCCTTCTTGTTCTCCTCCCTAGCCTTCTTGTTCTCCTCCCTAGCCTTCTTGTTCTCCTCCCTAGCCTTCTTGTTCTCCTCCCTAGCCTTCTTGTTCTCCTCCCTAGCCTTCTTGTTCTCCTCCCTAGCCTTCTTGTTCTCCTCCCTAGCCTTCTTCTTCTCCTCCCTAGCCTTCTTGTTCTCCTCCCTAGCCTTCTTGTTCTCCTCCCTAGCCTTCTTGTTCTCCTCCCTAGCCTTCTTGTTCTCCTCCCTAGCCTTCTTGTTCTCCTCCCTAGCCTTCTTGTTCTCCTCCCTAGCCTTCTTGTTCTCCTCCCTAGCCTTCTTGTTCTCCTCCCTAGCTTCTTGTTCTTCTCCCTAGCTTCTTGTTCTCTCCTAGCCTTCTTGTTCTCCTCCCTAGCCTTCTTGTTCTCCTCCCTAGCCTTCTTGTTCTCCTCCCTAGCCTTCTTGTTCTCCTCCCTAGCCTTCTTGTTCTCCTCCCTAGCCTTCTTGTTCTCCTCCCTAGCCTTCTTGTTCTCCTCCCTAGCCTTCTTGTTCTCCTCCCTAGCCTTCTTGTTCTCCTCCCTAGCCTTCTTGTTCTCCTCCCTAGCCTTCTTGTTCTCCTCCCTAGCCTTCTTGTTCTCCTCCCTAGCCTTCTTGTTCTCCTCCCTAGCCTTCTTGTTCTCCTCCCTAGCCTTCTTGTTCTCCTCCCTAGCCTTCTTGTTCTCCTCCCTAGCCTTCTTGTTCTCCTCCCTAGCCTTCTTGTTCTCCTCCCTAGCCTTCTTGTTCTCCTCCCTAGCCTTCTTGTTCTCCTCCCTAGCCTTCTTGTTCTCCTCCCTAGCCTTCTTGTTCTCCTCCCTAGCCTTCTTGTTCTCCTCCCTAGCCTTCTTGTTCTCCTCCCTAGCCTTCTTGTTCTCCTCCCTAGCCTTCTTGTTCTCCTCCCTAGCCTTCTTGTTCTCCTCCCTAGCCTTCTTCTTCTCCTCCCTAGCCTTCTTGTTCTCCTCCCTAGCCTTCTTCTTCTCCTCCCTAGCCTTCTTGTTCTCCTCCCTAGCCTTCTTGTTCTCCTCCCTAGCCTTCTTGTTCTCCTCCCTAGCCTTCTTGTTCTCCTCCCTAGCCTTCTTGTTCTCCTCCCTAGCCTTCTTGTTCTCCTCCCTAGCCTTCTTGTTCTCCTCCCTAGCCTTCTTGTTCTCCTCCCTAGCCTTCTTGTTCTCCTCCCTAGCCTTCTTGTTCTCCTCCCTAGCCTTCTTGTTCTCCTCCCTAGCCTTCTTGTTCTCCTCCCTAGCCTTCTTGTTCTCCTCCCTAGCCTTCTTGTTCTCCTCCCTAGCCTTCTTGTTCTCCTCCCTAGCCTTCTTGTTCTCCTCCCTAGCCTTCTTGTTCTCCTCCCTAGCCTTCTTGTTCTCCTCCCTAGCCTTCTTGTTCTCCTCCCTAGCCTTCTTGTTCTCCTCCCTAGCCTTCTTGTTCTCCTCCCTAGCCTTCTTGTTCTCCTCCCTAGCCTTCTTGTTCTCCTCCCTAGCCTTCTTGTTCTCCTCCCTAGCCTTCTTGTTCTCCTCCCTAGCCTTCTTGTTCTCCTCCCTAGCCTTCTTGTTCTCCTCCCTAGCCTTCTTGTTCTCCTCCCTAGCCTTCTTGTTCTCCTCCCTAGCCTTCTTGTTCTCCTCCCTAGCCTTCTTGTTCTCCTCCCTAGCCTTCTTGTTCTCCTCCCTAGCCTTCTTGTTCTCCTCCCTAGCCTTCTTGTTCTCCTCCCTAGCCTTCTTGTTCTCCTCCCTAGCCTTCTTGTTCTCCTCCCTAGCCTTCTTGTTCTCCTCCCTAGCCTTCTTGTTCTCCTCCCTAGCCTTCTTGTTCTCCTCCCTAGCCTTCTTGTTCTCCTCCCTAGCCTTCTTGTTCTCCTCCCTAGCCTTCTTGTTCTCCTCCCTAGCCTTCTTGTTCTCCTCCCTAGCCTTCTTGTTCTCCTCCCTAGCCTTCTTGTTCTCCTCCCTAGCCTTCTTGTTCTCCTCCCTAGCCTTCTTGTTCTCCTCCCTAGCCTTCTTGTTCTCCTCCCTAGCCTTCTTGTTCTCCTCCCTAGCCTTCTTGTTCTCCTCCCTAGCCTTCTTGTTCTCCTCCCTAGCCTTCTTGTTCTCCTCCCTAGCCTTCTTGTTCTCCTCCCTAGCCTTCTTGTTCTCCTCCCTAGCCTTCTTGTTCTCCTCCCTAGCCTTCTTGTTCTCCTCCCTAGCCTTCTTGTTCTCCTCCCTAGCCTTCTTGTTCTCCTCCCTAGCCTTCTTGTTCTCCTCCCTAGCCTTCTTGTTCTCCTCCCTAGCCTTCTTGTTCTCCTCCCTAGCCTTCTTGTTCTCCTCCCTAGCCTTCTTGTTCTCCTCCCTAGCCTTCTTGTTCTCCTCCCTAGCCTTCTTGTTCTCCTCCCTAGCCTTCTTGTTCTCCTCCCTAGCCTTCTTGTTCTCCTCCCTAGCCTTCTTGTTCTCCTCCCTAGCCTTCTTGTTCTCCTCCCTAGCCTTCTTGTTCTCCTCCCTAGCCTTCTTGTTCTCCTCCCTAGCCTTCTTGTTCTCCTCCCTAGCCTTCTTGTTCTCCTCCCTAGCCTTCTTGTTCTCCTCCCTAGCCTTCTTGTTCTCCTCCCTAGCCTTCTTGTTCTCCTCCCTAGCCTTCTTGTTCTCCTCCCTAGCCTTCTTGTTCTCCTCCCTAGCCTTCTTGTTCTCCTCCCTAGCCTTCTTGTTCTCCTCCCTAGCCTTCTTGTTCTCCTCCCTAGCCTTCTTGTTCTCCTCCCTAGCCTTCTTGTTCTCCTCCCTAGCCTTCTTGTTCTCCTCCCTAGCCTTCTTGTTCTCCTCCCTAGCCTTCTTCTTCTCCTCCCTAGCCTTCTTGTTCTCCTCCCTAGCCTTCTTGTTCTCCTCCCTAGCCTTCTTCTTCTCCTCCCTAGCCTTCTTGTTCTCCTCCCTAGCCTTCTTGTTCTCCTCCCTAGCCTTCTTGTTCTCCTCCCTAGCCTTCTTCTTCTCCTCCCTAGCCTTCTTGTTCTCCTCCCTAGCCTTCTTCTTCTCCTCCCTAGCCTTCTTCTTCTCCTCCCTAGCCTTCTTCTTCTCCTCCCTAGCCTTCTTCTTCTCCTCCCTAGCCTTCTTCTTCTCCTCCCTAGCCTTCTTGTTCTCCTCCCTAGCCTTCTTGTTCTCCTCCCTAGCCTTCTTGTTCTCCTCCCTAGCCTTCTTCTTCTCCTCCCTAGCCTTCTTGTTCTCCTCCCTAGCCTTCTTGTTCTCCTCCCTAGCCTTCTTCTTCTCCTCCCTAGCCTTCTTGTTCTCCTCCCTAGCCTTCTTCTTCTCCTCCCTAGCCTTCTTGTTCTCCTCCCTAGCCTTCTTCTTCTCCTCCCTAGCCTTCTTCTTCTCCTCCCTAGCCTTCTTCTTCTCCTCCCTAGCCTTCTTCTTCTCCTCCCTAGCCTTCTTGTTCTCCTCCCTAGCCTTCTTGTTCTCCTCCCTAGCCTTCTTGTTCTCCTCCCTAGCCTTCTTGTTCTCCTCCCTAGCCTTCTTCTTCTCCTCCCTAGCCTTCTTGTTCTCCTCCCTAGCCTTCTCTTCTCCCTCCCTAGCCTTCTTGTTCTCCTCCCTAGCCTTCTTGTTCTCCTCCCTAGCCTTCTTCTTCTCCTCCCTAGCCTTCTTCTTCTCCTCCCTAGCCTTCTTGTTCTCCTCCCTAGCCTTCTTGTTCTCCTCCCTAGCCTTCTTGTTCTCCTCCCTAGCCTTCTTGTTCTCCTCCCTAGCCTTCTTGTTCTCCTCCCTAGCCTTCTTGTTCTCCTCCCTAGCCTTCTTGTTCTCCTCCCTAGCCTTCTTGTTCTCCTCCCTAGCCTTCTTGTTCTCCTCCCTAGCCTTCTTGTTCTCCTCCCTAGCCTTCTTGTTCTTCCCCTCCTAGCCTTCTTCTTCTCCTCCCTAGCCTTCTTGTTCTCCTCCCTAGCCTTCTTCTTCTCCTCCCTAGCCTTCTCTTCTCCTCCCTAGCCTCTTGTTCTCCTCCCTAGCCTCTTCCTTCTCCTCCCTAGCCTTCTTGTTCTCCTCCCTAGCCTTCTTGTTCTCCTCCCTAGCCTTCTTGTTCTCCTCCCTAGCCTTCTTGTTCTCCTCCCTAGCCTTCTTCTTCTCCTCCCTAGCCTTCTTCTTCTCCTCCCTCTTCTTCTCCTCCCTAGCCTTCTTCTTCTCCCTCCTAGCTTCTTGTTCTCCTCCCTAGCCTTCTTCTTCTCCTCCCTAGCCTTCTTCTTCTCCTCCCTAGCCTTCTTCTTCTCCTCCCTAGCCTTCTTCTTCTCCTCCCTAGCCTTCTTCTTCTCCTAGCTAGAGCCTTCTTCTTCTCCTCCCTAGCCTTTCTCCTCCCTAGCCTTCTTCTTCTCCTCCCTAGCCTTCTTCTTCTCCTCCCTAGCCTTCTTGTTCTCCTCCCTAGCCTTCTTCTTCTCCTCCCTAGCCTTCTTGTTCTCCTCCCTAGCTCTTCGTTCCTCCCCTAGCCTTCTTGTTCTCCTCCCTAGCCTTCTTCTTCTCCTCCCTAGCCTTCTTCTTCTCCTCCCTAGCCTTCTTCTTCTCCTCCCTAGCCTTCTTGTTCTCCTCCCTAGCCTTCTTCTTCTCCTCCCTAGCCTTCTTCTTCTCCTCCCTAGCCTTCTTCTTCTCCTCCCTAGCCTTCTTCTTCTCCTCCCTAGCCTTCTTCTTCTCCTCCCTAGCCTTCTTGTTCTCCTCCCTAGCCTTCTTGTTCTCCTCCCTAGCCTTCTTGTTCTCCTCCCTAGCCTTCTTGTTCTCCTCCCTAGCCTTCTTCTTCTCCTCCCTAGCCTTCTTCTTCTCCTCCCTAGCCTTCTTGTTCTCCTCCCTAGCCTTCTTGTTCTCCTCCCTAGCCTTCTTGTTCTCCTCCCTAGCCTTCTTCTTCTCCTCCCTAGCCTTCTTGTTCTCCTCCCTAGCCTTCTTCTTCTCCTCCCTAGCCTTCTTCTTCTCCTCCCTAGCCTTCTTGTTCTCCTCCCTAGCCTTCTTCTTCTCCTCCCTAGCCTTCTTCTTCTCCTCCCTAGCCTTCTTGTTCTCCTCCCTAGCCTTCTTGTTCTCCTCCCTAGCCTTCTTCTTCTCCTCCCTAGCCTTCTTCTTCTCCTCCCTAGCCTTCTTGTTCTCCTCCCTAGCCTTCTTCTTCTCCTCCCTAGCCTTCTTCTTCTCCTCCCTAGCCTTCTTGTTCTCCTCCCTAGCCTTCTTGTTCTCCTCCCTAGCCTTCTTGTTCTCCTCCCTAGCCTTCTTCTTCTCCTCCCTAGCCTTCTTGTTCTCCTCCCTAGCCTTCTTGTTCTCCTCCCTAGCCTTCTTCTTCTCCTCCCTAGCCTTCTTCTTCTCCTCCCTAGCCTTCTTGTTCTCCTCCCTAGCCTTCTTGTTCTCCTCCCTAGCCTTCTTGTTCTCCTCCCTAGCCTTCTTGTTCTCCTCCCTAGCCTTCTTGTTCTCCTCCCTAGCCTTCTTGTTCTCCTCCCTAGCCTTCTTCTTCTCCTCCCTAGCCTTCTTGTTCTCCTCCCTAGCCTTCTTCTTCTCCTCCCTAGCCTTCTTCTTCTCCTCCCTAGCCTTCTTGTTCTCCTCCCTAGCCTTCTTCTTCTCCTCCCTAGCCTTCTTGTTCTCCTCCCTAGCCTTCTTGTTCTCCTCCCTAGCCTTCTTGTTCTCCTCCCTAGCCTTCTTCTTCTCCTCCCTAGCCTTCTTGTTCTCCTCCCTAGCCTTCTTCTTCTCCTCCTCCCTTCTTGTTTCTTCTCCTCCCTAGCCTTCTTCTTCTCCTCCCTAGCCTTCTTCTTCTCCTCCCTAGCCTTCTTCTTCTCCTCCCTAGCCTTCTTGTTCTCCTCCCTAGCCTTCTTGTTCTCCTCCCTAGCCTTCTTGTTCTCCTCCCTAGCCTTCTTCTTTCTCCCTAGCCTTCTTGTTCTCCTCCCTAGCCTTCTTGTTCTCCTCCCTAGCCTTCTTCTTCTCCTCCCTAGCCTTCTTCTTCTCCTCCCTAGCCTTCTTGTTCTCCTCCCTAGCCTTCTTCTTCTCCTCCCTAGCCTTCTTCTTCTCCTCCCTAGCCTTCTTGTTCTCCTCCCTAGCCTTCTTGTTCTCCTCCCTAGCCTTCTTGTTCTCCTCCCTAGCCTTCTTGTTCTCCTCCCTAGCCTTCTTGTTCTCCTCCCTAGCCTTCTTGTTCTCCTCCCTAGCCTTCTTCTTCTCCTCCCTAGCCTTCTTCTTCTCCTCCCTAGCCTTCTTGTTCTCCTCCCTAGCCTTCTTGTTCTCCTCCCTAGCCTTCTTGTTCTCCTCCCTAGCCTTCTTGTTCTCCTCCCTAGCCTTCTTGTTCTCCTCCCTAGCCTTCTTGTTCTCCTCCCTAGCCTTCTTCTTCTCCTCCCTAGCCTTCTTGTTCTCCTCCCTAGCCTTCTTGTTCTCCTCCCTAGCCTTCTTGTTCTCCTCCCTAGCCTTCTTGTTCTCCTTCTTCTCCTCCCTAGCCTTCTTGTTCTCCTCCCTAGCCTTCTTGTTCTCCTCCCTAGCCTTCTTCTTCTCCTCCCTAGCCTTCTTCTTCCCTCCCCTAGCCTTCTTGTTCTCCTCCCTAGCCTTCTTCTTCTCCTCCCTAGCCTTCTTCTTCTCCTCCCTAGCCTTCTTGTTCTCCTCCCTAGCCTTCTTGTTCTCCTCCCTAGCCTTCTTGTTCTCCTCCCTAGCCTTCTTCTTCTCCTCCCTAGCCTTCTTGTTCTCCTCCCTAGCCTTCTTGTTCTCCTCCCTAGCCTTCTTCTTCTCCTCCCTAGCCTTCTTGTTCTCCTCCCTAGCCTTCTTGTTCTCCTCCCTAGCCTTCTTGTTCTCCTCCCTAGCCTTCTTGTTCTCCTCCCTAGCCTTCTTGTTCTCCTCCCTAGCCTTCTTGTTCTCCTCCCTAGCCTTCTTGTTCTCCTCCCTAGCCTTCTTCTTCTCCTCCCTAGCCTTCTTGTTCTCCTCCCTAGCCTTCTTGTTCTCCTCCCTAGCCTTCTTCTTCTCCTCCCTAGCCTTCTTGTTCTCCTCCCTAGCCTTCTTCTTCTCCTCCCTAGCCTTCTTGTTCTCCTCCCTAGCCTTCTTGTTCTCCTCCCTAGCCTTCTTGTTCTCCTCCCTAGCCTTCTTGTTCTCCTCCCTAGCCTTCTTGTTCTCCTCCCTAGCCTTCTTCTTCTCCTCCCTAGCCTTCTTCTTCTCCTCCCTAGCCTTCTTCTTCTCCTCCCTAGCCTTCTTGTTCTCCTCCCTAGCCTTCTTCTTCTCCTCCCTAGCCTTCTTGTTCTCCTCCCTAGCCTTCTTGTTCTCCTCCCTAGCCTTCTTGTTCTCCTCCCTAGCCTTCTTCTTCTCCTCCCTAGCCTTCTTGTTCTCCTCCCTAGCCTTCTTGTTCTCCTCCCTAGCCTTCTTGTTCTCCTCCCTAGCCTTCTTCTTCTCCTCCCTAGCCTTCTTGTTTCTCCCTAGCCTTCTTCTTCTCCTCCCTAGCCTTCTTCTTCTCCTCCCTAGCCTTCTTGTTCTCCTCCCTAGCCTTCTTGTTCTCCTCCCTAGCCTTCTTGTTCTCCTCCCTAGCCTTCTTGTTCTCCTCCCTAGCCTTCTTGTTCTCCTCCCTAGCCTTCTTGTTCTCCTCCCTAGCCTTCTTCTTCTCCTCCCTAGCCTTCTTCTTCTCCTCCCTAGCCTTCTTGTTCTCCTCCCTAGCCTTCTTGTTCTCCTCCCTAGCCTTCTTGTTCTCCTCCCTAGCCTTCTTGTTCTCCTCCCTAGCCTTCTTGTTCTCCTCCCTAGCCTTCTTGTTCTCCTCCCTAGCCTTCTTGTTCTCCTCCCTAGCCTTCTTGTTCTCCTCCCTAGCCTTCTTGTTCTCCTCCCTAGCCTTCTTGTTCTCCTCCCTAGCCTTCTTGTTCTCCTCCCTAGCCTTCTTGTTCTCCTCCCTAGCCTTCTTGTTCTCCTCCCTAGCCTTCTTGTTCTCCTCCCTAGCCTTCTTGTTCTCCTCCCTAGCCTTCTTGTTCTCCTCCCTAGCCTTCTTGTTCTCCTCCCTAGCCTTCTTGTTCTCCTCCCTAGCCTTCTTGTTCTCCTCCCTAGCCTTCTTGTTCTCCTCCCTAGCCTTCTTCTTCTCCTCCCTAGCCTTCTTCTTCTCCTCCCTAGCCTTCTTGTTCTCCTCCCTAGCCTTCTTGTTCTCCTCCCTAGCCTTCTTGTTCTCCTCCCTAGCCTTCTTGTTCTCCTCCCTAGCCTTCTTGTTCTCCTCCCTAGCCTTCTTGTTCTCCTCCCTAGCCTTCTTGTTCTCCTCCCTAGCCTTCTTGTTCTCCTCCCTAGCCTTCTTGTTCTCCTCCCTAGCCTTCTTGTTCTCCTCCCTAGCCTTCTTGTTCTCCTCCCTAGCCTTCTTGTTCTCCTCCCTAGCCTTCTTGTTCTCCTCCCTAGCCTTCTTGTTCTCCTCCCTAGCCTTCTTGTTCTCCTCCCTAGCCTTCTTGTTCTCCTCCCTGGCTTCTTGTTCTCCTCCCTAGCCTTCTTCTTCTCCTCCCTAGCCTTCTTGTTCTCCTCCCTAGCCTTCTTGTTCTCCTCCCTAGCCTTCTTGTTCTCCTCCCTAGCCTTCTTGTTCTCCTCCCTAGCCTTCTTGTTCTCCTCCCTAGCCTTCTTGTTCTCCTCCCTAGCCTTCTTCTTCTCCTCCCTAGCCTTCTTGTTCTCCTCCCTAGCCTTCTTCTTCTCCTCCCTAGCCTTCTTGTTCTCC
The DNA here is from genome assembly GCA_947470075.1 of Closterium sp. Yama58-4. Lineage (NCBI taxonomy): Eukaryota > Viridiplantae > Streptophyta > Zygnematophyceae > Desmidiales > Closteriaceae > Closterium > Closterium sp. Yama58-4. The sequence continues at coordinate 139,192 of CANIUD010000688.1, read as the reverse complement.
TCCCTAGCCTTCTTGTTCTCCTCCCTAGCCTTCTTCTTCTCCTCCCTAGCCTTCTTGTTCTCCTCCCTAGCCTTCTTCTTCTCCTCCCTAGCCTTCTTCTTCTCCTCCCTAGCCTTCTTGTTCTCCTCCCTAGCCTTCTTGTTCTCCTCCCTAGCCTTCTTTTCTCCCTAGCCTTCTTGTTCTCCTCCCTAGCCTTCTTCTTCTCCTCCCTAGCCTTCTTGTTCTCCTCCCTAGCCTTCTTGTTCTCCTCCCTAGCCTTCTTGTTCTCCTCCCTAGCCTTCTTGTTCTCCTCCCTAGCCTTCTTGTTCTCCTCCCTAGCCTTCTTGTTCTCCTCCCTAGCCTTCTTGTTCTCCTCCCTAGCCTTCCTTCTCCTCCCTAGCCTTCTTCCCTAGCCTTCTTGTTCTCCTCCCTAGCCTTCTTCTTCTCCTCCCTAGCCTTCTTCTTCTCCTCCCTAGCCTTCTTCTTCTCCTCCCTAGCCTTCTTCTTCTCCTCCCTAGCCTTCTTCTTCTCCTCCCTAGCCTTCTTCTTCTCCTCCCTAGCCTTCTTGTTCTCCTCCCTAGCCTTCTTCTTCTCCTCCCTAGCCTTCTTCTTCTCCTCCCTAGCCTTCTTGTTCTCCTCCCTAGCCTTCTTCTTCTCCTCCCTAGCCTTCTTCTTCTCCTCCCTAGCCTTCTTGTTCTCCTCCCTAGCCTTCTTCTTCTCCTCCCTAGCCTTCTTGTTCTCCTCCCTAGCCTTCTTCTTCTCCTCCCTAGCCTTCTTGTTCTCCTCCCTAGCCTTCTTGTTCTCCTCCCTAGCCTTCTTCTTCTCCTCCCTAGCCTTCTTCTTCTCCTCCCTAGCCTTCTTCTTCTCCTCCCTAGCCTTCTTCTTCTCCTCCCTAGCCTTCTTCTTCTCCTCCCTAGCCTTCTTCTTCTCCTCCCTAGCCTTCTTGTTCTCCTCCCTAGCCTTCTTCTTCTCCTCCCTAGCCTTCTTCTTCTCCTCCCTAGCCTTCTTGTTCTCCTCCCTAGCCTTCTTGTTCTCCTCCCTAGCCTTCTTGTTCTCCTCCCTAGCCTTCTTCTTCTCCTCCCTAGCCTTCTTCTTCTCCTCCCTAGCCTTCTTGTTCTCCTCCCTAGCCTTCTTGTTCTCCTCCCTAGCCTTCTTCTTCTCCTCCCTAGCCTTCTTCTTCTCCTCCCTAGCCTTCTTGTTCTCCTCCCTAGCCTTCTTCTTCTCCTCCCTAGCCTTCTTCTTCTCCTCCCTAGCCTTCTTGTTCTCCTCCCTAGCCTTCTTCTTCTCCTCCCTAGCCTTCTTGTTCTCCTCCCTAGCCTTCTTGTTCTCCTCCCTAGCCTTCTTGTTCTCCTCCCTAGCCTTCTTCTTCTCCTCCCTAGCCTTCTTCTTCTCCTCCCTAGCCTTCTTGTTCTCCTCCCTAGCCTTCTTCTTCTCCTCCCTAGCCTTCTTGTTCTCCTCCCTAGCCTTCTTGTTCTCCTCCCTAGCCTTCTTGTTCTCCTCCCTAGCCTTCTTGTTCTCCTCCCTAGCCTTCTTCTTCTCCTCCCTAGCCTTCTTGTTCTCCTCCCTAGCCTTCTTCTTCTCCTCCCTAGCCTTCTTGTTCTCCTCCCTAGCCTTCTTGTTCTCCTCCCTAGCCTTCTTGTTCTCCTCCCCTAGCCTTCTTGTTCTCCCTAGCCTTCTTGTCCTCCTCCGTTCTCCTCCCTAGCCTTCTTCTTCTCCTCCCTAGCCTTCTTGTTCTCCTCCCTAGCCTTCTTGTTCTCCTCCCTAGCCTTCTTCTTCTCCTCCCTAGCCTTCTTGTTCTCCTCCCTAGCCTTCTTCTTCTCCTCCCTAGCCTTCTTGTTCTCCTCCCTAGCCTTCTTGTTCTCCTCCCTAGCCTTCTTCTTCTCCTCCCTAGCCTTCTTGTTCTCCTCCCTAGCCTTCTTGTTCTCCTCCCTAGCCTTCTTGTTCTCCTCCCCTTCGTCTTCTTCCTTCTCCTCCCTAGCCTTCTTGTTCTCCTCCCTAGCCTTCTTGTTCTCCTCCCTAGCCTTCTTGTTCTCCTCCCTAGCCTTCTTCTTCTCCTCCCTAGCCTTCTTCTTCTCCTCCCTAGCCTTCTTCTTCTCCTCCCTAGCCTTCTTGTTCTCCTCCCTAGCCTTCTTGTTCTCCTCCCTAGCCTTCTTGTTCTCCTCCCTACCTTCTTCTTCTTCTCCTCCCTAGCCTTCTTCTTCTCCTCCCTAGCCTTCTTGTTCTCCTCCCTAGCCTTCTTCTTCTCCTCCCTAGCCTTCTTCTTCTCCTCCCTAGCCTTCTTGTTCTCCTCCCTAGCCTTCTTCTTCTCCTCCCTAGCCTTCTTCTTCTCCTCCCTAGCCTTCTTGTTCTCCTCCCTAGCCTTCTTGTTCTCCTCCCTAGCCTTCTTGTTCTCCTCCCTAGCCTTCTTGTTCTCCTCCCTAGCCTTCTTCTTCTCCTCCCTAGCCTTCTTGTTCTCCTCCCTAGCCTTCTTCTTCTCCTCCCTAGCCTTCTTGTTCTCCTCCCTAGCCTTCTTGTTCTCCTCCCTAGCCTTCTTGTTCTCCTCCCTAGCCTTCTTGTTCTCCTCCCTAGCCTTCTTGTTCTCCTCCCTAGCCTTCTTCTTCTCCTCCCTAGCCTTCTTGTTCTCCTCCCTAGCCTTCTTGTTCTCCTCCCTAGCCTTCTTGTTCTCCTCCCTAGCCTTCTTGTTCTCCTCCCTAGCCTTCTTGTTCTCCTCCCTAGCCTTCTTGTTCTCCTCCCTAGCCTTCTTCTTCTCCTCCCTAGCCTTCTTGTTCTCCTCCCTAGCCTTCTTGTTCTCCTCCCTAGCCTTCTTGTTCTCCTCCCTAGCCTTCTTGTTCTCCTCCCTAGCCTTCTTGTTCTCCTCCCTAGCCTTCTTGTTCTCCTCCCTAGCCTTCTTGTTCTCCTCCCTAGCCTTCTTGTTCTCCTCCCTAGCCTTCTTGTTCTCCTCCCTAGCCTTCTTGTTCTCCTCCCTAGCCTTCTTGTTCTCCTCCCTAGCCTTCTTGTTCTCCTCCCTAGCCTTCTTGTTCTCCTCCCTAGCCTTCTTGTTCTCCTCCCTAGCCTTCTTGTTCTCCTCCCTAGCCTTCTTGTTCTCCTCCCTAGCCTTCTTCTTCTCCTCCCTAGCCTTCTTGTTCTCCTCCCTAGCCTTCTTGTTCTCCTCCCTAGCCTTCTTGTTCTCCTCCCTAGCCTTTTCTCTCCTCCCTAGCCTTCTTGTTCTCCTCCCTAGCCTTCTTGTTCTCCTCCCTAGCCTTCTTCTTCTCCTCCCTAGCCTTCTTCTTCTCCTCCCTAGCCTTCTTGTTCTCCTCCCTAGCCTTCTTGTTCTCCTCCCTAGCCTTCTTGTTCTCCTCCCTAGCCTTCTTCTTCTCCTCCCTAGCCTTCTTGTTCTCCTCCCTAGCCTTCTTCTTCTCCTCCCTAGCTTCTTTTCTCCTCCCTAGCCTTCTTGTTCTCCTCCCTAGCCTTCTTGTTCTCCTCCCTAGCCTTCTTGTTCTCCTCCCTAGCCTTCTTGTTCTCCTCCCTAGCCTTCTTGTTCTCCTCCCTAGCCTTCTTGTTCTCCTCCCTAGCCTTCTTGTTCTCCTCCCTAGCCTTCTTGTTCTCCTCCCTAGCCTTCTTGTTCTCCTCCCTAGCCTTCTTGTTCTCCTCCCTAGCCTTCTTGTTCTCCTCCCTAGCCTTCTTGTTCTCCTCCCTAGCCTTCTTCTTCTCCTCCCTAGCCTTCTTGTTCTCCTCCCTAGCCTTCTTGTTCTCCTCCCTAGCCTTCTTGTTCTCCTCCCTAGCCTTCTTCTTCTCCTCCCTAGCCTTCTTCTTCTCCTCCCTAGCCTTCTTGTTCTCCTCCCTAGCCTTCTTGTTCTCCTCCCTAGCCTTCTTCTTCTCCTCCCTAGCCTTCTTCTTCTCCTCCCTAGCCTTCTTCTTCTCCTCCCTAGCCTTCTTGTTCTCCTCCCTAGCCTTCTTGTTCTCCTCCCTAGCCTTCTTCTTCTCCTCCCTAGCCTTCTTGTTCTCCTCCCTAGCCTTCTTGTTCTCCTCCCTAGCCTTCTTGTTCTCCTCCCTAGCCTTCTTGTTCTCCTCCCTAGCCTTCTTGTTCTCCTCCCTAGCCTTCTTCTTCTCCTCCCTAGCCTTCTTGTTCTCCTCCCTAGCCTTCTTGTTCTCCTCCCTAGCCTTCTTGTTCTCCTCCCTAGCCTTCTTGTTCTCCTCCCTAGCCTTCTTGTTCTCCTCCCTAGCCTTCTTGTTCTCCTCCCTAGCCTTCTTCTTCTCCTCCCTAGCCTTCTTGTTCTCCTCCCTAGCCTTCTTCTTCTCCTCCCTAGCCTTCTTCTTCTCCTCCCTAGCCTTCTTCTTCTCCTCCCTAGCCTTCTTGTTCTCCTCCCTAGCCTTCTTGTTCTCCTCCCTAGCCTTCTTCTTCTCCTCCCTAGCCTTCTTGTTCTCCTCCCTAGCCTTCTTCTTCTCCTCCCTAGCCTTCTTGTTCTCCTCCCTAGCCTTCTTGTTCTCCTCCCTAGCCTTCTTGTTCTCCTCCCTAGCCTTCTTGTTCTCCTCCCTAGCCTTCTTGTTCTCCTCCCTAGCCTTCTTGTTCTCCTCCCTAGCCTTCTTGTTCTCCTCCCTAGCCTTCTTGTTCTCCTCCCTAGCCTTCTTGTTCTCCTCCCTAGCCTTCTTGTTCTCCTCCCTAGCCTTCTTCTTCTCCTCCCTAGCCTTCTTCTCTCCTCTTCTTCTCCTCCCTAGCCTTCTTGTTCTCCTCCCTAGCCTTCTTGTTCTCCTCCCTAGCCTTCTTGTTCTCCTCCCTAGCCTTCTTGTTCTCCTCCCTAGCCTTCTTGTTCTCCTCCCTAGCCTTCTTGTTCTCCTCCCTAGCCTTCTTGTTCTCCTCCCTAGCCTTCTTCTTCTCCTCCCTAGCCTTCTTCTTCTCCTCCCTAGCCTTCTTCTTCTCCTCCCTAGCCTTCTTCTTCTCCTCCCTAGCCTTCTTGTTCTCCTCCCTAGCCTTCTTGTTCTCCTCCCTAGCCTTCTTGTTCTCCTCCCTAGCCTTCTTGTTCTCCTCCCTAGCCTTCTTGTTCTCCTCCCTAGCCTTCTTGTTCTCCTCCCTAGCCTTCTTCTTCTCCTCCCTAGCCTTCTTGTTCTCCTCCCTAGCCTTCTTGTTCTCCTCCCTAGCCTTCTTGTTCTCCTCCCTAGCCTTCTTCTTCTCCTCCCTAGCCTTCTTCTTCTCCTCCCTAGCCTTCTTCTTCTCCTCCCTAGCCTTCTTGTTCTCCTCCCTAGCCTTCTTGTTCTCCTCCCTAGCCTTCTTGTTCTCCTCCCTAGCCTTCTTGTTCTCCTCCCTAGCCTTCTTCTTCTCCTCCCTAGCCTTCTTCTTCTCCTCCCTAGCCTTCTTGTTCTCCTCCCTAGCCTTCTTGTTCTCCTCCCTAGCCTTCTTGTTCTCCTCCCTAGCCTTCTTGTTCTCCTCCCTAGCCTTCTTCTTCTCCTCCCTAGCCTTCTTCTTCTCCTCCCTAGCCTTCTTCTTCTCCTCCCTAGCCTTCTTGTTCTCCTCCCTAGCCTTCTTGTTCTCCTCCCTAGCCTTCTTCTTCTCCTCCCTAGCCTTCTTGTTCTCCTCCCTAGCCTTCTTCTTCTCCTCCCTAGCCTTCTTGTTCTCCTCCCTAGCCTTCTTGTTCTCCTCCCTAGCCTTCTTGTTCTCCTCCCTAGCCTTCTTGTTCTCCTCCCTAGCCTTCTTCTTCTCCTCCCTAGCCTTCTTCTTCTCCTCCCTAGCCTTCTTGTTCTCCTCCCTAGCCTTCTTGTTCTCCTCCCTAGCCTTCTTCTTCTCCTCCCTAGCCTTCTTGTTCTCCTCCCTAGCCTTCTTGTTCTCCTCCCTAGCCTTCTTGTTCTCCTCCCTAGCCTTCTTGTTCTCCTCCCTAGCCTTCTTGTTCTCCTCCCTAGCCTTCTTCTTCTCCTCCCTAGCCTTCTTGTTCTCCTCCCTAGCCTTCTTGTTCTCCTCCCTAGCCTTCTTGTTCTCCTCCCTAGCCTTCTTCTTCTCCTCCCTAGCCTTCTTGTTCTCCTCCCTAGCCTTCTTCTTCTCCTCCCTAGCCTTCTTGTTCTCCTCCCTAGCCTTCTTGTTCTCCTCCCTAGCCTTCTTCTTCTCCTCCCTAGCCTTCTTCTTCTCCTCCCTAGCCTTCTTGTTCTCCTCCCTAGCCTTCTTGTTCTCCTCCCTAGCCTTCTTGTTCTCCTCCCTAGCCTTCTTCTTCTCCTCCCTAGCCTTCTTCTTCTCCTCCCTAGCCTTCTTGTTCTCCTCCCTAGCCTTCTTGTTCTCCTCCCTAGCCTTCTTGTTCTCCTCCCTAGCCTTCTTGTTCTCCTCCCTAGCCTTCTTCTTCTCCTCCCTAGCCTTCTTCTTCTCCTCCCTAGCCTTCTTGTTCTCCTCCCTAGCCTTCTTGTTCTCCTCCCTAGCCTTCTTGTTCTCCTCCCTAGCCTTCTTGTTCTCCTCCCTAGCCTTCTTGTTCTCCTCCCTAGCCTTCTTCTTCTCCTCCCTAGCCTTCTTGTTCTCCTCCCTAGCCTTCTTGTTCTCCTCCCTAGCCTTCTTGTTCTCCTCCCTAGCCTTCTTGTTCTCCTCCCTAGCCTTCTTGTTCTCCTCCCTAGCCTTCTTGTTCTCCTCCCTAGCCTTCTTGTTCTCCTCCCTAGCCTTCTTGTTCTCCTCCCTAGCCTTCTTGTTCTCCTCCCTAGCCTTCTTGTTCTCCTCCCTAGCCTTCTTGTTCTCCTCCCTAGCCTTCTTGTTCTCCTCCCTAGCCTTCTTGTTCTCCTCCCTAGCCTTCTTCTTCTCCTCCCTAGCCTTCTTGTTCTCCTCCCTAGCCTTCTTGTTCTCCTCCCTAGCCTTCTTGTTCTCCTCCCTAGCCTTCTTGTTCTCCTCCCTAGCCTTCTTGTTCTCCTCCCTAGCCTTCTTCTTCTCCTCCCTAGCCTTCTTCTTCTCCTCCCTAGCCTTCTTGTTCTCCTCCCTAGCCTTCTTGTTCTCCTCCCTAGCTTCTTCGTCTTCTCCTCCCTAGCCTTCTTCTTCTCCTCCCTAGCCTTCTTCTTCTCCTCCCTAGCCTTCTTGTTCTCCTCCCTAGCCTTCTTGTTCTCCTCCCTAGCCTTCTTGTTCTCCTCCCTAGCCTTCTTGTTCTCCTCCCTAGCCTTCTTGTTCTCCTCCCTAGCCTTCTTGTTCTCCTCCCTAGCCTTCTTGTTCTCCTCCCTAGCCTTCTTCTTCTCCTCCCTAGCCTTCTTGTTCTCCTCCCTAGCCTTCTTGTTCTCCTCCCTAGCCTTCTTGTTCTCCTCCCTAGCCTTCTTGTTCTCCTCCCTAGCCTTCTTGTTCTCCTCCCTAGCCTTCTTCTTCTCCTCCCTAGCCTTCTTGTTCTCCTCCCTAGCCTTCTTGTTCTCCTCCCTAGCCTTCTTCTTCTCCTCCCTAGCCTTCTTCTTCTCCTCCCTAGCCTTCTCTTCTTCTTCTCTTCTTCTCCTCCCTAGCCTTCTTGTTCTCCTCCCTAGCCTTCTTGTTCTCCTCCCTAGCCTTCTTGTTCTCCTCCCTAGCCTTCTTGTTCTCCTCCCTAGCCTTCTTCTTCTCCTCCCTAGCCTTCTTGTTCTCCTCCCTAGCCTTCTTGTTCTCCTCCCTAGCCTTCTTGTTCTCCTCCCTAGCCTTCTTCTTCTCCTCCCTAGCCTTCTTGTTCTCCTCCCTAGCCTTCTTGTTCTCCTCCCTAGCCTTCTTGTTCTCCTCCCTAGCCTTCTTCTTCTCCTCCCTAGCCTTCTTGTTCTCCTCCCTAGCCTTCTTGTTCTCCTCCCTAGCCTTCTTCTTCTCCTCCCTAGCCTTCTTCTTCTCCTCCCTAGCCTTCTTCTTCTCCTCCCTAGCCTTCTTGTTCTCCTCCCTAGCCTTCTTGTTCTCCTCCCTAGCCTTCTTGTTCTCCTCCCTAGCCTTCTTCTTCTCCTCCCTAGCCTTCTTCTTCTCCTCCCTAGCCTTCTTCTTCTCCTCCCTAGCCTTCTTGTTCTCCTCCCTAGCCTTCTTGTTCTCCTCCCTAGCCTTCTTGTTCTCCTCCCTAGCCTTCTTGTTCTCCTCCCTAGCCTTCTTGTTCTCCCCCTCCCCTAGCCTTCTTGTTCTCCTCCCTAGCCTTCTTGTTCTCCTCCCTAGCCTTCTTCTTCTCCTCCCTAGCCTTCTTGTTCTCCTCCCTAGCCTTCTTGTTCTCCTCCCTAGCCTTCTTGTTCTCCTCCCTAGCCTTCTTGTTCTCCTCCCTAGCCTTCTTGTTCTCCTCCCTAGCCTTCTTCTTCTCCTCCCTAGCCTTCTTGTTCTCCTCCCTAGCCTTCTTGTTCTCCTCCCTAGCCTTCTTCTTCTCCTCCCTAGCCTTCTTCTTCTCCTCCCTAGCCTTCTTCTTCTCCTCCCTAGCCTTCTTGTTCTCCTCCCTAGCCTTCTTGTTCTCCTCCCTAGCCTTCTTGTTCTCCTCCCTAGCCTTCTTGTTCTCCTCCCTAGCCTTCTTGTTCTCCTCCCTAGCCTTCTTGTTCTCCTCCCTAGCCTTCTTGTTCTCCTCCCTAGCCTTCTTGTTCTCCTCCCTAGCCTTCTTCTTCTCCTCCCTAGCCTTCTTCTCTCCTTCTTCTCCTCCCTAGCCTTCTTGTTCTCCTCCCTAGCCTTCTTGTTCTCCTCCCTAGCCTTCTTGTTCTCCTCCCTAGCCTTCTTGTTCTCCTCCCTAGCCTTCTTGTTCTCCTCCCTAGCCTTCTTGTTCTCCTCCCTAGCCTTCTTGTTCTCCTCCCTAGCCTTCTTCTTCTCCTCCCTAGCCTTCTTGTTCTCCTCCCTAGCCTTCTTCTTCTCCTCCCTAGCCTTCTTGTTCTCCTCCCTAGCCTTCTTCTTCTCCTCCCTAGCCTTCTTGTTCTCCTCCCTAGCCTTCTTCTTCTCCTCCCTAGCCTTCTTGTTCTCCTCCCTAGCCTTCTTGTTCTCCTCCCTAGCCTTCTTGTTCTCCTCCCTAGCCTTCTTGTTCTCCTCCCTAGCCTTCTTGTTCTCCTCCCTAGCCTTCTTGTTCTCCTCCCTAGCCTTCTTGTTCTCCTCCCTAGCCTTCTTGTTCTCCTCCCTAGCCTTCTTGTTCTCCTCCCTAGCCTTCTTCTTCTCCTCCCTAGCCTTCTTCTTCTCCTCCCTAGCCTTCTTGTTCTCCTCCCTAGCCTTCTTCTTCTCCTCCCTAGCCTTCTTGTTCTCCTCCCTAGCCTTCTTGTTCTCCTCCCTAGCCTTCTTGTTCTCCTCCCTAGCCTTCTTGTTCTCCTCCCTAGCCTTCTTGTTCTCCTCCCTAGCCTTCTTGTTCTCCTCCCTAGCCTTCTTGTTCTCCTCCCTAGCCTTCTTGTTCTCCTCCCTAGCCTTCTTGTTCTCCTCCCTAGCCTTCTTGTTCTCCTCCCTAGCCTTCTTGTTCTCCTCCCTAGCCTTCTTGTTCTCCTCCCTAGCCTTCTTGTTCTCCTCCCTAGCCTTCTTGTTCTCCTCCCTAGCCTTCTTGTTCTCCTCCCTAGCCTTCTTGTTCTCCTCCCTAGCCTTCTTCTTCTCCTCCCTAGCCTTCTTCTTCTCCTCCCTAGCCTTCTTCTTCTCCTCCCTAGCCTTCTTCTTCTCCTCCCTAGCCTTCTTGTTCTCCTCCCTAGCCTTCTTGTTCTCCTCCCTAGCCTTCTTGTTCTCCTCCCTAGCCTTCTTGTTCTCCTCCCTAGCCTTCTTGTTCTCCTCCCTAGCCTTCTTGTTCTCCTCCCTAGCCTTCTTCTTCTCCTCCCTAGCCTTCTTGTTCTCCTCCCTAGCCTTCTTGTTCTCCTCCCTAGCCTTCTTGTTCTCCTCCCTAGCCTTCTTGTTCTCCTCCCTAGCCTTCTTGTTCTCCTCCCTAGCCTTCTTGTTCTCCTCCCTAGCCTTCTTGTTCTCCTCCCTAGCCTTCTTGTTCTCCTCCCTAGCCTTCTTGTTCTCCTCCCTAGCCTTCTTGTTCTCCTCCCTAGCCTTCTTCTTCTCCTCCCTAGCCTTCTTGTTCTCCTCCCTAGCCTTCTTGTTCTCCTCCCTAGCCTTCTTGTTCTCCTCCCTAGCCTTCTTCTTCTCCTCCCTAGCCTTCTTCTTCTCCTCCCTAGCCTTCTTGTTCTCCTCCCTAGCCTTCTTGTTCTCCTCCCTAGCCTTCTTGTTCTCCTCCCTAGCCTTCTTGTTCTCCTCCCTAGCCTTCTTCTTCTCCTCCCTAGCCTTCTTCTTCTCCTCCCTAGCCTTCTTGTTCTCCTCCCTAGCCTTCTTGTTCTCCTCCCTAGCCTTCTTGTTCTCCTCCCTAGCCTTCTTGTTCTCCTCCCTAGCCTTCTTGTTCTCCTCCCTAGCCTTCTTGTTCTCCTCCCTAGCCTTCTTCTTCTCCTCCCTAGCCTTCTTGTTCTCCTCCCTAGCCTTCTTGTTCTCCTCCCTAGCCTTCTTCTTCTCCTCCCTAGCCTTCTTCTTCTCCTCCCTAGCCTTCTTCTTCTCCTCCCTAGCCTTCTTGTTCTCCTCCCTAGCCTTCTTGTTCTCCTCCCTAGCCTTCTTGTTCTCCTCCCTAGCCTTCTTGTTCTCCTCCCTAGCCTTCTTCTTCTCCTCCCTAGCCTTCTTCTTCTCCTCCCTAGCCTTCTTGTTCTCCTCCCTAGCCTTCTTGTTCTCCTCCCTAGCCTTCTTGTTCTCCTCCCTAGCCTTCTTCTTCTCCTCCCTAGCCTTCTTGTTCTCCTCCCTAGCCTTCTTGTTCTCCTCCCTAGCCTTCTTGTTCTCCTCCCTAGCCTTCTTCTTCTCCTCCCTAGCCTTCTTGTTCTCCTCCCTAGCCTTCTTGTTCTCCTCCCTAGCCTTCTTCTTCTCCTCCCTAGCCTTCTTCTTCTCCTCCCTAGCCTTCTTCTTCTCCTCCCTAGCCTTCTTGTTCTCCTCCCTAGCCTTCTTGTTCTCCTCCCTAGCCTTCTTGTTCTCCTCCCTAGCCTTCTTGTTCTCCTCCCTAGCCTTCTTCTTCTCCTCCCTAGCCTTCTTCTTCTCCTCCCTAGCCTTCTTCTTCTCCTCCCTAGCCTTCTTGTTCTCCTCCCTAGCCTTCTTGTTCTCCTCCCTAGCCTTCTTGTTCTCCTCCCTAGCCTTCTTGTTCTCCTCCCTAGCCTTCTTGTTCTCCTCCCTAGCCTTCTTCTTCTCCTCCCTAGCCTTCTTGTTCTCCTCCCTAGCCTTCTTGTTCTCCTCCCTAGCCTTCTTCTTCTCCTCCCTAGCCTTCTTCTTCTCCTCCCTAGCCTTCTTCTTCTCCTCCCTAGCCTTCTTGTTCTCCTCCCTAGCCTTCTTCTTCTCCTCCCTAGCCTTCTTGTTCTCCTCCCTAGCCTTCTTGTTCTCCTCCCTAGCCTTCTTGTTCTCCTCCCTAGCCTTCTTCTTCTCCTCCCTAGCCTTCTTCTTCTCCTCCCTAGCCTTCTTCTTCTCCTCCCTAGCCTTCTTGTTCTCCTCCCTAGCCTTCTTCTTCTCCTCCCTAGCCTTCTTGTTCTCCTCCCTAGCCTTCTTCTTCTCCTCCCTAGCCTTCTTGTTCTCCTCCCTAGCCTTCTTCTTCTCCTCCCTAGCCTTCTTCCCTTCCCCCCACCTCCATCCCACCGCCTCCCCTCTCCCACACTCTCCTCCCCCTCCCCCTCCGGCGCCTTTTTTTTATTGTTCTTCTCCCCACGTGTGCCAGTTCGACATCCCCGAGGGGACGAGAGTCACGGTCTACGATAAGATAATCAACCTGGCGCATTGGAACGCGTATCAGTTCTACCACGGCATTCTCGAGCTCGTGCCCGTCTTCTTCATGCTCGTACCACACCTGCTGCGCGCGCTGCCCATCGCCGTGCAGTACCTGCAGATGGACTTTCTGGAAAAACTCGGAACCTTTTTCATCGGCATGGACATGGTTCACATGGACTTGAGGGTTGTTCCGGACGATGAGGTGTTCTTCGCCCATCAAGTGCTTCAGGTACGCCACCCACCTCTGCTGCGCTCGCTGCCCATCGCCGTGCAGTACCTGCAGATGGGCTTTCTCGAGAAGCTGGGGACGTTTTTCATTGGCATGGACATGGTTCACATGGACTTGAGGGTTGTTCCAGACGATGAGGTGGTCTTCGCCCATCAGGTGCTGCAGGTACGTCTGTGCTCTTCAATGCATCATACAGCCAAACAGCAAGGTTGAAGGTTTAGGGTTCAGGTTTTAGGTTGCACCTGCTGCGCTTGCTGCCCAAGGGGGTGCGTACCTACAGATGGACTTTCTCGAGAAGCTGGGGACGTTTTTCATCAGCATGGATATGGTGCATATGGACTTGAGGGTTGTTCCGGACGATGAGGTGTTCTTCGCCCACCAGGTCCTGCAGGTACGCCGCCTGTGCTGTGCTCTCCAGCACACCAAGCACCGGGGTAGAAGGTTCAGCGTTTGGGGTTTAAGGTGCACCTGCTGCGCGCACTGCCCATCGCCGTGCAGTACCTCCAGATGGACTTTCTGGAAAAACTCGGAACCTTTTTCATCGGCATGGACATGGTTCACATTGTCCTGCGAGTTGCCCCAGACGACGAGCTGTTCTTTGCTCACCAAGTGCTCCAGGTACACGCTTTCTTGCTTCAGATAGTCCTGTGCTCTCCAGCACACAAAGCACCAGGGCTCAAGGCCAGGGTTCAGGGTTTTCGGGTGTTTAAGAGGTTTTGGGTGAAAAGTTCAGGGTGTGGGTTTTGAATGAAGGGTCTAGGTTTGGTGACGGTTTCGAGTTCTGGGTTTGTATTAATGGGTTTGAGGCTCTGGCTGCACCTGCTGAGTTGACTTATGAGTTGAGTTGACTTTTGAGTCGACTCAAAAGTCATTTCGAGTTCTGGGTTTGTATTAATGGGTTTGAGGCTCTGGCTGCACCTGCTGCGGTCGCTTCCCACGGCAGTGCAGTACGTGCAGGCTGCAGATGGGCTTCCTGGATCGCCTGTGTGATGTGTTGGGCGGCAAGGCAACACACATCGCCTGTGGCAAGGCTGGAGATGTTCCTCATATGCCTGGATTTGCTGCACGTGGACCTGCGGGTGGTGCAAATCGTTCAAGTGCCTCAAATTAGCCTGGAAGTGGTCTGTGTAGCCCAGTCAATCGCTAAGACCCCCCCCCCCCCCCTCTCCCCACCCACGTTTCCCCCTTTCCACCCGTCTTACCCCACGCTTTCCCCCTCACCCACGCTTTCCCCCTCACCCACGCTTTCCCCCTCACCCACGCTTTTCCCCCTCTCCCCCTCGCCTGCCTTGCCAGGACTACTACCAGTGGTGATGGCGCCCCCGTCAGTCTCTGATTCCTCATGCCCCCCCCATTCATTTCCCTGACTCCCCAACCTCCTCCCCCGGCCTCCAACCCTCCCAACCTCAACACCCCCCTGCCCCTGCCAGCCCTACTACCAGTGGTGCGGGCGGCCCAGTCAGTCTCTCTGGCGTCACTTCCGTTGGCTGTATCTGCTGCCACCCGATGGCCTCCCCATGTTCCTCCCTGACTGGACCCCCCGTGTCAACAGCGCCATGCAGTCATACTCCATTGGCTTCCCGGGTGAGCTTGATATGGGTTGACCAGCGTTAACCAGCGTTGACTAGCATTGACTAGCGTTGACCTGCGTTGACTAGCGTTGACCGCTGGGCCCCTCTGTCAGGCGTCCTCCTTGCTCCTCCCTGACTAAACCCCACGCATCAACGGCGCCATGCAGTCAGACTCCTCCTCTGCCTTCCCAGGTGCGCCTGTTGACGTTGAAGTGTGTGGCTTGTGTTCTCTCTAAGGCATCCTCCTGTGCTGCTGGTTGTCTGCTCTCTGCTCAGGTGCGCCTGCTGACTGGCACCCGCAACGACACCCGTGCACCTGAGCAGCATGGGGAGGTGGTGTGTGTGTCGTGTGCCCGCATTTCTGTATTTGTCGGTTCGGTTCCCAACTGTGTCAGTGTCTTCCCACTGGAGCAGCAGGAGCAGGTGGAGGAGCTGTCTGTGCGTGTGTGCTGCTGTGGTCTAACGCCTCTTTGTTTCGAAACGTCTCATAACGCCTCTTTCCATTCCTGTGCTGTGTTGCTTGCCTACCATGCTCTCTACTGTCTCTTCCCAGGTGCTCCTGCTGATTGGGTGGTGGTGCTGGCGCAGAGATACAACACGCGGGCGCTGGAGCAGCATGGGGAGGTGGAGGAGCCTCGGTGTGTGTGTGTTTTGTGCCCCTATATCCCTTCTCATTCCTTAATATTCTCGGTGCTGCGCTGCGTGTTCCCAGGTGCACCGGCGGACTGGGTGGTGGTGCTGGCACGGCGATACAACACGCGGGCGCTGGAGCAGCATGGGGAGGTGGAGGAGCTGCTGAGCTCTCTGTTCCCTCGAGAGCGTGTGGTGGTGTTTGATGGCAGCCTGCGCATTTCTGATGGTGAGAGGGAGAGCTGGGGAGGGCTACATGAGTGTTATGGATATATTGGGCCTACCAACCTCCTTCTCCATTTCTTACCACCTACTGTTCAACCTGCCAACCATCTCCTTTCTCCCTGCCCTGCAGCCAAGGCTCTGTTTAGCCTAGCCGTGCTCTCTGTGTCAGCGCTTACCAACGCCATCTTCACGCCGTTCATGCCAACCCCCTCCTATCTCCCCTACCTCTCTTGCAGCCAAGGCGCTGTTTAATCGAGCTGTTCTCTTCGTGGCGGCGCATGGGGCAGCGATCACCAACGCCATCTTCATGCCGTTCAAGTCGGTGCTGCTTGAGCTGCGCCCCAGGGACTTCCACAAGGCGTGCTACCACCACCTGGCGGAGGTCTGTGACCTGCAGTACTTCCTGCTCTTGTGCGAGGGGGCTAAAGACACGCCTCTGTCGTGTGATATGGGTGAGGTGAGGAGCTTGTTGGAGGAGGTGCGAGGGCGCGTGGATAAGGTGCTGGAAGAAGGGCCGGAAGTGCAGCTGGAGGAGGAGGATGAAGGGCAGCGTTGACCAGCGTTGACTGGCGTTGACCAAGGTTGACCTGCGCCCCAGGGACTTCCACAAGGCGTGCTACCACCACCTGCAGTACCTCCTGCTCTTATGTGATGGTGCTAAAGGCACGCCTCTGTCGTGTGATATGGGTGAAGTCAACACTCTGTTGGAGGAGGTGCGAGGGCGTGTGTGGATAAGGTCCTTGAAGAAGGGCTGGAAGTGCAGCTGGAGGAGGAGGATGAAGGGCAGCGTTGACCAGCGTTGACTGGCGTTGACTGGCGTTGTCTGGGGTTGGCTTGGCAGCTGGGGGGTGCTACCACCACCTGGCGGAGGTGTGACCTGCAATACCTACTGCTGCTGTGAGAAGGGGGCCTAAAGACACGCCTCTGTCATGTGATATGGGTGAAGTGAGGAGAGTATTAGAGGAGGCGCAAGAGCATGTGGATATAGTGCTCGAAGAAGGTCCGGAGGTGCAGCTGAAGGAGGAAGAGCAAAGTTGACTAGCGTTGACTTGCGTTGACTGGCGTTGACCGGGTTGACTTGGCAGCTGGGGTGTGCTACCACCACGTGGCGGAGGTGTGTGACGTGCAGTACCTGCTTTTGCTACTGCTGCTGTGTGAGGGGGCTAAAGACACAGCACTGTCATGTGATATGAGTGAAATGAAGAGTCTGTTGGAGGAGGTGCGAGGTCGTGTGGATAAAGCGCTGGAAGCGGGGCCAAAAGTCCAGCTTTAAGAGGGAAGGGCAACGTTGACCAGCATTGACCAGTGCTGACTTGGCAGGACAGGGCTGGCAGCGGGGCCTGAGGTGCAGCTGGGGGAGGAGGGGGAACAGCAGCATTGACCAGCGTTGACTAGTGTTACCAAGACAGCCTGCCCTAAATGAATGACTGACTGCGATTTCCACTGCTGCGGCCATGAGGTGGTGAGTTGCCCTGTGCTCATACATAACTGTACAGCCCTGCTGTACGTTTTCATTGGTTTTGCGATGTTAGCAGCTTCAATTACGGTATTTTGTTCCGACTTGGTCTTGCCTCAGTAGCGAGGATGCTTGTTGCGTGTCTGCTGGACCGCACGCCCCCTGTTTCCACTGTCTTTCTCTCTTCATCGTCACATCTCATCTCTTTGCTTGTTGATGCCTTTTTATCAGGGGTCTGTCAGCTGAGTTCTACCAAGTTAAACAGTACCGTAGCTAGTTGTTGCAACATGCGTCCCATTCACCCTTTGTATGCAACCGTTCCAGGTGACTAAACATAGACAAATAATGCATAAATTGAGGCCTGCTTCTACTTTGAATGATATGCTGGAACCGATAATCGACTGCTGCTGCTAGTGAAGCTGTCGTTGTTTGTACGGTATAGCTATTCTAGTTTCTTTCTTTTCTCCGTTGTACAGAACTTTAGAATCTCTGCCTTTAGCGGGAACCGAAACAGCGCTGGTGCAGCAGGCTGTCACCCTATCTCTAGAAGTTAACGAAGTTGGCGCGGAGTTTGACGTGGCGATGGCGCCAGGCGCACAGCCACGTCGTCGTACGTCAACCAGATGTTGAGACCGTAACCTTGCATCCACACCGTCGAACTTCCCCCAACCACAGCCCCCGTTTCCGCTGCGCCACCCCCATTGTCTGTGCCCTTGTACCCCCAACGGCATCACTTCGCCTCCCCTCCGCCATACCGCACCACCCCAGTTCGTAAGTGGCACTTAACGAGACTTAGCCGAACATGGCTGGTAGTTTTCCACCCTCTCTTTCTCCGAGCCGTTTGGTCGTTTTTTCACTCGAAACCCTATTTTCCACCCTAGATTTCAAAAATCGGCCAACCGAATGTTACGTAAGAGTTTCGAAGGACCTAAACTAAGAAGAACGGCCAACCTAAACATCGCACCTCCCTTCACCTCCAAACTTGAGGTTTCGGGCTTCGGACTTCACCAGAGTTGCCAGTTTATTATACCGCTGCCTGCTTGAAGCCGCTTAGACCGCAGTCATGGCGACTCTCCGCTGCGACGCGACCGTCCTCGGCGCCGTATCTTCCGCCGCTTTTGCGGGCCGTCAAAACCTTCAGGTTAGCGTTCTTTTAGCTTCCAGGATAACCTATAGTACCGCTCTATGGTTGACACTGAGGGTGTTAGTGGAAAGGCAATTATCTGACCGTATTCAGCCAGATAAGCTATTATCCGTTCCGCGCATTTTTTCCGGAAGCCGCGTTATCTTTTATCCGGACGCCTTTCCTTAAAGGCACGTTCGACCTGGAGAATGCAGCGAGTCGACACATCAATCACCCCGTCAGGCCTTTGCCGGTACCTCTTATCTCCGGTCTGATAGTCGCACTGCCGCAACGCCGCGAGTCACGCGGGGTGTGCACGAAGGAGAAAATTGGACTCCGTTTTTTCAGTTAGAGGCAAACTCAGTCAAACTTTTGCGGTCGTGTTATCTCAATTTCTGCTGTTTACATTCTCTCAATCCCAACGCGGCGAGGCGCGCGTGCTGTTCAAGAAGGCGAGACTTGACTACGATTTTCTCTTATGATGGACCCAAAACTATGCTCTATTGTATCTAAATACTATGATTTTTCAATTTGTTTGTCGAATTTCCATCTCGCAGGCTCAACGCGGCGAGGCGCGTGTGGTGTGCAAGAAGGAGGGCATCCACCCCAAGTTCTACAAGGAGGCTAAAGTGTTTTGCAATGGCGAGGAGGTGATGACCACCATGGGCACGCAGGAGAAATACGTCGTCGACGTCTGGTCAGGTAAGGCCGGGCATTCAGCGTGAGCTCTACAGCGAGTATAAAGTGTTTTGCAATGGCGATGAAGGGTGGCCAGCCATCCTCGCCACGCAACGGAATGTGTCGTCGGCGTCTAGTCAGTTATGCCGGTCGTGCACGGAGGGCATACACTATTGGCCCTAACGCGTACAAAGTGTTTTGCAATGGCGAGAATGGGGTGACCACTGTGGCCACGCAGAGGAATTCGTCGTCTGATCGGTCAAAGCCGTCCTGAACTAAACAAGTTAGGCTGACGGCTCGTCAGATATGCTGACGTTCAGTCAGTTAGTCTCACGTCTTGTGACGTCTAGTTGGTTAGCCTGACGTCTCCACAGGCGGCTAGGTTAGCTTTCATTCACTCCCGCCCCTCCTTCCCTCCAGGCAACCACCCGCTGTTCCAGGGCAGCAAGAACAAGCTGCTGATGGAGGCGGGATGCATGGATATGAACCCTGGGGCCCTCATTCTCACATCTCCCCATCATACACCCCCTCCCGCCCCTCCTCTCCAGGCAACCACCCACTGTTCCAGGGCAGCAAGAACAAGCTGCTGACAGAGGTGGCGCATTTGGGATACTCACTAACGTTTCGTCGACCCTCCTTATTTCCACTTTCTCCCTGCAGGCAACCACCCACTGTTCCAGGGCAGCAAGAACACGCTGCTGACAGAGGCTGGGCGAGTGGACAAGTTCAACCAGCGGTACGGCGCCCTCGGCACCATGTCCAAGATCCCCGTCCTCGATAAGGGCGAAATCGTTATTGTCAAGAAGTCCAAGGCGCCGGCCAAGAAGGGTGGCAGGAGATGAGCAGCAGCTGGTAGAGAGGCCAGGACCTGAGAGTGGTCATTTGATGTAGTTGGATCATGGCAGGCAGGGGCTTGTATCATTGTCTGAAATATATGCCTGTTCCATGGGCTCTGATAATTACGAGACTGGGACATGCACATGTCAATGCTACCGATGAAGAGCAAAATGTGACAGTTTAATATGCCTGAATACTCATACGAGGATTCTCACATACGGTACATACCGGTATGCCAGTGCCAGCACTGCATGCAGAGTCAGACCTACTGGCTGGAGGGTTGAAGGTTTGGCCGGGATCTTGATTGACGAATTGGCTATCTTCAGTTCGATCACAGTTTATTGCATTCGACCCTGATGCATCGCTTAAAACGAATGGCGGACCAGATTCAACACGTAACTCTAATATCGCGTACGTCTTCCGAAAGCCTCATCGGAACTCGGTCGTCGGACCCGTTTTGCCAGTGTCGACGGGAGGGGTCGTCGGAGGAGGGCCTGACGAGGCGGGCGACTGACGCGCGTGCGGGCCCGCCAGCCTGGCCCAGGGCTGGGCCGAGCGCACGACCGCCGCCCTCCGAAATTGAACAGCGACCCACGTTACCGGGTGGGGTCGGCGAGCTGGCGACCCCTCGCGCGAGGGAAAGTTACCCTCGCGCGAAGGCAGCCCACACGTGCTGCCTGCCCGCGAGGTCCTAGTAACCCATCGCGGCCTGCCCGGACGGGCAGGCGAGGGCCGTGCGAAAATACGGGCCCCCCTCGGGACACTCGACAATTTCGCGATTCGCAGCGGTGGCGCCACGTGTTCGCCCGTGGCTTCGCATCGGGCGCATGCGAAATTTTTGTCGAGGCGGAAATAAATTCTCTCCCATCGCATGCATTCTATCGTCGCGAACCGCTACGAAATCGACACGTGTCGATTGTAGCGTCGCTCCGCGCGCAGGAGGATTCGTGCGTCCCCTCGCCGACCTGGGCCAATGGACGCGAAGTCGACGCTCTACCAAGGCGGAGACGGACCACCTGTGCCACTTGCGCATCCGCCCTCCGAGCACTGCCGAGCCAGGCCCTGCACCCTTGGGCGATGCTGAACGGGGGGGGGGGGGGGGGGGGGGGGGGGGCACCACCTCCTTTTCTCTGTGGAAGGTGGCCTCGCTCCGCATTTTCGGCATCTCTTTCGGATTTTCAAACATTGACAGCTCTGCGCCTCCCCTCTCTCCTACCAGAGCCGTCCGCCTCTTTTCTTAGTCGACAGATATGGAGCCGATCTCCGCCGCCGATAAGTCGGCGCCGACATCGGCCGACTTTCCCCTTCGGGTGCAAATGGGTCGCGGTCTCAGCTTCACCTTAGAGTGGAACGACTACGCCGTCCTTCGCGACCAAAAGAAAGAGTTCACCGAGAGATGCTTTGGACTCGCCATCAGGTGGGACGCGGGTAGTCGCGGTAGTCGAATAGGGAAGATGTCGGTGCCGACCAACCCTAGTAGGGCGCACTGTCGCCGATTGTCTTCCGACGTACGTCGGCGGGCGCGTTTGACGAAGCACGTCGACATGGCAGCGTTTGCTTACCAGCCATGTTCTCATCCCTCGTGCTCACTCGTGCGCTCAGGTTCGCTTGGTTTGACATTGGGCGGGACGACCTGCGGTTGTGGGTGCTGGGGATCGGCCCGCTTCGATCGGCCATGAAAGCCGCCGACCATTCTTGCTTTGCTAAGGCTTTCGACGCCGACATCGCCGCTATCCCGCTGAAATCGACGTGAGCTGTTACCCCGTTGTCCAGTCATCGTTTTTCAGTGTCGGCCGCATCAACGCCTTATGCTGTGGTCGACGCCGTCGTTTATTGCGTGTGCAGCGGCGGCCCGCTTCCAGGGTCACACTGCAGCGTCATAGCCATCCTCTACCCAGGAGATGTGCTGAAGGCTGAGGGACAGGTCTGCAGGACATCGATCCGGCACATCGACCCGCACACCGGAAAGGGGAAGCACCGCGACGAGGCCGTCCGCGTCCTGAAGTAAGTTGTGAATAGTCGTCGCTGTCGAGTTTGTTAGTCGCCGACACAGGGAATCTCATGCTGACCTCCTCTCCACTACGTTGCTCCAGGCTATTCCGCACGGCTGCCCTGGCCGAGCTGGGGCGTCCCGGTAGGAAGTGGGACGGGGCGCCTCCATCACAAGCAGTGGTGGAGGAAAGGCTTGCCGACTGCGACGACCCTATCCGCGACGTGAGTTGCACGTTTAGGCTCCGCTACGGTCTGCGCGTATCTGTATGCACCGCTCATATTGTGCCGCGCTTGCCTGTGCTGTATGCAGAAAGTGCCGGGCACAGTGTCGGACGGGCATGTCGGCACCGGCATGCTTGCCGCGACGTCGTTCGGGTGGGTGGCCAAGCAGATCGGCCTGCTGACGGGCGACAAGGCTCGGAGCGCTGTGAGCATCGAGAACATCAAGGTCGCGGGTTTGAGGTCGCTCCGTGATAGCATGGTCGATTACATCTGCCATCGTGTCGCCGAAAACCGGATAGCGGCGCCGACTTCAGGCGCCGACGGACCCGCCGAGGGTGCGATTGATGACGACGGCGCGGAAAGTCAGACGGCGCCCCAAGCAGCAGCTGCCGCCCAGCGCCAGGAGGACTTGCCGGTGTTTGCGGAAGGAGGAACCGGTGGAGGACTAGGCGACGATGCGGCAGGCGCAGGGAGGAAGGAAGAGGAGTTGACGGACTCTGGCTCAGAGTCGGAGTCGGAGGGGGAGGAGGAGGACGAAGGGGAGAAGGAGAATGAGGACGAGGAGGATGACGAGGGCAAGGACGAGAACGATGAGGTGGTGGAGGTGGTGGCCGGGAAGGATGAGGCGGCGCACGAGGAAGGGGTGGAGGAGGAGGTGGAGTACGAGCTGGAGTACGCAGACGGCACGGTTGAGGCGGTGGGGTCGGCGGACGAGAAGAACGAGGAAGCGGAGGATGGCGATGCGGGTAATGCTATGGGGTCGGCAGGTGAGGGGAAGGAAAAGGATGAGGTCGGCGTGGAGGCAACGACGGAAACGGGCCAGGAGGAGGCGGCATGCGAAGGTGCGAAGGTGTCGGTCGACGCCGGCGAAGGTGCGAACATCGCGGGCGTGCAGGAGACGGGGGACGCATCTGGTCGGCAGGGCCCTGCAACGGACGACGTCGAGGAGCTGCGACGGGAGAACTTGCTGTTGAGGGCGGAGAACGCTCGGCTGCAGGGTTTGCTCGATGCGGAACGGGCTCGGCTGGACGCGTTTTTTGTTGGGCTACGTGGACTCGTCGACCACCTGAAGGAGTTGGCCGAGCAGGTCGACGACACCGAGAAGTATGCGGCGGAACAGCTGCGAAACGCGGCGGAGGCCATGTCGCAGACCATCACGGGCAACATCACCGGCAGCTTCGACGAGGCGTGGAAGACGATGAAGACCTTCGCGGAACAGGCGTCGGCGTGGCTGGAGGACTTCGACAACCCGGAGGGAAATGTGGCGTATCAACGCGCCTTAGCGGTCACCACCTTGGCCGACCACGTCGACAAGGTGGTGGGCGATGCGCAGGAGGATTTGCGGGAGCACATCACGAGCCAGTTGTCCGCCGCAGCTGTCAACATCGCCACAGCTGTGACCGGCAGGCTCCCCGTGCAGCCGCCGCCACCGCCTCAGCCCACGCCGCCCGCCCTCCCGGAAGAGCTCTTGAAGTCGTTCAAGGCCGACATCATGAAGACGGTGACGGAGGCCACCGAGCAGTCGTTCGTTGCGTCCGGGATGAAGATGTTGACCGAGATGATCGGCACGGTGGCGCCTGGTCGACGTGGGTCGTCGCCTTCGGCCAATGACGCCGACGCCGCGCAACAGAGGGCGGCCGACAAGCAAGGCCTGAAGAGGTCGGGCGACGGTGACGACAAGGAGAGCTCGAAGCGGAGCAAGGGATCGGACGGGAGCCGCGTCACGAAGCCTCCTGCGCGGAGCGTGGTCGACATGCTGAAGGCGAAGGGGTGGAAGGTGAGGGGAGGGTCGACCAGCAAGGGAAGCGGAAGCGGGGGGGCGGACGGGAGACCTGCCGACGGGATCGCGGCTAACGTCGATGCACCGCCTGGCCCGCCTTTGGACGCCGAGCAGACCCATCCTCAGGCGAGCGGTGGGAAGGACGCGGCCCCCACTGCCCAGGCGGCGAAAGTCGGAGGCGGCGGAACCACCCAGGGGCCGTCGGACGCGATGCCGGCCAAGGGCAAGGCGATGTCTGCGTCTGCTACGGTCGCCGGAACCGGCACGGCGAAGGCTGCCTCTGCTTCAGTCCCCGGAACCGGCAAGTCGAAGGCTGCTTCTGCTACGGTCGCCGGAACCACCAAGTCGAAGGCTGCTTCTGGTACGGTCGCCGGAACCACCAAGTCGACACCATGTAACCCGCCTGCGGCAACCACCGGGCCCGCCGGCCAGTCAGGTGCGGGGAAGCATGGGGAGGCCCGTGCGGCCCCTCCAGCTCCAGCAGCCCCTACTGCCGCCAAGGTCGACGCGAAGGCTGCTTCGGCACAGGGGCCACCCGGGAGTAACGCGCTTAGGGTGTTGCTCCACCGCATGGAGTCCCACCGCCCGGGCGCGCAGCAGCATCCTGTGGTCGACGCCGGCCTCGCAGAAATAGCACGTCGCTCCGTCACTCCGCACGTTGCCGGCAAACCGTCCGATGCCCAATCTGCCGCGCGGCCGGTCGCCGCCCCACCGCCTGCGGACCCCAAGTCCGCGTTTCTTCGCGCCCATATAGGCGCACGCAAAGCGGCAGCTCCACCAGTCACTCAGCCGGAACCCGGCACAAGCGCGACGCCGACGGCTGTAAATGCGACCGCACCCTCCCCAGGAGCAGCTGTGGTCGATCTGGCGGCGGAGAGGGGAGTCAGTGCAGCGCTAGCCACCGGCGGCCGCGCCGACAGGCATGCCGCCCTCGAATCCGTCCTGGCCCAGTTTGAGGCAGCAAAACGGCCCGAGCATGCCCCGGCACTGGCCATCGTGGACACGGCGCATGCGGAGCCGTCGGCGACCAACACAGGGGGTTCGGCGGAGCCGACGGCCGCAACGGGTGTTGTCGCCGAGGGAAATGCGGGACGGAAGGGTAAGGACGACACCGGGAAAGGGAAGGCGGTGTCGGCGGGGAAGGAGATGGCGGAAGACAAAGGGAAGAAGCCGGCACGGAAGACGGGCGGCAAGGGTAAGTCGGCAAAGAAGAAGGAGGAGGAGGAGAAGGAGGAGGAGGAGGAGGAGGAGGTGGGGGAGGGGGAAGAGCATGGACGCCGGGGTCATGGCATCCGCCGAGACAGGTCTGGCGACGGGCAGGGGTGGGTGGGCGAGATGAAGTTCAAGAACCAGAATCGGTACATCGGCAAGTCCCGCGACAAGATGGAGCTGGCCTACGAGCACGCGATTGCGTACTTCGTCTACGACGGCTACGTGAGCAAGGTGCTCATGAAGGAGCTCACCGCCTTGAAGCCGGGAGAGTTGGATGAATGGAAGGCGGTGTGGGAGGAGGTCAAAATCCTGCCGACCGGGATGTGGACGGTGATGTGGGCCAGAGGCTTGTGCCATCCGAGAGCAAGGTAAGTCGGTTACCGACATGCCGTGTTTTGACGACCAAGTCGGTGTCATTAATTCTATGTGTACGTGTTCGCTCGGCAGGTTCGACGACATACTCGGCAGGTTCCGTGGGTACGTAGGTGCGGGTGATGCGCTTCATGGCGTGCTCTGGCCGGCGATGTGGTTCCCCATCATCGAGGACACGGAGGAAGGCAGGGCGGAGACAAATGCCAACATGTCGGCGATGGTGAATCGCGTGTCGATGTGCGCGGCGTATGGAAAGGTCGCGGCGAGAGTCGCGTATGGGAAGGTCGACGGGAGCGCGGAGGCGACCGCGGGAGAGACGACGGATATGGAAGGCGCGGACAGGAAGGCGGACGAGAAGGTGCAGATGGGGGCCCAGGCGTTAGCGGCCTCTGCATGCGCCCTCTGGTGCTACATGTCGACGCCGGCGTCGGTGCTCGGTGCTGTGGGCGAAGGTAAGGCGGCCGCGATTCTGGCAGGTGCGGGGAAGGAGAGGGGCGAGCACTTCGCGATGGTCATGCACGTGGTTATCGAACACGCACGCACTCGGCAGGCTCCCGCGGGGGAGGTTGCACATAACGTCGCGCCAGAGCTGCAGCGCTATGGAGTGGCCAGGGCCTTCGAGGCGGGCATTGAGGAAGACGAGGCCGACATGATCGCAAGAGCGACGGTCGAGACCTTGGCGTTCTGGGGAATGTGCCCCCTCGACGGGCCCAAGCTCAAAGCGGAGGGCATCGATGTGCCGTGTGACGCGAAGATGGAGTACGACTTGGATCACAGGGGGAGGAAGGGGGAGAAGGTCAAGCAGGCCAAGGGCAGCAAGAGGAAGAGGTAGTACGGATGCGTAGTCGGCGGAATGATGTTTGCTAGGTTGCTAGGGTGTGTACTATATTGGTATGGACGGCGCCGATTTTGGCGTAGATTTGTTAAATGTGGCCTTTTTTTGTTCAAGTGCTGTTCGTTTCAATATTGGGCTAACAACTCGGTGTCACTGTATAACCATGCTAGCCGAATATCACCCGATGAGCCAAGTCGGCGCATATGTCGACATGATATGCACATGATACGTCGGCCACACGTGAGACCGGGGGACATCGGCCTCTTGGTCCCAGTTTTTCTTCTTGTTCTCCCGGATGTAGTGCCCTATCTCGTCGACGCACAATCTACGCAGACGCATATCCCATGAGGGACTTCATGCCGTCTTCTTGCGCTTGGTCGGAGGACGCTGCACGGGTGCGGTCGGCTTGGCCGGTGCTGTCGACTTGGCAGGTGCGGTCGGCTTCGCCAGGTCGGCCTTGGTCTTCGGCATCTGCTCCTCCCAGGTGTCTGGAAAGAGGGCTTCGAGCCATTCGGCCGGCTTCAGATTGAGCGCGACAAGCCCACAGGCGAGGCGAAGCTTAGAGACGACCTTGGGGCCCAGCCCCTTGACTCCCATGCCAGGCTCTTTCGACTTCATCGGTTCCGTTTTCGGGTTGAGCACCGTGAGGGCGTCACAGAAGGTCCCAATGCCCGGTGCCGCGATCCTGTTCAGTGCGTCGACCACGGCCTCGGTGTCGGCGTCGCCGTCGCTCGCGCGTAGCTGGCGCACCGCATCCATGGCCCTCATCATGCGTCGCACTTTCGTGTCGAGCCCACCCTGCGTCGCGCCCTTTCCTGTGAGGAGGGTGTGGCGGGCGACGAATCCCTTCTCGGCGACCCTGTCGCAAAGGCGACGGGTGTCATTGGCGGTGGCGGAATTCCATAGGCGCCAAGCGTCCCTCACAGTCTTTGCCTCCCGCCACGGTTGCACCACGTTGAGCTCGTAACTGGCCTCCTCGTCCGTCTGTGGGGGGGGCGGGGGTTTGTCATCCCCTTTCTTGGCTCCAGCCCCCGTGCTGGCCGACTCCGCCGATCCACCATCGCTGGGAGTCTGCGCGGGAGCCGACGGCGGGGCCACCGGCACTCTCCGTGCTTCCGACAAGCGGAGTGCCTCGGTGACACGGGCTAGCTCGGCGGTGAGCCCAGCGATGGTGTCGTCGCGCTTCTCGATCTCCTCTAGGAGATCAATCTTCTCGTTCGCGGCGCGCTCTTTCTCCTTCTGCATCTGGGCCATGAGGGACATGTTGTAGTACTCGGTGTCCATGCGCACCGAGATTTCCTGCAGCAGTAGGAGGAGAAAAACGTGAGGGCCGCGGTGGTTTGGTTTACACTCCCTACTGCACGTCGGCGACAGTATCGTCGACTTACCTCTGGCTGTATTTGGGTCGGGTCGCGACGCTTGTTGATCGTCTCGGTGTCGACGCTCTCCACCCGTTTCGCCCAGTGCTGGAAGAGGGGGATCCGGCAGAGCTTGGAACCTTGGACGTACGGGTGCCATGGTGTGCGGACTAGCTTCACCGCTAGGTCCTCGGCGACGATGCGGCGCAGCATCAGGAGAGTGCGCCAGAAGTGCACCGCGGCTTTGTCGGCGTCTGACCCCTCGACAGCCTTCCCTTCCGCCTGCCATTTGTCACGGGTACGGGGAGCTCAGAAAAGGTCGGCAACACGACTCGGCGGCAAGCTACGAGGGCGTCGACTAACATACCTCCTTCAGCATGTCGTCGACGCCGGGGAATATGTGCTCGGCGAGGAGCTTCAGGAGCTTCTCGGAGGGCGGCACCCTGCTCCGACCCAAGAAGTAGTCCTGCTTGTACCCCGAGTACCCGGCCTTCTTCATCACCACCCCCACCGGAATGGCGGTGATGTACGCTCGCGTCATCTTGTCGAGAGCCCAGTGTCCAAGCTCCGCGATCTCGGCGCGCGGCGTGCCGTCGATAGCCAGCTCCTGGGCCCCGCCCGCTCGAGCGGCGTGCACGTTCCTCTTGCAGAACACCTTGTTGGTGTCCCACAACTGCCGCGTCCAGCGTTGGTGGGTTGCCGCAGAGAGCTCACCCTGGTCGGTGTCGTTTTTGGCGAAGAACAGGTGTTTCTTGTACCAGCTAGCGCGTGTGCTGGTGTCGACCGGCGGAATGAGGCGGACGCCGTGAAACTGACCGATCTGATCGAGGACGAAGTGCAACCACAGGCCCGTCTCGCCGACGGCGCACAACTCCGCTTCGAGGTGCCGCGCGGCGTAGCTCTGCTGCAGACGAGCATCCTTGGACGTCTTCGAGTTCCGCGCTCCGATGACCATGACGACCGGCTGGTTCTCCGGGTTGATCGAGGAGGTGCTCGCCAGTCGGTACAAGAAGATGTCGGGGAGAGTGATCTCGCGGATGCTTGCACCGCGCAGGAGAGAGTGGTGGGAGAGTAGCGTGAGCACCTTCAAGAGAAGAAACCTCCACAGCGTCTGCGAAGGACCCGTACCCCGCGGGTTCCACGCCTTGGCCGCCCACGCCGGCAGCACCCTGAACATGATCTGGCGGAACTGTTCGGCGGTGTAGGTATCGCCGATGGTTCCGCGACGGCGATCGGCGCAGTTCCTGTTAAACTGTATTATGCTTGTAGGCTGTAGTGGGGTAGCCAATATGGGGTACAACCCCAACTAGGGTTTCATATTTGTACCCAAACTTCTGCTAGTTCATCATTCTTGCCTAGTGATTCTGACATGGTATTCAGAGCAGGAGGTCCCTAGGACCTACCGACCGTTTTTTTTTTTAAGGGCCCACCACCGCTCGCTGCGGTTACCACGCTACCCCGTGCCCTAGCCTCGTAGCGCCCTCGTGCGCCCTCGTTAGCGCCCTCGCGCGCCCCTCGTTAGCGCCCTCGCGCGCACCCTCGTTAGCGCCCTCGCGCGCCCCTTCGTTAGCGCCCTCGCGCGCCCCTTCGTTAGCGCCCTCGCGCGCCCCTTGCTAGCGCCCTCGCGCGCCCCTTCACTAGCGCCCTCGCGCGCCCCTCGCCGAGCCGCCCGCTCGCAGCCCGCCCGCCCGCTCGCTGCCCGCTTCGCGGCCCGCTCGCTACGCAGCCCGCCCGCCCGCTCGCTGCCCGCTTCGCGGCCCGCCCGCTTCGCAGCCCGCTCGCTCGCTGCCCGCTTCGCAGCCCGCTCGCTCGCTGCCCGCTTCGCGGCCCGCCCACTTCGCAGCCCGCCCGCTCGCCCCGCTGCCCGCTTCGCGGCCCGCCCACTTCGCAGCCCGCCCGCCCGCTAGCTGCCCACTTCGCGGCCCGCCCGCATCGCAGCCCGCTCGCCCCGCTGCCCGCTTCGCAGCCCGCCCGCCCGCCCGCTGCCCGCTTCGCGGCCCGCCCGCCTCGCAGCGTCGCCCGCCCGCCGTGCTGCCCGCTTGCAGCGCCGCCTGCCCGCCGCGCTGCCCGCTTCCCGGCCCGTCCGCCGCGCTGCCCGCTCGCAGCGTCGCCCTCCCGTCGCGCTAACCGCTTGCAGCGCCGCCTGCCCTTAGCGCCAGCCTCCCCCGCTACTCTCTATCCGTGCACAGTCGCCTTCCCCTGCTGCGGCAGCTTGCGTTACTCTGTCACACTGTCGCTATGGCTTCCATCCGCGTGCTGTCGTTCGATGCTGAGGGCCGCCCTGTGCGGTTCACCGCTTGGCTAGATGACCTGCAGCTGTTCCTCCTGAGCGATAGCAAGGAGCATGTGTCGCTCTATGACTACGCGTCTGGTGCTGCGCCTGCCCCTCCTGCCACAGCTGAGCTTAGTGTTCGTTCCCACTGGCAGACTCGTGACGCAGCTGCTCGCCTAGCCATTCGCAGTCACCTGCCGTTAGCTGAGCTAGAGCATTTTGGCGACTGCAAATCCGCTAAGGCCCTGTACGACGCTGTCGTCGCTCGCTACTCCTCGCCTGCCACAGCCGAGCTTAGCCGCCTCATGCTGCCGTACCTGTTCCCCGATCTGTCCACCTTTACTACAGTCGCCGATCTTATCACCCACCTTCGCACTAGTGATGCTCGCCTGCGTGCCGCCCTTCCCACCGAGTTCTGCGCTAAGAACCCCCCTCCACTGTACTGGACACTCCACTTCATAGTCACCCGTCTCCCTGACACCCTCCGCTCAGTTCGAGACCACTTCCTTGCTCGCTGTCCCACTGAGCTCACAGTCGCCCTCCTAGAGGAGCACCTGCTCGCGGCCGAAAAGAGCATTGTAGCTGTCGGTGCTGCTCGTGGCACTCCTCGCACCCCCATCTTTGAGGGGTGTTCTCCCTCTCCCCTCGCTCCCTCCTACGCTGCTGCTGCTGCTGTTGACTTCCTTGGTGCTGAGTCTGTTGGCGCTGCTTCTACTCCTGGTGGGAGGCGCCGCACCGGCAAGGGCAAGGGGGGCAAAAGTGGTGGTGGTGGCACTGGGGGGGGAGGAGGTGGGGGAGGTGGGGGGGGAGGCGGTGCTGGAGGGAGCGGTGGCGGGAGCGCTGGTGGGAGTGGGGTCGGTGGTGGAGACGGGGGCGGCGGAGGAAGCAGTGGCAGTAGTGGCGGCGGCGGCGGTGGCGGCGGTGGCGGCGGTGGTGGCGGTGGTGGCGGTGCCGGTCGGAGCGGTGGTAGTGGTGGCGGCGGAGGTCGGAGTGGAGGCACTGGCTCAGGCCAGAGCTCCCAGCAGCAGCAGCGTCCCCAGACGACCCAGCAGCTTCGTGAGTGGCTTGCTCAGCGTGGGACGTCGGGGGCCAGTGCCCGCTGTTCTTATGTCATTCGCACAGGTGACCGCAAGGGACAGACGTGTGGGAGGTTCCACACCCCGTACCGCTGCTTCTCCCGCCTTGACGACGCTTGGCGTGAGGAGATGGGTGCGGATGTTGAGCGCCCCCGCTGGGCTGAGCTCATGAGGGCTGGTGTTGATGTCTTTGCTCTTGACTATGATGCTATTATTGCTGCCATGTATGCATTGACTGTTAGTGCCGAGGGAGACTGTTACTTGTGTGTGCCGCCTGACCCAGGTATAGAGCCCGCTGCCCTGGGTACTAGTGAGTCTGCTCTCTCTGGTATGGTGCCCCCTGTACTTGCTCCCCCCAGTGCTGTCCCGGCTGGTTTCGAGTCTGCTCTCTCAGGTACAGCACCCACAGAGACACCTCTCTCAGGTACCGCACCGGCTGAGGCCTGTCACACCTTCACCCTTGACTCAGGTGCTTCCCGTTGCTTCTTCCGTGACAGTACTGAGCTCACACCGCTTCCTGCACCGGTCCCAGTCTCCTTGGCTGACCCCTCTGGGGGCCCAGTCCTTGCCCAGTCCACCACTGTCCTCCCTTGTCCGGCGGTTCCGTCTGGCTCGTTGTCGGGTTTCCACCTCCCCTCGTTCTCGACGAACCTGGTGAGCAACGCTGTCCTCCAGGATCAGTGGGTTGACACCTTTACCCCTGGCGGACAGCGTGTGGCGATCTGCACGTGCTCCAGGACCGGCCGTCACCTGGCTACGTTCACCCGTCGGCCGGGGTCGAGTCTCTACACACTGACCACTGCGTCTCCCCAGGTAGCTGCTGTCGGTCAGGTGTCTGCGTCAGGTCTGGTGGCCCACGCCTGTGAGTGTCGTTCCCTGTCGCACCAGACTCTTCTCTGGCACCACCGCCTGGGTCACCCCTCCTTGCCACGCCTTCGTGGCATGCACCGTCGCCTCCTTGTGTCCGGTCTTCCCAGGTCCCTCCCTCCCCTCCCTGCCTCGCCTGCGCCGCCTTGCCTTCCTTGCGTCGAGGGGCGGCAGCGCGCCGCCCCTCACTCCTCCTCGTTCCCCCCGACAGAGGCTCCTCTGGAGACCCTCCACCTGGACGTGTGGGGCCCAGCCCGCGTTCGTGGTCAGGGCGGTGAGCGGTACTTTTTGCTGGTTGTCGACGACTACTCGCGTTACACCACGGTCTTCCCCTTGCGCACCAAGGGTGAGGTCCCTGCTGTTCTGATCCCTTGGATCCGCACGGTTCGTCTCCAGCTCCGCCGCCGTTTCCGGACGGATCTTCCTGTCCTGCGTCTGCACTCTGACAGAGGTGGTGAGTTTTCCTCCGATCTCTTGAGGACCTTCTGTCAGGCGGAGGGCATCGAGCAGACCTTCACGCTTCCGGACTCCCCACAGCAGAATGGGGTTGCTGAGCGCCGCATTGGCCTGGTCATGGAGGTCGCTCGTACCTCCTTGGTCCACGCGGCGGCTCCCCATTTTCTGTGGCCGTTTGCTGTCCGGTACGCCGCGCATCAGCTCAACCTCTGGCCCCGTGTCTCCTTGCCGGAGACCTCGCCCACACTGCGTTGGACGGGGGAGGTTGGCGATGCGTCGCGCTTCCGGGTGTGGGGTGCTCGTGCCCTTGTCCGCGATACGTCCGCGGACAAGCTCTCCTCCCGCACGCTTCCCTGTGTCTTCCTTGGCTTTGTCCCTGACGCGCCTGGCTGGCAGTTTTACCACCCCACCTCGCGCCGGGTCTTCGCCTCTCAGGATGTCACCTTTGACGAGTCGGTCCCTTTTTACCGTCTCTTCCCCTACCGCACTGCCCCCCTCCCTCCCCCGCCGCTTTTCCTTGCTCCTGGTCCTCCTCCGGTAGACCCCCTTCCCCCTCAGGGTCCTGCTCCTTCAGGTGTCTCTCAGGTAGACCCTCCTCCCGTCGCTGAGCCTGTCGAGGTCACAGGTGACTCAGGTGCTGCTGCGGGTGGTGCTGCTGGGAGTGCTGAGCCTGGGGGTGCTGAGCCTGGGGGTGCTGGGCCTGGGGGTGCTGGGGCTGCAGGTGCTGGGACTGAGGGTGCTGGAGCTGAGGGTACGGTGCCTGAGATTTTACCGCCTGGGGGTGCTGCGACTGGGGGTGCTGAGCCTGCGGGTACTGAGCCTGCGGGTACTGAGCCTGGGGGTGCTGCTACTGAGCCTACGGAGCCTCGGGTTACTGCGTCTGGGGGTGCTCCGGTTCGGGGTGCTGAGCAGTCTCTCACACCGCAGCAGCTTCGTGACTGGTACGTCCGACGCTTTCGCCGTCCTAGTGGCTCGGCTGGAGTTGGGGGTGCTGGAGCTGCTCGTCCTGGGGGTGCTCGTACTGGGGGTACTGGAGCTGCCGGGACTGGCTGTTCTGGGAGCACTGCGACTGGAGCTGCTGGAGCTGGGGACTCTGGCGCTGGCGGTGCTAGCGGAGTTGGAGCTGCCGACTCTGGGGGTGCTGCTGCTGCTGGTGCTGCGGACCCACCTGGTGGAGCTGCTGCTGGTGCTGAGGAGTCGGACGGTGGAGCTGCTGCTGGAGCTGGGGACCCGGCCGGTGGAGCTGCTGCTGGTGCTGTGGACCCGGACGCTGGAGCTCCTACTGGTGCTGAGGACCCGGCCGCTGGAGTCCCTTCTGCTTCTGGAGACGCTACGCGGCCGCGACCGTACTTCGTACCGCTCCTTCAGCAGGTTCTTGGGCAGGCTCCTCCTCCTTGTCCTCCTCCCTCCGTAGAGTGTCCTCCGCCTGTCCAGCCGCAGTCACAGTTACCGCCTGCCTCGCCTCTCCCTGCTCCCTCTCCTTATACTGGTCCCACAGGAGGTCTTACAGAGCGTCGTGAGCCTGAGTCTCGTCCTGCGTCGCCTGTTCGTCCTGCTCGCACTGGTAGTCGTGTCCGTCGTGAGCGTCCTCCTCCTGTCCCAAGCACTCACTACATGACTCTGCGTCCCTCTACTGCTCCTCGGCGTGTCCCTCTACCGTCTCCTCCTGCGTCCTCTTTGCCTGCCGTTCCGGACCCTGAGTCTGACCGGTATCGCGCTGAGCACCCTACAGTCACGCGTCTCCTTGCTACTGTTGTCACTGACCCCACCTTTGAGTCCTCGGCTGCGTCTGCTCTGGTCGCTGAGTTGGTTGACTTTGCTGCTGTCTGTCGTCTAGACTACGCTGCTAGCCTTGTCGCTGAGTCAGAGTCTGCGTCTGTCTGTCCTCCGTCCGTCGGGGGTGAGTGTGCTCTCGGCACGGACGTCCTTGAGGACAGGCAGGAGGACTTTGACTCTCTTGCGGCTGCTGTACCTCATCTCGTGGCCTGGTTGCTTGCCCCTGAGGGAGACCCGGATGCACTAGACATCCCCACTCCGCGCTCTTACGCAGAGGCGATCTCGGGTCCCTACTCCTCTCAGTGGCAGACAGCCATGGACGCAGAGATGGCATCCTGGAAGTCCACAGGCACCTACGTCGACGAGGTTCCCCCTCCTGGGGCGAACATCGTCGATGGCATGTGGATTTTCAGGGTGAAGCGGCCGCCAGGTTCTCCGCCTGTCTTCAAGGCTCGTTACGTTGCTAGAGGCTTCAGTCAGCGTCAGGGGGTCGACTTCTTCCAGACCTTCTCCCCCACCCCGAAGATGACCACTCTTCGGGTTCTGCTGCACGTTGCTGCTCACCGTGACTACGAGCTTCACTCTCTTGACTTCAGCACAGCGTTCCTGCAGGGCAGCCTGCACGAGGAGATCTGGCTGCGCCGCCCACCTGGCTTTACTGGGTCGTTTCCCCCTGGTACCCAGTGGAGTCTCCGCCGGCCAGTCTACGGTCTCCGCCAGGCGCCACGTGAGTGGCACGACACACTGAGGACTACACTTGCGGCTCTTGGGTTCGCGCCGTCTACTGCTGACCCGTCGCTGTTTCTGCGCACAGACACGTCGCTGCTGCCGTTCTACATTCTCGTGTACGTCGACGACTTAGTCTTTGCTACTGCTGACACTGAGGCACTCGCTCGTGTGAAGTCGGAGCTGCAGAAGAGACACACCTGCACTGACCTGGGTGAACTGCGTAGCTACCTTGGCTTGCAGATCACCCGGGACAGAGCTCGCCGCACCATCACCCTGACTCAGTCACACATGGTGCAGCAGGTCCTTCAGCGCTTCGGCTTCCAGTTCTCCTCACCACAGGCCACACCTCTGGCTACCAGCCACTCGCTCTCAGCTCCACCTTCGGACGAGTCCGTAGAGCCGAGTGGCCCGTACCCAGAGCTTGTAGGCTGCCTCATGTACCTGATGACTTGCACGCGACCTGACCTCGCGTACCCTCTTAGCATCCTTGCTCGTTACGTTGCGCCTGGGAGACACAGGCGAGAGCACTGGGAGGCTGCTAAGAGGGTGCTGCGTTACCTGTGCAGTACATCAGGCATGGGGCTGGTGCTTGGAGGACGCGACAGAGTTGTCCTCACTGGTCACTCGGACGCCTCTTGGGTGGACGACCTGGCTACGCAGCGGTCGTCACAGGGTTACACCTTCAGCCTTGGCTCTGGTTCTGTCTCGTGGCGGTCCACCCGCTCTTCCTCTGTTCTCGGCTCTAGTTGTGAGGCTGAGATCTACGCCACAGCCATGGCTGCACAGGAGTTACGCTGGCTCACCTACCTGCTGACTGACTTGGGAGAGCGGCCTAGTTCTCCTCCAGTTCTGTACAGTGACAACAAGGCGGCTCTTGCCTTGTGTCAGGAGCACAGACTGGAGCACAGGACGAAGCACATTGCTCTTCGCTACTTTCTTGCTCGAGAGCTTCAGCAGCGCGGTCAGCTTCGGCTTGTGTACGTGGACTCGAAGGCCAACACTGCTGATATCTTCACCAAGGCGCTCCCGCCTAGTGATCATCAGCGGCACTGTACTTCCTTAGGCCTTGTGTCCACGTTTCCTCACTTGCTCACTGCTTGACATTCTTTGTACTGTACTTTATATATATCTTGTTGCTTGCTTGCTAGGTTTTGATCACTGTGTTGCTTGTCTTGTACTATATCTAGCACTGCATGTGAACTGGCCTTGTGGCCTTTACTTGTGCTCGGAGTGTGGTGACGTTGTGATCCACCCTGGGCTTTGCTTTGCTTTGCTGGACTGGTCTTGTGACCCTTTGTTCTCCCCCACTTTGCCTATGGGGGTGTGTTAAACTGTATTATGCTTGTAGGCTGTAGTGGGGTAGCCAATATGGGGTACAACCCCAACTAGGGTTTCATATTTGTACCCAAACTTCTGCTAGTTCATCATTCTTGCCTAGTGATTCTGACAGTTCCTGCCAACAATGCCATGGGCAAGGGGTATTTAGGGCGGCGTCGACAAAGATCATGACAGCAGGAGAGTGGTCGACGTAGGTTAAAACATAAACTCACTTGATGTCCCGCTCGTTCTTGGTGCGGATCATGTACCGCACCTCCGACCTGACCACCGATATCTCCCTCATGATGCTCAGTTCCGTCTCCCGGAAGAGCGTCGCCTCCACTCTCGCCGCCATCTGGCATGCCTTTATGCGCCCGAGGAGCGTGTGTACCGTTGTCGACTGCACCGGCTGTGTTCCTGTGGCGTTGTCGGCCCCCTTGCCGGACTCGGCATCGAGGTTCAACTCCCGAATCATGTACTTCACGTATGCGCGAAGCCGGTCCTTGGTGACCCTAGGGCCGTGCAGCCACACGTGAGACCGGGGGACATCGGCCTCTTGGTCCCAGTTTTTCTTCTTGTTCTCCCGGATGTAGTGCCCTATCTCGTCGACGTGCTTAAGCCTGTACTCCTGCGGAAGCTTGTTGCGAATTTGCTTCAACATCTTCGCCGCCCACCTCTTGTAGTGATAGATCCACGAGGTGTACTGCCTCAGCGTGCTGTTCCTCTCCACGGTTTGCAGGTGGCGAAGAGCGTCCATGACGAGCACGTCTACGCACGCGTAAACCATGTCCTCCTCGACGAAGTCTGCCGCTCTCCACTGTTCGCGCGGCACCGCCAAGTTCTCCTGGTCCTCGTCCTCGTCCTGGTCGAGCAGTATGTCGATGAATTGCAGTTCCCGCCTGAGTCGTTCGTCCAAGGTGCGCGGATTAGAGCTACGAGGTGGACGGTCGTCGTTTTCGTCATCGCTTTCCTCCTCCTCCTCCTCCTCCTCCTCCTCCTCCTCCTCCTCCTCCTCCTCCTCCTCCTCCTCCTCCTCCTCCCCCCCCTCCTCCTCCGCGTCCTCGTCATCGACCTGGTTTCCAGGGGCGGCCGGTGCCGACGAGGTACCTGGCCGACCATTTTGCGTAGGAGTCTGTTTTTTCTTCTTGTTGAACTTCCCTATCGGCGGTGGCGGAACGTCCGTGGTGAACACCCCTTCTGGGATCTGCGTCAGCTTGTCCAGATCGTAGAGTAACTGCAGGTTGTCTTCGTCGGTAGGTGTCGGACTGTGGTCGGTGGATGTCGGACTGCGGTCGGTGGTCGTCGGACCCTGGTCGGTGGATGGCCTAGCGTCGGACATGTCGACGTCGGCCATGTCGGTACACGTCTGCTGCTCTACCGTCGTCCGTGTGCGTTGGGGAGGTTGTTAAACCACTGCCGGTACTGAGTCACGGGTGCGGTGTACGCCCGAACAGTTGCGCGGCGGTCGTCCTCGAGATGTCCCTCAATAACGTCTATCTCGGCGTCGACCTCGAGATCGCGGGGGGTGGTAAACCAGAGACGGTACTGTGTGACGGGTGCGGCGAACGCGCGAAGCGTCAGGCGGTCTTCGTCTTCTTCGAATTCTCGCTCAAGCGCGTCTAACTCGGCTTCGAGTTCAAGCTGTTCCAGCTGCGCCTTGATGTCGGCGTCTACCGAGTCGGCGGGGGGTGGGATGGGTTGCGGCTGTTGGGCCCTCGGGCGACCTCTGGCCATGCGTCGCCGACTTGCTACGTCGACTCGCGACGTGGAACCTGTGCCGACTTGGACGAACAATCGGCTGTCGAGCAACCTACAGGCGCGATGACAGACTGGCAGCTGAAAATTCTAAGGGAACGAGAGAGCAGGAAGGAACGCAGGAACGGACAAGCGAATGAGCAGGCTCGCGGGGCAACGGACGGGTATGGTCCTGAGCGACTACGATGCTGCCGCGCGTCACGCACACCCCAATGCATCCGCCGCCGTGCATGTGTTCTCGTAAAGGCGGCGCACTGTCCGACGTGGCACGTGCCAGGCATGGCTAGCTGGGCGCCGCGCTGCACGGAAGGGGCGTAAGCCAGTGCCATTCCACGTCGGAATGGGCGTGCGTTACGCGGCTTGCGACCGCCATTGGCGCCCCAGTGCAGAAATTAAGGCAAGCAGACATGGATCTCCCGGAGGCCCGGGATGACTCAAGCACGGCGTGGCAACCATGCCGTGGGGGGCCTATGATCGGCGCCGACTTCCACTCGGCGCGCTTGGCAGAGAACGTGCCGTGTGGCCGGGTTTGTGTGCCTTGGGATGATCTGGTCGACACCGACTTCCCTGGCAACCCGCGATGCCACAAGACAGTGAAGATGTGGACGGTCCGATTTGCGCCGCGTGGGTTTGCACCGCTAGAGCGACGCGTGGCCACGACGCCCACGTCGTGGCAGCCTTGTAATCGGTGGGGCGGGTCTCGCACCTCCCTATTGGTCCGCGTGGAGGCATCCGCGGCTCGACGTGGCGAATTTTGTCCGCTGAGATTTCCTTCTCAGGAATCTCCCAGCGCAAACGGGTGTCGTCGGATTGTCGACAATCCCGAGGGCTCCCGAGGCCCCTGGGACGCCATTTGGGCCCGTCTGGGAGCTCGGAGGTCGTCGGGAGGTCGTCAATCCCGAGGGGGGGCCTTGTCCCTTTTGAACCGCGAAATTGGGCGGCATTTTTCGTCCGCTGAGGTATATCATCCCATCAAATTCATGATGTGTTTGCGCCACTTCCTCCAATAATCCCTAGATGCTGCGGCTGCCAGTGGAGTCTGGTGTGGGATCATGTTAGGGCGCGTGTCTTTTGGTTTTTGGCCAAAATTTCACGATTTTAAGTCGACTTTTTAGGTTTGGACCTAGGTCGACCTGTACTCGAGTATCTCAACTTTTGGGCTCGAGCCGCGTTTCCAACTTTCACAAACATCACATGGCACACAAAAGTTCGACATTTAGGGTCGACTTTCTACACTCACATTCGAGCCGCGCTCAACCAATGTAGGTTACCCGGTTCTCACGCCTTGACAGCGCGACACGTGTGATTGGAGTCGCTTGTGCGCGAGATGTGATTTGCGAGCGTCGCGGATTTCACATTCTCGAGGTTCATGGTTGTGTGGAAACACGGTTGGCCTTACGTGCTCTTCGAAGTTTGAACGTGAGGTCGACCCAAGTTTGT
Organism: Closterium sp. Yama58-4; assembly: GCA_947470075.1. Lineage (NCBI taxonomy): Eukaryota > Viridiplantae > Streptophyta > Zygnematophyceae > Desmidiales > Closteriaceae > Closterium > Closterium sp. Yama58-4. The sequence continues at coordinate 101,382 of CANIUD010000688.1, read as the reverse complement.
TTTCCAACTTCACACCCATTGACAAGGGAGCACACACGATGCGTGCGAAGTTTAGTGTACGAAATTCACCTATAGGGTTACCAGCGTAAGGTCGACCTTATTTTCGAACCTCTACACCAAAAGACACGCGCCCTTAGTGATTCCATCCATTGTTGAGTCGGTTCAGAAAATAGACTCCCATAGGTATTATTGCTAGGGGCACTGAAGCTTAGAAGCAGCATTCTGGGATTTCAGGGAACAGACTGGCCTAGAGCGACAGCCAGTTTGTTTCCCCGGAGCAGACTGGCTTAGTGGTTCAGCGGTTCTTCATACGCTGGAATCTGATTGGCGTAGTTTATAAGGGCTGGTCATAGTTGTGTGGTTCTGAAACGTCTCGCGAGAAATTAGGTTCTAGAAGTAAAGAAAAAAACGAGTCATGCTCGTGCATCCTAGTAGTCGCTGCAGAGGATTTTCTGGCTAGCAGGCTTCTGATCGTGAGAAGGACTTGAAGTGCTGCCGTGGAGGATTTACAAGTACTAGGTTCCGTGTCACGGGAATTCTTCTCCAGGTGCCTCAGGAATTGTTCAATGGCTCGAATTACCTCTGCAAGACGGGTTGTAGGTTGTGAGTTAGGAAGATAGGACTTAGGTGCTGGTGATTCGCTTGAAAGGCTGAGAGAGGAGGGTCAGAGAGGTGAGGAGAGTCAGCGAGCCGTCCGGTCAGAGATAAGACGCCATGGATTCAGGGAGAGGTGACGTCAGCATGGGGTTTGTGGAGGCGGAAGATTTCGGGCAGCACGTGGATTTGACGCAGCGGATTCGCGAAGTGCTCGCGAATTACCCCGAGGGTACCACGATTCTCAAGGAGCTGATTCAGAACGCCGACGACGCTGGCGCTTCTAAGGTTTGTTGGAAACTGAGTAGTTTTTCGTTGGAAAAGCCAGATGGTTGATTCCTGATTCAATCTCGAGGGAACCACGATTCTCCAGGAGCTGATTCAGAACGCCGACGACGCTGGCGCTTCCAAGGTTCGTTATGATTTCATCGACGCCAGAACAATTCTGAGGTGTTATGTTGATGGGTTCGATTAGATGCTTAAAGAGATTCACGGATGGACTTGACCAGATGCCTGATGACGTTCACGGACGTGGCCAGATGCCTGACTAGATGCCTGATAACGACGGACTCGACCAGATGCCTGATGGCGTTGACGGACTTGACCAGATGCCTGATGGCGCTGACGGACTTGACCAGATGCCTGATGGCGCTGACGGACTTGACCGGATGCCTGATGACGTTCAAGGACGTGGCCAGCTGCTTGATAACGTGGACGGACCAGATGCCTGATGGCGTTGACGGACTTGACCAGATGCCTGATGACGTTGACGGACTTGACCAGATGCCTGATGGCATTGACGGACTTGACCGGATGCCCGATGACGTTCACGGACGTGGCCAGCTGCTTGATAACGTGGACGGACCAGATGCCTGATGGATCAGATGCCTGATGGCGTTGATGCCTGATGGCGTTGATGCATGATGGCGTTGATGCCTGATGGCGTTGATGCCTGATGGCGTTGACGGACCAGATGCATGATGATGCCTTCTCTGCCCTGTACTCTTCACCCAATCCCAATCCCTCAGGTGTCCTTCTGTCTGGACCATCGCACACACGGATTGGCATCGCTCGCCTACGCGCCTCTTGCCCAGTTCCAAGGCCCTGCTCTGCTCGTGCACAACGACGCTGTGTTTTCAGATGAAGACTTTGCGAGCATCTCACGGGTGGGGGACAGTGGCAAGCGCAAGCAGTCCTGGAAGACCGGCCGATTCGGGTGGGTGGGTTCACAATCAAGTGAGGTGTCACATGTGCGCACATGCACTGCTGCTCATGCGCAACGGTGCCGTCTTCTCAGATGAGGATTTTGCGAGCATATCACGCATGGGAGACAGTGGCAAGCGCAAACAGTCCTGGAAGACCCGCCGATTCGGGTGAGTGAAATCAAGTGAGGCATGACACATGCGCACATGCACTGCTGCTCGTGCGCAACGATGCTGGCTTCCTCGATGTGGACTTTGCGAGCATCTCACGGGTGGGGGACAGCGGCAAGTGCAAAATAGTCCTGGAAGACTGGCGGATTTGGGTGGGTGGTTTTCCATAACCTGTGTTTCAAGGGTGGATGGAAGAAAGTGTGAATGATCAGGAATAGTGGGACGTTATGGGTGACATATGTGCTGCTGGTGAACAATGATGCTGCTGCTGTTTTCTCTCCCCATTTCATTCCCATTGCACTTCTATTTTAGCCCTTTTATGTAACCTGTTAGCGTGTACCATCTTACGTACCTCCCGTTGTGACTCTCCTCTTCTCTCCCTGTCACTCCTCTTTCTTCTTCTTTTCACACTCTCCCTTCCTCCCCTCCCCCCTCTCACCCCCCCAAAACCCCGTCCTGTCCGGTCCCTCCTACGCCTCTCCACCCCTTCTCCAGCCTCCGTCCTTTCTTCCATCCTCCCCCCGCCGTCCCTTCTTCCACCCCCCCCACTTCCCCTGCCACTTCCTGCATTAATTCCCTCCTCCCCCATCCCCGCGCTCCCCCCTTCACTTCCCCCCCACAGCATCGGATTTAACTCAGTCTATCATCTCACGGACCTCCCCTCCTTCGTCAGCCGTCAGTTCGTCACCTTCTTCCCTCCCTCCCTCCTCCCCCTCCCCGTTGTTCCCCCTTCCTCCCCACCATCTTCCCCCCCCTTTTTCTCCCGCCCACACCCCCCCGCTCTCAGCATCGGATTCAACTCAGTCTACCATCTCACGGACCTCCCTTCCTTCGTCAGCCGTTAGTTTGTCACCTTCCCTTCCTCCCTCCTCCCACTCCCCATTTTTCCCCCTTCCTCTTCACCCCCCTCCCCCCCCTCATCCCTTCCCCCCCACAGCATCGGATTCAACTCAGTCTATCATCTCACGGACCTCCCCTCCTTCGTCAGCCGTCAGTTCATCACTTTCTTCGACCCGCACTGCGCCTACCTGCCCCGCGTCTCCGCAGCCAATCCGGGCAAGAGAATAGATTTCGTTGCTGCCCGAGCGGCGATGGCAGCGCAGCGGGATCAGTTCTCCCCGTACTGTGCGTTTGGGTGCGACATGCAGAGGCCGTTTGCAGGGACACTATTCCGGTTTCCGCTGCGGACGGAGGAGCAGGCAGGGAAGAGCAAGCTATCACGGCAGGCGTACAATGCAGCTGACATGGCTGCTCTGTTGAGGGAGTTTGAGGTCAGTGTGTGTGTGTGTGTGTGTGTGTGTGTGTGTGTGTGTGTGTATGTGTGTGTGTGTGTGTGTGTGTGCGTGCGTGCGTGTGTGTGTGTGTGTGTGTGTGTGCGTGCGTGCGTGCGTGCGTGTGCGTGCGTGCGTGCGTGCGTGTGCGTGTGCGTGTGCGTGCGTGCGTGCGTGCGTGCGTGCGTGCGTGTGTGTGTGTTGTGACTAGTGGCAATTCTTTGCTCTGCTGGATAGGAAGATGACGTTTGGGTGCAACATGCAGAGGCCGTTTGCTTGCAGGGACGCTGTTTCGGTTCCCGCTCCAGACGGAGGAGCAGGTGCTTTTGAGACGTCTCAAAAACACCCTCTCTACACGACGCTGTTTTGGTTCCCGCTCCAGACGGAGGAGCAGGTGCTTTTGAGACGTCTAAAAAACACCCTCTCTACACGACGCTGTTTCGGTTCCCGCTCCAGACGAAGGAGCATGTGCTTTTGAGACGTCTCAAAAACACCCTCACTGCACGACGCTGTTTCGGTTCCCGCTCCAGACGGAGGAGCAGGTGCTTTTGAGACGTCTCAAAAACACCCTCTCTACACGACGCTGTTTCGGTTCCCGCTCCAGACGGAGGAGCAGGTGCTTTTGAGACGTCTCAAAAACACCCTTTCTACACGACGCTGTTTCGGTTCCCGCTCCAGACGGAGGAGCAGGTGCTTTTGAGACGTCTCAAAAACACCCTCTCTAAACGACGCTGTTTCGGTTCCCGCTCCAGACGGAGGAGCAGGTGCTTTTGAGACGTCTCAAAAACACCCTCTCTACACGACGCTGTTTCGGTTCCCGCTCCAGACGGAGGAGCAGGTGCTTTTGAGACGTCTCAAAAACACCCTCTCTACACGACGCTGTTTCGGTTCCCGCTCCAGACGGAGGAGCAGGTGCATTTGAGACGTCTCAAAAACACCCTCTCTACACGACGTTGTTTCGGTTCCCGCTCCAGACGGAGGAGCAGGTGCTTTTGAGACGTCTCAAAAACACCCTCTCTACACGACGCTGTTTCGGTTCCCGCTCCAGACGGAGGAGCAGGTGCTTTTGAGACGTCTCAAAAACACCCTCTCTACACGACGCTGTTTTGGTTCCCGCTCCAGACCGAGGAGCAGGTGCTTTTGAGACGTCTCAAAAACACTCTCTCTACACGACGCTCTTTCGGTTCCCGCTCCAGACGAAGGAGCAGGTGCTTTTGAGACGTCTCAAAAGCACCCTCTCTACACGACGTTGTTTCGGTTCCCGCCCGACCTAATCCTCTCTCTTGTGTTTAAGTGTATTCTTTGTTTCGCAATACAGATTCGTTGGTTTGACGGACATAAACGCGGACGCATTAGCGTTCGCTACTTTAAAGAAGGAGCTCTGGATGTGTCTCATGGTAAAAGGGGTTGCATTGTAGCTGAAGCGGCATTGCTTAGCTTTGTTTGGTAGCCGAAGCTGCTTAGCTTGGCTTCGCAACTGAAACTGCTTAGCTTTGCAACCGAATCAGCTTGGCTTTGCAACCGAAGTAGCTTGGGTTTGCTTGAACCCCGAAGTCGTGTAACGAGCTTGTTCGGTGGCGCGCTTGCTTGATAACCGAAGGGTCAAGAAATGGCGCGCTTATACTTTTTATTATATAAATAGTATTAAAGGTGCTTTTGAGACGTCTCAAAAACACCCTCTCTACACGACACTGTTTCGGTTCCCTCTCCAGACGGAGGAGCAGGTGCTTTTGAGACGTCTCAAAAGCACCCTCTCTACACGACGCTCTTTTGGTTCCTGCTCCAGACGGAGGAGCAGGTGCTTTTGAGACGTCTCAAAAACACCCTCTCTACACGACGCTGTTTCGGTTCCCGCTCCAGACGGAGGAGCAGGTGCTTTTGAGACGTCTCAAAAACACCCTCTCTACACGACGCTGTTTCGGTTCCCGCTCCAGACGGAGGAGCAGGTGCTTTGAGACGTCTCAAAAACACCCTCTCTACACGACGCTCTTTCGGTTCCCGCTCCAGACGGAGGAGCAGGTGCTTTTGAGACGTCTCAAAAACACCCTCTCTACACGACGCTGTTTCGGTTCCCGCTCCAGACGGAGGAGCAGGTGCTTTTGAGACGTCTCAAAAACACCCTCTCTACACGACGCTCTTTCGGTTCCCGCTCCAGACGGAGGAGCAGGTGCTTTTGAGACGTCTCAAAAACACCCTTTCTACACGACGCTGTTTCGGTTCCCGCTCCAGACGGAGGAGCAGGTGCTTTTGAGACGTCTCAAAAACACCCTCTCTACACGACGCTCTTTTGGTTCCTGCTCCAGACGGAGGAGCAGGTGCTTTTGAGACGTCTCAAAAACACCCTCTCTACACGACGCTGTTTCGGTTCCCGCTCCAGACGGAGGAGCAGGTGCTTTTGAGACGTCTCAAAAACACCCTCTCTACACGACGCTGTTTCGGTTCCCGCTCCAGACGGAGGAGCAGGTGCTTTGAGACGTCTCAAAAACACCCTCTCTACACGACGCTCTTTCGGTTCCCGCTCCAGACGGAGGAGCAGGTGCTTTTGAGACGTCTCAAAAACACCCTCTCTACACGACGCTGTTTCGGTTCCCGCTCCAGACGGAGGAGCAGGTGCTTTTGAGACGTCTCAAAAACACCCTCTCTACACGACGCTCTTTCGGTTCCCGCTCCAGACGGAGGAGCAGGTGCTTTTGAGACGTCTCAAAAACACCCTTTCTACACGACGCTGTTTCGGTTCCCGCTCCAGACGGAGGAGCAGGTGCTTTTGAGACGTCTCAAAAACACCCTCTCTACACGACGCTCTTTCGGTTCCCGCTCCAGACGGAGGAGCAGGTGCTTTTGAGACGTCTCAAAAACACCCTCTCTACACGACGCTGTTTCGGTTCCTGCTCCAGACGGAGGAGCAGGTGCTTTTGAGACGTCTCAAAAACACCCTCTCTACACGACGCTCTTTCGGTTCCCGCTCCAGACGGAGAAACAGGTGCTCGCAGGTGAGGAAGCTGTCAAGGCAGGCGTACGATGCCGCTAACGTGGCTGCTCTGTTGAGGGTGTTCTTAATGCCTTCTTTCTTCCCTTCTTCTTCATACTCGCGTTCCCTGTCTTCCCAGGCCGAGGCAGTCTCCTCACTGCTCTCCTCAAGCACGTGGAGCGAGTGGAAGTGCTGGAGTGGCATCAGGGAAAGTTGTGCCCTTATCCACCTCACCCTCCCTCCCTCCCACCCTCCTCCTTGTAGGTCGAGGCGGTTACCTCACTGCTCTTCCTCAAGCATGTGGAGCGGGTGGACGTGTTGGAGTGGCATCAGGGAAGGAGTGTTCTCAATACCCGCTTCCTTCACTTCCTCCCTATACTCACTTCCCCTGTGGGCTTGTATTCCAGGCCGAGGCAGTCTCCTCACTGCTCTTCCTGAAGCACGTGGACCGTGTGGATGTGTTGGAGTGGCATCAGGGCGCCACCGCCCCCGTGCCTCTCTTCTCCTGCCGCATCACCTCCCCCGACTCCTCCCTCCGCTTCCACCGCCAAGCCTTCTCCCGCCTCGCCCGCCCTGCTGCTGCTGCTGGTGCTCCTGGGGCTTCTGGAGGGGGAGCAGGGGCAGGGGCGGTTGCAAGTGAAAAAGATAGTGCAGATTTCTACGAAATTGGGTTTGTGTGCGAGTCGTTTTCCCAGGGGAAGAGAGAAGGGAAGGATGCCGAAGGTGCTGCTGGGAGAAGAGAGGAGGCGGTTGGGGGGAGTGAGAAGGGCAGAGGGAGGAGAGAGGAGCTGTATTTTGTGTCGCAGAGGATGGGAGCGGCGCTGGGGACGGTGGGGCGCATGGCAAGGCGAGCAGCGGAGGAGTATGATATTCACCTGGTGCCATGGGCGTCTGTGGCTGCTAGAGTGGATTGTGACGGAGACACAAACGCGGCGGGAGCACCAGTGTCCTCTTTCCAGGTGAGAATGAATGTGGCATGGTGAGGCGAGCAGCGGAGGAGTATGATATTCACCTGGTGCCATGGGCGTCTGTGGCTGCTAGAGTGGATTTTGACGGAGACACACCAGAGTGGGTTTGATTTTCACGTGCCCTGGCTGCCATATGGCTCTACGCACTATTGAGGAGCCTCAAAAGCCATGACACGAGGCTCTATGTACTCGTGATTTTGCCCATTGTTTCCTCCGGCTTCCTCCCCCCGCTTCCCCCCTGTTGTACCCCCCTTGCTGCTTCTCCTCTTTCTTCAGAGCCGCCCATTTGCTTCCTGCTTCCACCTCGTTCTGCCTTCTGACTGTCATCATCCCCATTTCAGGGTCGGGCATTCTGCTTCCTGCCTCTGCCAGTGCGTCCCAACCTCCCAGTGCATATCAACGGCTACTTTGAGCTCTCTTCCAACCGCCGAGACATCTGGTTCGGCGAGGATATGGACAGAGCAGGCCGCCTCCGCTCCCAGTGGAACGCCGCCCTGCTGCAGCTCGTTGCCGCCCCGGCATACCTGGATTTGATTCTCGAAGCCGCCCGGCGAATCGGGCCGCGGCCGGAGTATTTTGGACTGTTTCCCGCAGGCCCCACCTCGGAGCCCTGGCTTGGGATGGTCGGGCAGCTGTACAAAAGTTTTGCAAAGCTGCCCGTTTTGTATTCAAGAGGCCCTCAGGAGTTACTAGCTGGGGTTGGGGCAAGTGGAGCTGGTGCTGGTGCTCCTTTGACTGGTGCTGCTGTTGCTGCTGGTAGTGCTGCTCTCAGGGTGAGGGTTGGAGGATCAAAGGTCGAAGCAGCTTATAAAGGGGATGGAAGCTGGGTATCTCCTACCACTGCTGTGTTCAGTGATGAGGAATTCCGCGACCCAGATGGCTTGGAGCTAGCTCTGGTTCGGGAGGGCCTCCCGATCGTCCGGGTCTCGCCGAACCTCCGGGAGATGCTCTTCCGGTGGTCCGTTTCCGAGCCTAGAATCACCGTGCCTAGCGTGGTTCGGGCGAGGCTGAGAGCGCCAGGTGTCCACAGGGGATTGGAGAACAGGGAGAATGCGTTACTGCTGTTGGAGTATTGTCTAGGGGACGTGATAGATGTTGAAGCAGCAGAGGAGTTAGATGGGCTTTCGCTGGTTCCTCTGGCAAATCAGAGTCTGGGGAGGTTTGAGAGGGTGGGGACGATTGGGAGAGAGATAGTAGTGGCTGCGTGGGAGAGAGGAGGGGAGGGGGAGAGGGGAGGAGGAGGAGGAGGAGGAGGAGGAGGAGGGGAGGGAGGGGAGAGGTGGAAGGGGAGGAAGAGTGTGGAGTATGAGCTGCTAAAGGAGAGGGCGGGAGGGAGAGTAGTGGACCTAATGGGTGTGAGGGAGGATGTGTATGAGCGCCTGAGGAACATCGCACTCTCTCCCTCCGCAGGCAATCTCTCCCCACTCACTCCCTCACTCCTCCTCCGCCTGCTCCAGTCCCTGCTCCCCCCCGACTGGTTCGGACAGGACGAGGTCCCCTGGTTCGGCAGCGTCTCCGAACCTGCTGGTTCGGGGAAGCGCGCCCTTGCAGCGGCTGTTGCGCCGCCATCTGTGCGGTGGGTCGGCCTCCTTTGGCAGTATCTGGCTGCCAGCTGTAAGGATCTGACAGCGTTTTCCGGTTGGCCGCTGCTGCCGACGAAACAGAAGACACTGTGTGCGCTGGAAAAGGGGCGGTCTAGGGTGATTCTGGTAGAGGAAGAGGAGGAGGGGGTGGAGGGGGAGGAGGGGGAAGGGAAGGAGAGAAAGCAAGAGGGCGAGGGGAAGGGGCGGGTTTTGTCAGCAGGTGGCGGTTTCCATGCAATTTCCGGGTTGCTGGTGAGGCTGGGGTGCCGTATTCTCTGGAGGAAACTCCCCTCTGGTGCTGACGGGGTGGAGCATGCGGGGGGAGAGGGGGGAGGTATGAAGGGGGAGGCTCTGCAGGTGGCGCATCCGAGTTTGCGCGAGTTTGTGCGGCCAGCCACAGGGGCAGGTGTGCTGGATGCACTGCAGTCCGCAGCTGACTGGCATGGTGTGCCCTTTGCCACGCTCTTCCAAATGGCAGAGGCTGCTCTTGATAGTGGTACCTCTGCTGCTGCTGCTGCTGCTGCTGGTGGTGGTGGTGCTGCTGCTGGTGCTGCTGGTGGTGCTGCTGGTGTGGCTGCCCCGGCTGGTAGGACAGCTTCGGGTGGTTTGTTGTCCGAGGCTGCGGTCGAGGCTCGGCGGCAGCTTCGGGAGTTCCTGTGCTCGCCGCAGTGGTACGCTGGGAATGCAATGACGGAGGCTCGGCGCGTGCGCATCTTCAAATCTCTGCCCATCTTTGAGGTCTACAGCAACCACTCTTCCACCACCACCGGCACCACCAGCAGCGGCACCACCACCACAACGAGCAGCACCACTGGTACCAGCAGGATCGGCAGCAGCAACAGCAGCAGCAGCAGCGGAAGCACCACAGGCAGCGCCACCCCCACCACCATCCATTCCTCCCTTCCTCTCTTTGTTGACCTCTCATCCCCCTCCATTCAACGCTATCTCGCTCCCTCAGGGGTGGAGCCAGCCCTGCTAGGCGAGTCCTTCCTCTGCCCCTCAGACGACCGAGAGGCTGCAGTGCTCTCCCGCGCCCTAGCCATCCCCACGCTCCCCCGCCCGGCTTTTTTCAAGATGCAGGTGCTCGCTAGAGTCCAAGCGCTGCCGCCCGGGCTTCGGAACAGGACGATGCTTGCCGTGCTGCAGGAGCTGCCGCAGCTGTGCACTGTGGATCCGGGGTTGCGAGATGTGGTGGCGAATTTGGCGTTTGTGCCTGCGTGGGATGGCAAAGGGGATGGGCGGCAACAGAAATTGCAGCAGCATGAGGAAGTGGAGGGAGGGAATGTAGCAGGAGGATTTGCAGGAGGAGCAGCAGGAGGGGCAGGGGCGGCAGGTGCAGCTGAGATAGATACGGATATAGGAAATGAGACGCTTTGCCGCCCAGTGGATCTGTACGATTCTCGCAACCCAGAGCTCTGCCACTTGCTGCAAGGAATGGCCGGCAACTGGTTCCCTGCCGCCCCGTTTTCGTCCTCTTCTGCGCTTGAGATGCTACTCAGCGTGGGGCTCCGCAGTGCGGTTACTACCGAAACGATTCTCAGCTGTGCGCGCGCTGTGGAGAGCATTGCCGCTACAGACGCGGCTGTAGCACGGGAGCGCGGGCGGGTTCTTTTGTCCTATCTGGATGTGAACGCGGCGAGATGGGTGCCTGTGGCGCAGGGGGGGAGTGCCGGGGCGGGGGGAGTGGGGGGGGGTAGAAGGGGCATGGGGGGCGGCGGAGGAGGGGGAGGAGCAGGCGCGGGGATGTTCGCTCGTGTATCCAGTCTGTTTCAGAGCAGTGAAGCAGCAGAGGAGGCTCAGCGCGCAGCAGCTGAAATGGCCTCGTTTTGGAACGTGCTGACCTCGATCTCCTGGTGCCCTGTGCTTGTCTGCTCCCCTGCCCCGCCCTTCCTGCCATGGCCTGGGGGCGGGGACGAGAATGCAAGTAACGAAGAAGAAAGAGTATCAGGCGGGACAGGAGGTACAGGGAGGGACAGAGTGAGAGCAGATGAGTCACGGCCGAGCCCCGTCGCTCCTCCTCGTATCGTCCGCCCACAGGTCGACACCTGGCTTGCGTCAGCCAGCCTCCGGATCCTTGACGGCGAGTGCCGGTCCACGCTGATGTGGCGTCAGCTAGGATGGGCGCGGCCGCTGACGGGGAGTGTGCTGGCGGCACAGCTGCTGGAGCTGGGGCGTGTGTGTGGTGCGGAGGTGGCGGACAAGGGCGCGGGGAAGGCCCTGGCAGGGGCGGTGCCAAGGATATACACGATGCTGTCGGACATGCTGGGACAGGAGGAGATGGAGGTGGTCAAGGCGATTCTCGAGGTGAGTGATTGTCGTGTCGATGTGAGAACTTGTCAAGGTGAGTGGTTCTTTCAACAAGCCCTTGTGCAGCAATTCATTCACTTCTTTAGCTGCTGGAGCTGGGGCGTGTGTGTGGTGCGGAGGTGGCGGACAAGGGCGCGGGGAAGGCCCTGGCAGGGGCAGTGCCGAGGATATACACGATGCTGTCGGACATGCTTCTTGTTTAGCATGCTTCTTCCATTTCTGAGGCGCTGCGAAAAGGCGGACAGGGGTGTGAGGAAGGCTCTGCTCTGCTCTGAGGGAGGCAGTGCCGAGCCAAGGATATACATGGGCGCCTGGACAATAATCATCCTGTTATTTGCTGTGTGCCCTTCTCCTCTCCCTGTGCCACTCCCCCAGGGTTGCAGGTGGGTGTGGGTGGGAGACGGTTTCTGCTCCACCACCGAATGTGCCTTCACCGGCTTCGGCCAACTCTGCATCATCCCCGCCGAGCCGACCACTCATCAACCCTTCTACTCCCTCACACCCCTTTTCCCCTCCGTTTTCTCTCTCGTTCTTGAGTGAAACAGGGTTGCAGGTGGGTGTGGGTGGGCGACGGTTTCTGCTCCACGTCAGAATGTGCCTTTACCGGTCCCATCCACCTCGCCCCCTTTGAGTCGACTCAAAATCAGAATGTGTCTTTACCGGTCCCATCCACCTCGCCCCCTTTGAGTCGACTCAAAATCAGAATGTGCCTTTACCGGTCCCATCCATCTCGCCCCCTTTGAGTCGACTCAAAATCAGAATGTGCCTTTACCGGTCCCATCCACCTCGCCCCCTTTGAGTCGACTCAAAATCAGAATGTGCCTTTACCGGTCCCATCCACCTCGCCCCCTTTGAGTCGACTCAAAATCAGAATGTGCCTTTACCGGTCCCATCCACTTCGCCCCCTTTGAGTCGACTCAAAATCAGAATGTGTCTTTACCGGTCCCATCCACCTCGCCCCCTTTGAGTCGACTCAAAATTAGAATGTGTCTTTACCGGTCCCATCCACTTCGCCCCCTACCTGTGCATCATCCCCGCCGACCTTGCTGCCTTCCAAAGACCTCCTCCTCTTCTCGCCGTCGGGGTGCGCGAGTGCCTCTCGCATGTCTAACTTCCCCATCAACTTTCTTCTCTCTTTTTCCCGTCTGTTCCCCCTTGCCTTCCTTCCTCTGCCTTGAACCCCCCAACCCCCACCTCCAGGGTTGTCGCTGGGTGTGGGTGGGGGACGGTTTTTGTTCCACATCTGAATGTGCATTTACGGGACCCATCCACCTCGCTCCCTACCTCCGCATCATCCCCACCGACCTTGCCGCCTTCCGAGACCTCCTGCTCGCCCTCGGGGTGCGCGAGTGCCTCTCAGGGAACGAATACGCCGCTGTTCTTGCGAGCATTGCTAAAGACGCGCAAGGCCGCCCGCTCGCGCCGCGCCAGCTGGCAGCTGCTGTGTGGCTGGTGCAGCATCTGGCGGATCTGCAGTTTGATTCCGGGGCGGCGGGCGGGGGAGGCGTGGGGGGCGGGGGTGGAGGTGGGGGCGAAGGAGGAGGGGGAGGAGAGGGAGTGGGGGTTGTGAGGGGAGGAGGAGGGGGAGGGAGAGGAGGGGGGATGGTGTATGTACCAGACGCGCAGGGCATTCTAGTGCATGCATGTGAGCTCGTGTACAACGATGCTCCCTGGCTACCCCAGTTCATGCGCTCCACTCCCCACTCTCCTCCCTCCTCCCCTTCCTCCGCTCCTTCCCCCGCTCCCTCCTCCCCTGCCACTTCCACTCCCTCCTCCGCTCATCATGCCTCTGCAGCCGAACCGGGCTTTCCAAGCAGCCACCCAGGCTCGGCTGCACTGTCCGAACCTACCCTCCAGGTTCGGTTCGTCCACGCCAAGATCTCGAACGACGTGGCGGACAGGCTCGGTGTCCGATCCTTGCGCCGACAACTCCTATTGGACAGCGGAGCTGCTTCCATGGCTCTCTCCCTCCACGCCTCCGCCTCCTCCCTCTTATCCCCCACATCCCTAGCTGCTTCTACCGGAGCTGCTTCTAACGGGGATGGAGTGGAGGCGTTCGGGCAGCACGAGGCGCTGACCACTCGTTTGAAGCACATAGTGGAGATGTATCCGGAAGGGCCGGGGGTGCTGTGCGAGTTGGTGCAGAATGCAGATGATGCAGGGGCGAGGGAAGCGGCGTTTCTGCTCGATCACTCCCGATTCGGGGCCTCTTCGGTGCTCAGCCCGCGAATGGCTGACTGGCAAGGGCCGTCTTTATATGCATACAACGATGCTGTGTTTTCAGATCGCGATTTGATTGCGATTTCGCGCATCGGGCAGGATAGCAAGCTGGAGAAGCCCAGTGCTATTGGTCGGTTCGGGCTCGGTTTCAACTCAGTCTACCATTTCACTGACGTCCCAGGGTTCGTTTCCGGGCAGAATCTGGTGATTTTCGACCCGCACGCATCGAACCTGCCGGGAATCACTCCCTCTCATCCGGGCCTGAAGATCAGCTTCGTCGGCCGCGGCCTCCCGGACCAGTTCCCGGACCAGTTCCGCCCGTTCCTCCTGTTTGGGTGTGACCTGCAGTCCCCGTACCACGGCACGCTGTTCCGGTTCCCGCTTCGGTCCGAAGCTGCGGCGGGTCGGAGTGAGATAAAGCACGAGCCGTGCACCCCTGAGGATATCCGGCAGCTGTTCAAATCCTTCCAGCGTTCGGCCACAGAAGCGCTGCTGTTCCTGAGAAACGTGGGGCGGATTTCGGTTTTCGAGAGAATAGATGCGGGGAGTGAGCCGAAGCTGCTGTTCTGTGCACAGAGAGTGGTTGCTGGTGAGGGAGGGGCATCCGGAATGCCTTTTGTTTCTGCACTGCCGTCGCCAGGAACGGGACTGAGAGCCTTGGGGAATGTGGCCGATGGGGGCAGTTTGCAGCGGGCCATTTTCGATTTTGTTCGGGGCAGCCCGCAAAATCCTCTGAATAAGGACCAGTTTTACCACAAGCTGCAGCGGGCAGCTGAAGGGCAACTGCCGAGGCAATGCGGGCGGATATCGATTTTAGTGACTGATGGAACGGGACACGTGGCGGCTTCTGATTGGCTCGTGTCGAACGCGCTGGGCGGGGGCCGGGCGAGGGAGTGGGCTGTAGCAGTGGAGAACAGGCCGAGAGGGTTCTTGCCTTGGGCCGGCGTCGCTTGTCTTATTCAGTGGGAAGAGGAGGGGAACACTGGACTTGTGAATCTGATGGGAGTGGGGGAAGAAACGGAGGAAAGCAAAGAAGGGAGAGAAGGGGTTGATAACCCACAAGAAGAGAAGAGCGAATCAGGTGGAGTAAGGGGCAGGTCCGATGGTACGGTTATGGAAGGGACGCGGCTGCAAGGAAGAGCTTTCTGCTTCCTGCCCCTCCCGGTGAAAACGAATCTCCCAGTGCATGTCAACGGTTACTTTGAGCTCTCCTCCAACCGCCGAGACATCTGGTTCGGCGACGACCTGGCAGGTGCGGGCAAGGTTCGGTCCGAATGGAACCGGCGGCTCCTGGAGGACGTCGCAGCTCCGGCGTATTCTCGGATGCTTGCCAAAGCTACCAAGCAGCTTGGGCACGGGCCTGCGTACCATGCTCTCTGGCCCGGGGCAGGCGCAGGCTCGGGGTTCCGTTCGGGTGTGGATTCTGGGTCGGATGTGGTTCGGAGGCAGGTTCGGGGAGAGCTGGTGGAGCCTTGGGAATCGTTGGCGAATCGGGTGTATGTGTGCGTGACTGAGCTCGATCTGGGTGTTATCTGGACAGGGGCAGCTGGAGGCAGGTGGATTCCTCCAAAACGGGCAGTTTTTGCAGACACAAACTACCCAAAAATGGAAGATCTTGCAAATATTCTGGTCCGGGCAGGCCTCCCGTTGGCAGACGCTCCGTTTCCAGTGGTGGAAAGGTTTCGCTCAGCCTGCCCCCAGCTCAGGTTCCTGACTCCAGTGCTCCTTAGAAAGACTCTGATTGGCTCGGGCAGGCAGATTCTTTCAACCTGCCCGGACGTGGGCTTGGCGCTGAACTACTGCCTGAGCGACGTGGACGTGGAAGAAGCTGCGGAGAAGCTTCCAGGCCTCCCACTCATCCCTCTTGCCAACGGCACTGTGGGCGCGTTTTCCAAGATCGACCGATCAAGCGCCAGTGGCAGCAGGAGGGGAGGGTTGATGACAGGTGGTGTGATGGGTGGGCATTGGAGCGCTGGGATGATGAAGCAGTGGGACCCACGAGCCAAGGCCACCAGCAGCAGCAGCAGGGCTGGATTTGGAACAGCAGGTAGTATCGGAGGCAGCAGCTTTGGTAGTGGGGGGGTGGTGAGGCTGATCGTGACCCGGAACGAGGCAGAGTTTTCTTTGCTGCTGCCCAGTGCCGCCCACCTGCTGGTGGATCGACAGCTGGCAGCAGAGCAGGGCGAGGCGTGGGGGAAGCTGCAGGCCATGGCAGGGTGGTGGGAGGAGGGGGATGGGGAGGGGGAAGGGGAGGAGCTGGGCGGGAAGGCGGGTGGGATAGGGATTGCTACGGCTGCTGGTGCTGCTGGAGGGGGGATGGACGTGGGGGAGGTGCTAGGGTTTCTGAACGAGACTCAGCAGGGGCAAAAACAGCAGCAGAAGGAGCAGCAGAGGCGCAGGGAAAGGGCGGGTGCAGGGGTGAATCTGGCGGTGGTGTCGGTGCCTGTGCTGGCTGAGCTGATGCCGCTGCTGCTGCCGGAGTCGTGGCGCGGACTGGCGTTTGTTGCCTGGCGTGGTGGGGCGGGAGAGGGAGAGAGAGGGAGAGGGAGAAGGGGAGTGGGGGAGGGGGACGGAGAGGGGGAGGAGGAAGGGGAGGGAGAAGGAGCTGCAGCTGTGACCGCAGCAACAGCAGGAGTAGGATTTGAAGTGGAGGGTGTTGAGTTCTTGGAGTCCGAAGGCCCGTCTCTGGAATGGATTCAACAGTTCTGGAGCTACCTCTCTTCCTCCTCCTCCACCTCCTCCTCCCCTCCCACCACCACTGATTCTCACGCTCCCACCACCACTTCCTCCGTTGTTTCCCCTCCTGTTCCCTCCCTTCCCTCCTCCACTCCATCTCTCCCCCATCCATCCCACGCCAGCCTGTCGCTCATTGCTGATTGGCCGCTCGTGCCAACCACCAATGGGCAACTCCGGCAGCTGCAGGCAGGGGGTCCTCTACTGCGTCCGGGGGGAGGGGACGGGTGGAGCGAGAACATGCTGTCTCTGTTTGCGCGCCTGGGCGTGTACGTGGTGCGCAGTGATGTGAATCTCGAGCATCCGGGCCTGACGGAGTATCTTCACGAGGCCTCTGCTGCTGGGATTCTCGACGCCATTGCTGCTGCTGCTGCCAACTGTGCTGCTTCTGCTTCTGCTGCCAATGCGGTTGCGTCCCGACAGGGCATGGGATCCACCAGGCGTGCAGCAGGAATGGGTCTAGGGACAGGAGGAGGAGTAGGAGCAGGTTCATATGGGGTAGGTCTAGCTGCATCCGTTGACCTTGCAGCAGCAACAGCAGCCAACCAGCCAGCATCCTCTGCTTCTGCTGCAGCAGCAGCAGCTCAGGTGCCGCATCTTGAGTCTCTCCTCTTGCTCTTCCAGGGAGCAACGGACGGGGAGAGGAGAGAGCTTCGCAGCATCCTGTGCCAGTCCAAGTGGTTCCCCCCGACAGATGGTCCATCTGAATCATCTGCTGCTGCTGGAATGGTAGTTTCACATGCTTTTGGCCTGTCCAGAGGCCTCAAGCACGTGTCAGAACCCGCTCCGTCGCATCCAGGTGGCGTTCTCTCAGAGCGCCACATCAGCATGCTGCGAGCTCTGCCAATCTTCGAGTCTTACGGCACCTGGTCGGCCGCTGAAATCCCGTCAGATGCACCTCAAACTCAGAAACAGGAAGGGGATGGTGGTGCTGGCCTCTCCGCTGGCCTCTCCGCTGGCGTCTCCGCTGGCCTCCCTGCTGGCCTCTCCGCTGGGCGAGTGTTTGTGGATCTGCTCACGGCTCCCCGCTTCTTCGCCCCGCCATCCATCGACGAGTCGCTTCTCGACGCCTCATTCGTCCGCGTGGACTCGGACAAGGACCACCGAATCCTGCGCTGCCACCTGGCGGTCTCCTCGATTTCACGAACTGCGTTTTATCTGAACCACCTCTTCCCTCGCATCCGTGCCGCCGCTGCTGCTGCCGCTGCCACTGCTGCTGCTGCTGCCACCGCCACTCCTGCTGCTGGTATTGCTGGCGCCGCTGCAGCAGCAGCAACAGCAGCTGCAGCAGCAGCAAGGGGAGGGGTGAAGGGATCAGCAGTGGTGCCGTTAAGTGGAGAGGCGGGAACAGCAGCGATGGTGGCGGTGGTGAGGGACCTGCCTCGGCTGGCAGAGGAGGATGAGCGGATTGTGAAGGAGCTCAGCAGGCTGCCCTTCCTGCCCACCCGTTCTGGCTTGCTCAAGGCCCCCTGCAGGTGAGTGGAGATTTCAGGTGTGTTCTTTTTTTGGTAGAAAGGTGGGCACAGCAGGGACCTGCCGCGGCTGGCAGAGGAGGACGAGCAGATTGTAGCGGAGCTCAGCAGGCTGCCCTTCCTGCCCACCCATTCTGGCTTGCTCAAGGCCCCCTGCAGGTGAGTGAGCGGGCGACTTCAGGCATGTTTTGTGTTTTGGCTTATACACTAGACCAAAGTGAGTTGAACAGGAGTGGTAAAGGCTAGGTGGCAAATAATGCCATGGTTCAGGGCAGCGGCAGGCAGGGCAGTGATGGTGGCGGTGGTGAGGGAGCTGCCTCGGCTGGCAGAGGAGGATGAGAGGCTGCTGGCGGAGCAGAGCTCAGCAGCTGCCATTCCTGCCCTATTGAAATCACTTTTGGGAATTCTCTAAAGTGATTTCAATATAGCATGCTGCCGTTCCTGCCCACCCCCTCAGCTCAAGGCTTTTGTAGGTGAGTGTGTGGGTGATTTTGGGGGGGGAGAAGGAGCTCTTAAAGCCTTTTAATTTGGACTGCCATTCCTGCCTGCCCACCCACTCCGGGCTGCTCAAGGCCCTCTGCAAGTGTGGTGGACATTGCAAGTGTTCAAAATCTTGGCACTGACATCAACAGACTAAGTTGAGTTCGGTTCCATAAAGCGTTTCTTGAGTGAAGAGCGGTGCACCACACCTATGGTGGCGGGGTTGAGGAAGAAAGCTGCCCTTCGCCTCTGCCTGGTCAGGTAGGTGGCTGGGACGTCTCTTTTCTTTTCCTCCCTTCACCCTCCCTCTCTCCCCCTCCTGCAGTCTCTACGACCCGCGGGTGCCTGATCTCACGTCTCTCCTCGACGCTCGCTATTCTTCCAGCACCGCCCTTCTCCCCCCCCCCCCTCCTTCCTCCCCACCATCCTCCCCCTCGACTGCAGAGCCTTTCTTGCCACCGCCAGGGCAATGCAAGAGGCTTGCCGCAGTGGGGGTGAAAAGTGGATCATGGTTGACAGAGACTAAACTTTTTTATCCTCCCCCCCCTCCTTGTCCCCCTTTTCAACCCGTTGCAGTCTCTACGACCCGCGGGTGCCGGATCTCACATCTCTCCTCGATGCCTCTCTCTTCTTCCCAGCACCACCCTTCTCCTCCCCCACCCTCCTCCCCGCGCTCCTCTCTCTCGGCCTCCGCACCACTGTTGACCGCCGCGCCCTGCTTGCCTCTGCCCGGTCAATCCAAGAGGCTTGCAGAGTGGGTGGCGAGGCACAGGGTGCAGTGACGACAAGGCAGGGTGCAGCAGCAGCAGGAAGGGGTGGTTCTGATTTTGATCAGTCAGTTAGTCATCGTGGTGAGATCTTGGCGCGAGCGCGTGCCTTGCTGGCGCATATGGATGCGCGCCAGGTGGCGGAAGATCAGTGGAGGAGCCTTGGCGGAGGGAGGGGAGAGGGCGAGGAGGAGGAGGGGCAGGGTGGGGTTGGGGGAAGGGGAGGGAGAGGGGAAGGTGGAGTGTGGGAGGGGAGTAGGGGTGGTGATGGCGGTGGTGATGGTGGTGGGCTTGATGATGGGTTTTGGGAAGGCGGTGGTGATTGGTCGAGATTGGGTGCTCTGGGCGGCTTTGCTGCCCGGGGATTTAGTGGAGAGGATGGAGATGCGGCTGTTGTGGGGAAGCATAGGGGTCTGAGTGCTGGTGGTGGCACAGCTGGTGGCAACAGCAGTAGCAGCAACGGCAGCAGTGGAGGCAGCAGTAGCAGCAGCGGCCTTATAGGTAGCAGGAGTGGTGGTGGTGGAGTTGAGGAGGAGGATATTCCCGAGGATGCCTTCTGGGAGGAGCTGAAGGGCATCTCCTGGTGCCCTGTGCTGCAGAGACCACCCGATTCCGCCCTTGCTATTCCCTGGTCCACCAATGATCACAGCGCCACCCACAGCGCCACCCACAGCATCACCCACAGCACCATCTCTGCTAGTGGAGCCAGCAGCGGTGGCATCAGCAGCAGCATTGGCACTGGCACCGGCAGCAGCAGCAGTGGCGGCAGCAGCTCCATCCAGCCGCCCTGGAAGGGCAGTCCGTCCGGGTTCATGCCGCCCTGCGCCGTCCGTCTGCAGGACGACGTGTGGGTGGTGGGCGGCAGCATGTGCATTCTGGGCGGCGAAGTGCGGTCGGACAGCCTGGCGCGCAAGCTGGGGTGGCGGAACCCCCCGCCTGTAGAGGCTCTGGTGTCTCAGCTGCTGGCTCTGGCTGCTCTGCACGGGTGCGCTGTGGCGGAGCGGAGGGGGCGGGAGGAGCGAGGGGAGAGGAGAGGGGAGAGGAGCGGGGTGAGGAGAGGGGAGAGGAGGGGGGTAAGGAGTGGGAAGGTGGAAGGGAGGAGAGGGGAGGCGGTTGGAGGGGAGGGGGAAGGTGAGAGAGAGAGAACGAAGGAGGGAGAGGATAAGGAAGGAAAAATAGAGGAGGGAGAGTTGGATGAGGAGGAGGAGGAGGAGGAGGAGGAAGAGGAGGAGGATGAGGTGACAGTGCTAGAACGAATCTTATCAAAAGAAGTCCCGAGAATTTACGCGTATCTGGAGCAGCACATGGGCTCGCCGTCTTTTTCTGCCGCCCGGACCTCCTTCCAATCAGTGGCCTGCATTTGGGTCGGCGACACCTTCATCGCACCTTCCTCCCTCGCCTTTGACTCGCCCGCCCACTTCCACCCCTACCTCCACGTCGTGCCGACAGAAGCCGCCCGCTTCCGCACTCTGCTGACGTCACTCGGCGTCAGGGAGACGTTCCAGGTGGGGGATTACGCGCAGGCGCTAGCCCACCTGAAAAGAGACCTGGAGTGGCGGGACCGGAGGCTCGGCGGAGGTTCAGGAGAGGTTCGGGGAGCTGCTGGAGCAAGAGGAGGTCCGGGGGGAGGAGGGGGAGAAGCAGGAGGAGGCAAAGCTGGGGTTTTATCTCCGGACCAGTTCTCATTCGTGCTTAGGGTTTTGGAGGCCATAGTGGATGCGCTGCCGCCAAGTGGTGAGCCGCCATTGGCCGGCACGGTCCTGGTGCCAGAGGCTTCAGGAGGCCTGGTTGCGGCTCGGGAGCTGATTTTTAACGATGCTGCGTGGCTCGGTAAAGGTAGGCATGGGTTGTTACATGAGGCGGACACTTGATGAAATTGGGTTGGTCTTCTGGCGGTGGATGACACATTGTGGCCGTCAGTCAGCCAAGGGTGGGCGGTTTTCCACAGGGTCTACGTTTCCGCATTGCATACCACCCATGTTGATGTCAAATGCTTTCCTCACACGTTTCCTGTTTTTGTTATAAGCAATCACATCCTTGTCCAGCAACCTTGGATGGTCAGAATCGCTTTGTGTGCACCTCACCGTGCCGCACGCCATAGCAGAGAGTGCCTTGGCTCGCAAGAAACTACTGAGAATCCTAGGCAATCCTCTGATAACTCTCCACTTTCCCTTTTCTCTCCTCTCGCAGCAACCGTGGATGGTCGGAGCCGCTTTGTGCATCCTGACGTGCCGCACGCCATAGCGGAGCGTCTTGGCGCGCGCTCCCTCAGAGGGCTGTCTTTGGACGGTCCCTCTGCCGCCACCTCCCTGCCTTGTCTTCCTGGTAAGTTTCCAATTGCGCTGCTGATAAATCTAGGTAGGTAATTTGTGCAGAAACCATGTGCCTCACTCACACCATATCGGAGTGCCCTGACTCAAGTTCTTTCAGGGGGCTCTTTCCTACGGCGGCCCCTATGCTGCCACCTCGCTTTTAAGCGCCTCAGAAATTGCTGTTCCTCGTTTCCTCCTCTTCCGCTCCTCTCCTCTCCCCTATCCACTCTGCCTCCAGTGGTGGTGATATCGGAGCTCTTAGAAAACTGGGCAGCAGACGCCCACCTGCTGCTCTTTGATCTTCTGGTGGTGGCAGATGCGTGTGGCGCCCACAGGATTGGAATTCATGTGGGACCAGTTTCTTTCTGCCTTGCCTCTTCACCTTCTTCTCTCCGCATCCCTCCTCTTCCCCGTCCCACCCATCTAGCGGACGCCCACCTGCTGCTCTTTGACTTTCTAGAGGTAGCAGATGCGTGTGGCGCCCACAGGGTGGATTGGAGTGGCCTAAATCCTGCCTTGCTTTTCTCCCTTCCTCTCTTCCCCTCCCTTCGTCGTCTCCCCTTCCTGCTCTCATCGGTGGTGATATCGGAGCTCTTAGAGCGCTGGGCAGCGGACGCCCACCTGCTGCTCTTTCACCTGCTGGAGGTGGCAGATGCGTGTGGCGCCCACAGGGTTGAGTGGAGTGGCTGTGGCCTAAATCCTGCGGTGGTGATATCGGATTCGCTAGAGAGCTGGGCAGCAGACGCCCACCTGCTGCTCTTTGACCTGCTGGAGGTGGCAGATGCGTGTGGCGCTCGGGGAGTGGACTAATTTCTGTCTTGCCTTTTTTTTCTCTTCCCCAACCTCCCCTCCAGCGGTGGTGATATCGGAGCTCCTCGAAGGCTGGGCAGCAGACGCCCATCTGCTGCTCTTTGATCTTCTGGAGGTGGCAGATGCGTGTGGCGCTCGCGGAGTGGAGTTCGTGTGGGACCAGCGGCACCATCCAGAGATCTCCCTTTTGCAACCCAACCTGGGTACGTTCTGGCTGGTTGAGGGAAGGCGTGCCTGTATGGTACGGTACGGTACGGTACGGTACGGTACGGTACGGTACGGTACGGTACGGTACGGTACGGTACGGTACGGTACGGTACGGTACGGTACGGTACGGTACGGTACGGTACGGTACGGTACGGTACGGTACGGTACGGTATGGTATGGTATGGTATGGTATGGTACGGTATGGTATGGTATGGTATGGTATGGTATGCACATATGTGTGGTGCCCCATGGGTGGAGTTCGTGTGGGACCAGCGGCGCCACCCAGAGATTTCCGTTTTGCAACCCAGCCTGGGTACATGGGGTTAAGAAAGAATCATAGGCGTCAGAAAGATGTGTGCATGTGGTTGTTGTGGATATGTGGAGTTCTTTTGGTTTTTGAGTCGACTCAACAAGTTGTTGTGGAGATGTGGGTGGAGTGGAGTGGAGTGGAGTGGAGTGGAGTGGAGTGGAGTGGAGTGGAGTGGAGTGGAGTGGAGTGGAGTGGAGTTTTGTGTGGGACCAGACCCTAAACCCTGAACCCATTGATGATCCTTTTCCACAGAGTCCAGTTCATGTCCGAGGACATTTGCCACCTGCACACGTCTCTCCTCACCCTCTCTTTCAACCCCTGCTCTTCTCTCCTTGCCCTGTCACATCCCCCCTCTCTCACTCATCCCTGCAGGTCAATTCAAGGGCCCCTCGCTCACCATTCTTTTCCGTGGGGCCCAGCTCACCTCAGAGGACTTTTGAGGCGCCTCAAAAGCTCACATCAGAGGACATCTGCCACCTGCACACGCCCCCCCCCCCCCTCCCTGCCCATCCTCACCCATCCGCACCTCACTATAACGTTTGCTTCTCTCCCATACTCTCTCTCTCACCCTCCTACAGGTCAGTTCCAAGGCCCCTCATTGACCATCCTCTTCCACGGGGCCCAGCTCACCTCAGAAGACATTTGCCACCTGCACACGCCTCCCCCCATCCGCCTCCGTGACGCCACGTGTCGCTACGGCACTGGTCTGCTGGGAGCATACCACCTCTCAGACCTCCCCTTGATAGTCTCAGGAAGCTTCCTCTACGCCTTTGACCCCTCGGGCCATCATCTCTTCTCCGGTTCGGCTGGTGGTGGTGCTGCTGTAGCTGGTAGTGGTGGTAGTGGTGGTTTGTCTGCTGCTCGTGGCTCGTCAGGGTCGCCTGGTGGATCGAGGAGGAGAGGAGGAGGGGATGACATGGCTGCTCCTGTTGCTCGAGCCTTTTCCCTCAAAGGTATCACCACTTCGGTCACGGGTTTTTCTCTCACTTTTTTTCTCTCTTTTTTTTGGCCTGTTCTGTGCGTGCTGTGCTTGTTGCTTGCTTGAATGGCGAATCTTTCAGCCACGTCAGCCTCGTCATCTTTTAGTGTTTGCCCATTTCCCCATACAGTATCATACTTCAGACTTCTCTGTTACCCACTTCCGTTACCTCTCTTGCTCGTCCAGGCTCGGGCTCCTCAAGCTTCATCAACCGCTTTCCTGACCAGTTCCAACCCCTCATCTTTGCCGCTTCCTCCTCCTCTTCCTCCTCTCACTCCTCTCACTCTTCTCACCCCTCTCACTCCTCCGCCTCCTCCGCCTCTCTCTGGGACGAGACCACGGTGCTGCGCCTGCCTCTACGCACGCAGCAGCAGGCGGACTTTAGTCCAATCAGGAGAGGCCACGTGGCAGGGCCTTGGGATATTGTCCTGATGGCTCAGCTGCTGCAGCAGCACGGGGCGGCGTCGCTTGTCTTTTTGAACTCTGTGGAGACGGTAAGTGTGCCGCCTTGCCGTGTGACTGTACAATGACAGTGATTATACATGGGGTGATTATGGTGATGGCCCAGCTGAAACGTGTGTGTGTGCTGGTGGCTTAGGGGCCGCATTCTCTTTGGAAAAGGCACCCCTTTTTTGGAATCTTCCCCATCACTTCCTAAGCGCCTCTTACAACTTCCCCTCTCCCCCTCCAATTCTTTACACTTCACCCTATCCCATCCACTCCACGCCAGGTGTCGTTCTCTGTGTGGCCGGCCGCCGCTGCCCAACCAGAAGAGTTTTTCCATGTCCAGGTCAGTCCCATCTTTTGATTTTTTTT
Source organism: Closterium sp. Yama58-4 (assembly GCA_947470075.1). NCBI lineage: Eukaryota > Viridiplantae > Streptophyta > Zygnematophyceae > Desmidiales > Closteriaceae > Closterium > Closterium sp. Yama58-4. The sequence continues at coordinate 77,212 of CANIUD010000688.1, read as the reverse complement.
TTTTTCGTGCTGTATTTCTCCCCAACTGGTGTTGCACACACTCACACATCATCCAGAGCCTAGTTTTCCTTCGCCTGCTGCTCCCTCCTCCTCCCCTCTCCACAGGTTCCAGCGAGCATGAGGTCCCTGAGAGCATGAGGTCCCTGAGAGCATGAGGTCCCTGAGAGCATGAGGTCCCTGAGAGCGCCCCTTCAGGACCGCGAGGTGCTGGTCCGGAATTCCAGGCGCTCTTTCTCCCTCGCTTCTCCGTCCCACTCTCATTCCCTCCCTCTCCCTCCCGATCCCTGCAGATCCGAGCAGGCATGGGACCACTGAGAGCACCCTTTCAGGACCGCAAGGTGCGCAAGCAGGGATTCCTCTCCAGCCTCTTCGCCCCTGGTGGGGGCAATGGCAGCAGCAGCAGCAGCAGCAGCAACAGCAGCCTTAAAGCGTTCACTCTAGATGTTCTCACCAAGTCGCAGTCCCTGGCCCCGCTGCTGGGGAGCGGTGGTGGAGAGGAGGGAGGCGGGAGTGGGGAAGGAGATGGGAGGGCGGGGAGGGGGGAGGGTGGAAGGGAACAAGAAGGGGAGAGAAATCTGGAGGAAGGGAAGGGAGGAGAGGAGGTGGGAAGGGGGAAGGCGGCACTGCAGAAGCAGCAGCAGCAGGAGGAGGAGGAGGAGGAGGAGGAGGGAGGGAGGAGTGGAGAGAGGTTGGGGAGGGTGGCGGGGCATGGGGGTGGTGCGGGGAAGAAGGCTGCTGGAGTTTCTGACGTGGCGATTGATCGTTGGCTTGTGGTGCAGACATTTGGAGCGGGGAGCTCCCTGGATATGGCACGGAGCAAGTGAGTGTCACGCTGTCATGCAGCCTGTCCAGATGCACTGAATCTAGGGCGTTTTGACTGCCTTGAACGTGTGGGTCTAGGGCGTTGAACCCTGCGTTGTGCAGACGTGTGGGTTTGGCGCTGGGAGATCCCTGGATACATAGCATGGAGCAAGTGAGTGTGATGTGATGGTGCCATGCTACCTGCCTGTCCAGTCTAGGTGCATTGTAAGTCAGGGCTTTCTGACTGCCTTGAATTAGTGCAGACGTTTGGTTTGGGGCTGGGAGCTTGCTGGATATGGCCCAAGGCAAGTGAATATACTGCATGCCTGTGCCCATACTTACTTGCTGTGGTGGTTACCTCTGCCCAGTGCTGGCTATTCTTTAGGCACCCACTAATATGTATCTGCCTGCCTACCTACCCCTCTTCCCTTCTCAGATTATCCTCTTGTCCCTCCTGCCCTGCCCATCCCATCCCACAGGCGATACCTCTCCTTCAACCTCTTACCTCTGGCAGGCCTTCGAGTTTCAAGACACCTTATTTAAACATCACTTTCTGCCTCCCCTCCCCCCATCCCATCCCACAGGAGGTACCTCTCCTTCAACCTCTCACCAGTGGCCGGCGCCGCCACCCGAATCCTCCGGAACGGCGAGATCATCCCATTCGCCACCACCCACCCCTTTCCTCCACAACCACTATCACGACCAGTATCACAACCACTATCACAGCCACACCCGCCTTCAGCAGTCCCCTCCTCTTCCTCCTCCACTCCCTCCTCCGCCCTCTCCCCCTTCCGCCCGTTCCTCCCACCGTCGGTGATTCTCGCGCCCCTACCCGTGCCCCTCAACCTGCCCTTCCCAGTGGCTCTTTTCGGCCACTTTCTCCTCCTCCGCAACCCTGGTTCCCCTCGATCCCTCTTCCTCCCTCGCCCCTCTTCCTCCCCCTCTTCCTCTTCCACTTCTGCCTCCCTCTCCCTCTCCTCCGCTACTCCTTCGATGCCTACTGCTGACGTGGCACCGGGTGCCACGTCAGCAGCCGCCACGTCACCGATGGACGCGCTGATGCAGGCGTGGAACGAGGAGCTGCTGACAGGTGTGCGCGAGGCGTACATCGGGCTCCTGCTGGAGATGCAGAGGATCCGAATCGGTGAATCACGGCTGGTATCAGGCATATCAGGCATATCTGGTGTGTCTGGTGGTATGTCTCACCAATCTCAGGGGCTGAGAAGCAGTAACCGTCAGCAGCAGCAGCAGTACCACCAGCAGCAGCAGCAGTTGAGAGGAGCACTGTTCCCAGCGGATCAATTCTACTCCCTCTTCCCCCGCTCCTTCATTCCTGCTCGTGCTGCTCTTCCCGCAATCCCCACCTCTTCCTCTTCTCCTCTCCCCACTTCCTCCACTCATCCCACTGCTTCTCATCCCCTGTCCACTCATTCTGCCTCTCCTGAGAATGAGCCGAAAGATCAGCCAGCGGGAGGAGCAGCAGGCGCAGCCGCCACAGGTGATGAGCTGGCGCTGCGTGATTGGATGGTGCGCCCAATGTACGTCCGGCTGGCAGAGCTGCCCGTGTGGCAGCTCCACAGCGGTGCAGCCGTGCAAGTCAGCCAAGGGATGTTCCTCGTCCCGCCACCGGGCTCCATAACCACCCCCTCTATAAGCAGCTCCGCTATAAGCACACCTGCCAACAGCAGCTCCGCTATAAACACATCCGTTATAAACTCATCCGTTATAAGCACATCCGTTATAGGCACATCTGGTGGCAGCGGAGCGCCGCCCGAGGCGGTGTGTGAGTTTCTGCGGGCGCACTACCGCGTGTTCAGCGTGCCGTGGGACCTGGTGGGCGAGCTGCATGCGGCCAGTGTGGCCACTCAGGCGCTGACACCTGGCATGCTGCGCTCGCTGCTACGCGGGCCCAACGCTGCCACGAGCTCTGTCCCCGTTACCACGCAGGTATGGCTTTTTGTCCTGATGATTCGCTTCATAAAAGACGAAAAGGGAATGGAAATTGAAGAGAACTCCTGTGCTTGCCTCTTGGAATGCTGCTGAGCTGATCTGCACTCGCCTGCACAAATGCTCCGACAAGCGGTGCTGATTGTCACCGCAATCACCTCCTCCCCTTGATCCCCCATTCCTTGCCCCCCATTTCCTCTTTCTCGCTCCTTCCTTCCTCCTCCTCACCTCTCCCCTCTTTCCCTTTTTCCAGGTCGATCTGCTAGAGTACTGCTGTGCGGACATCCAACTGCCCGATCCAGCCTCCTATCCCGCGCTGCCACCTGGCGGCAGCTCTTCATCCGCCAGCCAGGCTGGCAGCGCTGCCACGTCAGCAGCGCCACGCGGCGCTGGGGGAGCATTCAGCATGCTTCCACTGCCCAGGGAGGTGCGGGCGCTGCTGAGGGGCGGAGGGGGAGGGGAAGGGGGAAGCAGAGGAGTAGGGAGAGGCGGAGGGGGGGCAGGGGAAAGCAGAGGGTTAGGGGTGGGAGCAGCAGAAGCGTTGCTGCGGAGGCTGGAAGGGGCGAGGATGGGGGGAATGGGCGGCGCAGCAGCAGCAAGGGGAGGGGGAGGGGGTGGTGGTGGTTCAGGCAGCAGTGGTCTTGGCTCTCACGGCGGGTATGCTGGGTACGGTGCTGCTGGTGGTGGTGCTGGTAGCGGCAATAGTACAACAAGGCATGGGCAAGGCTATGGACAAGGTCATGGGCAAGGGCACGGGGATGGCATGCGCAGTGATGCAGATGCATTGGCGGATCTCATGGCTCAGTTTGGCCGGTCTGTTTTCGACTTCGGGCAGAACGTTCTCGACGAGCTCGATGCTGCCCGGGCAGGTGCGACGGGCAGCGAACAAATTAACTCGGGCGAAGGACGGGGAAGAGGAGGAGGGAGAGGAGGGGGTGGAGGAGGAGGGGAGGGAGAGGAGAGGCCTGCACTGACAGAGGAGGAGAGGGAGCGACTAGCAGCAGAGGAAGCTTCCAGGAAGGCAGCAGAAGCCAAGGTTGCAGAAATGAAGGGTGTTCCCGTACCTACTGGTACAGTCTCCGACCCTGCTTTCCGAGCCTTCCAATCCGAGCCTCAGAGGCACGGTGGGGCCGGCGGGGGTCTAGCCAGGCTTGGGAAAGACCTCCTTATAGTTGCCACTTGGGAACAGCAGCGGCTGCTGCCGAACCTAGCGCACAGGTTCGTTCATCGAACCTGCTTGGCTCGGCAGCTTCTGAAAGTCCTCTTCCTGCACCCGAGGTTCTGCGAGCTGCTGACGATGCAGCCATTCATGTTGCGCCACCTGGCAGACGGGCTATCCACAGTGTTTTCCCGGCAGCAGAGGGCAGAGGCGGAAGGAGAGATGCTGATAGTGTGGGGGCAGGGAGAGGGAGCAGATGTATGCGAAGAGGGGGAGGAGGAGAATGAACAGCAGGGAGAGAACCCAGAGCAGCAACAGCTGCTGCAAACGCACCTTCCAGGTACTGCCACCGCAGCCGTTGCCACAGCCACTTCCACCAGCAGCAGACAGCAGCAGAGCAGCTCTAGGGATTCTCCCTTGGACCCGCTCTCTCCTGAGTGGCTTAGAGCCTTCTGGGCTCTGCTAAAGCGCCCCTCCCTCTCTTCGGCACGTACTACCCAGGCTCTTGACAACAGTGGCACTGGTGGCAGAGGGCAGCAGGAGTGGGTGGAGATCTTTGAATCCTGGCCGTTGATTCCTGCAGTGACACGTGGCGGCAGCGTATTGGTCAAGGTGGCTTTCCGCGCAGCTGTTTTCGTCCCTCCAGATGCCGGTGTCCCTCCTTCCGAGCCTCCTGCCGGGCCACCTGCCGTGCCTCCTGCCGAGCCTGCAGTGCCTGTGTCAGGAGCAGGGGCTAGTGGGGAAGGTAGTTCAGGGGGAGGTGGTATTCAGGGCTCGGAATCTCCTGCCGTGGCAGCTGTGGGGTGGGCTGATTTTGGAGATTCTTCTGCTGCTGGCATCTCTGCTGCCTCTGATGCCTCTTTTCCTGTTGAAGGTTCTGAAGCTGGAGCAGCCAATGACAGGCTGCCACGTGGCACCTCAGCAAATCCTGCAACTCCAGTGACCTCCAATGCGCACCCGCCGAAGCACCTGACCCTCGAGGTTCGGCGGCTTTTGTGGAGGTTTGACGCACTGGTACGGGACCACCCGTGGCTGCTCCCAGTCCTGCGGGACAGGCTCGGCATCCCAATCTTCGACCGGAGGTTCGTCGCTTGCTCCGAAGCACTCCGGTGCTGCGAGGAGGCTCGGATAGGAGGCTCGGACAACACCCATCACACCCAGCAGCAGCAGCAGCAGCAGCAGCAGTCTCTGCAGCAGCTGGTGCTGGCTCGGCTGCTAGCGGCTAAATCCTTTGATCGGCTTCCTCCCCCTGCTGCTCTCGCGCTAGCTCTCTCCCCTCAGGACTGTGACGACTTGGTCTCCTTCTTCGCTTCTCACGTTCGCTCGCCCTCCTCTTTTCTCCAGTCCATCGCCAGCAGTATCTCCTCCTCCTCCTCCTCCTCCTCCTCCTCCTCCTCTCCCTCCCCCTACACCCTTCAAGAGCTCGCACTTCTCCGCTCGCTCCCAATCTTCAAAACTACCCTCGGAGATTTCACTGCCATTGATCCTGACTTGCACTGCGTCGCGCCACCTGTCGCGTTCTACCAACCAAAAGATGCCACGTGTCTGCAGGACAGGGATTCTCCCGGTGAGAAAGCTCTGCTAAGCTGTCTCGGCGTGAGGGTCATCGACGAGGCGGACGTTCTCGCAAAATTTGCGCTGCCCGGATTTGACGGGCAGGGCGAGGAGGAGAGGGAGAGGGTGCTACAGTACGTGGTGCAGCATTGGCAGCAGCTGAAGCAGAGACCAGCGGTTGTGGACGCACTGAAAGAGACAAAGTTTGTGATACCAGCGCCGCCCGCCACCGATGCCGCGTCTCTCTACCCTCCTCCTGACTCTTTCCCTGCAATTGCTCTCTCTGTTGCCACAGCCACCACAGCACCTCCCACCTCCTCCTTCTCTCCTCACCCTTCCCACCCTCTTGACTCTCCCCCCTCTTCTTCAAATTCTTCTGCCCGGGTCCGCCCGTGCGATCTCCTCGACCCAGCCAACGACCTCCTCCGGCAAGTTTTCGTGCACTGCCCGGAAAGGTTCCCAGGCGGGCAGTTTGAGACTTCGCGGTGGCTGCCCGTGCTGCGGGACTGCGGCCTCCAATCCGCCTTCACTCCCGACCTCTTCCTCCAATGCGCTTCCGCCGTCGAAGCGCGGTACGTCTCCTTCCTGGAATCTTCCTCCGCAGCTGCAGCAGCAGCAGCTGCATGCACTGCTGGCGCCACCACCGCTGCTGTTGCTGGTGGCTCTGCATCGGATTCGTTTCTGCTGTTTGGGGAAGAGGACTCCTCTCAGGAGAGCAGCACAGGGGACACAGAGGACTTTGTGAGCGTGGATTTGTTCTCGGGAGGCCGCACCACCGGTGGCAGCAGCAGCAGCAGCTGTGGTGGCTTCTCTGCTGCTGCTAGAGCAGCAGGAGGAGTGGGAGGAGCAGGAGGAGAGGGGATGGGGGCGGTGGTGGGGGTAGAGGAGGAGCTGTGGGTGGTGGCAGGGCGGCTAACCGAGGCTCTTCTGGCGAATGTGGTGGTGGTGTTTGGGAGCAGTGCCATGGAGTCGCTGGGGCAGATCAGGTGAGTCACAATTATTTCTAGGCCCCTCAGCTTGTGCCTTGTTTCGTGGCGCTCGTCCCGCCCCGCCCCCAGTGGTGGTGAGGGTGGAGAAGGAGCTACGGGGGGTGGTGGGCCCCCCCACTGCCAGGCTCCACTCCACTCCACTCCACTCCACTCGGAGAGCGAAGAACTCTGACAGGCATGTTTTTTGAGGCGCCTCAAAAACCCCCACTGCCAGGCTCCACTCCACTCCACTCCACTCCACTCCACTCCACTCCACTCCACTCCACTCCACTCCACTCCACTCCACTCCACTCGGAGAGCGCGGAATACTGACAGGCATGGTGGCAGGCAGTGGGCCAGTGGGTGGGTGGTGCCTTGCTTTTGAGAATTCTCATAAGTGACCAGTGGTGCCTCGCCAGCTGCACTTGCTCTGTTATCCCCTTGGTGCCGCACACGCCCCCAATGCCCCACTTTTCCCCCAATGCCCCAACACCACACACGCCCCCAATGCCCCACTTTTCCCCTTCCCTTGCTCCCACCATCCCTTCTCGACCCCTCCTCACACCCCAGGTTTATCCCAGCAGAGCGCGGAATACCGACGGGCAGGGCAGCAGTGGACCGGCGGTGCCTCGCCAGCTGCATTTGCTGCGCTACCCTCTTATTGCCACACACGCACTACCATTCCGCCACTTCCCCGCTTCTCCCCTTTCTTCCCCCCGCTCCTCTACTTCCCCCCCTTCCCACCCACCTTCCCCAGATTCATCCCAGCAGAGCGAGGAATACCGACAGGCGGGGCAGCAGTGGACCGGCGGTGCCTCGCTAGCTTTGCTGCCTGCGTGGCGCCCTCTGATTGGCCGCTCGCATGGACCGCTGTGCCTGTGCTGGCCAGGGAAGCCTACGTCCCGCCGCAGTTCACGTGGCTCAAGCTGGGGCTCAAGTCGCCGCCGCCCCTCAGCCTTGTTCTCACACACCTCAAGGTACGCTCTTCTCTCTCTCACACACCCGTAAAGGCTAGTGTGTGTGTCACTCTCTGTCTCCCACGAACACAAGAACGCACATGTTTGCTCGCATGGACTAGTGCTGCCTGTGCAAGGGAGGCCTACGTCCCGCCGCAGTTCACGTGGCTCAAGCTGGGGCCCAAATCCCCGCCACCTCTTAGCCTTGTGCTCACACACTTGAAGATACGTTCCCTCACAACCGTAGAAGGCAGTCTCACTTTGTGTGCATTTCTCGCATGGACAGGCATTTCACTTTGCCTGTGCTGGGGAGGTAGGCCTTCGCCTCGTCCCAACCAACTTTCATTTTCCCAGCTTTCACCAGCTTTCATTTTAATAATGTTGGTCAAAGCCCAATCTCTTAACCACGATAATTGTTCTCGGGTAAAAGAGCTGTCTTGAGGACTTGACACGCAACATTCTTGTCCTCAACAGGCTATCATCTAAAGCCTCTCTCCTTCCCATTGGCCCAACGTGGTGTAGTAGTACCCAACCCCACTTAGCCTTACAACCCATTCTTCCTTTCTTTTTGTTCTCCGCCCCTGCTCCTCCCTTCCCTCTCCCCCCGACAGGTGTTGGGTCGAGGAGGGGGAGAGGAGACACTCGCTCGCTGGCCAAACATCGTAGGAGGAAAGTCGGTGGAAGAAGCGTTTGAGCAGATCTTCAAGTTCCTCGCCTCCCATTGGTCCTCCCTCGACCCGCCCGACATCCGCGCCTTAAAGCCCGTCTCGCTCGTCCCTGTCGCCAACGGCACGCGCCTCGTCCCAGCCTCGGCGCTCTTCGCCAGGCTCGGCCCGGACCTCGCGCCGTACCTGTTCGAGCTGCCTCGGCGCTTTCTTCCGTTCTCCCAGCTACTGGTAGACCTTGGGATGCACGATTCGCCCTCTCCCTCTGCCCTCTCCTCCTTCCTCTCTGCCTTGCACCGCTCTTCCGGAGGGCAGAGGCTCAACCCGAATGAGCTTCGAGCGGTTCTGAGAATCCTGAGACTCGTGTGTGAGGGAGAGGAGGAGAATGGGGGAGGTGGAGGGGGAGGAGGAGCAGCAGGAATGCTGTCCTCTCGTTCTGCAGCACTCTCTACTCTCCTTGCTCACGCGGTGGTTCCAGATGATTCTTGCCGGCTCATCCCAGCCCATTCCTGTGTGGTGGTCGACCCGGCTGCTGTTTTCCTAGCCAATGAAATCGACCCGCGCTGCTTGCGACTCGTGCATCCGCTCCTCCCGCCGAGCCACGCGGCCAGGCTTGGAATCCCGAGCCTGTCGCAGGTGATCGAGCAGGAGCTGGAACCAAACCTGCCGATGCAGCAGGTAGGCTCGGTGGGAGGGGTGGTTCTTAGGAGTGTCGGTGAGAGGATCAGCAGTAGAGAGTTTGCAGCTGCTACTTGGTCTATCCTGCACCAATTCACTGCAGCAGCAGCAGCATCAACTCCCTCCTCTCTCTTCTCATCCTCCTCCTCTGCCACACTTGGTTCATCACCCAACTCCTCTTCCTCCTCATCCTCTGCATCCTCCTCCACCTCCTCTCCCTTCTCTTTTCGAACAAGGGATGTTACCCCTCCCTCCTCCCGCGCCCCTCCATCCTTCTCCCCCATCCAATCGCGCGACGACACGTGGCGGGCGCTCACGCGAGCTGCGCAGGGCTTGCGGTTCGTGTCGGCCCTCCAAACGCGATTCGTGATCCTGCCGTCCCGTAAGGTGGTGCCACGTAGGACGACACGTCAGCACCACCATCAGAATCAGCATCCCTATCCCAACAGCAGTACCATAACTAGTAACTCACCTTTAGGAGGCTTGCATAGTGGTGTGAGGGACCCAGATATAGGGTCGGTGGGTAGTGCTGTAGCAGCAGCAGTGGCAGCAGCAGCAGCTGCTGAAGCAAGAAGAACAGACAAAGCCAGTAGCAACAGGGAAGCAGGGGGAGGAGAAGGATCAACCACAGCAGCAACAGCAATCACAACAGCAGAGGCAGTTCCAGGAGAACTTTTCTTTGTGGATGGGCGGCAAGGTCTTGTCTTTATCTTAGCAGCATCTGCTACAGTAGCGTCTCTCCCGCACGTTTTATCTGCCGCCCTTAGCCAATTCCTGGGCTCCCCCGTCTGCTTGCCTCTTTCCGCCCTGCTTGACTGCCCGCCAAACCTCCAACCGGGCCTCCGCCGAGCCTTGGCGCTCGGTTCTCCAGCAGCCCTGGTTTCTGCCACCTCTGGCAGCTCTGGATCAGGTTCGGAAGTGGAAGGCGAAGAGGAGGGGGGTTTGGGTGCAGACCCAGCAACCTCAGGCTCGGAAGGGCAGGCTCGGATGCCGAGCCTCTGGCAGCAGCGGGTGGCGGCGGAAAGGGGAGGCATGCCTGGGGAGGTTGTAGCAGCTGCTGACGTGGCACTGCTACAGTGCCACCCACTGAGGCCGTTCCATGCAGGGGAGGTTGTAGCGTGGAGAGAGGAGCGAGGGGGAGGAGGCGGAGGGGAGCTAGCAGGCAGGTGGTTTGGACAGGGGCAGGGGCAGGGGCAGGCGGTAGGAGGAGGAGGAAAAGGATTTGGCAGTGCAGCAACAGCAGCAACGGCCGCAGCACCGGCATCCAGCACGCTGCGGTACGGGCGGGTGGTGGCGGATGTGAGGGCGACAGCAGGGCAGGCGCTGTGCCGAGTGCAGGTGGAGACCTTCCCCAATGAGATGCGCCTGCTGCTCTCCTCCTCCATCCTCTCCTTCAAATCCTCCACCTCCTCCTCCGCCTCTGCTGCTGCTGCCACCGCAACAGCAGCAGCAGGGGAAGAGGCGGCCCGTTCTGCTGCCAATGCCACTGCTGCTGCTGCCGTCTCTCCAAGCCCGTCGGCCCTTCCTCCTGCCTCTCCTGGTTCTAACGCTGCCAGCTCAGCAGTGGGGCAGGCATCGCCAGCTGGTGCCATGGCAGCGTCGTCAGTGGTCCCGCCTGGCGAGGTGGTGCGGGCTGTGAATGACATGCTGGCAGCTGCAGGGATCCCGCTGGGTGGCGGGCAGCAGCGGCTGCTGACTCAGCTGCTGACGATGCAGGAACAGGTGGCGGCGGTGGAGGCCACGCTGGCGCATGAACAGGTGGGTCATTCTCATTGGCTGTTCGGTCACTCTCTTGGTTGCTCTGTTGCATTAGGCGAACTCAGTGGTGGCAGGGTTTTTAGCTGAGCAGGAAGCAGAAACGGTCTAGGCAGTGCACTTCATTTCATACCCACCTCTCTTGCCTTAGTGCTTTCCCTGTTCCCATTTCCTGCTGAATCCCTCACAGGCAAGAGCAGAGCAGGCAGAGAAGGAAGCGGAGTCGGCCAAGGCGGCGTGGACGTGCCGCATCTGCCTCGCTGCTGATGTCAGCGCGGTGCTGGTGCCATGCGGGCACGTGCTGTGCGCCAGCTGTATCGCCAGCGTGCACCGCTGCCCCTTCTGCCGATCCCATGTGGCACAGACAGTGCGGCTGTTCAGGCCATAGACTTCGATTGGTGCAGTGTTTTAGGCCATAGGATTAAGAATGATTGCACCTCTTCAGCCTATGGGATACAAACGGTGCAGCCAACGTAATGCCTTGGATAAATGACCACAGGGTCTAATAATTTCATTAATGTAATGGGGAGGGTCCTACTCTATTGTAAGAAACTTTATGAAGTCCCAGCACGCGTTACAGTATGTTTGAGAGAGTTTCAGTAGTATATCGCGGAGAGCCCAAAAGGTGGGGAAATTAAACGCGCAGTCACAATTAAGGCGATTCTATCACGTTTGGTTACATGCGAATCACGAACGGTCACAGTACAGTGCGAAGTAACTTGCGTCTGTTTTCTTGAATTCGCGGGGTTCGTAGCGAGTTAATTTTGGAGGTATTAGTGATTCGCGCCAAGATAATTCCGAGTTAATTGTCCCTGAATCTCAGCAGTTGCGTCGAAAGTTTCAACTTCGCGAGGTGCATTTCATGTATGACCAAACATGATAGAAATGCAGGGCAGCGTGTGACTATATGTGATAGCTTTGCGATTACCCGTAATAGATCCGCACTGTACTGTGACCGTTCGTGATTCGCACTAGACCAAATGTGATAAAAATCGCCTTCAATGTGACTGATTAGATAATTTCCTGTTTTGGTGTGACCATTTGAACGCTGCACGAAATCTTTCTTCCTTCCTGGTACTGTAGCCGTTGCCCAGCCCAACTGTGTGCCCCCATTTCCTCCTGCCCGATGGTGTACGTGTTCTGTATTCCGGATTCCCACGGTCAAGAAAGGTTGAATAAATACTTATAGCTGTTGAGTGGGATACAGAGGACATCGAGCACACCTTTCTTGCTCACACATCCACATTCACTCCACAGCGTAAGTGCATACACAGTGCACATCTAGAGTTTGTCCTTGTTTTACTCGTTTGTTTTGCAGCTATGCAGCAGAGCAAACGACCATGCTGGTTCAGTTTCTTTCAGTGCATTCTCCTACCCACTCACACACAACACACCACACCGCGAAAAGCTCCGTTGAGCAAGTTCATTGTGCAAAGCGGAACGCCACCACAACGACTCGGGTTGATGGGACAAATGTAGCATTTACAAGATGTACTTTTTTCGCAAGTTCATGAATGCACGATCTTGTAGAAGTGTTTACAGGACAGAGAGAAGAGAGCAGCTCTACGTCCAACCGATCGTCAGACAGTAACGTGCATCCGATTTATTTTCGGAAGACGCTGATAAGAAAGGCAGCAGTTGCACTGATGTATGTAACTGCTCGCAGTAATGTGCTTGTGAAGCCAGTTGACTCGGCAGTGCAAGAGCCTGAGCAAGCAATGCGGATATAAAATGCGTCCTGCCAGATGCCCTAATAAGTGCTGCAAAGTCTGTCTGACTAGACGCGTATTACTTATTACTGCAATAGTAGCTTTTACGTTAGTTACAAGCCATTGTTATCAACTCTATGGTACCGTTCGTTCATAGAATCCGTATGCAATAGTAACCTTCGCGATGCATATCTTATTGGCCTCGAGTCGACTTACGCAGTAGCCTATCGTAATATTGCGTAACATATGTAGCATGATTTTTCTCCTTTATGTAATCTATGTTACCATGTTACATCACGGTCGAGAGAGTCCCAGCTCTCCAGGATAGCGACAAAGTAACTCCTGCAGTTGGAGTTAATTTTCTGGCGAGTCCGGGTGGTTAGAGCGGAGGCGAAAGGCCGGGAGGAAGAGGGGAGCGATCGAAAAGCAAGGCGGAAAGCGGAAGTTTTTGAGACGTCTCAAAAACACCCTCATTTCACGTGGCGGACGACGACGGCAGAGGAATGCCCGTTTACGAAGTGACGCTGACGGGGGAGCTCAAGTGAATCGAAGGCGGAGACTACTGCGAGGTTTAAAGTCAAACGAAAGCATTCGGAGAAAGTCGGAGGAGATTTTGTGGGCTAAAAATCGGTGATCCACTCCGGCGAAAGCGGGACGAGAACACAACCTTCTGATTGGGTGGCGAACAAAGTCTCGAACTTCGTGACGGGGAGTTCCGCAAATTCGTGGCGAAGAACAATTTGTCGCGATGAATTTCTCACAGGATCGGTTCGATGCGGAGGCTTACGCGGAGGAGCAGATGGAGGAGAACGACGAATGGGTGAGTCTCGTGGCGCGAAGCGCTGCGACGAATTTTGAGGGATTTTGAGTGATATTGAGGGATTGTGAGGGGTTGTGAACGATTACGGAGCGACCATGAGCGGTCCGTTGAGTCGAATGGGGGAGACATTGGGATGATGTCCCCATTGTTTGCACCCCATTGTTCCCCTTGCTCCCCAATTTTCCCTCAACTCTCACAGGAGGTGAGGCGGCTGACAGCAGAGCTGATGGGGTTCAGGCGAGACGTGAGACGACTCTAGAGGCGCCTCAGAAGCTGTCCCTCCGCACCCCCCTTGTTTCCACCCCACTGTTCCCCTTCCTCCCCTCATTTCCTTCGCCCCCTCGCCCCCCACAGGAGGTGCGGCGGCTGGCAGCAGAGCTGATGGGGTTCCGGCGAGACATGAGACGACTTTCAAGGCATCTCACTGTCCCCACTATCTCCCGTTGTTTGTACCCATGGTTCCCCTCGCCCCCCACAGGAGGTGCGGCGGCTGGCAGCAGAGCTGATGGGGTTCCGGCAAGACATGAGACGACTTTCAAGGCGCCTCAGAAGCTGTCCCTCTTCCCACGCTCCCCGTGGCTCCCTCATTTCCCTTGGCCAACACAGGAGGTGCGGCGGCTGGCGCAGGAGCTGGCGGAGTTCAGGCGAGTGTCTGCCGAGGAGATGCGGCGGAGCGTGTATGCCAACTACCCCGCCTTCATACGGTCAGTCTCTCTCACCCACCCACTGCACTTTTGAGACGTCTCAAAGGTCAGTCTCTCACCCACCCACTGCACTTTTGAGACGTCTCAAAGGTCAGTCTCTCACCCACCCACTGCACTCCACTTGTGTACCTCGCTGTGACTTTTGAGTCGACTCAAAAGCTACCCCGCCTTCATACGGTCAGTCTCTCACCCACCCACTGCACTCCACTTGTGTACCTCGCTCGCTCCCAACGTCCCTTCCGCTCTCAGCTGCAGGTGAAGTGAAGCGGATGTGGAAGTTCGCAACCCTCCGTGTTGCCTCATCTTCTCTTGTTTCTTTCCCAACGCTCCTTCCCCAACTTCATCCCCTCCCCCCTCTCCCCCCCTCTATCTCTCCTTCCCGCTCCCCCTACCCGCTCCCCCATCCCCCCTCCCCCCTCCTCACTCCCCCCTCCCCCCCTCCTACCCCTCCTCCACTCTCCATCTCCACGCTTCCTCCTTCCCCTCCCCTCTTCCCCCTCCCCTCTTCCCCCACTACCCCGTCAACACCCCTCCTACCCCATTCCTTTACACCAACCCCATCCCCCCTCTTCCTCCCCCCTTTTCCCCTCCCGTCCCCCCCACCAGCACGTCGAAACAGATTCCGCGTTGCATGTGCAGCTGAAGCGCGCGCGCGAGATGCTCACGCTCAACACGGCGCGGCGCTCATTCACTCACTATCCGCCTGTTCCCCCCTCCCCCCCCCGCTCCCCCCCTCTCTCTTCCCTCCAGCACTTCCAAGCAGATCTCCGCCTTCCAGGTGCAGCTGAAGCGAATGCGCGAGATGCTGACGCTCAACACGGCGCTCATCCATTCCCTCGCGGAGAAAGGCAGCTGCCAGAGCCGCACCCTCGCGCTCTCCCTCTTCGCCCACTCCTCCTCGCCGCACCACACCCGCCGCAGGTCGGAAGGCGGGGGGATTCACGACGACGGGTCGGACTCTAGCCATACGCCGGACCATTCTGTGCATTCCTCTCCCCCTTTTACCCCGCACGGAGGCTGGCATGGGGCCGGGGCGAGGGAGAGTGGGCAGGTTTGGTCGGTTGGGAGCTCTGGGAGTGTGATGGGGAAGGATGGGGAGGGGGGAGGGGAGGTGAGGTTGAGGAGGAGGAGGACGAGGGGGAGGGATGGGGAATGGGAGGAGGAGGAAGAGGAGGAGGATGGGATGGAGGAGGGGTGGGATGAGGAGGAGAGGGAGCCGACGGAGATGGAGAGGTATGCGGAGGCGTTGCCTGATGTACTGGATGGGCTTATAACGGAGCAGAAGATTGACCAGGCGATTGAGCTGCTGGAGCAGGGGCAGCAGATGGCGCAGCTCTCGTTACAGTCACATGAGAGGAGGAGGAACAAGGAGGGAGAGTTTGCGGAAGGGGAAGGGGGAAAGGTGTGGGATGGAAAGGGTGGCGGGGAGGAGGGGGAAGAAGGGCGGGTGGAACGATGGTTGAGAGAGGAGGAGGGAGGAGCGGAAGGAGAAGAGGAGGAGGATGAGGCGGAAGAGGAGGCAAAGGAGGAGGGGGAGGGGGAGCACGGCGAGCAGCAACGAGCAGGGTCAGAGCAGGGTTGGGATGAGAGGCCTCTCACAAAGAGATCTCTTACTGGGGGAACGCGTAGAGAGGAGTGGGGGTATGTGTATGAAGGTATGGGGAAGGGGAGCAGCGTGGACGGTGTGCCTATAGGAGGGGGCTTGAGAGGCAACCTGAAAGAAAGCTTGAAAGAGGGGTTGAAAGGGGGCTTGAGAACGGGGCCTCGAGCGAGGAGTGTGGAGGAGAACGTGGGGAATGCAGGTTTGGGGGGCGAGAGGTTAGGGAATGGGGATGTGGGGGAGGGCTCAAGGCAGGGGGGTAGCTTTCAGGACAGGAGGCGGAGCGCTGCAATAGTGTCTGCGGCGGCTGCTGCTGCTGCTGCTAGAGCTGTTGAGGCGGCAGCAGAGGGAAGGGAAGGGGAGGGGGCGAAGGGGAGGAAAGAAAGGAGGGCAGAGGAGGCTGAAGTCTTGAATAAGAGGATCATTTCTAACAATATCCAGCAGAGTGTAAAGGGCGGAAACCCCCCTCAGAAAATGTCCAGCCAAGGGGGAGAGCACGGGGAAGGGGGCACTCATGGCATGGCTGAAACCACTGGCAGTGACAATACGGATAATAATGAAAATAATGAAAATAATGAAAATACGGATAGCACTGACGTTCCGGGCGGCGATAACGCCCCAGGCACGGGTAATGAAACCGAACCCGCGGCGGACGGCTCTCCCGCAACCGAGCTTCTGAGCGAGCCGGCGGCGCTCGCCCTGTCAGCAGCAATAGCAGAGCGCCACGTGGTGCTGGTTGCTGAGCTGGAGCGCACGGCGCGGCACTCGGACGTGCTGGGGGAGGAGCTGCGGTTTGCGGTTACTGGGTTGATGCGGCTGGGGGAGCTGGAGCTGGCGCATCAGCTGCTGCTGGGCGCGTATGGGGAGCGGATTCGGAGGAGTGCCCGGTCTCTGCATCGCTCTGCTACTGGGTTTGGCGGCTCGTACACTGCTGCTCTGTCTCAGGTGGGTTTGAGGGGAGGGGAGGTGGGGGGTTTGAAGGGGGGGGGGGGAGAAGGAAGGAGGGAAGGGGGGTGGGGAATGAAGCAAGCTGGGGGTGATGCTGGGGGTGATGCTGGGGGTGATGCTGGGGGTGATGCTGGGGGTGATGCTGGGGGTGATGCATGGGTTGATGCGGCTGGGGGAGCTGGAGCTGCTGCATCAGCTGCTGCTGGGCGCGTATGGGGAGCGAATTCGGCGCTCTGCTCGCTCGCTCCATCGGTCCGCTACCGGGTTTGGCGGGTCGTACACTGCTGCTTTGTCACAGGTGGGTGTCTGTATGTGTGTGTGGGGGGGGTGGAAGAGGGGCGAGGGGATGGGTGGGTGAGTGTATGAAGCACGGCACGGCACTCAGACGTGCTGGGGAAGGAGTTACGGTTTGCGGTTACCGGGTTGATGCATGCGGCTGGGGGAGCTGGAGCTGGAGCTGGAGCTGGCGCATCAGGTGCTGCTGGGCGCGTATGAGGAGCAGATCAGGAGGAGTGCGCGGTCGCTGCATCGGTCCGCCACTGGGCTTGGCGGGTCGTACACTGCTGCTCTGTCTCAGGTGCGTGTGTGTGTGGGGGAGGGAGGGGGGAAGGCGGGAAGGCGGGTGGGTGAGGGAGGTGAGGAAGAGGGAGTGATGCTGGGCTTGGCAGGTCGTACACTGCTGTGCTGCCACAGGTGGGTGTGTGTGCGTGAGGGGGTGTATGTGTGTGTGCGTGTGTGTGTGTGTGTGTGTGTGTGCGCGCGCGCGCGCGCATGCGTGTGTGCGTGTGTTTTGTGTGTGTGCGCGCGCGTGCGTGCATGCGTGTGTGCGTGTGTGTGTTTGTATCCCACTCACATGCTCCCACAACCCCGCCCCTTCCCTCAACCTCCTGCCCCCCTTGCTCTCCCCCTATGGTACTCCTCCCATCCCCAGATAGTCTTTTCCTCAGATTTCTGCGTCTCCTTTGGCCGTTCCCACTCAGGCACTCCCCTTGTCCCCCATTCCCTTCCCATCCCCAGATTGTTTTTTCCGCCATAGCTCAGGCAACAGCCGATTCAGCCATAATCTTCGCCGACCAGCCAGCCTGCTCAGCAGACCTCCTCCTGTGGGCGCGTCGCGAGGTCACCTTCGCCTTCTCCCTCCTCCGCCGCAACATCCTCTGCTCTGCCGCCTCCCCCGGCGGCCTCCACGCCGCTTCCGAGTGCGTCTGCATTTCCCTTGGCCACGCCCGCTTGCTGGAACCCCAAGGGATTTGTCTCGCCCCTATGCTGGGAGAACTCATGCGGCCGAGTGTCATGGAGGCGCTGGAGTTTAATATCCTGAGGATCGAGGATGCAGTGGTGTCGGTGGCTACGACCGATGAGTGGCGGTTGGAAGCGGTGGATATGGGTGCGCCGGCGCTGATGCGGCTGAGGGGGTGGGGGGGTGTGCTGGGACTGGGCGGGCTGAGGATCAGACTCACGCCGAGCGCTCAGCGGTTTTACCTGCTGCTCGTGGTGAGTGTTACTGGCGGTGGTGGGGTGGTGGTATGCCTGGTGCTGCTAGGGGCCATATGGGGGGGAGAATCACCTGGCGGGTGCTGGGGCTGGGCGGGCTGAGGATTAGGCTGACGGCGAGCGCTCAGCGGTTTTACCTGCTGCTCGTGGTGAGTGCTGCTGATGGTGTGTGCTAGTGGTGGTGGTGGTGGGGTGCCTGTTGCTGCGAGGGGCCACACGGGTAAGAATCACCTGGTGGGGGCTGGGGCTTGGCGTATTCTAAGGGGGCAGGGCAGGACGGCTAGTGCTCAGCGGTTTTTTCCGCTACTCGTGGTGAGTGTTAGTGGTGGCAAGGTGCTGCTGATGAGTGCTGATGGTGGCGAGTGCTGCTGCTGGTGTGAGCACTTAAGCGTTTTCCATTTAATGAATCATGCTTCTTTTTTAGCTTTACGTTTTTTTAACTGCAAGTCTGGTCATTGCTCTTCCTTCCCTCTCTTATATCCTGCTCCCTCACTCTTGAGGCGCCTCAAAAGCTCCTCACTCCCCCTAGGACCTGGTGGAGGACATACTCCCTGTAATCCGTATCCATTTATTGGATAGGGTTCTAATTTCTCTACATACTCCCTGTAACCCTGTGCTCTCGTTGCTCCCCCTTTTCCCCCTCTCCCCGGTTCCATGCCCCTCTCTCACTCTCACCAGGACCTGGTGGAGGACATACTCCCTGTAATCAGCCTCCATTTATTGGATAAAGTGCTCTCCTTATCTCTTCCCTCCTCGCCCTCCCATATGTTCCTCTCTCACTCTCACCAGGACCTAGTTGAGGACATACTCCCTGTAATCAGCCTCCATTTATTGGATAGGGTTCTCGACGCGATCGCAACGCAGTTCGAGTGTTTCGCGAGCCTCATGGAGCTGGCGCTACCTGAGATTCCACCTGACACCACGCCCCCCCCGGCACCTGGCTCTGTTGGTGCGCGGGCACAGAGAAGGAGGAGAGAAAGGGCGCAGCAGATGGCTGGAAGTGGGATGGCAGGGGGAGAGGGCGAGGGGGGGAGAGGAGAGGGAGTGAGAGGGCAAGTGGGAGGGGTGAGTGGGAGTGGGAGTGGGAGTGCGGAGGGTGTGACTGTGTCAGATGGAATGGGAGGGGAGGAGGGAGGGGCAGAAAGGGAGGAGAGAGAAAAGGAGGCAGGAGAGGGGAAGGGGGGAGCAGAGGGAGAGGGGGAGGAGGAGGTGTGGGAAGAGGTGTCCATATCACGGAACGCCAGCCAGCAGAGACTATTAAATGGCGAGAGTGCTGACGCTGCTGCTGCTGCTGCTGCTGCTGGCCGTTCCTCCCTGCAAGACCTGTCCTCGTTACATGACGCTTTGACACAAGCAGAGCTAGAAGAAGGCACAATCGACCACAGTAACCCGCTTTTAGACCCACCGGCAAACAGCTGGCATGTGTACCACGTTCAGGAGGCAGAGACAGAGGCGCAGCAGCTGGCTGTGCTGGGGAATGTGGCTGCTTTGGCCGATGAGCTGCTTCCCAGGCTTGTAGTGAGGCTGACTATAGCGGATATAGAGGATGAGGAGGGGTTGGGGTGTTTGGGGGAGGATGAGGAGGAGGAGAGTGAGGAGGGAGGGAGGGATGGTGGCGGGGAGGACGGGGAGGGGGTGGGGGAGGGTGGGGGGGAGGTGGACGGGGTGGGAGCAGGGGAAAAAGGGGAGGGGCGGAAGAAAGGGGGGAGGAGGAGCAAGGCGCGCTCGACATGGCTTGAGAGGCAGCAATAGTATGTGATGTGCATGATGGGATGGGGTGATGTGAACTGGTGTGACGTGTATGGTGCGATAGGGGATCGTATGGATGTGGCTTGAGTGAGAGGCCATGATATTATGTATGTGCAATGATGGGATGGATCTTGGGGAGCGCTTTTACATCCTTGTGGTGTGACATATATGGTGTGACATGTATGTATGGCGTGACATGTATGGTGTGACATGTATGGCGTGACATGGGATTGGTATGACTTGTGTCATGACATGGGGTGGTGTGACGGGGTGGTGGTGTGACATCTGTGGCTCGATGTGAAATTGTGTGCATGTGGCTTGAAAGGCAACAACTTTTAATTTTATACATATATATATGTATGAGTACCTCATATATGCATACATATATATGAGTCCTCTCCAAATCCTCCCAGAACATTCGAACCTCTCTCTTTTCAGAATATGGCTCCACCCACCCGTCCGACCTATTCGCCCACCCCTCCCTCTCCTCTTCCCCCCATATGCCCGCACGCAGCAGTCTAGCAAAGCAGAAGTTGTGGAGGGCGCGGTTACGGCGAACGGCATGGAAGATCAGGAGATCTTCGGCGTGTCGATCTGGTGAATCTACTCACCACCCCTCTGCACCCCTTTCCACCACTCTTCGACCCTGTCCACCCCTCCCTGCCTGCAGCAACCTGGCAAAGCAGAAAGTGTGGAGGGCGCGGATACAGAGAGCAGCGCGGAGGATTCGGGAGACCTTCTGTGCGTCGCTGTGGGGCGGGTTTGTGTTCAGCGAGAGTGGGGAGCGCGTGCTTTGTGCACTCACCACCCGTCGGCACCCCTGTGCGCCCCCCTCCACCCCTCTCCACCCCACTCTCCGTGCAGCAATCTAGCAAAGCAGAAGGTGTGGAGGGCGCGGATACAGAGAGCAGCACGGAGAATTCGGGAGACCTTCTGTGCGTCGCTGTGGGGCGGGTTTGTGTTCAGCGAGAGTGGGGAGCGCGTGCTGTGTGCAGACGAGTACCTGGGCATGGATGCATGCACCAAGCTGCAGCAGTGGATGATGCACCCCCTGCCATCGCCCCCCTTCCAGGTGAGAGTGTGTGTGTGTGTGTGTGTGTGTGTGTGTGTGTGTGCGTGCGTGCGTGCGTGCGTGCGTGCGTGCGTGCGTGCGTGCGTGCGTGCGTGCGTGCGTGCGTGCGTGCGTGCGTGCGTGCGTGCGTGCGTGCGTGCGTGCGTGCGTGCGTGCGTGCGTGCGTGCGTGCGTGCGTGCGTGCGTGCGTGCGTGCGTGTGTGTGTGTGTGTGTGTATGTGTGTGTGTGTGTGTGTGTGTGTGCGCGTGCGTGCGTGCGTGCGTGCGTGCGTGCGTGCGTGTGTGCGTGTGTGCGTGCGTGCGTGTGTGTGTGTGTGGTAACCCTATGCTTTGTGTTAGTAAAAGGAACCTGTCCACCCCATTGCTCACCTCTCCTCCCTTCTCCTGCCTCTCCCATGATCCATCCTCCCTCCAGGCGCTATTCCTCACAGTGAATGCCGTGGCATCAAGCCTAGAGCGGGTCTCAAGGTCACAGGAAGCCACGCACTAAGCCTGCTCTTCCCCCCTCCCATCACATTCCAGGCGCTATTCCTCACAGTGAATGCCGTGGCATCAAGCCTAGAGCGGGTCTTAAGGTCACAGGAAGCCACGCACTAAGCCTGCTCTTCCCCCCTCCTCCCCTGCACCCAACCTCTCCCGTTCTCTCCCATCTCCCCCATCCCACCCCATTCCAGGCGCTATTCCTCACAGTGAATGCCGTGGCATCAAGCCTGGAGAGGGTGCTAAGGGGGCAGGAAGGCATGCACAGGAGGCTGCTCATCTCTCTTCCCCTCTCTCCCCTGCCCCCCTGCTCTCCTCATCCTATCTCTCCCTTACGCTCCCATTCCTCCCCATCCCTCTCCCTGCCATCACATTCCAGGCGCTGTTCCTCACAGTGAATGCCGTGGCATCAAGCCTAGAGAGGGTGCTAAGGGGGCAGGAAGGCATGCACTACGCCTCCTCATCTCTCTTTCCCCGTCCTCCTCCCCTGCACCCAACCTCTCCCGTTCTCTCCCATCTCCCCCACCCCACCCCATTCCAGGCGCTATTCCTCACAGTGAATGCCGTGGCATCAAGCCTGGAGAGGGTGCTAAGGGGGCAGGAAGGCATGCACAGGAGGCTGCTGAGACGAGTCATGGAGTGGCTGCTATCGGGTCTGCTTACAGAGAGTACAATGTGGGAAGACATTCAAGCTGCAAACCCTCCCCTTGGGCCGATAGGCCTGCACCAGGTATGGCCTGCACCAGGTGTGGCCTGCACCAGGTGTGGCCCAAATCTGGTTTTGTCTGGACCAGGTATACCCTTCCTCCCTCCCCCCTGCTTTCCCAGCTCGTGTTCGGCAAGCTGCTCACACTGGGAATACCATTCGTGAGGCTCGTGTTCGGCAAGCTGCTCACACTGGGAATACCATTCGTGATGCTCGTGTTCAGCAAGCTGCTCACACTGGGAATACCATTCGTGAGGCTCGTGTTCGGCAAGCTGCTCACACTGGGAATACCATTCGTGAGGCTCGTGTTCGGCAAGCTGCTCACACAGCGGCAAGACCATTTGTGAGGCAGCAGTCACTCTGTTTCCATTTTTTAGTCGACTCAAAAGTCAACTGCGCACAGCGGCAAGACCGTTTGTGAGGCACCATTCACTCTGTTTCCTCTCTTTCCCCCTCTTCCCCCTCTCTTCCTTCCCATCGTCCTTTTACTCCTCTCCCCGCACCCTCCCCAGCTCGTGTTTGACATGTATTTTGTGGTGCATGCAGCGCACAGCGGCAAGATCAGTTTGGAACCACCATCTTCCCTGATTTAATGCCTCTCCCCCCTCCTCCCCCCCTTCAACTCCCTTCCCCCTACCCTCCGCTCCTCCCCCCTCTCCCCAGCTCGTGTTTGACATGTATTTCGTGGTGCAAGCAGCACACAGCGGGAAGACCTCCTCTCCACTCATCCGGGGGTTGGCAGAGGATGCCGCCACGCGGGCGATTGTGGCTTACAGTGCACGCACGGGGGAGGATCCCAAGAGGTGAGCAAGGGTTGAGAGCGGTAGGAAACGGTGGGCTGGCAGGAGAGAGAGGTGCCAGGGATTTGAGGGTTGGCAGGAGGTGTGGCCTAGCCTCCTTGTCGCCTTCACACTACTTCCCTGAACTTCCCTTTATTGCTCTCCCCGCAGCCCCTTTCCCTCGTTCACTCTCTTCCCTCTCTCTGCACTTCCTCCCCCTTCTCCCTCTGCTCTTCCCCCCTTCCTTCCACGTGCAGGCTCGTGGAGGAGGACTGGTGGTATCAGCACAAGTGCCAGACGGTACTGGAAGAGCTTTAGTCAATGTTGCACCTCACTTCCGCACAACCTTTCGCCCCTTCTCCCTCTGCTCTTCCCCCCTTCCTTCCACGTGCAGGCTCGTGGAGGAGGACTGGTGGTATCAGCACAAGTGCCAGACGGTACTGGAAGAGCTTTAGTCAATGTTGCACCTCACTTCCGCACAACCTTTCGCCCCTTCTCCCTCTGCTCTTCCCCCCTTCCTTCCACGTGCAGGCTCGTGGAGGAGGACTGGTGGTATCAGCACAAGTGCCAGACGGTCCTGGAAGAGCTTTAGTCAATGTTGCACCTCACTTCCGCACAACCTTTCGCCCCTTCTCCCTCTGCTCTTCCCCCCTTCCTTCCACGTGCAGGCTCGTGGAAAAGGACTGGTGGTATCAGCACAAGTGCCAGACGGTCCTGGAAGAGCTTTAGTCAATGTTGCACCTCACTTCCGCACAACCTTTCGCCCCTTCTCCCTCTGCTCTTCCCCCCTTCCTTCCACGTCCAGGCTCGTGGAGGAGGACTGGTGGTATCAGCACAAGTGCCAGACGGTGCTTGAAGAACTCAAGGAGGCAGCAAGCCAGCCCACCAGCCCCACTGCCGCCTCTGCCTCCGCCACCACTCCCTCTACTTTCGTCTCCGACTCGCCGTTTTCGTGGCTTCAAAGCAACAGCATTAACGGCAATGGCGACGGTGACAGGAGTGGGATGCCAGCGCTCAAGGTGATCAAGCGGTCTGTCGTTTCCTTCTCCGGGATGAGGGCTGCGCCTCCGCCCATTAGGGATGCCCGTAGCTACACCACACTGTGAAATGTTGCCATGCCATGCCATATGTGTCAGCCGTCCGGCCTTACTGCAGCATTTGCCTTCACTTTCGCCTCTGACTCGCCGTTTTCATGGCCTCATAGCAACAGCTTCAAGGGCAATGGGGACGGTGACAGGGGTGGGACGGCAGGGCTGAAGGTGCGGTCTGTTGTTTCCTTCTCCGCAATGAGGGCTGCTCCTCCGCCCATTAGAGACGCACGTGGCTACACCACACTGAAATGTTACCATGCCATGCCATAAGTGTTGTTGGGCTGAGAAAAGCCCTTAGGATCTTTTGATAGCTAAGGCTCGGGATGATGTATTAGCGGAAGCGTTCTAAGGGAACATTCCTGCCTTGACACTTGTGTCTCAATCTCAATTTTCCCGAGTCGCGGCCGTAAATTTGCCCATCTACGCGTCACAAAAAAAGGATGTACCGCGACATCGTGCGACCCAGAGTGTTGTACACTTGGCGTCATTCCATTGGGTACACCCCATTTGATTCGAGCGCACTCATTTTGGCGCCGGGCAGGCAGGTTATACCAAGGTGTTGCAAATGATGCTGGAGCGAGTTGGTGAAACCACAACCATCACAGAGGAACGAGGCATCTACGACTACAACTACAGCTACAAGAACATAAACATGGCACTGCATGCACAGCACTGCCCCCGCACTAATCAGCCATGGCAGAACCCAGGGCTGTTCCCTTCCTCATGCGACTCCTGGTCGCATGGATCACGTTCTATTACGGCATCTTCATGGACGCGGTCGCCAAGGGGGTAGGCGGTTTGTTGGAGTCGCATGTCTTCGACGATGACATTTCTGTCAAGATAGGTTGCTAGGGTTTAGTCTTAGGAGCCATGCTAGGAGGTAGAGTGTCGAGGGAGTTGGCAATGAAAGAGGACTTCACTATAGAGTCAAGGGTACAAATATGATAGGAAAGGGGGTAATCCACCAAACAGAATGTGATAACTACACTACTGCTATATCTACATGCAGTTACAGTAATATAACTCTGACATTCCCCCTTAACTGCATGCAGGAATAGCAAAGCATAAATCACAACCTGCAAGTGTACTGAAAGCATTAGCACGCAAGAGCAATGACAACCAGTGCAGCAGTGGCAGAAACAACTGCAGAAACCCCTTAGCCAATACAGAAACGAAAGAAAGGTGCATGTGGCGCAGGTCGCCTGGAGAGCGGCGTGCGGCGGCAACGAGCGGCGGCACAGCAGGCTCAACGGCAGCACCTGCCGCTCAACAGCAGCAAACGAAAGAGACGAATTAAGTGGCAACAGGGGCTGCAGCTGGAGGTGCCACAGTAGCAGGGGGTGGCAGTTGCAAATGCAGGGCTGCTGCTTCTGCCACTCTCTCTCATACCCTCCCTCATCCCCCCTTACCCTCTCCCCCCCCCCCCCCCCCCACAGCAACAAGTGCTGCAGGGAGAGAGGAAGAGGGAAGGGAGGGAGGAGCGGCAGGCTCCTCACACCCGCCCCCCCCCCAACCCCCCCCCCCTCCACGACGGAAGGGAGGGCGGGTGGGAAGGGCGGAATCACCCGCTGCTGGCGCTGGCGTGGGCTGCTGGCGCTGGGAGCCGGCCCCGGCGCTGGCGCTCGTCGCTGGTGCTTGTGCTGGTGCTGGCGCCCGCCGGCGCTGGCGTCCGCGGCGACGAAACGGGGGGCCCCGGCGCGTCGAAACGGGTGGCCGCGGGGCGACGAAACGGGGGGGGCCGCGGGGCGACGAATCGGGGGCCGCGGGGCGACGAAATGGGGGGCCGCGAGGCGACGAATTAGGGGCCGCGGGGCGACGAAATGGGGGGCCGCGGGGCGACGAATCAGACGGGCGCAGGGCGCGACGGGACGAAGAAAATAGCGCATTTCGCGCTGCATTAAGGGCGGGCCCATGTTTCTGAAAAAAAAAAATGAAGGTTCTAGGAAAGAACCAGCTCTGAAACCATGTCAAGATAGGTTGCTAGGGTTTAGTCTTAGGAGCCATGCTAGGAGGTAGAGTGTCGAGGGAGTTGGCAATGAAAGAGGACTTCACTATAGAGTCAAGGGTACAAATATGATAGGAAAGGGGGTAATCCACCAAACAGAATGTGATAACTACACTACTGCTATATCTACATGCAGTTACAGTAATATAACTCTGACAATTTCGTCTACCGCCACCTCTCACAGCTCCACCAGGTTTGCCGAGCGTGCAAGGAGGGGCAGCTTGCGGCGCCGGCGTTACCAGCTGTTGCTTGAGGACCTGCAGGGAATGGGAGACGGGGAGTTGAGGGACATATACAGAATTAACAGGGCTATTCTCGACTATGTGGTTGAAGGCATGAGGTACTACATGCAGCCGTACGTGGACCGTTACTACATTACCCACGAAGTGGCAAACCTTGTGCCGATCAAGTACTTGGCGAGTGCACCCTCGTACATAGACCTTTCTCACCTATTCGGGCTGTCGAAGACATTGTGCCACGAGCTAGTCGATGTGTGGCTGATGCATTTCGCCACGGTCTTCAAACAGCAATGGTTGCACTTCCCCACCCGCGATGACCTTCACGAGATGGCCGAGGAGTTTCGCGCCGTGAAAGGGGTACCTGCGGTAGTGGGGGCTATTGACGGGACACACGTACACATCAAGGGGATGGAGGGGCACAGGCAAGAGTACTACACACGGAAATCCGCCTACGCCGTGCAGTTGCAGCTGACGTGTGATGCTCGCGGCATCATCTGGGACTTCCTTATCGGATACCCTGGGAGCGCACACGATCAACGAGTGTTCATGGACAGTGCGTTACATGAAAGGTTGCAAAACGGCGACATAGCGCCGTATCAAATAGTCGGTGATGCAGCCTACCCACTTCAGGATTTCTGCCTAACTCCCCTGCATGCACCCCGCGAAGGCCTAATGGAGGATTGGGAGCAGTGCTTCAACTACTGCCAGAGCGCGACGCGCATGGCGGTAGAGCGCTGCATCGGCGCCTTCAAAGGCAGGTGGAGGCTCTTCGCAGGCCGCAATGACTGCAAGCTATGGCGCGTCCTTGCAGGGGCGTCTTGTTGTGTGGTCCTGCACAACATGTGTGAGACGATGGGGGAGGTGAGGCGTGTCAATGCGGGCTGGGCAAACTTGCCACGGAACCGGGATCCGTGGTGGACCCGCGGCGCAGCAGCGGATTTCAAGTGGGAGCCTGCCGTCCCTTGCAACCAGGGGACACTCCGTGAAAGGTGGAAGAGGCTCGGTGAAGCATTGGAGTCGTCCTACCTTACACGGCGTCGCCGCGAACCCACACTTCCTCGGCCTCGTCCGGAGTAGCTCCGCCACCACCATGCTCACCGTGACGGAACCATCCTCCGTCGTCGCCTTCGGCGGCAGTTGGAGCGGGCTGTGTGGCCGCATCCGCGGGGACTCCGTTGACGGTTGGTGGCGGTGGGGTCGGCCACTGGTTGCGGGCGCGGGCAATCTCGGCGTCTTGCTGCATCCAGGCGCGGACGAGCCCCTCCAGCTTTGCCATCGCATCCGCGTGGCAATCCTTAATGGTCTCGGAGACCAGCTTGGCGGCGGCCATGGTAGCCGTCTCCGCCACACGCGGGCGCTTAGAGGGAGGTGACACCGGAGGGGGGGCTGCACGTTCACATATGAAAGGTGGTAACGCCCGGTTGTGTTTGTCGTATTGTTGCGATGTATGAAGACCTTTTTAATAAATTGCAGACACACGAACATAACGAACCCAAACATTGGGGAAATGAATGCCTCACCTGTGAATGTCGGCGTAGAGGTGCATGGCGCGGACGTCGACGGCACCGCGAACCCGCACGGCGCATTCACGTGTGCGGCCCCACCGGCGGCGATGGCGTGCGGCGCCGCGACTGCACGGTTGTTCTGAAACAACTCCATGTACGGCCACTACGGCGGCTTACACACCACCCCGTTGCCGGACGCCTTGTCCGCCTTCTGCAACTGCTTGTACATGGACACGAGGTTGCGCCACTGCTTCTGCACGGCGTTGACGCCGCGGACCCATCCGGGATTCTCGGTCTCGATGTGTCGCACAAGGCGGGCCCAATACTGGGATCCCTGCTTCCCCAGTAGCGGCCCCAGCTCATCCTTCATGAACCAGCGGGCGGCCACGAGGATCGTGCTCTCCGTGGGCGACCACACGCTGCGCTTCACCGACATGGGTTCTCGGGTCTTTGGCGCGCGTCGAGGTGGCTCCCCGCCCTTGGCGGCGTTCTTGTCCCCCGGTGCCGCCTTAGCAGGACCGCGGCGAACAGGCGGAGTTGCGGGCAGCGACTCCTCCGGTGCGTCCTCGTCGTCGCTCTCCGCGTCAGAGTCGGACATGCCCTTGTCCAACTCTTCTCCGGATTCCGCTTCGTCGTCGGTGCCGTCGGCCTCCTCGTTGTAGTCGGCGTCGTCGTCGTCCTCTCCATACGTGTTAGCTTCGGGACTACGCGATGAAGCCACACTGTCAGCGTTACGGCGCCCGCGCGTCGGGACGTCACGTGGGGCCTGGAAAGACGTGTCGCCACGCGAAGGAGTTCCTACTGGCTGCGGGCCAGATGGCTTGCGACTAGCGGACAGCTGCTTGTTCATCCAAGCAATATACGGGATCGCATTGAGATCCCGCGGGATCACGTTAGCGGATTCAGCGGCGCTCTTACGCTTACGAGCCATGGCGAACAGAGGGATTGAGTTCTTGCGAGTCTGAGAAACAAGAAACACGGAATGGACGCTCAACAAGAAGGGCGTGGAGTCATCTTGGGAGCATGTTGGTGAGGTGGCTATAGATCTGTGGTGGTTTCGTCGGGCAGCCTTGCGTGTAACACATGCAAGGAAACCCCTTTCGAGGCTGCCCAGGTTTGGCGGGTTTGTTTCCGCGCTAAACTGTCAAGTCATCCAGCGTCCAGGTGCATGCGGCCTGGCACTGAATTTGCTTGACATTGGTCGTTGCGTGCGATTTCAGGTAGGTGACGGGGCCTCGTCCAACTCGTCTGCGACACCACCGCAAATGACGCTGACCAGTGTAAAATAGGGTTACATTCGCATTAAGGCGACACGCATTTGTGACATTGCACGTTTTATGTAGTTTTTGAACGTCATAATACATTTGAGACACAAGTGTCAAGGCAGGAATGTTCCCTAAGTGAAATAGAGTTGAACCACCTTGTACTGGTATGTGAGAACAAGATAAGTTGATTATAATGAAGAGATATAATGTTTATGTAAGATTACAAGAATAATACAGAAACCGCTTTATGTTTTAACCGTTATTGTAACCTCTAGTGCGTTTCAATACAGCGACGACTCGGGTAACTGCTCAATGTCGAGTTCAGTTATTTGTCCTTGCTGTCGCGCTGTCTCGGCGAGTCAAAGGTCGCTGACCTTTGACCTTCGCTTTAACTTCTCGTTGTTGTCCCCTTTTGTCAACCGCTTCACTGTAGCTCGGTTGACTCGGTGTTGCTTCGCTTAAGGCTTGTTTCGTTCCTCTTGTAGTGCTCGATATTCCAGAAGCGCGATTACACGTTTCCAACACTCCCCTTCGCTTCTGGAGTGTCGTCGCCTTCGATGTTGGTGACGTGGCCTTGTCCAGTCAGCAGCATGCAGTACTCGAACTTCTGCTTTCCGAGTTTCTTGGTCAAGTAATCTGCTGCCATCTCGGATGTGGGGCAGTAGGATAGCTCGAGTCTCCCTTTCTCGATTTCGTCTTTCACGAAGAAGTATTGCAGAGCGATGTGCTTCGCAGAAGAGGGAGAAGCTGGGTAACTGGGCCAGCTTCGCTTCTTCCATCAGTTCGCGAAGGTACAGCCATTCTTTGGTGGCTGTGCAGAGTGCAATGTAGCTTCAGTGGAAGAGAGAGCAATTAGCTCTTGCTTGCTCGACTGCCATGAGATAGGACCGACGGGCTCGAGTCGGTAGATGTAGCCCGCTCGCGATCGTCTGCTGTTAGAGTCGCCAGCGTGATCGGCGTCGACGTAGCCGATTAGTTTCGGGGTCGTAATTCCGTTCTTGTGATAGGTTAAGCCGATCATCGGTGTGCTGACGAGGTAGTGCAGTGCGCGGTCGAGTTCCGCCATGTGCTCGGATTCGGGCTTCTTGAGGTAAGTGACGAGTTGGCTCGCCGAATAGGACAGGTCTGGTCGGTAGGTGACGGCTTCAAAGAGTAGGCAGCCCAGCTTGCGTTGGTAGTCGCGTATGCCGGCAGGTCCGAGCATGTTAGACCCTTCCTGCTGACTTCCCGCGGTGTAGCGATAAGGAGTGGAGATGGTGGTCGGCGTCAGTCCGAAGCGTTTGGCGATGGTGTCGGCGTACTTCGCGGCGCTGAGGTAGATTGCGTTTTCTCCGTCTAGGATGTTTAGTCCTATGTACTGAGTTACGGTAGAGGAGACTGTGAGAGAGAGGTCCCGTTGCAGCTCCCCTTCGAACCAAGTGGCGATGCCGTCAGTGGAGCCGATGTAGAGCAAATCGTCTACGTAGACGATGAGTAGGATGTATTCCGCTCATTTCGTGAGTCGATACATTCCTTGATCATGCGGGAGCTGCTGGAATCCGATGTGGATTAATCGGATGTGTAGGTACTGCTGCCACAGCCGCGGGGCTTGCTTGATCCCGTACAGTGACATCAGCAACTGGCAGACCAGGTTGGGGTCCTTGATAGATCCGTGCGGCTGCTCGACGAAGTTTTCGGCGTCGACAGGGGCGTAGAGGAAAGCGTTTGCTACGTCGATTTGACGGAGCTTCTTCCGCTTCATGGCGGCGATGGTGAGAAGAATTCGGAGCGAGGTATGTCGGCTGACCGGTGCAAATGTCTCGGTGAAGTCCCTTCTGTGTTCTTGATCAAAGCCACGCATGACCCATCGTGCTTTGAACTTATCGATTGTTCCACCTGCTTTTGTCTTCACGCGGAACACCCATTTTCCCGTGAGGATTGTTTTGTCGCGTGCAGCTGAGATTGGGACCATCTTCCACGTGTTGCGTTCTTCCAGCGCTTTTAATTCTCTGTCCATGGCTTCGCGCCATTTTTCCCTGTGCTCCCCCCCCGGAGCCTGTTGAACCGTAGTAGGCTCTTTCGTCGGCGATGCTCCATGGACGGCAGTAACTAGACCAAGTAACTGCAGCCCACTCTGTGAGAGTCGAGGGAGATTTGCATCCTCGGGATAAACTGCTTCGTCTCCCGCTTCTGGATCAGGTAAGAAGTTGGGGCCGATACGTTCTGAAACGTTGGTGTTGACTGGTTGGGGTGTAATGTAACCGCTGTCGGCGAAGTCGTAGTAGACTTCGGCGTTGATGCTTTCGCGAGGGTTGTCATCAGCCATCGGGATGGGTACCGAGCAGTAGGGCAGAGGTCCAGCTTCCTCCGAAGCTCCGTCCACATTCTGCTCATCCCACTCAGCTTTGTCTGCTGACGAGGCGAAGGCACGGTTGCCACGGAAGCCACCTGTGGGGTCTCTTTGTGCTTCCAGGTTGGCTAGGTACGTCTGAAGGGTGAGTCGCTCGTAGAAGATAACGTCACGTGCTGCTACTGTTTCCTTCGAGTGGACGTAAAAAATCTTCCACGCGTTGTAATGTTTTTCGATGCCCAGGTGTAGCCCCCACTGTGCGCGTTGTGAAAATCGTCCGGCTCGTGCAGTGTGCGGTCGGTACTGTACCATGCAGCCGAACACTCGTAACATTTTTGTGTTGCCCAACTTCCCTGTCCACAGCAGGTGCGGTGATGCGTTGTTCGGGAGTGACGACGACGAAAGCAAGTTGTGCAGCATGACAGCATGATCCATTGCTGCAGGCCACTGGCTTTCGGACAGTCGCATGCCACGTAGCAGCTTGCGCATGGTGTTCTGGAGGGTCCTGTTCATCCTTTCTGCTACGCCTTGCTGTTGATGGGCGTAGGGAAGGGAGATGAGTCGCTTGATGCCTCTCTCTGCCAGGTACTGCTTGAACCTTTGTGACTGGTATTCTCCTCCCCCATCTGACTGGAAACTTCTCAATTTCTCGCGAGGCTCTTTTTCTGCTACTGGGAGCCACGCGACAAAAGCTTCGAACGCCATGTCGCAGCTTAGCAGGTTGAGGTGCCAGACATATCTTGTTGCAGTGTCGATGAAGGTGATTACATAGTTGTAATCTCCTTGTCCACTGTCGTGGGCGTACAGGATGTCGCTGTAGACTTTCTCCAGTGGTGCGCATGCTGGCGCACTCGGGTTGTGGTGAGAAACAAACGGCTGATGCGGTAAGTTGGCTTCAGGGCAGGTAAAGCAAGTTCCTCAAACTCGTTGTAGTTCTCTGCTGTCGGGTAGGAGTAGCGAGTCTTTGTCAAGAACTCCTGCTCTTACTGTGTTGTTCAGCGTCGTGTTGATGGGGTGACCTAATCTCTCGTGCCACAGTGATTTGTTGGCGCGATGTCCAGGTGATCGTCTGTACAGATCGGAGTTGGAGTAGAAGTTGGCGATGACGTTGGCACTTTGGTGGACAGCGCATGGGACGGGAGTCAGCTGTCGGGCTGGAGTTGGTGTGGGCTCGTCGAAGGGAGGTGGTGCTGATGAAGAGCTTGCGACATGGAGGTTTGAAGTTGGTGTTGGTGCTGGTGCTGGTGCTGCTGTTGTCTCTGCCGATGCCGATGTTGTTCCTGCTGCTGTTGTTGCCTCTGCTGTTGCAGAAGTTGTTCCTGCTGCTGTTGTTGCCTCTGCTGCTGCCAATGTTGTTCCTGCTACTGTCTGTTGTATCACGGCTAACGCTCTCGTCCTTTTTGCCTCAGGTATGGTGTGTGAGTACCAGAAGCCTCCGGGACTGAAGTCGGGGTCAAGAACTGGCGGATGCGTCCAAGTGGTGAAGCTTACGATCCCGTCGCTGTCGGCGGTGCCTAGGTCTGGGACGAAGTCGAGGACGAAGACGTTGTTCTTCAATACTGCTTTTCCGATGTAGAGCCCGCCTTTCTCGTGATACAACCTGAACTCCCGGGTGGTGCTGTCGGCTTCGAGGTGGATTCTTTTGGCCATGAGTTGGCTGACACTGAGTAAGTTGTAGCCGAGTCCTTCTGCAATCAGAACTTTGGACATTTGCAAGACGACGTTAGTTTCGAGTGACTGTAACTGAACCACTCCTTGTCGTCGTGTGCGCAGGTTCTGGTTGTTGGCGACCGTAATTTGACTTCCCAATTGAGGCGTTGCTCCCGTTGAACGAAGTGATCTGAGGAGCACATGTGTTGTCCGCAGCAGCTGTCCAAGAACCACGTGTCCTTCCTAGACGGTTCATTCTGACCGGGCGATGGCGGCGTATGTCGGGTTTGGTTCCAGCTGCTCACGGCGTGGTGTACATTCGTCGAGCAGCTCCTCTAGTGAGTAGGTCGGTGGTGATCCAGTGATCCAGGAGTCTGTTTTTGTCATACAGCTGACGATGTTCCTGGTTTTTTGTGCAAGTCGTGGCGTTGCCCTTAGAGGCTGCGCTTGGTTGGAGGGCCGTGGCTGCGTGGAAGCTACTTGGCTGCTTGAGGGTCGGAGCTGACTCGGTGGTGTTGGTTGCTGACTGTTCGGGAAGTTGACGCGCGAGTGCCCAGACGTTCGGCAAAGGTGGCAGAATGGCGGTACGTATTTCTGCACTTGATGTTCACGATGTCGGTTATTTTTGTTGTTGTAGCGCCTCTGAGTATGGAAGGCGAATTCCGGTACTAATGATATTTTCTTGTGTCGTTCCTCGTGCAGGTCCATGTCTTGCTGCTCGGCGTGTAGTTCTGCGCAGAGGGCTGCTTCAGAGATTTTTCCGTGGTGTCGAAGGATGGCTCGCGTGGAACGCCACTGGGGTCCGAGACCTGCAAGGACAACGGTGACGAAGGCGTCTTCGGATAATGCTCCGCCGCATCGAATGAGTCTGTCGCACAGACCGCGACACCGACTGATATACGCCATTGTTTTTTCTCCGGGTTGCATCTGAATTGTTGTCAATTGCGCCATGAGACGACTTTGATTCACACTGTCCTTTGCTTGATACAAATTCTTCAGGTGGTTGTACGCGAATTCTGCGGAGTTGCCGTACACTCGATAGGACCGAATGTTCTGTTGCTCGCTCACCGTGATGTTTCGCATGAGGATAGTGTATGCCATCAGTTACTGATACGTGTATTGTTGTTTGTCGTACTGCGTCCCGTGTGTTGATATGGCAGGGTGCCGTCGAAGAAGCCGAGGATTTGAGCGCCTTCCATCATCAGCTCGAACTCGAAGGACCAGGTATAGAAGTCATTTCCGTCGAATGGAGTTGTTGTTCGCAGTTTCAGTACATGTGCAAATTGTGATTGCAACTGAAGCGCGTCCATTGGCTTTGTTTGTTGTTCAGGTTGAAGATGATTCGGCATGAAGCTGACAGAGCCGCGCTGGGGCTCGTACGGCGCGAAGGCGGGTTGTTGATTTCCGCGCGCAAAGGAAGAACCATCGAGGCTCATGTGAGTGACTCCGTTGTTGTTGTCGCTGTTGTTTGATTGTGCAGGTGCCGCTTGCTGGTGTTGCTCGTAGAAGGACATGAAGGAGAAGAATTTCTCCATCATGCTTGGGTCGAAGCCAGCTCCTGAGTTCGTAGGCGCTTCAGTGTGTTCTGCAGCTGGTCCTTGGGCGGTGCCGCCTTCTGTCTGTAGTCCAAAGACTGGAGGTGGAGTAGGGGTAGTGCCGGGGGATCCAGTAGATGATTTCCTCTCCTTCTGTGTCGCCGTTTCCTCTTGTTGTCTGAGTTTGTTGAGAATGAAAAATAGTTGAGCCTTGTATCACTAGCTCTCATACCATGTTGGGTTGAGAAAAGCCCTTAGGATCTTTTGATAGCTAAGGCTCGGGATGATGTATTAGCGGAAGCGTTCTAAGTGAAATAGAGTTGAACCACCTTGTACTGGTATGTGAGAACAAGATAAGTTGATTATAATGAAGAGATACAAAGTTTATGTAAGATTACAAGAATAATAAAGAATCCGCTTTATGCTTAACCGTTATTGTAACCTCTAGTGCGATTCGATACAGCGACGACTCGGGTAACTGCTCAATGTCGAGTTCAGTTATTTGTCCTTGCTGTCGCGCTGTCTCGGCGAATCGAAGGTCGCTGACCTTTGACCTTCGCTTTAACTTCTCGTTGTTGTCCCCTTTTGTCAACCGCTTCACTGTAGCTCGGTTGACTCGGTGTTGCTTCGCTTAAGGCTCGTTTCGTTCCTTTTGTAGTGCTCGATGTTCCAGAAGCGCGTTTACACGTTTCCAACAAGTGTCAGCCGTCCGGCCTTACTGCAGCATCTCCCTCCACCTTCGCCTCTAACTTGCCGTTATTGTGGCTTCATAGCAACAGCTTTAAGGGCAATGGCGACGGTGGCAGGGGTGGGATGCCAGGGCTGAAGGTGATCAAGCGGTCGGCGGTCTCCTTCTCCACAATGAGGGCGGCGCTCCCGCCCATTAGAGATGCCCGTAGGTACACCGAAGTGTTGCCATATGCTTCTTTCTTTTCTATGAAATGTTGTGATAGGAAGAAAGTAGATGGTTTGCAATCAAGAACGGTGTTTGCCCGTCGTAGGTAGGAAGCTGTTGGTAGGATACCTATAAGTTGCACAATTGTGTTGTTAGTGCAAGAATGGGCCCGCCATGGTTCACAGTTGCAATACTTAGGGCGCGGAAAATCGCCCGAAACAGGGTTTGGCCGTTTTCTGTCGTTTATTTGGTCATCATTTTTTTTTTTTTTCGCGAACGTCGACAAGATGGTCGTAGCCAGGTCGTCACTTTTCAGGCCATTTTGGAGTGCACTTC
This sequence comes from Closterium sp. Yama58-4, assembly GCA_947470075.1. Taxonomy (NCBI): domain Eukaryota; kingdom Viridiplantae; phylum Streptophyta; class Zygnematophyceae; order Desmidiales; family Closteriaceae; genus Closterium; species Closterium sp. Yama58-4. The sequence goes on along the minus strand of CANIUD010000688.1, from coordinate 41,818 downwards.
AAATTTGACAAGTTTTGCTGGTTGTTCTGACAGACGTGGAAAATCTTGATTTGGATTTTTCAACGACTTGTAGCGACGGTGTCGCACACAAACAGACGACGTCGTCAGCTAGATGTAACCATTTTTGCAACGCCGTCATTTCACTGTAGCCAACCCAGTTGACATGGTGACATTTTCGCCAAAAAAGTGTGGACATTATTTTCGGCCACCAAAACACAAATTAGATGGCTGAAACTTGCGAGTTCCGCAAATATTTCGGCGAGCCTCATTAGCTGGTCACTGTCGCAACGGCCACCATCCCAAAAATTCAACCGCTGAAATCGGTTCGAAATTGCGGGATACCTTGGGGTATCGCTCCCTACGTTACCCCATGGTTGCCTTGAAGATGCCAACACGAAACATTTGGGGAACAACGACGCGAGCGATTTTTTTTTGCCAAATTGCTTACAATCGAGAATAGGTTCTCGACGACTCAGGATGCAGCGAAACTTGACGTCACCTCAAGGAAACCCCTCGTGCTTCGGAATGAGGCTGGTCAGCTGGTTTGCTTGCACTGTTTCAACAACCGAAGCTGCCCAAGCAAGTTGAGGGTAAGTCAATTATAACAACGGCAATGCTCATTATACAAACACTTATAACGAGCCTCCCCATATCAAGGTATAATGTGATAGGTTTTGCAGGGAGGCAGGCAGAATATTGCAAACCAATCACAGCTCTCCTTGTCACTACAGCAAGAGAGTTCATTTGCCAAGTACTTTACCGCCCTACTTTGACCGTGCTCTCATTCTTCTTTGTCCAGCAAGTTCACTCTATCTCTCTCAACGACGGCATTAGCATCGTGACCGCATATGGAAACGGGGGTGGAACCCTCCTCCGAGGTTTGGGCGAAATGCCGCCCGAGAAACTACGCGCGCCCAAAAGGCGAAATTTCGCAACCGCATCGGGAAGGTCCATCCCCACCTTCCCCCCAATGGCGCGAAATTTGCACATCACTGACCCACCTGCTGCCCGCTGACCAAAAAATGCTCAACGTGGGTAAAAAACGCAAATAAATCGCACCCTGCTCAAACACCACAAACACCTTTAGGGTTTTCCGAACCCCCCTGTGTCAAAATGAAGGCTTGTTCGAGGGTTCCTCTGCACAGCAATGCGTCCCCGGTGCCACCGCTGTGCCACCGCTGTGCTTCGAAAAACGCAGCATGACGATGGCATTGCAAGGGGATGGTGTTTTGCCTGGGGAGGAAGTTTCGTCCCCGCTTCCATATGCCGTCGAAACGTTAAAGTCGGTGTACAAAAGTGGGCGTTCGCCAGACGCCCACTTTGTTAATTGGTTTGGACGGTTGGTGAGGCTCGGCACATTTTTCACGGGCTGACCAAGCTGACGGAGGTTAACGAACTCTAACTGACGGGATCAGGAAGGCGAGACCCACCTTCCTGATCCCGTTGTTATCCCGTCGTTTTCAGTTATATTGGTGCTGGCGAACAGCACCGATGTGCTGGCGAACAGCACCCTTATGTTACTAACCCGCTTGAATTCCACTTTTTTGGAAGCAGCGCTGTCTGTCTCACAGCACAGCCTGCTTGACCTCCTGCGTCGAGTCCGCCTGGTCATTCCACCCCACCATCATGTTGTGGAGTTTCTATCCATCGGAACAGCAACCCTTTCCCAACCAACCAGGGATGGGCGCGGGGCAAAATCAGGGGGGCCTTTTGGCGCGATTGTTTACTGTACACGCGCTAATCTCTTCGCATACAGTATCGCATCTCTCTCTCATGTGGTTCTGCTCCATTCGCATCATTGTTCCCAGCTCATTGTCGTCATCCCACTCAATCACTCACCTCATCCTGCACCTAGCAGCTTCAGAAATCACCAACAAGCGGCATTCCGCCACCACCACCAAGATTTTATGATGCTTTCGCGCAACTCCGTAGGAAGGTCACCGAGGCTCTGTTGCTGTTCAGCTCCTCCGTCCTTTCCCGATGGCCCGGTGGTGGTGGTGGGGTGGGGTGGTGGTCTGGTGGGAGGTTAGTTGTCGGGTACAGTATGCTAAACTGCACTGATTGTCTTGGAGGTGACGGCGAGCGAGTGAAACATATCTTTTGCATACACACGATGTCCGTTTGACTAACCCAAGGTTGCCTTGTGAAGGGGGCGCTTAAGTGATTCATGCATTTCGTGGAGGTTTCGTCAATTCGCGTCGGGCAAAAAGGGCTTATAGCAAAATTTTGTAACTCACCGTTGACTGTTTGACTTCGGTCTCTTCTGTTTCTGTGGTTCGTATTGGTTGACGTGCTTGTAACGTGGGTGCAACTGCCCGGGAAACTACCTTTGTGTGCAAGGTTTCTGGAACGTGCGAGGCAATTTTGCGTGCAGGGGTTGGGCATCTTGTGTACCTCAGGCTTTTAGTCATGACGGCTTGCTCCACGTCAGCAGAGTTTAATTAACTTCTTCGCCACTGGCTGCTAGTTTTGCCGCGATCATGCTCACAGCAGCACCTTCATCCTCCGCACTTCCACCTTCGACAGTACGCTTAATAAGTACGCTTACAGTGCGCTTGATAATGCGACCAGCTATTTCCATCTCGTCATTGCTTTCCAGCCGCGCTTTCCACGAAAAAAATGGGTGCGCTATTCAACGAGGATAGTTATCTGCTGAAAGCAGTCATTTTGTTGAGTTAGCAAGCGATTCAGCTTAGTTGAGCGCCAATACAGCAGCTTACCTTTACTTAGTCACTGCGAAATTAGTACGGACTTTGCCAGCGAATCGTCTTGGAACAAAGGAGTCGAAAATGGCGTCAGAAACGATAATCCATGGCCCAAGGAGTCTCTTTCCCGCGAAGCCCATTAAAATTGACCGAATGCCCACTATTAGCGACGACTGCGCATCGTCACCGAAATCGCCGCTCGAGCGGCGCGGCTCGCTCGTTCCCGCTGTCTCATTCGACCAATCAGAGTTGTCTTTTGATCTGGCGAGCCCAGCAAGCGAGGGAGTCGAATCCACGTGGCACTTCCGTAGCTCGAGTAATACTTTCCAGCCATCTTCAGAGACGGCGATACCCGCGCAGGCGCCCGCGCATCACGGCGCTCCGCCGAGCCATTCCCCCTCCCCGTCATTCGCGGCTAATCTCTTCTCCGCCGCTTCGCGAACCGTGCGTGAACTGCTGTCTGGGGAACCGGCGAGTAATATCAGCGGCGCTGATGCTACTACAGACCCTCGCTCGGTTGCCACCGCCGCTTCAGCATTGTCGCCGCTAACGACGCGAGAGGCCATCGCCAGTGCTGTCGAAAGCGGTAACAGCAGCAATGGCGAAAAGCCTCCGACGGAACGAGGATCAGCGCAAGGCCGCTCGGCCGGAAGGCGAAGCTCGCAAACGGCAGGAATATGGCGGTTCGAACGAGGGTCGGCGGAACCAGGCTCGGAAACAGCAGCGGGGAAGCCCGCGACGGTTCCGGAGGGTGCTGCGCTCAGGCAGCGCAGCTTGCGATGGAGCGCGGGGACGGCGCAGCAGCGGAGAGGAGAGACTTGCTTGGTTGGCGGCGGAATACATGCCGAATGCGACCCGAAGTTTCATCAAGAGGACGTGTGCGACAGGGAGGGAAGGATTAGGGTTCCGACGACGACGCGTGCTACCGCGACGAGCAGGGGTGACGACGCGGGTGGCGCGGGTAACCAGATCGTAACTGGAGTTGACGATTCTGATCGCAATGCTGGCGGATGTGATACTAATGAAAGGAGGGACGGGAGCAGCACGATTAACGTCGATGCTGTAAGCGCGCGGCGACAGGAGCGGCCTCGAAATTTTTGCAAACACGTGGCAGGCAATCAACGCACTCGAACCAGAGGGAGCTGCCAAGCTGGCAGTTGGGACGCCGTTTTTGAGTCTCAAAAACAGACTCGCCACAGAGACGCGAAACACAGTGACGCCAGCGGCTCCTCATCGGATAGAAACTCCTGCACGTACACGTCAGCGAGACGATCATCCTGTTCAGCGGTATCGTCCTCGGTTCTGTTGAAACCGTACGAAGACATCGCGTCCAGATTCGTTGTGCACCACCGGGAGTTTGGAAGCGGGCAGTACGGCAGCGTTCGGAAATGTTTGGAGATTGAGACATCGCGGGTGTACGCGTGCAAGACAATAAAGAAGAATCAGATAAAAGTTTCGGAAGCTGCGGATGACATCAGGCGGGAAGTGGCGAGCATGTTCCTGGCACGTGGCCATCCTCATATAGTCACACTCCATGACACGATTGAAGACAGAAGGGTATGTAGCCACTCCTCCAAGCCTCAGGGGGGAGGGAGAGGGGGAGGGGGGGGTTGGAGGGGGAGGGGGAGGGGGAGGGGGAGGGGGAGGGGGAGGGGGAGGGGGAGGGGGAGGGGGAGGGGGAGGGGGAGGAGGAGGGGGGGGGGGAAGAAGGTTATGGTGCATCTTACTTAACCAAACCCCATCTCATGCTTTCCGTTCCATGCCCCCCCGGCACTTCCTCAGCAGCTCCTCTTCCCCCGCCCTGCCTTCCCCTCCCACTCCCCCCTCCTCCTCCCCTCCCCTCGACTTTCCAGCCCATGTGTCGCTCCTTTAATTTTCCTGTAACGTACTTTCAGGTTCTCCTTTTCCACCTACTTGAGCCTCACCCCCCAATACGCCCACTCTTTCTGGTCTCTCCCCCCTCCCTTTCTTGCTCAACGCGCCATGCCCTACTGAACCGCCTGTACTTGCTTCCTTCTAACCTCTCCCCTGCTGTTCTTCTCTTCCCCTCTTTCGTCCCCCCCATTTCAGGCGGTTCACCTTGTCATGGAGCTATGCAGAGGAGGAGACCTCTTCGATAGAATCACAACTCTCGGGCCGTATTCCGAGCCATCCGGAGCCAAGCTCTGCCAAGCCCTCACGCACGCCGTGCTACACTGCCATTCAAACGGAATTGTACACCGCGACATCAAACCTGAAAACATCCTCCTTATGAACGCTTCAGACGACGCAAATATAAAGCTTGCGGACTTCGGAGCAGCGGCTTTTGTGACAGAAGGGGAGATGATAACAGATGTGGTGGGGACACCTGAGTACATGGCACCTGAAATGTGGGGAGCAGTTTTTGATGCTTCCAGTAAGCTTGTCTCTACGCCACGGGAGCATGAAGTGAAATACAATTCGGCAGTGGATGTGTGGAGCATGGGTGTAGTCATGTATGTGGCAATGAGTGGTGTACCGCCTTTCTGGGCTACAGCAGAGCGCACGGTAGCTGAAGCAGTGCTTACACGGCCGGTGGTTTTCCGGCCGGCCAAGTGGGGAGGGGTCTCGGAGGAATGCAAGGAGCTTATAGCGAGGATGCTGGAGAAAGATTGGAGGAAGCGCATCACTCCTGTAGAAATCCTTGGTATGTCTTCTTTTTTTTTTTTTTGCACTCCACTCGCAGTTTCATTTTCTCCCATTACTCCCCCATTTTGTGTTGTATCGTACCTGGTGTGCCTGACATTGTGTGTTCTGTATCCCTTTTTTTATGGCAGAGCATCCATGGATTCTGAAGCAGGTGCACAGGCGCCGATGAGAAGACCCCCTGCAGCACCTTTGAGAAGCTGCTTTCATGTGCGTCCGCAGCAGCAGCACCCCTGCCCTGACCTCCACTGCCTAACTCCTGCATGGCCCTTGGCTCTGTAGCCTAACCTCCATAGCTACTTTTGTGCAACAATGCACGGTTAGAGCATCTGTGGATTGCACAACTAGTCCACAGGTGGGAACGGGCTGCCATGCCCATTGCAGTGTTCATGCAATTCCGCAGCAGCAGCATCCCTGGCTTCACTGCCTGCTCGCTGTATGGCCTCAATCAAACTCTGTCGCTCGACATGCAGCAGCAGCAGCTGCAGCTGCAGTGCACTACATTCGCAGCAATGCGGTCTTCACTTCTATGACTTTCCCCTGGCCTACAATCATGCATGTAAATTATGTTCGTATATCACTAATCTGGTTTTGAATCAAAAGCCATTCAAGTTACAGGTCTGTCATGCAATGCTAGTATTTGTTGTGTTAAAAAGGCCAAAATGCCCCACTTTCTCTTTTGTGAGGAACCAATTTGGTTTACCTTGGCATCGTTTGGCTTGGTTGTGTTTTGAGCAGAATGGTTCTCTTTGTAATTGCTCTGCTTTATTTTTCCGCAATGGTCTTAAAAGTTTACGGTACCTACCTCAAATCCCAGAACAAGGATGTGTGGCTATTTTGTTCCAGACATACAATCCTCTTCTCGATCGGGTTCAGCATCGTTTGGCATAACGCGTACAAGTCCGGTAGCGAGCGACCGACGCAGCAGCATGACACTAACGCGTACAAGCACCACCCTCAAATAAATTCTGGCGAATCCGGCTTGCGTCACGAGCGGGCACTTGTGTGTTGTCGCGGTCTGTATCGTCATCGTTTGCCGCCATGTCTGTTATGGCACTTCCCACAACCACGATTAGAGCAAGAGTATCAGGGCCCGGAGCGAGATTACCGGCGGACCGGGCGCGAATACTGGCGGTTAGGAGCCGACTATTAGCGGACGGAAACTACCCGTTTAAAATGCGCCTTCAGACTGACACTCTAACGAGCGCGATTAGAGGAGGATATCCGTTGGTTCTAGCCAATCAGAGGAGGATCAGGTTGCGCGCGATCGACGAGCGCGATCGGGCAAGAAATGGCGGAGGGGGTGGTGGAGGGCAGCGGGGGAGACCGCCGGTTGTGTGGGAAAGGGGGGAGGGAGCTTGTGCGGAGGGGCGGAATGCGGTAGAGGAGGAGCGGAATGCGGTGGGGGATGGGCGGAATGCGGAGGAGGAACGAAGGGGCGGAGCAAATGCAGTGAGGGGCGGAGTTTGGCGCAGAGGCGCGGATGAGAAGCGGGAGGCGACAGGGGGAAGGGGGGCGGCAGGGGAAAGGGAGACTTCAGGGGGAGGCGGGGCGGCAGAGAGAAGAGGAGTTGAAGCGAGGCAGAGGGGGGCGAGCGGAAGAAGCATAGAGGCATGGGCGAGTGCAGGGGAGGGGAGAGGAGGGGGAGGGGCGCAAGGAGAGATCAGCGGCAGAGCGGACGCGTGGGTGGGGGGACCATTGTGGGAGAAGAGAGGGGATGGGGAGTTGAGAACTAGGGGGGCAGCCGAGGGGAGAGGAGGAGGAGTAGGAGCGCAAAGGGCGAGCAGCAGCAGAAGCAGGGTAGATTCTTGGGTGGCTCCCTCATGGGAGAAGAGAGGGAAGCGGGCTTGGTGGATGGAGGGGGGGGATGGGGGGAGTGAAACAGATGGGAGGTCTGCAGGGGATGGGGGTGTGGTAAGGTTTGAGGAGGAAGGTGAGAGAAGAAAGAGGGGGCTATATAGGGGTGGAGAAGGAATGGCAGGAGAAGGAGCAGGAGTCGCTTTTGAGAATTCTCAAGAGCGAAAGCGAAGAGAAGAGGATTATCCGTGGCAGGACGCTGTATCATCAACCGCAGCAGCAGGTGGTGGGTCTTCCAGTGGTGCAACGACAGCAGTGGTGAGTGGAGTGTTGAATGAGCAGTCACTGTCACCATCCACGGCATCAGTCGGCGGGTCTATTGATGGTGCGTCCACGGCAGTATTTCACGAGCAATCACAGTTTCCCGATGAAGCAGCAGCAGCAGCAGCAGCAGCCGCTGCACAACAAGTGGTGGTGGTGAGTGGTGGTGATCAACCCACACGAGCACCAGCGGCATCACCAGCGCCAGACACAGCAGAGGCAGACGCGGCAGAATCACACACAGCAGAGCAAGCCGAAGCACGGGTAGCAACGGTAGCATCATCAGCACTAGACACAGCAGAGCTAGACACAGCAGAGCAAGACACAGCAGAGCGAAACACAGCAGAGCGAAACACAGCAGAGCGAAACACAGCAGAATCACATGCACCAGGGCTTCAAAGTGCTGCGAGAGGGACTCCTTCACCTAACAGGGCTTTTAAGGCCGGCAGGCTGGCAGGGCAGTCAAGCAGGCAGGAGGAGCAATGGCCGTGGGATGAGGAGGCGGAGGTCCCAGGCTCAGTGACTAGCACTGCTGCTGAGAGTGATGTTGATAATGATGGTGTTGCCAGTTTGACCAGGGGTAAAAGGGACATCAACAGTGCCAGCAGCAGGAGAAGACGCAGCAACAGTGGCAGCACCAGGGATGGCAGCGGCGGCAGTTCCAAAGCCCCTGTGGAGTCTTCTAGAATACCCAGGCTGGAGTTTTCTGAAAACGGCATACCCTCCTTGCCGTCTCAAACCAGCAGCACCAGCAGCAGCAGCAGCAGCGGCAGAAGCAGCAGTGGCAGGGGAAGCGGCAGTGGAAGCAGCCTGGAAGTTTCCCGGGACAGCCCCGTGGCGCTCGCGCTGCAGGAGAGGCGCAAGGTGGTGCGGGCGGCGCTGATGTCAGCATTCGAGGAGGTGAAACTGGGGAAGGTGTATTCCAGAGAGCTCATCAGGCACCTCCCTGCGTATATTGACCAGCTCGTGCTCCAGGTGAGCAGATGATGCTTCAGGTGAGTTTTCAGGTGAATCTCCATATGGGTCTCGGGTGGAGGTTAGGTAGGACTCCTGGTGGGTTTTTAGGTGGCGCCAGGAGATTTTTCATGGGAGATTTCACTGGGGTGAGTGGCTTGTGTGACCTCTTTCCCGCAGTCTCCCCCGCCTCTCCCAACCCCACAACCCCCCGTCTCATTTCCCCCAACGACCGCCCTTCCCCTTGCCACTGTTGCCCTCAAGTCCAATCAACACTACGCCTTCCACTCCATCCCCGTTATCCAGCGTTCCACGGTATTTTTTTGAATTCTCAAAGTTCCACCGTTACCCTTTGTTTCCTCACACATTCTCCCTTCCCCTCCCCCCCTCCTTCCCTCCTTCATCTCCATTCCCCCCTCCCCAGGCAGTTGCCCTCAAGTCGGAATCGCACTACGCCTTCCACTCCTTCCCCCACCGCGCAGCCATCGCAGTGCACCGCTCTGCACCGCACCTGCTCGCCCGGTGGCTGAAACAAACAGCCAAGCAGACCTTCGCCCGCACTGCCGCCCTCATCACGCTCGCTGCTGCCATGGACGCTGATTCAGAGACTGTTGATGCTTCTGGTGCTGCTGCTGCTGCTGCTGCTGGTGCTGCTGGGGATGGTGCTGCTGCTGATTCTGATGCTGCCTTGAGGGATGGTGGTGCTCCTGCCATCTTTGTAGGGATGGGGGAAAGTCCTGTTCTTGTAGAGAAGGGTGCCTCTTTTGCTACCAGAGAAGGTTCTGGGGCCAGAGGAGACGGGGGGGAGCAGAAGGAGGAGCTGCAGCGGCGGAGTGGCGTGGTGTGGGTGCGGGACTATATCGAGTGGTTGCACCGAGCAGGGGTGAAGCATGACGTGGTGGGGCGCATTGTTGTCCGCAACCCTGCTATACTTGCTACGCCCATACCCCACCTTCAGGTAGGCATGATGAGCAAGGTTGGGTCAGTGGGTGGAGGAGTTGGGTGGGTGAGTGGCGTGGTGTGGGTGAGGGATTTCATCGAGTGGTTGCACCGAGCAGGGGTGAAGCATGACGTGGTGTGGCGCATTACCGTCCGCAACCCTGCCATCCTTGCCACAGCCATTCACGACCTTCAGGTATGTATGTGGAGCGAGTGAGTGGGTGGGTTGTGGGTGGGTGGGTGAGTGAGTTGCGTGGCGTGGTGTGGGTGAGGGATTATATCGAGTGGTTGCACCGAGCAGGGGTGAAGCATGACGTGGTGGGGCGCATTGTCGTGCGCAACCCTGCCATCCTTGCCATAGCCATTCACGACCTTCAGGTATGTATGTGGAGCGAGATTGGGTGGGTGGGTGAGTGAGTTGCGTGGCGTGGTGTGGGTGAGGGATTATATCGAGTGCTTGCACTGAGCAGGGGTGAAGCACGATGTGCTGGGCCGTGTTGTCGTGCGCAACCCTGCCATACTTGCGACACCCATTTATGACCTTCAGGTAGGTAGGGTAGGGTAGGGTAGGGTAGGGTAGGGTGGGCAAGCATGATGAGCAAGGGTGGGTGGTTGGGGTGCAGTGGGCAGTGGCATGGTGTGGGCGAGGGATTACTTACATCGAGTGGTTTCATCGGGCAGGGGTGAAGCACGATGTGGTGGGGCGAATAGTTGTCCGCAACCCTGCCATCCTCACCACACCCATCCATCCATCCCCCACCTTCAGGTATTATCCCCCTATAAGCCCTCTCACAACTTCAAAATTCTGATTCCCTAAACCATCAACCGTGCCATTCTTGTCTTGTCACAACCATGCACCAGCTTCAGCTACTGTGCCTTGCAAGTGTCTCCCTGTGCCCTGTGCCCTGTGCCCTGTGCCCTGTGCCCTGTGCCCTGTGCCCTGCGCCCTGCGCCCTGCGCCCTGCGCCCTGTGCCCTGTGCCCTGGGCCCTGGGCCCACTCATTCTGATCTCCCTTGCCCTTCCTGCAAGGGGACTACCTGGACAACTAAGTAGGTGACTTTTGAGTCGACTCAAAAGGTGACTTTTGACTTTTGAGTCGACTCAAAAGTCACCTCGTTACAATGGCACACGACACTTTTTCTACACGGAGAGCGCTTATAGCTTGGAGACTTTTGAGTCGACTCAAAAGTCACCTCGTCTCAAAACACCCTTCCTGCAAGGGGACTACCTGGACAACTAAGTAGGCATAAGGAGGGAGTGGGTAGGAGTGGAGCTCAGCAACGCGCCAGGGGTGCCGGTGGGCTCACGTCCGGCACCCCTTGCGCCAGGGGTGCCGGTGGGCTCACGTCCGGCACCCCTTGCGCCAGGGGTGCCGGTGGGCTCACGTCCGGCACCCCTTGCGCCAGGGGTGCCGGTGGGCTCACGTCCGGCACCCCTTGCGCCAGGGGTGCCGGTGGGCTCACGTCCGGCACCCCTTGCGCCAGGGGTGCCGGTGGGCTCACGTCCGGCACCCCTTGCGCCAGGGGTGCGGGTGGGCTCACGTCCGGCACCCCTTGCGCCAGGGGTGCCGGTGGGCTCACGTCCGGCACCCCTTGCGCCAGGGGTGCGGGTGGGCTCTTATAGCTTCTCCTTTCGTACCCACGTCCGCACCCCCGTGTATCCTCCCCGAACGGTCCTTGCATTAATCCGTCCGGGGGTGTTACAAGGGCGTATCCTCCCCTCTGTCTCTCTCATCGTGTATCTCCCCTCCTCTCTCCCTTTTGTTTCCAGGCCCGAGTAGACTATCTGGTCAACCAAGTGGGCGTGCGGAGGGAGTGGGTAGGAGTGGTTCTCACCAAGGCGCCAGGGGTGCTGCTGTGAGCCCCCTATCTTATCGGATCTCCTGTGTGTCTCGTCGCATATTCCCCTTTGCTCCAGGCTCGAGTAGACTACCTGGTCAATCAAGTGGGCGTGCGGAGGGAGTGGGTGGGAGTGGTGCTCAGCAAGGCGCCAGGCGTGCTGGTTGATCCCTTTGAGCAGCTTCGCGAAAAGGGGAGGCTGCTGCATGCTGTGCTTGAGCCGCTGGCAGCGCAGCAGCGGGAGCAGTGGGAGGAGCGGGAGCGGGAGAGGAAGGCACGAGAGGCGGGATGGGATGAGGAGTCAAGGTTGAGAGAGTGGAGGGAATGGGAAGCAACAGCGACAAGTACAATGTCAGCAGCAGCAGAGGCAGCGGAATCAGACAGAAGAGTAGCAGACAAAAGATCAGCATCAGAGCAAAGAGCAGCAGAAGAATCAGAGTCGCTGGCCCTATCTCTCCCCCCTCTCGCTTCTCGAGACATCCCCGCATCTCTTCGCCTGCCAGAGTCCTTCCAGCACCACCCGTTGCCTAAGAGTGTGTTTGAGCTGGCCGGCACACTGGTGTACAACCATCCTCACGTGATGAGCGAGGAGGACTTGCCCATGGAGGCTCTACAAGCCAAGGTGAGACACATGCCAAACTGCTCTTAGACTCCGTACAGACTCCTCCCTGCCAGACTCCTCCCTGCCAGACTCCTCCCTGCCAGACTCCTCCCTGCCGGACCTATGTTGGAAAAGTCGCGCCCAGCGCATTATATGCAAGCGTATATACGCTTGCGTATAGTACGTTATGCGCTGAATACATGACTCTGAAAGTCGCAAAAAGTACGCTGCCCGGGCAGCAAAAACTTTTTACCGGGCAGAGGAAAAAAACCTTGTAAGGAGGGGGGGGGGGGGGGGGGGGGGGAGGTAAAAAACCGTGTTTTTTTTGGGTTTTCAGGTTTTTGTATATTGAAAAAACCTGACATTCTCAACTACTCTAAGCACGCAACATGCATCTCCTACACTATCCTACACCTGCAGAAGAACTACTACTAACGCTACAAGCCTACATCTCTTCCACCCCACCCCCCCCTCCCCCCCAACCACCATCCGCCCATGCTACACTACTCTACCCCACCCCCTACTCCCACCCTCTACTCCCTCCGTCCCTTTTTTCCTCCTCTACTTGTACTCATCCTCCAGCTCATCCTCCTCCCCCTCCTCCTCATCCTCCTCCAAAACCTCCTTGTACCCTTCCGGCAGGGGGGCCTCAGGGATGTTCCCCGGGAGAACCGTCACCCCCTCAGCCCCCTTGTGCCAGTTGCGCACAATGTTCCAATTGTGCGCAACATACACGAGGTCCCGACACTTCTCGGACCCCAACCTGTTGCGTTTGGCAGTGTGGATCGATTCCCACACTGCCCAGTTCCTCTCACACGCCGATGCGGACACTGGCTGAGAGAGAACGCGGCAGGCGAGCGTTGTCAGCTCGGGGTAGTCCGTCCCGTGCCACGTCCACCAATCGACGGCCGTCTTCTTACCGGCCTTCACGAGCTCACGGTCAGTGATGGCGTCGGGTAGGCCAAAGCTCCCCTGAAGGGTGTTGAATGCCGTCAGGCCGTCCTGGATGACGTGCGATGCACGCAGCTCATCTCCCTCCTTGCGCGTGACGGTCTGCCCCCCAAAGTGACGAGCGACGAACGCTTTGAAGACGCGCGTACACTCCAGGTCGGTCCGGAAGATGCCTTCCTCCTGGTTGACCGGATTGAGGATCCGGCCAACCACGTGCATGGCACACGCCATGCTGTGGTCCCAGCGCTTCTGGACGATGTTGGTCACCTCCGTGCGTTCAGTGCTGGACAGCACCAATCCCGCCTCCTCCTCCTCCAGCTTCGCATTGATGTCTTCCGTGAGCTGGAGCATCAGATCATAGATCTTGCCCATCATGCCCTTGGCCGTCGAGTCGGTCTTGCACATGACGACAAAGGGGATCTTCAGGAGGGCGACGAAGAACTCCGCCCCTTTCCACCACACGGCATCCATGATCATGTCCGCGAAGGGCTCGACCGGCGGCTTCCTCCCCTTCGCCCAATCCCGCCACTCCTGGCTCAGCACCATTTGCGTCAATGCACTCCGCACCTCGCAAAGCCGCTGCACCGCGATGAATTGCGTGCCAAATCTGGTGCCCGCCGGCTTCAGCACCTGCTTCCCCTTCCCTCCCTTCACCTGCGGGCTTCTCATGTAACCTTTGGTGAAATGGTGGGCACGCACAAAGGTAATAATCAACCCCGCCTTTGCCACAATGTCCTTCGCCTAATCCATTTTCCCAATGTCCTCCATGAGCAGATCCATGACGTGAGTAGCACACGGCACATGCTCAATGTGAGAAAACTCTAGCATGAGTTCCCTACATGCTGCCGCATAATTGCTGCCCCCATCCATGCAGAAGGCAACTACGTTGGCGGGCCCCACCTTCTCAATGATCGGGCGCAAAACCGATGCAATGTATCCTCCCGTCTTCGTTTCCAACTTACAGTCGATGCTTTCGGCGAACACAGCACCGGAATCGTTGATGAGCAGGATGTTGGCTTGGGGACGACCACTTTTGTCCGTCATCATGTCCGAACCTATCGTCACGCCATCCCGCTTCCAGCTCGCAGTGATGGGAGCGAGGCCCTTCTCGATCTTTCCGCGGCAGCGCGCAAGGCCGGCGCCACCAACATACCGCCGCTTCGGCGGAACGTAGCCATGGCCCGCGTCCGTGATGCAGCGCACAGCGTTCCGCCAGATAGGGTGATCGGCGAGATGCTCCGGTAGGTGAAGTGCCGCCCACATGAGGCAGATGGCGTCGTCTGCCGACTCCTTCGCACACGACGACCCTTCCCCGTAGAAGTCTTCTATGCACTGCTTCTTCGATCCACCTGCACACGCCGCGATCGCCATCTCCTCCGCCTTCTTCTTCCCTTCCCTGCGGGCGTGTTTGCCTTCGTACAATTCGCGGACGGCGCCGCGGTCAGCAGCAGGGATAGGCGCCTTGCAAAGACGGACGTCCTTCCGATTCAGCCCTTTCCAGCGCGTGATGTGTTGCGCACAACGGAAGGCGCCGCCTACGAACTTAAGCTTGCAGTGCCGGCATATGCGGACAGTACGCTCAGGACCAGTCGAGCTACCTTCGGTAGAGGTAAGGAAATGCTTAAAAATAACATGGGTGTTCTCAGGAACATCCCCGTCGTCCGCCATGGTCGCGTCATTCGAAACACTAGGAGCCTCACTAGTGGCACTCGCGGGAGTACCAGTAGGAGTCGACATCGAGTGCAGCTGAGCGGGAGCGTTGAGAGAGAATGAACGAGAGAGATACTACAGACATCGGGAATGAGCTTACCTTATAGTCCAGGATGTGGTTGAACCACCTACGCTGGTTGACGAAATTCGTGTTTGTGTGTTGGAGTCGCGCGATAGCAGTGGGTGCAATGCGGTTCAAATTTTCCCACGTTCCCAAATTTTGACATGTGTGGGGGACAATGTGTTTGGGACGTGCGTACAAATTGGGTTGGGACGTGTGTACATTTTGAGTCGCGTCGCACATTCGCAATTCGTGCGCGACTATTGAAATCTGTTTTTTTTTTCCGGTCAGCCCGAATATATCCCTACGAATATACGTACGAATTGCGTACACCGTATATTCGTAAACGACTAAACGGTGTGCGCTTATGGTTTCTGGCGACTTTTCCAACATAGTGCCAGACTCCTCCCTGCCAGACTCCTCCCTGCCAGACTCCTCCCTGCCAGACTCCTCCCAGCACCCCTCCCCCCCTCACCCAAGAGCGTGTTTGAGCTGGCCGGCACAGTGGTGTACAACCACCCGCATGTGATGAGCGAAGAGGACTTACCCATGGAGGCACTACAGGCAAAGGTGAGACGATGGAGGCACTACAGGCAAAGGTGAGACGATGGAGGCACTACAGGCAAAGGTGAGACACGTGGCACATGCAGAATCCATCAAGGCTCCGTTAGTCCGTACAAACTTCTGCCAGACTCCTTTTGAGTCGACTCAAAAGTCAACTCGCCATGAAGGCTCCGTTACTCCACACAAACTTCTGCCAGACTCCACACAAACTTCTGCCAGACTCCTTCCGGGACCTCCTGTTGCCCAAGAGCGTGGGGGAGCTGGCCTAGCAACCGATTTCCTGTTCCTCCTTTCCCTTCCTCACCCCCCTCTCCTTCCTCTTCACTGCCACCTCGCCTTGTTCGAGTCTCTTTACATCAGGGGGGTGGGCCTGGCAAAGGTCTCATCCGCGCTTTCGTACTGGCTCTCTAAAAAAAGTTCTAAGCTCGCGCTTAACCAGGCTCCTTTCTTCCACTTACCCATGGGGTTTGTCTCGTTGTCCTAGAACTGCATGAGTTGACTTTTGAGGCGTCTCAAAAGGTTTGTCTCGTTGTCCTAGAACAGCACAAGTTGACGGAATGGAAGTAAGGCCTCCGCAGCCCACCTGTCCATTATTGACGCATCAGAGGGATGGGCCTGGCAAAGGTCATTGTGTAGTGCATCACAGCTGTTGCCATTCAACCTGTCCGCCTGTCCCCACCCTCCCCGTCTCCTCCCATCCAATCAATTTCCAGCTCGCCTTCTTTGAGTCTCTTTACATCAGGGGGGTAGGCCTCGCAAAGGTGATTGTGCGTCTCCAACCTATTCGGTGTCGGCGCTCAGCCTCTCCTCCTTCTACCCCTGTCTATCTCCCCCCTCCCCGCCTCCCCCCAATTGAGAACCTGTTACAGCTCAAATTCTTCGAGTCCCTACACATCAGGGGAGTGGGCCTCGCAAGGGTCATCGTGCGCCGCCCGCAGCTGCTGAGCAGCTCGCTGGACGCCACGTGGCAGCTGCTGATTCGTTACCTCTCGCTGCTGGGGCTGACCAACGCTCAGATCGGCGAGATGGTGGTGCGCCACCCGAAGGTGCTGCAGCTTACGGTGCAAGCGGACGTGTCTCCCAAGGTATGGTGAAATCGCTTTTGAGAAATTTCAATAGTTGAGTCAACGTATCTTACGTTCCAGGCAGATGTGTATACCGTGGTACAGATGAGATGAGGTACGGATGAGATGAGATGAGGTACGGATGAGATGAGATGAGGTACGGATGAGATGAGATGAGGTACGGATGAGATGAGGTGAGGTACGGATGAGATGAGATGAGGTACGGATGAGATGAGGTGAGGTACGGGTGAGATGAGATGAGGTACGGATGAGATGAGGTGAGGTACGGATGAGATGAGATGAGGTACGGATGAGATGAGATGAGGTACGGGTGAGATGAGGTGAGGTACGGGTGAGATGAGGTACGGGTGAGATGAGGTACAGCTGAGATGAGGTGCAGGCGAGCTCTTAAAGCATACGTATGCAGCATCAGGTCGATTCACAATCCAGACCAAGAGACGAATGTGCTTGTTTGTTTGTCTGGTCTACGGTGTGAGTTGCCTGTTCATGAAGGAGTGTTTTGAGACGTCTCAAAACACTCGATTCAAAATCCAGACCAAGAAACGAAACGAATGTGCTTGTCTGGTGGGTTCATTCGTTACCCGGGCAACTCACATGGTGAGTATACAGTGTACAGAGTTGCCTGGGTGACTTGTGAGTGACCCATTAGCCACCACATTGGTTGCTAGGAAGCTAATCCATACGTCCTCCCTCACCACTTCAATGTGCCACGTCAATGTGCCACGTCAATGTGCCACGTCAATGTGCCACGTCAATGTGCCACGTCAATGTGCCACGTCAATGTGCCACGTCAATGTGCCACGTCAATGTGCCACGTCAATGTGCCACGTCAATGTGCCACGTCAATGTGCCACGTCAATGTGCCACGTCAATGTGCCACGTCAATGTGCCACGTCAATGTGCCACGTCAATGTGCCACGTCAATGTGCCACGTCAATGTGCCACGTCAATGTGCCACGTCAATGTGCCACGTCAATGTGCCACGTCAATGTGCCACGTCAATGTGCCACGTCAATGTGCCACGTCAATGTGCCACGTCAATGTGCCACGTCAATGTGCCACTTGTGTTAGAATCCCAGTCTTCCCTTGTGCTGCTATTTCTTAATCCCCTCAGGTTCGTTTCCTCCGGCTCATTGGGATTCCCGAGGCAGACGTAGCGGGAGTGCTGCACCGCTTTCCACCCATCCTCACCTACAGCCTCGACAAGAAGATAAGGCCACTGGTGAGCAGATAGGTACTTACTCGCTGTGTTTACAGCCCTGCTGCCAAATTTCTGTGGCGCCTAAATAACCATCTCATTTCAGGCTGCCAGATACTACAAGCTGAGTTGACAGCCTTGCAGCCTACAGGGCAGGGCGTGAGGATCAACAACGGACGTGTCACTGTTTATTTGCACCGCTTTCCACCCATGTGCAACTACATTCAGCCTGTCGTACACCTGTGTGTTCTGTTCGGTTTTGCCAAATTATGCAGGATTTGTTTTCCCCTCTCCGCTTGGCTTACCTAGGCACCCTTTTTTTTTTTTTTTCAACTCCAATTGCTTAAGGCCTCTGCTGCATCTGCCGATATCCATCTACCAGTGGCAGTTGTAGAGAGGGTGTTTTTGAGACGTCTCAAAAACACCCTCTCTACACGTACCTCTGCTGCATCTGCCAATATCAATCTACCAGTGGCTGTTTAAGCAAGCTTGACCAATACTTTCCCTCCCTGCCTCGCACCAAACGATTTACCCCAGGTTCGGTTCCTCGTCACCGAAGCAGGAGTCCCGGACCACGAGGTTTGGAAGGTCGTGGTGGCTCGGCCGGACCTGGTGGCGTGCCATCTGGACGACAGGCTTCGTCCGCTAGTGCGCTTTCTGCTGTCCATGGGGGTGGTGAGGGAGGACGTGGGGATTATGGTGGTTCAATTCCCGCCGCTGCTGAAATACAATCCGGCTATTCTGAAGCCCAAGTGGCGCTACTTCCAGAGGACCATGCGGTTGACTGTTGACCATTTGGTTGCCTTCCCTCGGTGAGTGCAGCATGAAGGGTTTCCTGTGGGGCAGTCGAGCTGCGTCCGCTAGTGCGCTGTCTGCTGTCCATGGGGGTGGTGAGGGAGGACGTGGGAAGCATAGCGGTTCAATTCCCGCCACTCCTCAAGTACAATCCTTGAGGCGCCTCAAAAATCTTCCCGCCGCTCCTCAAGTACAATCCTTGAGGCGCCTCAAAAATCTTCCCGCCGCTCCTCAAGTACAATCCTTGAGGCGCCTCAAAAATCTTCCCGCCGCTCCTCAAGTACAATCCTTGAGGCGCCTCAAAAATCTTCCCGCCGCTCCTCAAGTACAATCCTTGAGGCGCCTCAAAAATCTTCCCGCCGCTCCTCAAGTACAATCCTTGAGGCGCCTCAAAAATCTTCCCGCCGCTCCTCAAGTACAATCCTTGAGGCGCCTCAAAAATCTTCCCGCCGCTCCTCAAGTACAATCCTTGAGGCGCCTCAAAAATCTTCCCGCCGCTCCTCAAGTACAATCCTTGAGGCGCCTCAAAAATCTTCCCGCCGCTCCTCAAGTACAATCCTTGAGGCGCCTCAAAAATCTTCCCGCCGCTCCTCAAGTACAATCCGGCTATCCTCAAGCCCAAGTGGCGCTACTTCCAGAGGACGATGAGGCTGACTGTTGACCATCTAGTGGCTTTCCCACGGTGAGAGCGGATGCACGGTTCAGTAGGGTTTAGTGCGGACAAGAGCAGGCAGAGGGGAGCATGGTGGTTCGATTCCCCCCTCTGCTCAAGTACAACCCGGCTATTCTGAAGCCCAAGTGGTGGTATTTCCAGCGAACCATGCGGTTGACCGTCGACCATCTGGTTGCCGTCCCACAGTGAGTACAAGGTAACAACAGGTGTCCTTCCTATGATGCAGTATGGTTTTGTACGGTGAAGATAAGGCAGAGAAGGAAGAGGGGAGGAGCATGTAGGCCCAGTTCCTCCCCCCTCTGCTCAAGTACAATCCAGCTATTCTGAAGCCCAAGTGGCGGTACTTACAGAGGACCATGCGCCTCACTGTTGACCATCTGGTTGCCTTTCCATGGTGAGTAGTGGTACAAAGGTGTATGGTGTGTTTTTGTGGTAGTGCAGTGAGGTTTAGTGCGGTGAAGAGCTGGTAGAGAAGGTGGAGGATGTGGGGAGAGTGGTGGTGGTGCAGTTCCCTCCTCTACTGAAGCATAATCCAGCTATTCTAAAGCCCAAGTGGCAGACTTTCGCCCAGACGCGCATGCGGCTGACTTTCGCTTCGCCCATCTGACTTTCCAGAGG
The DNA here is from genome assembly GCA_947470075.1 of Closterium sp. Yama58-4. Taxonomy (NCBI): domain Eukaryota; kingdom Viridiplantae; phylum Streptophyta; class Zygnematophyceae; order Desmidiales; family Closteriaceae; genus Closterium; species Closterium sp. Yama58-4. The sequence goes on along the minus strand of CANIUD010000688.1, from coordinate 22,343 downwards.
ATCATGACCCTCTTCCCGCTATACAGCTAGCTTCTTCAGCTATACAGCTAGCTTCTTCAGCTATACAGCTAGCTTCTTCAGCTATACAGCTAGCTTCTTCAGCTATACAGCTAGCTTCTTCAGCTATACAGCTAGCTTCTTCAGCTATACAGCTAGCTTCTTCAGCTATACAGCTAGCTTCTTCAGCTATACAGCTAGCTTCTTCAGCTATACAGCTAGCTTCTTCAGCTATACAGCTAGCTTCTTCAGCTATACAGCTAGCTTCTTCAGCTATACAGCTAGCTTCTTCAGCTATACAGCTAGCTTCTTCAGCTATACAGCTAGCTTCTTCAGCTATACAGCTAGCTTCTTCAGCTATACAGCTAGCTTCTTCAGCTATACAGCTAGCTTCTTCAGCTATACAGCTAGCTTCTTCAGCTATACAGCTAGCTTCTTCAGCTATACAGCTAGCTTCTTCAGCTATACAGCTAGCTTCTTCAGCTATACAGCTAGCTTCTTCAGCTATACAGCTAGCTTCTTCAGCTATACAGCTAGCTTCTTCAGCTATACAGCTAGCTTCTTCAGCTATACAGCTAGCTTCTTCAGCTATACAGCAAGCTTCTTCAGCTATACAGCTAGCTTCTTCAGCTATACAGCAAGCTTCTTCAGCTATACAGCTAGCTTCTTCAGCTATACAGCAAGCTTCTTCAGCTATACAGCTAGCTTCTTCAGCTATACAGCTAGCTTCTTCAGCTATACAGCAAGCTTCTTCAGCTATACAGCTAGCTTCTTCAGCTATACAGCAAGCTTCTTCAGCTATACAGCTAGCTTCTTCAGCTATACAGCAAGCTTCTTCAGCTATACAGCTAGCTTCTTCAGCTATACAGCTAGCTTCTTCAGCTATACAGCTAGCTTCTTCAGCTATACAGCTAGCTTCTTCAGCTATACAGCTAGCTTCTTCAGCTATACAGCTAGCTTCTTCAGCTATACAGCTAGCTTCTTCAGCTATACAGCTAGCTTCTTCAGCTATACAGCAAGCTTCTTCAGCTATACAGCTAGCTTCTTCAGCTATACAGCAAGCTTCTTCAGCTATACAGCTAGCTTCTTCAGCTATACAGCTAGCTTCTTCAGCTATACAGCTAGCTTCTTCAGCTATACAGCTAGCTTCTTCAGCTATACAGCTAGCTTCTTCAGCTATACAGCTAGCTTCTTCAGCTATACAGCTAGCTTCTTCAGCTATACAGCTAGCTTCTTCAGCTATACAGCTAGCTTCTTCAGCTATACAGCAAGCTTCTTCAGCTATACAGCTAGCTTCTTCAGCTATACAGCAAGCTTCTTCAGCTATACAGCTAGCTTCTTCAGCTATACAGCAAGCTTCTTCAGCTATACAGCTAGCTTCTTCAGCTATACAGCTAGCTTCTTCAGCTATACAGCTAGCTTCTTCAGCTATACAGCAAGCTTCTTCAGCTATACAGCTAGCTTCTTCAGCTATACAGCAAGCTTCTTCAGCTATACAGCTAGCTTCTTCAGCTATACAGCTAGCTTCTTCAGCTATACAGCTAGCTTCTTCAGCTATACAGCTAGCTTCTTCAGCTATACAGCTAGCTTCTTCAGCTATACAGCTAGCTTCTTCAGCTATACAGCTAGCTTCTTCAGCTATACAGCTAGCTTCTTCAGCTATACAGCTAGCTTCTTCAGCTATACAGCTAGCTTCTTCAGCTATACAGCTAGCTTCTTCAGCTATACAGCTAGCTTCTTCAGCTATACAGCTAGCTTCTTCAGCTATACAGCTAGCTTCTTCAGCTATACAGCTAGCTTCTTCAGCTATACAGCTAGCTTCTTCAGCTATACAGCTAGCTTCTTCAGCTATACAGCTAGCTTCTTCAGCTATACAGCAAGCTTCTTCAGCTATACAGCTAGCTTCTTCAGCTATACAGCAAGCTTCTTCAGCTATACAGCTAGCTTCTTCAGCTATACAGCTAGCTTCTTCAGCTATACAGCAAGCTTCTTCAGCTATACAGCTAGCTTCTTCAGCTATACAGCAAGCTTCTTCAGCTATACAGCTAGCTTCTTCAGCTATACAGCAAGCTTCTTCAGCTATACAGCTAGCTTCTTCAGCTATACAGCTAGCTTCTTCAGCTATACAGCTAGCTTCTTCAGCTATACAGCTAGCTTCTTCAGCTATACAGCTAGCTTCTTCAGCTATACAGCTAGCTTCTTCAGCTATACAGCTAGCTTCTTCAGCTATACAGCTAGCTTCTTCAGCTATACAGCTAGCTTCTTCAGCTATACAGCTAGCTTCTTCAGCTATACAGCTAGCTTCTTCAGCTATACAGCTAGCTTCTTCAGCTATACAGCTAGCTTCTTCAGCTATACAGCTAGCTTCTTCAGCTATACAGCAAGCTTCTTCAGCTATACAGCTAGCTTCTTCAGCTATACAGCTAGCTTCTTCAGCTATACAGCTAGCTTCTTCAGCTATACAGCTAGCTTCTTCAGCTATACAGCTAGCTTCTTCAGCTATACAGCTAGCTTCTTCAGCTATACAGCTAGCTTCTTCAGCTATACAGCTAGCTTCTTCAGCTATACAGCTAGCTTCTTCAGCTATACAGCTAGCTTCTTCAGCTATACAGCTAGCTTCTTCAGCTATACAGCTAGCTTCTTCAGCTATACAGCAAGCTTCTTCAGCTATACAGCTAGCTTCTTCAGCTATACAGCAAGCTTCTTCAGCTATACAGCTAGCTTCTTCAGCTATACAGCAAGCTTCTTCAGCTATACAGCTAGCTTCTTCAGCTATACAGCTAGCTTCTTCAGCTATACAGCTAGCTTCTTCAGCTATACAGCAAGCTTCTTCAGCTATACAGCTAGCTTCTTCAGCTATACAGCAAGCTTCTTCAGCTATACAGCTAGCTTCTTCAGCTATACAGCAAGCTTCTTCAGCTATACAGCTAGCTTCTTCAGCTATACAGCTAGCTTCTTCAGCTATACAGCTAGCTTCTTCAGCTATACAGCTAGCTTCTTCAGCTATACAGCAAGCTTCTTCAGCTATACAGCTAGCTTCTTCAGCTATACAGCAAGCTTCTTCAGCTATACAGCTAGCTTCTTCAGCTATACAGCAAGCTTCTTCAGCTATACAGCTAGCTTCTTCAGCTATACAGCTAGCTTCTTCAGCTATACAGCTAGCTTCTTCAGCTATACAGCAAGCTTCTTCAGCTATACAGCTAGCTTCTTCAGCTATACAGCAAGCTTCTTCAGCTATACAGCTAGCTTCTTCAGCTATACAGCTAGCTTCTTCAGCTATACAGCTAGCTTCTTCAGCTATACAGCTAGCTTCTTCAGCTATACAGCTAGCTTCTTCAGCTATACAGCTAGCTTCTTCAGCTATACAGCTAGCTTCTTCAGCTATACAGCTAGCTTCTTCAGCTATACAGCTAGCTTCTTCAGCTATACAGCTAGCTTCTTCAGCTATACAGCTAGCTTCTTCAGCTATACAGCTAGCTTCTTCAGCTATACAGCTAGCTTCTTCAGCTATACAGCTAGCTTCTTCAGCTATACAGCTAGCTTCTTCAGCTATACAGCTAGCTTCTTCAGCTATACAGCTAGCTTCTTCAGCTATACAGCAAGCTTCTTCAGCTATACAGCTAGCTTCTTCAGCTATACAGCAAGCTTCTTCAGCTATACAGCTAGCTTCTTCAGCTATACAGCTAGCTTCTTCAGCTATACAGCTAGCTTCTTCAGCTATACAGCTAGCTTCTTCAGCTATACAGCTAGCTTCTTCAGCTATACAGCTAGCTTCTTCAGCTATACAGCTAGCTTCTTCAGCTATACAGCTAGCTTCTTCAGCTATACAGCTAGCTTCTTCAGCTATACAGCAAGCTTCTTCAGCTATACAGCTAGCTTCTTCAGCTATACAGCAAGCTTCTTCAGCTATACAGCTAGCTTCTTCAGCTATACAGCTAGCTTCTTCAGCTATACAGCAAGCTTCTTCAGCTATACAGCTAGCTTCTTCAGCTATACAGCAAGCTTCTTCAGCTATACAGCAAGCTTCTTCAGCTATACAGCAAGCTTCTTCAGCTATACAGCTAGCTTCTTCAGCTATACAGCTAGCTTCTTCAGCTATACAGCTAGCTTCTTCAGCTATACAGCTAGCTTCTTCAGCTATACAGCTAGCTTCTTCAGCTATACAGCTAGCTTCTTCAGCTATACAGCTAGCTTCTTCAGCTATACAGCTAGCTTCTTCAGCTATACAGCTAGCTTCTTCAGCTATACAGCTAGCTTCTTCAGCTATACAGCTAGCTTCTTCAGCTATACAGCTAGCTTCTTCAGCTATACAGCTAGCTTCTTCAGCTATACAGCTAGCTTCTTCAGCTATACAGCTAGCTTCTTCAGCTATACAGCTAGCTTCTTCAGCTATACAGCTAGCTTCTTCAGCTATACAGCTAGCTTCTTCAGCTATACAGCTAGCTTCTTCAGCTATACAGCTAGCTTCTTCAGCTATACAGCTAGCTTCTTCAGCTATACAGCAAGCTTCTTCAGCTATACAGCTAGCTTCTTCAGCTATACAGCAAGCTTCTTCAGCTATACAGCTAGCTTCTTCAGCTATACAGCTAGCTTCTTCAGCTATACAGCTAGCTTCTTCAGCTATACAGCTAGCTTCTTCAGCTATACAGCTAGCTTCTTCAGCTATACAGCTAGCTTCTTCAGCTATACAGCTAGCTTCTTCAGCTATACAGCTAGCTTCTTCAGCTATACAGCTAGCTTCTTCAGCTATACAGCTAGCTTCTTCAGCTATACAGCTAGCTTCTTCAGCTATACAGCAAGCTTCTTCAGCTATACAGCTAGCTTCTTCAGCTATACAGCTAGCTTCTTCAGCTATACAGCTAGCTTCTTCAGCTATACAGCTAGCTTCTTCAGCTATACAGCTAGCTTCTTCAGCTATACAGCTAGCTTCTTCAGCTATACAGCTAGCTTCTTCAGCTATACAGCTAGCTTCTTCAGCTATACAGCTAGCTTCTTCAGCTATACAGCTAGCTTCTTCAGCTATACAGCTAGCTTCTTCAGCTATACAGCTAGCTTCTTCAGCTATACAGCTAGCTTCTTCAGCTATACAGCTAGCTTCTTCAGCTATACAGCTAGCTTCTTCAGCTATACAGCTAGCTTCTTCAGCTATACAGCTAGCTTCTTCAGCTATACAGCTAGCTTCTTCAGCTATACAGCAAGCTTCTTCAGCTATACAGCTAGCTTCTTCAGCTATACAGCAAGCTTCTTCAGCTATACAGCTAGCTTCTTCAGCTATACAGCTAGCTTCTTCAGCTATACAGCTAGCTTCTTCAGCTATACAGCAAGCTTCTTCAGCTATACAGCTAGCTTCTTCAGCTATACAGCAAGCTTCTTCAGCTATACAGCTAGCTTCTTCAGCTATACAGCTAGCTTCTTCAGCTATACAGCTAGCTTCTTCAGCTATACAGCTAGCTTCTTCAGCTATACAGCTAGCTTCTTCAGCTATACAGCTAGCTTCTTCAGCTATACAGCTAGCTTCTTCAGCTATACAGCTAGCTTCTTCAGCTATACAGCTAGCTTCTTCAGCTATACAGCTAGCTTCTTCAGCTATACAGCTAGCTTCTTCAGCTATACAGCTAGCTTCTTCAGCTATACAGCTAGCTTCTTCAGCTATACAGCTAGCTTCTTCAGCTATACAGCTAGCTTCTTCAGCTATACAGCTAGCTTCTTCAGCTATACAGCTAGCTTCTTCAGCTATACAGCTAGCTTCTTCAGCTATACAGCTAGCTTCTTCAGCTATACAGCTAGCTTCTTCAGCTATACAGCTAGCTTCTTCAGCTATACAGCTAGCTTCTTCAGCTATACAGCTAGCTTCTTCAGCTATACAGCTAGCTTCTTCAGCTATACAGCTAGCTTCTTCAGCTATACAGCTAGCTTCTTCAGCTATACAGCTAGCTTCTTCAGCTATACAGCAAGCTTCTTCAGCTATACAGCTAGCTTCTTCAGCTATACAGCTAGCTTCTTCAGCTATACAGCAAGCTTCTTCAGCTATACAGCTAGCTTCTTCAGCTATACAGCTAGCTTCTTCAGCTATACAGCTAGCTTCTTCAGCTATACAGCTAGCTTCTTCAGCTATACAGCAAGCTTCTTCAGCTATACAGCTAGCTTCTTCAGCTATACAGCAAGCTTCTTCAGCTATACAGCTAGCTTCTTCAGCTATACAGCTAGCTTCTTCAGCTATACAGCTAGCTTCTTCAGCTATACAGCTAGCTTCTTCAGCTATACAGCTAGCTTCTTCAGCTATACAGCTAGCTTCTTCAGCTATACAGCTAGCTTCTTCAGCTATACAGCTAGCTTCTTCAGCTATACAGCTAGCTTCTTCAGCTATACAGCTAGCTTCTTCAGCTATACAGCTAGCTTCTTCAGCTATACAGCTAGCTTCTTCAGCTATACAGCTAGCTTCTTCAGCTATACAGCTAGCTTCTTCAGCTATACAGCTAGCTTCTTCAGCTATACAGCTAGCTTCTTCAGCTATACAGCTAGCTTCTTCAGCTATACAGCTAGCTTCTTCAGCTATACAGCTAGCTTCTTCAGCTATACAGCTAGCTTCTTCAGCTATACAGCTAGCTTCTTCAGCTATACAGCTAGCTTCTTCAGCTATACAGCTAGCTTCTTCAGCTATACAGCTAGCTTCTTCAGCTATACAGCTAGCTTCTTCAGCTATACAGCAAGCTTCTTCAGCTATACAGCTAGCTTCTTCAGCTATACAGCTAGCTTCTTCAGCTATACAGCTAGCTTCTTCAGCTATACAGCTAGCTTCTTCAGCTATACAGCTAGCTTCTTCAGCTATACAGCTAGCTTCTTCAGCTATACAGCTAGCTTCTTCAGCTATACAGCTAGCTTCTTCAGCTATACAGCTAGCTTCTTCAGCTATACAGCTAGCTTCTTCAGCTATACAGCTAGCTTCTTCAGCTATACAGCAAGCTTCTTCAGCTATACAGCTAGCTTCTTCAGCTATACAGCTAGCTTCTTCAGCTATACAGCAAGCTTCTTCAGCTATACAGCTAGCTTCTTCAGCTATACAGCAAGCTTCTTCAGCTATACAGCAAGCTTCTTCAGCTATACAGCTAGCTTCTTCAGCTATACAGCTAGCTTCTTCAGCTATACAGCTAGCTTCTTCAGCTATACAGCAAGCTTCTTCAGCTATACAGCTAGCTTCTTCAGCTATACAGCTAGCTTCTTCAGCTATACAGCTAGCTTCTTCAGCTATACAGCTAGCTTCTTCAGCTATACAGCTAGCTTCTTCAGCTATACAGCTAGCTTCTTCAGCTATACAGCTAGCTTCTTCAGCTATACAGCTAGCTTCTTCAGCTATACAGCTAGCTTCTTCAGCTATACAGCTAGCTTCTTCAGCTATACAGCTAGCTTCTTCAGCTATACAGCTAGCTTCTTCAGCTATACAGCTAGCTTCTTCAGCTATACAGCTAGCTTCTTCAGCTATACAGCTAGCTTCTTCAGCTATACAGCTAGCTTCTTCAGCTATACAGCTAGCTTCTTCAGCTATACAGCTAGCTTCTTCAGCTATACAGCAAGCTTCTTCAGCTATACAGCTAGCTTCTTCAGCTATACAGCAAGCTTCTTCAGCTATACAGCTAGCTTCTTCAGCTATACAGCTAGCTTCTTCAGCTATACAGCTAGCTTCTTCAGCTATACAGCTAGCTTCTTCAGCTATACAGCTAGCTTCTTCAGCTATACAGCAAGCTTCTTCAGCTATACAGCAAGCTTCTTCAGCTATACAGCTAGCTTCTTCAGCTATACAGCTAGCTTCTTCAGCTATACAGCTAGCTTCTTCAGCTATACAGCTAGCTTCTTCAGCTATACAGCTAGCTTCTTCAGCTATACAGCTAGCTTCTTCAGCTATACAGCTAGCTTCTTCAGCTATACAGCTAGCTTCTTCAGCTATACAGCTAGCTTCTTCAGCTATACAGCTAGCTTCTTCAGCTATACAGCTAGCTTCTTCAGCTATACAGCTAGCTTCTTCAGCTATACAGCTAGCTTCTTCAGCTATACAGCTAGCTTCTTCAGCTATACAGCTAGCTTCTTCAGCTATACAGCAAGCTTCTTCAGCTATACAGCTAGCTTCTTCAGCTATACAGCTAGCTTCTTCAGCTATACAGCTAGCTTCTTCAGCTATACAGCTAGCTTCTTCAGCTATACAGCTAGCTTCTTCAGCTATACAGCTAGCTTCTTCAGCTATACAGCTAGCTTCTTCAGCTATACAGCTAGCTTCTTCAGCTATACAGCTAGCTTCTTCAGCTATACAGCTAGCTTCTTCAGCTATACAGCTAGCTTCTTCAGCTATACAGCTAGCTTCTTCAGCTATACAGCTAGCTTCTTCAGCTATACAGCTAGCTTCTTCAGCTATACAGCTAGCTTCTTCAGCTATACAGCTAGCTTCTTCAGCTATACAGCTAGCTTCTTCAGCTATACAGCTAGCTTCTTCAGCTATACAGCTAGCTTCTTCAGCTATACAGCTAGCTTCTTCAGCTATACAGCTAGCTTCTTCAGCTATACAGCTAGCTTCTTCAGCTATACAGCTAGCTTCTTCAGCTATACAGCTAGCTTCTTCAGCTATACAGCTAGCTTCTTCAGCTATACAGCTAGCTTCTTCAGCTATACAGCTAGCTTCTTCAGCTATACAGCTAGCTTCTTCAGCTATACAGCTAGCTTCTTCAGCTATACAGCTAGCTTCTTCAGCTATACAGCTAGCTTCTTCAGCTATACAGCTAGCTTCTTCAGCTATACAGCTAGCTTCTTCAGCTATACAGCTAGCTTCTTCAGCTATACAGCTAGCTTCTTCAGCTATACAGCTAGCTTCTTCAGCTATACAGCTAGCTTCTTCAGCTATACAGCTAGCTTCTTCAGCTATACAGCTAGCTTCTTCAGCTATACAGCTAGCTTCTTCAGCTATACAGCTAGCTTCTTCAGCTATACAGCTAGCTTCTTCAGCTATACAGCTAGCTTCTTCAGCTATACAGCTAGCTTCTTCAGCTATACAGCTAGCTTCTTCAGCTATACAGCTAGCTTCTTCAGCTATACAGCTAGCTTCTTCAGCTATACAGCTAGCTTCTTCAGCTATACAGCTAGCTTCTTCAGCTATACAGCTAGCTTCTTCAGCTATACAGCTAGCTTCTTCAGCTATACAGCTAGCTTCTTCAGCTATACAGCTAGCTTCTTCAGCTATACAGCTAGCTTCTTCAGCTATACAGCTAGCTTCTTCAGCTATACAGCTAGCTTCTTCAGCTATACAGCTAGCTTCTTCAGCTATACAGCTAGCTTCTTCAGCTATACAGCTAGCTTCTTCAGCTATACAGCAAGCTTCTTCAGCTATACAGCTAGCTTCTTCAGCTATACAGCTAGCTTCTTCAGCTATACAGCTAGCTTCTTCAGCTATACAGCTAGCTTCTTCAGCTATACAGCTAGCTTCTTCAGCTATACAGCTAGCTTCTTCAGCTATACAGCTAGCTTCTTCAGCTATACAGCTAGCTTCTTCAGCTATACAGCTAGCTTCTTCAGCTATACAGCTAGCTTCTTCAGCTATACAGCTAGCTTCTTCAGCTATACAGCTAGCTTCTTCAGCTATACAGCTAGCTTCTTCAGCTATACAGCTAGCTTCTTCAGCTATACAGCTAGCTTCTTCAGCTATACAGCTAGCTTCTTCAGCTATACAGCTAGCTTCTTCAGCTATACAGCTAGCTTCTTCAGCTATACAGCTAGCTTCTTCAGCTATACAGCTAGCTTCTTCAGCTATACAGCTAGCTTCTTCAGCTATACAGCTAGCTTCTTCAGCTATACAGCTAGCTTCTTCAGCTATACAGCAAGCTTCTTCAGCTATACAGCTAGCTTCTTCAGCTATACAGCTAGCTTCTTCAGCTATACAGCTAGCTTCTTCAGCTATACAGCTAGCTTCTTCAGCTATACAGCTAGCTTCTTCAGCTATACAGCAAGCTTCTTCAGCTATACAGCTAGCTTCTTCAGCTATACAGCTAGCTTCTTCAGCTATACAGCAAGCTTCTTCAGCTATACAGCTAGCTTCTTCAGCTATACAGCTAGCTTCTTCAGCTATACAGCAAGCTTCTTCAGCTATACAGCTAGCTTCTTCAGCTATACAGCAAGCTTCTTCAGCTATACAGCTAGCTTCTTCAGCTATACAGCTAGCTTCTTCAGCTATACAGCTAGCTTCTTCAGCTATACAGCTAGCTTCTTCAGCTATACAGCTAGCTTCTTCAGCTATACAGCTAGCTTCTTCAGCTATACAGCTAGCTTCTTCAGCTATACAGCTAGCTTCTTCAGCTATACAGCTAGCTTCTTCAGCTATACAGCTAGCTTCTTCAGCTATACAGCTAGCTTCTTCAGCTATACAGCTAGCTTCTTCAGCTATACAGCTAGCTTCTTCAGCTATACAGCTAGCTTCTTCAGCTATACAGCTAGCTTCTTCAGCTATACAGCTAGCTTCTTCAGCTATACAGCTAGCTTCTTCAGCTATACAGCTAGCTTCTTCAGCTATACAGCTAGCTTCTTCAGCTATACAGCTAGCTTCTTCAGCTATACAGCTAGCTTCTTCAGCTATACAGCTAGCTTCTTCAGCTATACAGCTAGCTTCTTCAGCTATACAGCTAGCTTCTTCAGCTATACAGCTAGCTTCTTCAGCTATACAGCTAGCTTCTTCAGCTATACAGCTAGCTTCTTCAGCTATACAGCTAGCTTCTTCAGCTATACAGCTAGCTTCTTCAGCTATACAGCTAGCTTCTTCAGCTATACAGCTAGCTTCTTCAGCTATACAGCTAGCTTCTTCAGCTATACAGCTAGCTTCTTCAGCTATACAGCTAGCTTCTTCAGCTATACAGCTAGCTTCTTCAGCTATACAGCTAGCTTCTTCAGCTATACAGCTAGCTTCTTCAGCTATACAGCTAGCTTCTTCAGCTATACAGCTAGCTTCTTCAGCTATACAGCTAGCTTCTTCAGCTATACAGCTAGCTTCTTCAGCTATACAGCTAGCTTCTTCAGCTATACAGCTAGCTTCTTCAGCTATACAGCTAGCTTCTTCAGCTATACAGCTAGCTTCTTCAGCTATACAGCTAGCTTCTTCAGCTATACAGCTAGCTTCTTCAGCTATACAGCTAGCTTCTTCAGCTATACAGCTAGCTTCTTCAGCTATACAGCTAGCTTCTTCAGCTATACAGCTAGCTTCTTCAGCTATACAGCTAGCTTCTTCAGCTATACAGCTAGCTTCTTCAGCTATACAGCTAGCTTCTTCAGCTATACAGCTAGCTTCTTCAGCTATACAGCTAGCTTCTTCAGCTATACAGCTAGCTTCTTCAGCTATACAGCTAGCTTCTTCAGCTATACAGCTAGCTTCTTCAGCTATACAGCTAGCTTCTTCAGCTATACAGCTAGCTTCTTCAGCTATACAGCTAGCTTCTTCAGCTATACAGCTAGCTTCTTCAGCTATACAGCTAGCTTCTTCAGCTATACAGCTAGCTTCTTCAGCTATACAGCTAGCTTCTTCAGCTATACAGCTAGCTTCTTCAGCTATACAGCTAGCTTCTTCAGCTATACAGCTAGCTTCTTCAGCTATACAGCTAGCTTCTTCAGCTATACAGCTAGCTTCTTCAGCTATACAGCTAGCTTCTTCAGCTATACAGCTAGCTTCTTCAGCTATACAGCTAGCTTCTTCAGCTATACAGCTAGCTTCTTCAGCTATACAGCTAGCTTCTTCAGCTATACAGCTAGCTTCTTCAGCTATACAGCTAGCTTCTTCAGCTATACAGCTAGCTTCTTCAGCTATACAGCTAGCTTCTTCAGCTATACAGCTAGCTTCTTCAGCTATACAGCTAGCTTCTTCAGCTATACAGCTAGCTTCTTCAGCTATACAGCTAGCTTCTTCAGCTATACAGCTAGCTTCTTCAGCTATACAGCTAGCTTCTTCAGCTATACAGCTAGCTTCTTCAGCTATACAGCTAGCTTCTTCAGCTATACAGCTAGCTTCTTCAGCTATACAGCTAGCTTCTTCAGCTATACAGCTAGCTTCTTCAGCTATACAGCTAGCTTCTTCAGCTATACAGCTAGCTTCTTCAGCTATACAGCTAGCTTCTTCAGCTATACAGCTAGCTTCTTCAGCTATACAGCTAGCTTCTTCAGCTATACAGCTAGCTTCTTCAGCTATACAGCTAGCTTCTTCAGCTATACAGCTAGCTTCTTCAGCTATACAGCTAGCTTCTTCAGCTATACAGCTAGCTTCTTCAGCTATACAGCTAGCTTCTTCAGCTATACAGCTAGCTTCTTCAGCTATACAGCTAGCTTCTTCAGCTATACAGCTAGCTTCTTCAGCTATACAGCTAGCTTCTTCAGCTATACAGCTAGCTTCTTCAGCTATACAGCTAGCTTCTTCAGCTATACAGCTAGCTTCTTCAGCTATACAGCTAGCTTCTTCAGCTATACAGCTAGCTTCTTCAGCTATACAGCTAGCTTCTTCAGCTATACAGCTAGCTTCTTCAGCTATACAGCTAGCTTCTTCAGCTATACAGCTAGCTTCTTCAGCTATACAGCTAGCTTCTTCAGCTATACAGCTAGCTTCTTCAGCTATACAGCTAGCTTCTTCAGCTATACAGCTAGCTTCTTCAGCTATACAGCTAGCTTCTTCAGCTATACAGCTAGCTTCTTCAGCTATACAGCTAGCTTCTTCAGCTATACAGCTAGCTTCTTCAGCTATACAGCTAGCTTCTTCAGCTATACAGCTAGCTTCTTCAGCTATACAGCTAGCTTCTTCAGCTATACAGCTAGCTTCTTCAGCTATACAGCTAGCTTCTTCAGCTATACAGCTAGCTTCTTCAGCTATACAGCTAGCTTCTTCAGCTATACAGCTAGCTTCTTCAGCTATACAGCTAGCTTCTTCAGCTATACAGCTAGCTTCTTCAGCTATACAGCTAGCTTCTTCAGCTATACAGCTAGCTTCTTCAGCTATACAGCTAGCTTCTTCAGCTATACAGCTAGCTTCTTCAGCTATACAGCTAGCTTCTTCAGCTATACAGCTAGCTTCTTCAGCTATACAGCTAGCTTCTTCAGCTATACAGCTAGCTTCTTCAGCTATACAGCTAGCTTCTTCAGCTATACAGCTAGCTTCTTCAGCTATACAGCTAGCTTCTTCAGCTATACAGCTAGCTTCTTCAGCTATACAGCTAGCTTCTTCAGCTATACAGCTAGCTTCTTCAGCTATACAGCTAGCTTCTTCAGCTATACAGCTAGCTTCTTCAGCTATACAGCTAGCTTCTTCAGCTATACAGCTAGCTTCTTCAGCTATACAGCTAGCTTCTTCAGCTATACAGCTAGCTTCTTCAGCTATACAGCTAGCTTCTTCAGCTATACAGCTAGCTTCTTCAGCTATACAGCTAGCTTCTTCAGCTATACAGCTAGCTTCTTCAGCTATACAGCTAGCTTCTTCAGCTATACAGCTAGCTTCTTCAGCTATACAGCTAGCTTCTTCAGCTATACAGCTAGCTTCTTCAGCTATACAGCTAGCTTCTTCAGCTATACAGCTAGCTTCTTCAGCTATACAGCTAGCTTCTTCAGCTATACAGCTAGCTTCTTCAGCTATACAGCTAGCTTCTTCAGCTATACAGCTAGCTTCTTCAGCTATACAGCTAGCTTCTTCAGCTATACAGCTAGCTTCTTCAGCTATACAGCTAGCTTCTTCAGCTATACAGCTAGCTTCTTCAGCTATACAGCTAGCTTCTTCAGCTATACAGCTAGCTTCTTCAGCTATACAGCTAGCTTCTTCAGCTATACAGCTAGCTTCTTCAGCTATACAGCTAGCTTCTTCAGCTATACAGCTAGCTTCTTCAGCTATACAGCTAGCTTCTTCAGCTATACAGCTAGCTTCTTCAGCTATACAGCTAGCTTCTTCAGCTATACAGCTAGCTTCTTCAGCTATACAGCTAGCTTCTTCAGCTATACAGCTAGCTTCTTCAGCTATACAGCTAGCTTCTTCAGCTATACAGCTAGCTTCTTCAGCTATACAGCTAGCTTCTTCAGCTATACAGCTAGCTTCTTCAGCTATACAGCTAGCTTCTTCAGCTATACAGCTAGCTTCTTCAGCTATACAGCTAGCTTCTTCAGCTATACAGCTAGCTTCTTCAGCTATACAGCTAGCTTCTTCAGCTATACAGCTAGCTTCTTCAGCTATACAGCTAGCTTCTTCAGCTATACAGCTAGCTTCTTCAGCTATACAGCTAGCTTCTTCAGCTATACAGCTAGCTTCTTCAGCTATACAGCTAGCTTCTTCAGCTATACAGCTAGCTTCTTCAGCTATACAGCTAGCTTCTTCAGCTATACAGCTAGCTTCTTCAGCTATACAGCTAGCTTCTTCAGCTATACAGCTAGCTTCTTCAGCTATACAGCTAGCTTCTTCAGCTATACAGCTAGCTTCTTCAGCTATACAGCTAGCTTCTTCAGCTATACAGCTAGCTTCTTCAGCTATACAGCTAGCTTCTTCAGCTATACAGCTAGCTTCTTCAGCTATACAGCTAGCTTCTTCAGCTATACAGCTAGCTTCTTCAGCTATACAGCTAGCTTCTTCAGCTATACAGCTAGCTTCTTCAGCTATACAGCTAGCTTCTTCAGCTATACAGCTAGCTTCTTCAGCTATACAGCTAGCTTCTTCAGCTATACAGCTAGCTTCTTCAGCTATACAGCTAGCTTCTTCAGCTATACAGCTAGCTTCTTCAGCTATACAGCTAGCTTCTTCAGCTATACAGCTAGCTTCTTCAGCTATACAGCAAGCTTCTTCAGCTATACAGCTAGCTTCTTCAGCTATACAGCTAGCTTCTTCAGCTATACAGCTAGCTTCTTCAGCTATACAGCTAGCTTCTTCAGCTATACAGCTAGCTTCTTCAGCTATACAGCTAGCTTCTTCAGCTATACAGCTAGCTTCTTCAGCTATACAGCTAGCTTCTTCAGCTATACAGCTAGC
The DNA here is from genome assembly GCA_947470075.1 of Closterium sp. Yama58-4. Classification (NCBI taxonomy): domain Eukaryota; kingdom Viridiplantae; phylum Streptophyta; class Zygnematophyceae; order Desmidiales; family Closteriaceae; genus Closterium; species Closterium sp. Yama58-4. Next base: position 7,339 of record CANIUD010000688.1, on the reverse strand, counting down.
TTCTTCAGCTATACAGCTAGCTTCTTCAGCTATACAGCTAGCTTCTTCAGCTATACAGCTAGCTTCTTCAGCTATACAGCTAGCTTCTTCAGCTATACAGCTAGCTTCTTCAGCTATACAGCTAGCTTCTTCAGCTATACAGCTAGCTTCTTCAGCTATACAGCTAGCTTCTTCAGCTATACAGCTAGCTTCTTCAGCTATACAGCTAGCTTCTTCAGCTATACAGCTAGCTTCTTCAGCTATACAGCTAGCTTCTTCAGCTATACAGCTAGCTTCTTCAGCTATACAGCTAGCTTCTTCAGCTATACAGCTAGCTTCTTCAGCTATACAGCTAGCTTCTTCAGCTATACAGCTAGCTTCTTCAGCTATACAGCTAGCTTCTTCAGCTATACAGCTAGCTTCTTCAGCTATACAGCTAGCTTCTTCAGCTATACAGCTAGCTTCTTCAGCTATACAGCTAGCTTCTTCAGCTATACAGCTAGCTTCTTCAGCTATACAGCTAGCTTCTTCAGCTATACAGCTAGCTTCTTCAGCTATACAGCTAGCTTCTTCAGCTATACAGCTAGCTTCTTCAGCTATACAGCTAGCTTCTTCAGCTATACAGCTAGCTTCTTCAGCTATACAGCTAGCTTCTTCAGCTATACAGCTAGCTTCTTCAGCTATACAGCTAGCTTCTTCAGCTATACAGCTAGCTTCTTCAGCTATACAGCTAGCTTCTTCAGCTATACAGCTAGCTTCTTCAGCTATACAGCTAGCTTCTTCAGCTATACAGCTAGCTTCTTCAGCTATACAGCTAGCTTCTTCAGCTATACAGCTAGCTTCTTCAGCTATACAGCTAGCTTCTTCAGCTATACAGCTAGCTTCTTCAGCTATACAGCTAGCTTCTTCAGCTATACAGCTAGCTTCTTCAGCTATACAGCTAGCTTCTTCAGCTATACAGCTAGCTTCTTCAGCTATACAGCTAGCTTCTTCAGCTATACAGCTAGCTTCTTCAGCTATACAGCTAGCTTCTTCAGCTATACAGCTAGCTTCTTCAGCTATACAGCTAGCTTCTTCAGCTATACAGCTAGCTTCTTCAGCTATACAGCTAGCTTCTTCAGCTATACAGCTAGCTTCTTCAGCTATACAGCTAGCTTCTTCAGCTATACAGCTAGCTTCTTCAGCTATACAGCTAGCTTCTTCAGCTATACAGCTAGCTTCTTCAGCTATACAGCTAGCTTCTTCAGCTATACAGCTAGCTTCTTCAGCTATACAGCTAGCTTCTTCAGCTATACAGCTAGCTTCTTCAGCTATACAGCTAGCTTCTTCAGCTATACAGCTAGCTTCTTCAGCTATACAGCTAGCTTCTTCAGCTATACAGCTAGCTTCTTCAGCTATACAGCTAGCTTCTTCAGCTATACAGCTAGCTTCTTCAGCTATACAGCTAGCTTCTTCAGCTATACAGCTAGCTTCTTCAGCTATACAGCTAGCTTCTTCAGCTATACAGCTAGCTTCTTCAGCTATACAGCTAGCTTCTTCAGCTATACAGCTAGCTTCTTCAGCTATACAGCTAGCTTCTTCAGCTATACAGCTAGCTTCTTCAGCTATACAGCTAGCTTCTTCAGCTATACAGCTAGCTTCTTCAGCTATACAGCTAGCTTCTTCAGCTATACAGCTAGCTTCTTCAGCTATACAGCTAGCTTCTTCAGCTATACAGCTAGCTTCTTCAGCTATACAGCTAGCTTCTTCAGCTATACAGCTAGCTTCTTCAGCTATACAGCTAGCTTCTTCAGCTATACAGCTAGCTTCTTCAGCTATACAGCTAGCTTCTTCAGCTATACAGCTAGCTTCTTCAGCTATACAGCTAGCTTCTTCAGCTATACAGCTAGCTTCTTCAGCTATACAGCTAGCTTCTTCAGCTATACAGCTAGCTTCTTCAGCTATACAGCTAGCTTCTTCAGCTATACAGCTAGCTTCTTCAGCTATACAGCTAGCTTCTTCAGCTATACAGCTAGCTTCTTCAGCTATACAGCTAGCTTCTTCAGCTATACAGCTAGCTTCTTCAGCTATACAGCAAGCTTCTTCAGCTATACAGCTAGCTTCTTCAGCTATACAGCTAGCTTCTTCAGCTATACAGCTAGCTTCTTCAGCTATACAGCTAGCTTCTTCAGCTATACAGCTAGCTTCTTCAGCTATACAGCTAGCTTCTTCAGCTATACAGCTAGCTTCTTCAGCTATACAGCTAGCTTCTTCAGCTATACAGCTAGCTTCTTCAGCTATACAGCTAGCTTCTTCAGCTATACAGCTAGCTTCTTCAGCTATACAGCTAGCTTCTTCAGCTATACAGCTAGCTTCTTCAGCTATACAGCTAGCTTCTTCAGCTATACAGCTAGCTTCTTCAGCTATACAGCTAGCTTCTTCAGCTATACAGCTAGCTTCTTCAGCTATACAGCTAGCTTCTTCAGCTATACAGCTAGCTTCTTCAGCTATACAGCTAGCTTCTTCAGCTATACAGCTAGCTTCTTCAGCTATACAGCTAGCTTCTTCAGCTATACAGCTAGCTTCTTCAGCTATACAGCTAGCTTCTTCAGCTATACAGCTAGCTTCTTCAGCTATACAGCTAGCTTCTTCAGCTATACAGCTAGCTTCTTCAGCTATACAGCTAGCTTCTTCAGCTATACAGCTAGCTTCTTCAGCTATACAGCTAGCTTCTTCAGCTATACAGCTAGCTTCTTCAGCTATACAGCTAGCTTCTTCAGCTATACAGCTAGCTTCTTCAGCTATACAGCTAGCTTCTTCAGCTATACAGCTAGCTTCTTCAGCTATACAGCTAGCTTCTTCAGCTATACAGCTAGCTTCTTCAGCTATACAGCTAGCTTCTTCAGCTATACAGCTAGCTTCTTCAGCTATACAGCTAGCTTCTTCAGCTATACAGCTAGCTTCTTCAGCTATACAGCTAGCTTCTTCAGCTATACAGCTAGCTTCTTCAGCTATACAGCTAGCTTCTTCAGCTATACAGCTAGCTTCTTCAGCTATACAGCTAGCTTCTTCAGCTATACAGCTAGCTTCTTCAGCTATACAGCTAGCTTCTTCAGCTATACAGCTAGCTTCTTCAGCTATACAGCTAGCTTCTTCAGCTATACAGCTAGCTTCTTCAGCTATACAGCTAGCTTCTTCAGCTATACAGCTAGCTTCTTCAGCTATACAGCTAGCTTCTTCAGCTATACAGCTAGCTTCTTCAGCTATACAGCTAGCTTCTTCAGCTATACAGCTAGCTTCTTCAGCTATACAGCTAGCTTCTTCAGCTATACAGCTAGCTTCTTCAGCTATACAGCTAGCTTCTTCAGCTATACAGCTAGCTTCTTCAGCTATACAGCTAGCTTCTTCAGCTATACAGCTAGCTTCTTCAGCTATACAGCTAGCTTCTTCAGCTATACAGCTAGCTTCTTCAGCTATACAGCTAGCTTCTTCAGCTATACAGCTAGCTTCTTCAGCTATACAGCTAGCTTCTTCAGCTATACAGCTAGCTTCTTCAGCTATACAGCTAGCTTCTTCAGCTATACAGCTAGCTTCTTCAGCTATACAGCTAGCTTCTTCAGCTATACAGCTAGCTTCTTCAGCTATACAGCTAGCTTCTTCAGCTATACAGCTAGCTTCTTCAGCTATACAGCTAGCTTCTTCAGCTATACAGCTAGCTTCTTCAGCTATACAGCTAGCTTCTTCAGCTATACAGCTAGCTTCTTCAGCTATACAGCTAGCTTCTTCAGCTATACAGCTAGCTTCTTCAGCTATACAGCTAGCTTCTTCAGCTATACAGCTAGCTTCTTCAGCTATACAGCTAGCTTCTTCAGCTATACAGCTAGCTTCTTCAGCTATACAGCTAGCTTCTTCAGCTATACAGCTAGCTTCTTCAGCTATACAGCTAGCTTCTTCAGCTATACAGCTAGCTTCTTCAGCTATACAGCTAGCTTCTTCAGCTATACAGCTAGCTTCTTCAGCTATACAGCTAGCTTCTTCAGCTATACAGCTAGCTTCTTCAGCTATACAGCTAGCTTCTTCAGCTATACAGCTAGCTTCTTCAGCTATACAGCTAGCTTCTTCAGCTATACAGCTAGCTTCTTCAGCTATACAGCTAGCTTCTTCAGCTATACAGCTAGCTTCTTCAGCTATACAGCTAGCTTCTTCAGCTATACAGCTAGCTTCTTCAGCTATACAGCTAGCTTCTTCAGCTATACAGCTAGCTTCTTCAGCTATACAGCTAGCTTCTTCAGCTATACAGCTAGCTTCTTCAGCTATACAGCTAGCTTCTTCAGCTATACAGCTAGCTTCTTCAGCTATACAGCTAGCTTCTTCAGCTATACAGCTAGCTTCTTCAGCTATACAGCTAGCTTCTTCAGCTATACAGCTAGCTTCTTCAGCTATACAGCTAGCTTCTTCAGCTATACAGCTAGCTTCTTCAGCTATACAGCTAGCTTCTTCAGCTATACAGCTAGCTTCTTCAGCTATACAGCTAGCTTCTTCAGCTATACAGCTAGCTTCTTCAGCTATACAGCTAGCTTCTTCAGCTATACAGCTAGCTTCTTCAGCTATACAGCTAGCTTCTTCAGCTATACAGCTAGCTTCTTCAGCTATACAGCTAGCTTCTTCAGCTATACAGCTAGCTTCTTCAGCTATACAGCTAGCTTCTTCAGCTATACAGCTAGCTTCTTCAGCTATACAGCTAGCTTCTTCAGCTATACAGCTAGCTTCTTCAGCTATACAGCTAGCTTCTTCAGCTATACAGCTAGCTTCTTCAGCTATACAGCTAGCTTCTTCAGCTATACAGCTAGCTTCTTCAGCTATACAGCTAGCTTCTTCAGCTATACAGCTAGCTTCTTCAGCTATACAGCTAGCTTCTTCAGCTATACAGCTAGCTTCTTCAGCTATACAGCTAGCTTCTTCAGCTATACAGCTAGCTTCTTCAGCTATACAGCTAGCTTCTTCAGCTATACAGCTAGCTTCTTCAGCTATACAGCTAGCTTCTTCAGCTATACAGCTAGCTTCTTCAGCTATACAGCTAGCTTCTTCAGCTATACAGCTAGCTTCTTCAGCTATACAGCTAGCTTCTTCAGCTATACAGCTAGCTTCTTCAGCTATACAGCTAGCTTCTTCAGCTATACAGCTAGCTTCTTCAGCTATACAGCTAGCTTCTTCAGCTATACAGCTAGCTTCTTCAGCTATACAGCTAGCTTCTTCAGCTATACAGCTAGCTTCTTCAGCTATACAGCTAGCTTCTTCAGCTATACAGCTAGCTTCTTCAGCTATACAGCTAGCTTCTTCAGCTATACAGCTAGCTTCTTCAGCTATACAGCTAGCTTCTTCAGCTATACAGCTAGCTTCTTCAGCTATACAGCTAGCTTCTTCAGCTATACAGCTAGCTTCTTCAGCTATACAGCTAGCTTCTTCAGCTATACAGCTAGCTTCTTCAGCTATACAGCTAGCTTCTTCAGCTATACAGCTAGCTTCTTCAGCTATACAGCTAGCTTCTTCAGCTATACAGCTAGCTTCTTCAGCTATACAGCTAGCTTCTTCAGCTATACAGCTAGCTTCTTCAGCTATACAGCTAGCTTCTTCAGCTATACAGCTAGCTTCTTCAGCTATACAGCTAGCTTCTTCAGCTATACAGCTAGCTTCTTCAGCTATACAGCTAGCTTCTTCAGCTATACAGCTAGCTTCTTCAGCTATACAGCTAGCTTCTTCAGCTATACAGCTAGCTTCTTCAGCTATACAGCTAGCTTCTTCAGCTATACAGCTAGCTTCTTCAGCTATACAGCTAGCTTCTTCAGCTATACAGCTAGCTTCTTCAGCTATACAGCTAGCTTCTTCAGCTATACAGCTAGCTTCTTCAGCTATACAGCTAGCTTCTTCAGCTATACAGCTAGCTTCTTCAGCTATACAGCTAGCTTCTTCAGCTATACAGCTAGCTTCTTCAGCTATACAGCTAGCTTCTTCAGCTATACAGCTAGCTTCTTCAGCTATACAGCTAGCTTCTTCAGCTATACAGCTAGCTTCTTCAGCTATACAGCTAGCTTCTTCAGCTATACAGCTAGCTTCTTCAGCTATACAGCTAGCTTCTTCAGCTATACAGCTAGCTTCTTCAGCTATACAGCTAGCTTCTTCAGCTATACAGCTAGCTTCTTCAGCTATACAGCTAGCTTCTTCAGCTATACAGCTAGCTTCTTCAGCTATACAGCTAGCTTCTTCAGCTATACAGCTAGCTTCTTCAGCTATACAGCTAGCTTCTTCAGCTATACAGCTAGCTTCTTCAGCTATACAGCTAGCTTCTTCAGCTATACAGCTAGCTTCTTCAGCTATACAGCTAGCTTCTTCAGCTATACAGCTAGCTTCTTCAGCTATACAGCTAGCTTCTTCAGCTATACAGCTAGCTTCTTCAGCTATACAGCTAGCTTCTTCAGCTATACAGCTAGCTTCTTCAGCTATACAGCTAGCTTCTTCAGCTATACAGCTAGCTTCTTCAGCTATACAGCTAGCTTCTTCAGCTATACAGCTAGCTTCTTCAGCTATACAGCTAGCTTCTTCAGCTATACAGCTAGCTTCTTCAGCTATACAGCTAGCTTCTTCAGCTATACAGCTAGCTTCTTCAGCTATACAGCTAGCTTCTTCAGCTATACAGCTAGCTTCTTCAGCTATACAGCTAGCTTCTTCAGCTATACAGCTAGCTTCTTCAGCTATACAGCTAGCTTCTTCAGCTATACAGCTAGCTTCTTCAGCTATACAGCTAGCTTCTTCAGCTATACAGCTAGCTTCTTCAGCTATACAGCTAGCTTCTTCAGCTATACAGCTAGCTTCTTCAGCTATACAGCTAGCTTCTTCAGCTATACAGCTAGCTTCTTCAGCTATACAGCTAGCTTCTTCAGCTATACAGCTAGCTTCTTCAGCTATACAGCTAGCTTCTTCAGCTATACAGCTAGCTTCTTCAGCTATACAGCTAGCTTCTTCAGCTATACAGCTAGCTTCTTCAGCTATACAGCTAGCTTCTTCAGCTATACAGCTAGCTTCTTCAGCTATACAGCTAGCTTCTTCAGCTATACAGCTAGCTTCTTCAGCTATACAGCTAGCTTCTTCAGCTATACAGCTAGCTTCTTCAGCTATACAGCTAGCTTCTTCAGCTATACAGCTAGCTTCTTCAGCTATACAGCTAGCTTCTTCAGCTATACAGCTAGCTTCTTCAGCTATACAGCTAGCTTCTTCAGCTATACAGCTAGCTTCTTCAGCTATACAGCTAGCTTCTTCAGCTATACAGCTAGCTTCTTCAGCTATACAGCTAGCTTCTTCAGCTATACAGCTAGCTTCTTCAGCT